>JADMNL010000036.1:35140000-35740000 GCA_016271365.2 Neoceratodus forsteri | reverse complement strand
GAAAGCATGTTTACAGGTGCAACCTGAGAGCACAGGGAAGTTAAGTGACTTGCTCAGTGTCACACAGTATGTAAGTGGGGGCTGTGGGATTCAAACCCAGGTCTCAGATCTGCAGATCAGAGCCTTAAACACTGCGCTATACTGCCTCGCAAGTGTTCTATGCTTGTTATTTTCCACTTCGATAAATCATTAGTCAACTGTACGGTCAATCAGACAATTAAGTTAAACTGACTAATGATTTAACTGTCAATTAGTTTGACTAATCACATGAGCCAATCATGTGTACTAAAACCACTTTCACATTCCAACAAATAGTAACACTATCTTAAATATGAAAACGTGTCTGTAGAATGAAACATACACCTGCAGGATACAGGTCTGGAGCACTGTGTGTGATGCTGCTGCTGCTACAGCAAAGTCCACCAGCAGAGTCCACTGCAGGTATGGGGCAATGTGTGTAACAAAGAAGCCGCTTTGCGAGTGGCATGCACCCACAC
The DNA here is from genome assembly GCA_016271365.2 of Neoceratodus forsteri. Taxonomy (NCBI): domain Eukaryota; kingdom Metazoa; phylum Chordata; order Ceratodontiformes; family Ceratodontidae; genus Neoceratodus; species Neoceratodus forsteri. The sequence continues at coordinate 35,739,503 of JADMNL010000036.1, read as the reverse complement.
ACACACACACACACACACACACTCTGCATTAGGCTATATTCTGCAGCCTTGTGTCTCACAACATACAAGTACAGTGTTTGTCATGGAGTGTAACTGTATTCCTTAAACAATATTTATTTTTGTATTTGAAACCTAAGCTGTGCTTTGGCATTCATTTTGGTAGGGTTTACCATGGTGGATGGGGTCAACAGTGGTTAGGGTTCAAACCTCCCTAACATCACATTCTTACTTTTGTGCCTCTTCCCACAGGGGAGGTCCTGTCCACCCCCCAGCACGCAGAGCCCCCAGGCTGCAATTTGCACAGGAGGGGGGTGGGTCTGACTAACGGGGGAGAAAACCCTCCCTGGTTGGCAGCAGCATGAAGGAGCAGGTCCAATTACTGCTTATGCCCTACAAGTATGCACTAACAGCTGACCACTCACCCACAGCCAACAACAGACCCAGGGGGGGTTCTGTCCGCCCCCAAGTATGCAGAGACCAAGGCTGGAATAGGGAATGAAGCTTGCAGGATTGACTGGTGTCAATGGCGGTGTCCATGCCGGCTGTGGCTCCAACCAAGTACCAGAGTTTCTGGATGGGAGTCAGTGCAGAAGAACCTTAGCCCTCAGGCAAGCTCAATTGGGAGAAAAACAGATCAAGTAAAAAAAAAAAAAAAACTGCTACGGCAGCATGCCTTCTTAGGATCTCTACTATCAGACATTTCTCCAATTTTTACCTTCCTGCCAGTGGGTGGGGACTCCCTAGAAATGAGTACATGCTTGTACACCATACTTACTCATCCCTGCTTATAAAGCTGGGGGGGGGGGGGTTCATCAGATGGACCTACAGTCTCTTCCCAACCTTAAATTGCTGTGCATGTTATGTATACATTTGCTTCTCAGGACACCACTCTGATTCCCCAAACAAATCAGCAGAATTAAGGAACAAACCATTCCTCTAGTCTTAGAATATGCCTACCACTGCATTAGTACCATCGTATACTTTTTAGGAATACACACGGGGGTCCTGTGAAAGACTTCCATGATTTTAGTGCTCAGAATCACATCTTCCCCCATTTGAAAGGTACAGGAAGTTCTGATGGCAGTAATGTGATATCCTCTCAGCCCCTGCCATTTACATACACAATATGAGGAGGTCTGAGGTGTTTGCATTACAAGTCAGATACTTAAAAATACTCAGGGAAAGTTTCAGTGCCACACTGCCTCATCTTGGCTCAGTTTCAGTCGAACTTATGACTCTGTGATGACAGTTATGTAGAAAAGGGATTGTTTCCAGGCGTTGTTCCTGTTCCTGTACAAAATGAGGTTAGTGTATTATGTGTGGACACCACCTTTCAATGTAAAACACGTCACCCACCAAAAAATATTTACAAAAAAAAAATTTCATTTATTTTTAAAAAAATCAGTTACAATTTCAGATTAAAAAAAACAAAAAACAACCAAAAAAAACCAAAACAAAGGATACCGGTATGTGCGTCAAAATATAATTCTGCCCTGATACTATTCAGGAATGAAGGTTCAAATCCTCTGCTGGGGGCTGGCCCCATAACGCAGTGGAAGAACTACTACTCGCTATTCCAGTGTCCTAGGTTCAGGAACACACTTGGTTGCTTGGGACTGACCAGTGAAGAAAGGATTGAGCATCCTAAGTTAAGTAAATCTTGAAACCTTGTATTCACTGTTCTCAAATGGACCTATGCATCAAACCTGTACATTGTGCTTACTATTGTTGCTTGTATCAAATCTGTTTCCTGTGTATTACTGTTACCTTGTACTCCACTGTCACCCTGCACCATGTGTTATAGCCGAGTGCGTGCCTGAAAGCGGTCCCTGGGATCAGTGCACTCACCTGGTCATCAAAGTCATAAATAAATAAATAAATAAGTACAGTTCTCCTTCGTTGGAAGAGATGCTGCATCCTGCTGAACTGCCACCTAGTTGAGGCCCGGGGGGGGGGGGCCGGCACATGGAAGGGGGAAAGAAGCAGCCACTGGATACCAGGCATGGATGTGTGCACTAACTGTAAAACACACGGGTTAAGTTTTCATGCATAAATTATTTAAGAAAACAGTAGTTTGAAATTCTATTTTATTTGGGAATGTGGGGTAATTAGAAGTTGCTGATGGCAGCTGAGTTTTTTTTTTAACTGGTGGCTGCAGTCCCTCTTTAAAATCAACCCCTTTTTATGTTGTCTTGCACGTGCGTAAGCAACATCTTGTGGTAGTAACAGAAATGCAGAGATGTGTCCGTGTTGGCGAATGCAGGCAGCAGCTTTGGTAGTGTGTCCCTCATTCTCCAGTTAGTCAGCATGCTAGGCGCTGACACGAGAATTATGTAAAGTGCCACCAACTTGGAAGAAAGTATGCCGCTGCAATCAGAGACAAGCTGCGTCATGCAGCGGCACAGATGTATGCCTCCTGTACGTGCCTTTCCTGGTGAAACATTTCAATGAACATTCCAAACACAGCAGACATCGGGGTGCAATCCCGTGTTAGCATCTCCTCCACCTGGCACACTGAGAGCCCACCCCAGTGTGGCCAGCATCCTGCCCCCGAAAGTCATGGGGCACACTGAGAGCCCACCCCAGTGTAGCCAACATCACGTGCCCCCGAAAGTCATGGGGCACACTGGACCCACCCCAGTGTGGCCAACATCACGTGCCCCGAAAGTCATGGGGCACACTAAAAGCCCACCCAGTGAGGCCAACATCACGCGCCCGAAAGTCATGGGGCACACAGAGAGCCCACCCCAGTGTGGCCAACATCAAGTGCCCCGAAAGTCATGGGGCACACTGGGAGCTCACCAAGTGTGCCCAAGATTTGTTTTATTTCACCTGTAAAGAAAGAAAACGGTCCCGCGATGTCCGTTTTTATTTTGTACCTGAAAAGAAGGAAACAGTCCCTCGTCGTCCGCTGCACTCCCCTCCCCAACCTGCACCCACCCTCTGTGCATCCCACTTCCCCACACCCTCATCACCCCATACTTACCTACGGAGGTCCGGAGCTGCAATCTTCAGTGAAGCTGGAACACGTTTGGACTCTTCAAAGCCGAACTGCAAAATGGAAATGCCAGTAAGCTGTATAATGGCATAAGTTGGGGGGGGGGGTCAACTTAGGTAGATATCTCAGCAATTTTTTTGAATTTTGGCTCCAAATTTTCAACATGGGATTCTTGGGACCCCACCTCGTGAACACATGCACTATCATTTTATTTATTTTAGTCTTTTGGTAACGGGTAAGGCCCACTAGGCACAAGTGCCTGTTTTCAGGAGGCGACCTGGGAGCACTGGGTGGTTAAGTGACTTGCTTAAGTCGCACAGTATGCAAGTGGAGGTTGTGAGAATCAAACCAAGGTCTGGTATGCTGGATGTACCAAGCTTATTCACAGCTCGTTACTCTAACCTCTAGGCTATACTGCCAGACCCAACTCGTTATTCGGTCCCAAAAGGTCATTTCGCAATCACTGCGCGGAATCACCTTTCAGGACCGAATAATGAAACAACAGTGCCACTATTCATGAGGCAGGGTCTCAAAAAGCCTATGTTGCAAATTTGGTGAAAAATTCCAAAAAATGACTGTTACAAGCGTGCATTGTGCAGTTTCCATGCATGCTTGTAACTTTGACAATTTTTAATATTTTCACCCCAGATTTTCAACACTGCCATTTTTTCATACCTTCTTATGAACAATACAGCTGTCATTTTTCACATCCTGCCCCAAATGTGTTCTTGCACATATGGCGCACAATGGCGCGGTCGCTGTGGGAAATCAACGTTCGGGACAGATTAACAAAAATCACAGTAACACTGTTCATGGGTGGAGGTCTCAAAATGCCCATGTAGAAAATTTGGTTAAAAAAATCTCCAAAACAACTGCGTCACGGGTGTGTAGTGCACAGTTTCTACGCACACTCAAGACTTCACCAATTTTTCATATTTTCACTCCAGATTTTCAACACTGCCATTTGTTTACACCTCCTCATGAACAGTACAGCTGTCATTTTTCATATCCTGCCTGAAATGTGTTTTCACCTCTGTGGCGACAAAAGGCGCAGTCACTGTGCAAAATCACCTTTCAGCTAACAAACTGATAGTGCCACTGTTCATGAGAAGGGGTCACAAAAAGCACATGCTGAAAATTTGGAGTGAAAATACCAACAAACACCCAGGGCATTAGGGTTTCTAATCATTAACACCCCACCCTGTAGAGGCCGACAGGCATCATGGGCGTGACTTGGGATCGTCGGCTGTAATGCTCACGCCATCCCACCCTGCAGCCAGCGACAGGCATCGAGGTGTGCCTTGGACTCTCCGGTCCCAAAGTTCAACCCATTCTCCTATACTGCACCCATCTCAGTGTATTTCCTTATGGAATGGGGTGAGTGTAACGCCCGAACACCCCAAGGCAGAACGTGACACTTGTTGGTGTCTGCAGGGTAAGGTGAGGTGAAAAGGCATAAGCATTATGTCCGAAGACCCAAAGGCACACCCCAATGCCTGTCAGTCTCTGCAGGGTGGGGGTGGGGCTGGTGTCAGTTCAATACTTCACTGCCATTCCTATAATGCATCTCTCTAACTCCTGCACTACCAATGCCAGCAAGACCACATTCAACATTGACAAATGATTGTTTTCTTTCTGTACTGTCCATCAGTCTACCACTCCTTCAGGCCGGTCAAGCAATCTCCCCACATGCCACACACCCTCCTGCTACTAGGCATCCAGCAACAAGCTCCTCAGGTTGCATCCATCCATCCTCTAGGTTTCCGAGTTATCCCTGCTGGAAGGGGGCCTCAAAAAGCCAGGCGTCTTCGCCATGAGGAGAAAGCACCTCTGCAGCCACTGAAGGCGACTGGCACATTGAGAAATCTTTGAAAAATGCAATATTCAGCATGTATTTCATACATGAGTAAATCTATGCAAAACAGGATCTTTATTCCTTTATGCTCATCTGCCCCTACAGCTTACTCCATACTGTAAGTCATCCTTCATTATGACATTAGACTAATGCTATCAGAATAACTGCGCTATCAAGCAGAGTATTATACACTCGGGCAGGGACAACATAACAGGAGCAGAGAACCCTCGTAGCTGACAGTAGTGGAAATTGGGATATAGAGGTTCTCAACCAGCAAAACAGAATTAAATGACATTTTTGAAACTACTTACTGTTTTGTAGCTTGCGTTTCTATCTGGTTGCTCCCATGTCCCCCTCCTGCCATGTCCTCCACAGCCAGCCCTCTGATGATGCAGACAACGGGCTAAGCGGCAGGGATGTCTATGTGCCGGATTGTATGTCCAAGTCTTATGATGTAGAGCAGCACCTTTTGAGCTTATTCTACCGGTACCAACTGCGCTGAGCTCACCTCAATTGGTACTGACTGAATAAGTGTGAAAAGGTGATTCTGTGTAAGACTCTGCAGAGTGTTCCGGCAGGTAGAGCGACCCATAAGCATAGCTCTGTCATCTGCATCACCAGAGGGCTGGCTCAGGGACACTGTGATAGCATGCCAGGCGGGAGGATGCAGGATCAACCAGACAGAAACTAAAGCGACAAAAAATTAGTTTTGCTATTTAATTGAAATCTATTTTGCTGAATCAGGACCGCTGTGTTCCACAGTATTAGGTAAGAGTTCACCTTTAAGGAGCAAAAGGAACAGTTTTCATTCACATGCCCTCAGTAATAAAGAATGAGAGGGGCCAGCACAGCGGTACAGCTTCCGCTTGCTATGCTGATGTAACAGGGTTGGCGGTGGGGAGGGGAGAGGATCAAACATCCAAGACCGTTCTCCTCTGGGGGGGGCATCCAGAGTGTGACTGAACCCTGGTGGAAACCAGGGGTCTGTCAGTCGGTGCTCAAGATCGTCGGGAGGTGTGCCAGGCATCCAGTGCTCAGCATGCCACACCTCCCTGGGGGACAGCATATACAAAAAAAAAACACATTGGCCAAGCAGGATGATGTCTACCCGCCACCAGAACCCATGCAGCCAACCAAGGCACCCCCCCCACCCCCAGATCATGAACCAGTCTCCACTTCAGGAGTGACCCTCCCTGAAGACCCTTCCCTTTAAGGGTAAACCAGGTGCACTCCTGTGGGTAAGTAAATCCCAAGAGATGGGGGGGTGAGCTAAGGCAGATGATGGCCGGCAATGGCCAAAAAAAAAAAAACGAATAAGGGGAGAGGGGCCCCCCACCAATGGCCCAGCATTAGTGTGCCGTACTGCCATGCAGGCAACACCGATTTGGAAACGCACTTGTGGAGCCGCGCTGGGTGAGGCCATGGGCTGGGGCAGCTAATGCATGGCAGTGCACACTCCATGTGGGGAGGGCTGACAATGGGGTTCCAGAACCACAGCGACACCTGCAGGAGGGCCAAGGAACTTGCACCCCTGCAGTATGCTTCAAACGCGCGGTAGTTGGAATGGCTTCTGCTCACACCATGGGTCACAAGGAGGAACAGGGAGAAAAGTAGACATTCCGCTGCCAGAATCACGGTTTCAGCCTGAATAGGGCACATCCTGACTGGGGTCAGGTACAGTATATCTCGGTAGGACGAGTGGCTAGCTGGACAAAAAATCCTATATGGCAAAACAGAGATAAGGGGGGAAAATGGAAAACAAATGTGTAATATAAGCTGCGTTCTGTCTAAATGTAACATTTTCCATGTTTTTTCCATAGCAAGCAGGGAAACAAAAACCTGCCTTGAGTGATTAAGAACTTGTAATATAGATGCATCTCACTTTTTTGGTGGTATTTAAAAACATGCACTTCACAGCAAACCATTAAGTACAGATTTTTACCCAGAATCTTCCAAAGAACTAAATTAAAACACAAGCGTGCACGGCTGCACATATTTAAATAGAAACTAAAACCCACTCACTAACTTTTGTTTACTTGCTCGCCACTTCATCACAACATGGTTATGTAGACACACACACACACGCACGCACACAATTACACACACACACACACACACACTTACTTGCGTCTCGGCACAAACTGGGAAAAAACTAAACTGTAAAAACACGAGGTACTGTACCTCGTATTTACTTTAAAAATTGTGCTAAGACACACATACTGAGTGGGTAACAGCACATTTCCAGGTGTGTCCTGGGAGGGAGTGGGTTTGGGTGAGCGGACAATAAAGAAGATGCAATAAGCACAAATAAAGGATGGGCAATTTTTTTGATGGACTCAGACAGTTGACATTCATTGCAATAACCCATGGGCTATTATAGCATTCACATGCTCTGTCAAAATAGAGTGCTCCCTCACTGGCTCTCGTCCTATGTGTGGGCATAGGGAGGAAAGGAGGCACTGTGGGTCACCCTGGAGAATGGAAATGGCTCCACAATCCGCACAGGGGTTGTAAACAGACCCCCGTCTCGGGGGAGGAATGGACAAGGAAATGACAGAAGGCATCTTTGGGATGGCAGAGAAAGGTGAGATATTGCTGATGGGGACCTGAATATGCCAGATGTTAACTGGAGCACCTTTGCTGCAGCCACATCCAAGAGCAGGGCCATTCTCGATGCCCTACAGGGGGCATGCCTCAGACAGCTAGTTTTGGAACCCACTCATGAGGGAACAATCTTAGACCTGGTACTCTCAAATGGGGACAAAGAGAGATCTCTGATCTTGAAGTGGGTAGCCATCTGGGACAAATGACCACCAAACAGTGTGGTTCACAATAAACTTAGCTGTAGAGTCAAGCCAACAAAGTGAAGGTACTGGACTTCAGGAAGGCTGATTTTGTCAAAATGAGACAGTGCCTCAGGAAAGTACTAGCAAACAGGCAAGAAGGTGGGGTGGACCAACAATGGGAAACATCAAACAGCCATCACAGAGGCAACAAGCCTTTGTGAAGCAAATAAATCAAAAGCGAAGAAAAACACTATGGTTCTCAAAAGAAGTGGTGGGGAAGGTAAGGAGAAAATATAGCATTCAGGAAGTATAGGAAACACAGAAGGAGCAGGACAGAGAACTGTACCAGTGAAAGCAGAAGTAAGTGGGGAAGGCAGACAAAATAGCAAAGGCCCAAACTGGGGAAAAGATACCCAACTCAGTTAAGAAGGGGGATAAAACCTTTTATAGGTACATTAGGGAGCAAACAAAGAAGAAGGCAGGGATGCTGAAGCTGAATAAAGAGGAAGATGGTTGGGCAGAGCGACAGGTGAAAAGCAGGGATACCGAATGAATATTTCTGCTCAGTATTCACAGTGGAAAAGCAGTGGCAGATACCTAATCCAGCCAATAGAAGCACTCTGGATAGGGGATTGATATTAGTCCTTTCACAGAAGAAAGGTTCTGAAAGAACTCTTAAAACTGAAGGTGGATAAAGCAATGGGGCCTGATGGGATTCACCCAGAATTCTAAAGAACTAAGGAAAAACTAGTAGCACCACTGACTACCCTTTTAATAAATCATGGGAGGATGGTGTGGTACCTGAGGACTGGAGAAGGGCGGATGTGATTCCCTTCACAAAGTGGCATTATGTAATCATGTATTGCCCTAGATGTGTACTCATGTAATGTATAATACTTTCCTTGAGGCTCATGTTTTGTACTGTTCTCCTCATGTAACAAGTTCATAAGTAATCTCACTTAATTATGTTCATTCATCTGTATTGCTCTCTAATTTCAACTGTAGTATATATACCTTCCTCCTTGTTTTCCTCCCGGTGCACCGTGAAGCGAGCTTCTTTTTGCTCAGTGTGCCTTTCCTGGTGAAACATTTCCAATAAAATAAATAAATAAAAAGTGGGAGCAAGACAGAGGCAGGAAACTACAGACCTGTCAGTCTGACCTCAGTGGTACGGAAAATGATGGAATCACTTCTGAGGGAAAAGAACTGTTGAGTACATAAAGGCCAGTGGGGCACAGGACCTGAGGCAGCATGGATTCACAGCAGGAAGGTCATGCCAGATGAATATAATTGATTTCTTTGACTGAGTGACCAAAGTAGTAGACCAGGGAGGAGCTGTGGACATGGCCTACCTAGACTTTAGCAAGGCATTTGACACAGTCCCACACAAAAGATTAATAAATTATCTAGCCTGGGAGTGGGTCCCAGGGTGGTATCTTGGGTAAAACACTGGCTGGACAACAGGACACAGTGGGTAATAATAAATGGAGTCCACAGTGAAGAAAGGAGGGTTACTAGTGGGGTACCGCAGGGTTCAGTACTGGGGACGGTCCTTTTCAATGTCTTTATAAGTGACATTGTAGAAGGACTGGAAGGAAAAGTATGTCTCTTTGCAGATGACACAAAGATCTGCAACAGGGTTGATACGCAAGGTGGGGTGGAAAGGATGAAAAGGGACTTGGCAAGGTTGGAGGAATGGTCAAATGTATGGCAGCTCAGATTCAATGCAAAGAAGTGCAAAGTAATGCACCTGGGAAACAAAAACCCAGAGCAAGAGTACACAATTGGGGGGTGAGATACTGACAACAATAAAAATGGAAAAGGACCTGGGGTAGTCATATCAGATGACCTAAAGGTGGGCCAGCAATGTGAGAAGGCAGTAAGGAGGGCTGGGAGGATACTGGGATGCATAGGGAGAGGCATCACCAGTAGAAAACAGGAAGTTATTGGCCCTCTGTACAGACAGTTGGTAAGACCACATCTGGAGTACTGTGTACAGTTCTGGAGACCCCATCTCCGCAAAGACATAGACAGGGTGGAGGCTGTCCAGAGGAGGGCAACCAAAATGGTGCAGGGTCTGCACCAGAAGACATATGAAGAAAGACTAAAGGAGCATAAGATGTATAGCCTCGAGGAAAGGAAGGGGGACATGATAGAAACTTTCAAATACCTCAAGGGAATCAACAAAGTCCAAGAGGGTAGCATCTTTCAGAAAAAGAGATGTGCAAGAACAAGGGGGCACAATTTGAAGATAGAGGGGGGATGGCTCAGAGGTAATGTGAGGAAGTATTTCTTCACAGAGAGGGTTGTAGATGCATGGAACAGCCTTCCTGAGGAGGTCATAGAGTCAAGAACAGTGGGGGAATTCAAGAATGCATGGGACAGACATAAGGCAGTTCTAGTGGGGGGGGTAGAAGGAAGCAGGCTGTTGGTTAACTAGGATCTGCAGCTTATCCGTTCGGTAGGGGAAATGGGCAGACTAGGTGGGCCAAGCAGTCCTTATCTGCCATCAAATTCTATGTTTCTATGGGCAGGCTAAACAGTTCCTCAAACATGGCGGCTACGAATCTCCATTAGCAAGGAGCTGCCACAAGACTCTTCACCTTCTCATAATCATTTTCCTTATCTGTCTTATTGATTCTGCCCTTAAATTAAAAAAAAATTCCTTATCTGGTTGATCCTGCAGTTCCCCAGCTTCAGACAATACAGGCTGTGAGCAGGAATGGGTCCATGAAGTAAGTGCGGTCGCAATTGTGATGTTAACTATAACTAAAAAAAAAAAAAAGAAAACAAAATTGTAACTGGAAAAGGAGGAAGGGAGACGATCACAGGACTCCGGCCAGAAAACTCGCTCACCAGCAATTACATAAAACAAAAGATGGGGAAGTGTGTGAAACTCGAATATACGCTTTAATAAACCACGAGGGCGAAGTGTAGCATCCCTCACCTCGGGTGTGCATTAAATTCTCATATCACACACTTCCCCATCCTTTATTCTATATTTAACAGTTGTGTAAATAAATTATTTAGTACAGAGAAATACAATATGATAAGGCGCCTAAATGTTATACAAGATAATAAAACCCACAAGTGTTTAGAACAGGCGATTCGTAACACCTAGTGGGTTCTGTGAGACTGATGTCCCATAACCCACTTGGTGTTAAGAATCAAACTGTTCTTCAGCATTCAGGGGATAATTGTCAGTGGCTCAGCAGGTAGCACACTTGCCTCTGAGGCCAGGAGATCAGAAAGCTGTGGGTTCTAGGCCCACACCAGGCACTTGGGTTAATGTCCTAATACTGGCACTGCAGTGCAGCATGAGGGGGGTGCTGCACTCCTGAGGTGTCATCTTTCGGATGAGACGTTAAACCGAGGTCCCATCTGCTTGTTCTGGTGGTAGTTCAGGTGGATGTCAAAGATCCCATGGCACTTCTCAAAAAGAGTAGGGGAATTTTTTTTTTGTATTATTTCTTTTCTCCTCTCTTGCCTCACAACCTACCACTCCTTCAGGCTGCCTAGATCCTGCATCCGTTCTGCCTGTCCCATCCTGAGCCCTCCAGCTTCACATCGTAGCCATCCCTGAGGTAACCCAGACATAACCCTTCTCCGGGCGGGCCCCCCTCCTCCAAGGGGAAGGCACTGGGGGAGGGGCAACCAGCACACAAACTTGGCCCCAGGGTGCTGCTGAAGTGGAGGGCTCTTTCACGGCATCGGCAGGAATGGAGGATCGGCAGCCGTCATCCGGTCGGTCAGGAGGCGGATTTCTGCATTTCTGCACTGTTCCCTATGCGTCGCTGCAGTAGTGCTCCTGGTCTCCACCAGGGGCCGCTGCCGAGCGACGCCAACCCACTACCTGCCCCAGGAGAGCAGTCCCTACAGACGCTCAGTCCTTTCCTTCCCCTGCCAGTCCCCAGCATCCAGAGTCTGTTCTCGAACCTGGGTCGCCGGCGTGACGCGAGGTGTGGCGTCCAGGAATGTTGTTTTTATTAAACATTCAAAGCATCACAACAACAGAAAACAGTCAAATCAAGTCATATAGAAACATAAATAAAATACCTGTCTTCAAGTGATGGGAACATCTGAATCAGTGACCCAGGGAAAATTGTTCCACACATTTCGAATATAGAAATCAGTTTGATAAGATTTTTCTTTATAATAAAGACATTGCATTCCTTTGGAAATACTACCAACAGTCTTCATATGAAAGTAATTTCTGTTGTAACGTAAATAAACAGCGGCATTCCAAATATACCATTTGATAATAGAAAACAACACAGTCAATGTACATGAGTCCCAGTGAGACCATTCCCTGCCATACACACCTAAATCAATGTCTCCTAAGAGACTGAACCAAAAGGTAACATATCCCAACAGGTGGCCAAATAAGACCAAAAGGACTGGATAAAAGAACACGTAAAAACAAATGATGCATAGTTTCAGACTGTACTAAGCATGGTGGTCTAATACAGTGTCTCATTCAAAGTCTTATGCTTCTGATTAGTCTTCACATTCAATTTATCATGGCAGCAAAGCCACAAGACATCCCACAATTTACAAGGACTCTTTTATTGCGAAGCAATCACAAAAAGACCAGGTATGAGGGAGGGGGCACAAAGGAAAGGTATCGGACTCCCAAAATGATGGTCTTGCACAGAGGAATATAATAATTTCTTTGATTGGTGCAAAACATGGTTAGAACGTGATACCCCCACCATTTTAAACGCACAAAAATCTCTCTATAATAAGAAGGAGAGAATGGAACGGATTTAAAGATTTCCAATGAATGCGAAACCCAACCAACATACCAAGCCTGGATTTTAATTCCAAATTAAGTCGTCCACTAAGTGGGCATCTGACAACAAAAACAGGACGAAGATTAGAAAACAGAAATTGAACAAAGAAAAATAACACCGGGTTAACCATGTTTAGACCTCCATCTGAAACCTTCAAGTACAAAACATTACGCTTTATGGGGTTTGATCTGCTTCCCCAAACTGCCTGGAAGAACAGACCATAAGGGCCTCCTTTCCTTAGAAGCAGGAAAAATCATACTAACATAAAAGAGAGGCAACAGATAAGTCCTGATCAGGCATATCCTTAAGTTTTCCCATACTACACCTATTCCAACCTTCACCAAAGCCTTCCCTGCTTAATCTTCAAATCCCAGTTAAAAGATCTTGCCTACCAGTATCAAAAGCAATCCCCTAAAATCGTAATGGGTCCATCCGTCACTGGGATACCGGCCAAGGCTGTGGCAGGCAGTTCCATCCCAAGACATCTGATCACACATTTATCTTCATGTGTGTACACCTGAAGAAATACCGTAACAAGCACAAAAATCAAGTGACTCCGTCAAGATTGACAGGAGATTTCAGAAGCAAACAAATATCATCAGCATAAGCTGCTGTAGTCCAAGGTACATGATGTCCGGAGACCATGATAGGAGTTAAAAACCGAATATCGTTCAAAATCCGAAGGAGACCAATACTAAAATAAACAACAAAGGACTTAAGGGGCAGCCCTGACGCTTCTCTTTTTACAGGAATCAAGGGCCCCAAGAAACCGTTCACCAGTGGCCTGGTAAACATAAAGTGATAAATAGCCTCAACCAAGCAATAAAAAGATCGAGGATACCATAACGTTGCAAAGTTACCCATAAGAAGTCCTGATCCACAGAGTCGAAATCCTTCCTCTGATCTAAAGAAACCACCAAGCCACTTGTAGAAGTCAATGTTCCAGGTTCGAAAACTTCCCTCAGTAATAAAAGCTGGTCCGCCATTACCTTTCCCGGGACAGCACATGACTGAACACGGGAAATGACGCACGCTGCAACTGTAGATAACCAATGTGCCAATATTTTCATTAGAATTTTAAAATCCATATTCAAAAGGCAAATCGGCCTCCAATATCTAAATTTTCCCGAACACCTTTTTTATACAACATAGTTACAACCCCTATTGTCGTATCTAATGGAAAATGTTCTTCCTGTAACATAAAGGTATAAACATGAGCCAATTCCTGGGAAATATAGGGGACAATAAGTTTATAAAGTTCTGATGGGAGACCATCCTGTCCAAGTACCTTTCCTTTGGGCAGTGCCACTACTGTGTCCAGTACTTCAGCCGAAGAGACCGCTGAGGTCAAAACAGCGGCCTCAAGACTAGACAAAGCAGGGATCTCCAGTAAACTAAACAATCGGGGAAAAGGCAGCAGCATCAGTGGTCTGTTTATCAAATTGCTTCCCCAAATAACTAGACACTACTTTCATTATGTCAGATTGCTGAGTGACAGCGGACATATTAGAATCCCAAACAGCTGTCATTGGACAAACATTGTCCAAAGTCCCCTGCGTACCAAAACGCTGCTGCATAGTTAGAGATGCCATTTGTTTTTCATGAAAATCCCGCATCTGACATTGGATAGTCCGAATCTGTCCCCCACAATCATGTCAAATAGTACATGCCAGACTCAGCAAATGTTGCAGCTGTTGTCCGAGTTTCTGATATCTCAGTTTCTCAGAATTGGAAACATGCTTGCTGGCAAACAATAATAAGGCCCGTAAATCAGATTTAAGACTATCCCACCACAGGAAAGGATTATCAAACATCTCAAATAATGTTTTCTTCCTGCACAACGAATACAAGATCTGATGGCGAACTGACCCGTCAGAAAGCAGCAGAGTATTGAACTTCCAAAGACCTGGCCCATGAGGGGGAGCACACGAACCCACCACAATGGATAGTGTCTTGTGATTTGAATATGCTACAGAATCCACCTGGGCAACTTGTACCGGAATCCCCTTACTGAGAAAAAAGAAATCTATGTGGGTGTCATGCATACCCCTCTGAAACGTAGGCATACCTTGGTTATGAAGCGATTTACAGATATCTTTCAACTGGGCCAATTGTACAGCAGAATTCAAAAATGACATCACAAAAAAAAAAATTTGTGGTAGAAGTGCCACTCCTGATCATGGTTAGTAAGACCACAATTAAAGTCATCACCCCAAAGTATGGCTTATGCCGAAAAAAAGAAAGGCGTATCTGAAGAAATACATCCTCCTCTCTGCCGCTTGTGGCTTACGTGTATATTAACTAAAATAAGTGCCCAGAGTCTTAACATCCAATACGAGAACCCTCCCAGGAATCAAATCTAACAATTTAAGAAGCTGAAAGTTCAAGCTAAACAAAATCCCCACCCCAGTGTATGCACCTAATCCAATGGACCAATAGGAGGGACCCTTATACCGTTCCCGTTGGGCAGTCACGATCCTCAATGTCTCGTGCGATGGGCATCCTGTAAAAAGATAATATCAGCATGAGTGGATACCAATTGGGAAAAAACACCACCACATTTTTTTAGGGTTTCTAACACTATTGACATTAATTGTCAAAAATTTCAGCTGGCTGGGTTGACTCATTGGAAAGACTCAAGGTGGTTTATGCATCTTTGTTTTACCAGCACCCAAAGCCCATTTCTTTTTCCCTTTAGGAGCAGGTTTACCCTTCAGAGGACCAGAAGGCCTGTCACTCACATCTCCCAATTCACTGGATTCCGAATCTGAACACAGCTCAGCACAGTGGGAATCCTCTGAAGAAAGTTCAGAGCCTTTTTCCACTAAACCAGGTTCTTGAAAAAGTGGTTGATATCTGTTAGATGTCTGAGTTTCTGAAATCTTATGAACATTTGAAGCGGGTTGCCGCCAACTCCGACGTCCAGTTACCCTTTGCCGAGGATCAACAACAGGGTCCAACGGGGGAGGGGGGGCATGTCCGTAGGAGGAGGCATGGGCTGTACTTATAAGATTCCCTGATCCCAAGGAGGTAGAGACATTGTACCAGGAGAGGTCGTTTCTGCCCCAGCAGACAAATCCACTACCTGACCTACCACAACGGGGTTGGGGGCATGGAAAATCAGAAGGTCCAAGACATAGATCCTCAGGTGCTTGAGGGTGAGGGGTGAGGGAACCCCCAGACTGCACATGTGCCCTCTGGGCTATTGCCACAAGCAACCTTTGTTCTTCCAGATCCCCAGTTCCAGATTTAGCAAAAGCAGCCTGTTCACATTCCATATAGGAATGACCATAAAGGCCGTAGATTACAACTAACTGCTTCCGAGCAATGCATAGACATGTGGCCCAATTTACTGCAAAGGGAGCAACGTACCTTATCACAAGCACTACTAATATGTCCTGGAGCACCACATTTATAAGACGCTTTGGGTTGACCTGGATAAAACAAAACTCCTCGTCACCCCAAAAAGAAATAATTCAGCAAATGCGGCAGAGAACCATTCACATCATTCAAAATGACACAGATTTTCCACCCCCCGTCAAATGTTCTCATTATCAAAATGGCACTGGGAGCCCCAACACAGTACAACGTTGCTTGAGCCAAAAAGTAAATCAGTCACACTCACACCCTCACTGCGAAACAAGACTAACATTTTTTTGAGCACATCTAGTAAGAGGAATGACCTCAAAAGGGGCCCACAAAGGTGTGCCCTTCACTTTGTCATACCGCACCCAAAAGGCCTCCAACCCATTTTGTAGCTAGAAGCTAACATCAAAGGAGCGTTCCCCTGATTCATGCATTAGGGTATACAACTCAGTGGCTAGAAACTGCAGACTGTGTTTAAGCAAGGTTTTATCCACATATTCCCTATCAGGAAAAACATCTAGACCACCTTTATAAACAATGCGAACAGCATTGTGATGCTTAGCAGGGAGTACTTTCTTCTTAAAAAAAGAAGCATAAGTCCTGGACTGATTGGTATTATCGTCCCCTCGAGACTGGCCAAAGTCCTTAGCAGCTGTCAAAGGAGGGACCCGCAGGGCAACCCACAGGAACACTGGCAGACCCAGAAATGTCATGCTGCCTGTCTTGGGAACCTAATGCAGCCATCTGTGTAAAGTTAAGTTTCGGATTTGGGGTCAATTCCAGATCCGCATCAAAGTGTCAAGTCCGAAGTAGTACCTGGAGCCACACAGGAAGTCTGGGAATCCACAACATTGGGTACCGGGAGTTTTGCAGAGATATGGATGCCCGGAATATGAATGGGGCAAACCCTGAAGTCCATTGATTAGAGACAGGCGAGCGGACCCATCCAGCCGCCTTCAGGGAGTGATCCACCTACCACGGCTCGAGATCCTCAGGCACAGAGTCCACCCACCCCTTCCGCGGGACCACTGGTTTGAAAATACGCGACTCTGAAGTAGCAGCAGAAAAAGAAAATATTGAGACACTCTCTTGTTGAAGGTTTTCCATTTGAAAAAACTACAGGCGGCCGTGGGGACGCGGTACAAAGCCGATCCCCAGACACACCCGCTGGATGAGTATTCTGGGCTGGCGCCGTCTCCTGACAACTCCCCCAGTCACCAGAAAGTCACTCAGGTCTTTTGAGAGCACTGCTGTAGCAACTTCCATCTCCATGGCCTCCACAGTATGCACAGAAACAGAACCCGTAGAAGAATTCAGAGAAGTACCTGCGGTTGCCGGCACAGGATTCTGTAAAATTACCAGAGAAACAGGTTGAGAAACTGATCCCAAATCCAAAGCAGCATTCGCGGTAACGGCAACTCGATCCACAGCTCCCTCGGGATTCTCTACTCCTTCCTCAAACGAACAGTAGCATTGAAAAAGGTATCCACATTGCCAGCATCACCCAACAATGGTGCAGCAGGCACACCAGGCTCCTCCATGTCCAGCTCCATCACGCTTCAGGTGGAGACTGATTCTGCGGTGGACAGCATAGTCCCCTACTGTCAGAGTAGGGGAATTTCCCCCAGTGCACTGGCCAAATTTCCCCCATTCACTAAAAAATACCACCAACAGCATAATCTGGTTCAAAGTCAGTTGGCATTCATCTGTATCCCCCCACCTCCCCGGGTCGTGCCTGAAAATAGGCAGAATTTGTCTAGTGCACTTACCTGGTCAACAATAAATAAATGAAATTATTCTATGGGACATCCACACATGAAAGGACAGCTGCATTGTAACCTGATTTTGGACAGGAAGTGATGGGCAGAACAGACCTGCATTAAACAATACATCCCAAGAACGGTACTTAGAATAATGCAGTGTCCTAAATACTGCCCGTGGGGTCAGCCCACACCATGTAAAAGCCAGAGTCCTCAGTGTGTGATTTACACCAGGCTTTCTATCCCAGAGGGGGATGTCTACCAATTAGCAACGCACGGATACATGCACAGCACCTGCTACTGCAGTTCCCACGCAGTACTACAACATAAAAACAGGAAGTGGCTAACGGTGCCAGATGCAGCTGTACCAAAGTTATAAATGCACAAACTCAACTGACAGCTGAGGGGGCGGGGTGGGGTGGAGGATGGTTTCCCATTCCCTTACATGGTATCAAACCTCTCTGTCAGTAGAGAAACTAGAAACTCTGTACAAGGATTATAATTATAGGTGATCGGAAATGATTTTTTTTACAGTTAACTGCTCTGCCATTTTCCTTTATACACCATTTATGAAGTCTGACACACTCTTACCAATATGTGACACATAATCTAGATTTGGGGTGCCAGCAACAGGGACAACTTTATTTAAAATGTTTGTGTGCCCACTGCAGTGTTACAAAACAATTTGAGTAACAGCAGGAAAATGTGTAGCATTTTGCAAGTAATCTTGTGTGAAGCAGCTGAATAACCACTTTTGGGTGACCTCAAATGTGTAGCAAGTGACTGCTATACATGCACAAGTTTGTGTAGCAGTTGATGAAAATGTTGTAGGTTTTTTTTTTTTTGGCTACACAATACCAGGTAAAATATTCCGTTCCTCAGATCTACACAGAAATCCAGTCTTCTCTCAGCTACTGCTCTTTCTCTTCACACTTTTAAGTTATTCCTTGACATCAGACATACCATTCCATGCCATTCTTCAGAATGACCTGGAATGGTGCAACTGATGTCATAAAATGTTCAGGCAGTATGAAAACACAGAGCAGCAGAGGCGAGAGAGTCAGGGTAGTAACAGATGCAAACAAAATTATTATTTTAACACAAAAGGTCAAAACATATCAAATACTGCATGGACACTAAATGAAAAACAGGAGGGTGTCTAGAGGTCTTAATCACCTTTAATATTAACCTGTAAACCTGGGATATCATTACAATACTGAGGGGGAAATTAGTTTGTATAGGAAATCATACTTCTCCACCTTGTCACTAAAATATGCGACAATGACACTCAAAATGTGGACACGAAATCTCGCAACATGGAACACATAAAACCAGGATCCACAAAAACATAGGATGGAAGGAGCAAAAGGGATCAGGGGGAGTATGAGCGGATGGCCAGGAGGGTCACCGGGATGGTAAGAGTGCCTAAGGCAAGGAAGGAGCAGACCTTGGCCTGGAGATCAGGAAGGGGGGACAAGGGGTTCTTTAGATACATTGGGGAAAAAGGGAAAATGAGGGGGCAGATCAGTAGGATTAGGACAGGGGAGGGATGGGCACAGGATCCGGGGGAGGAGGCCGAGGTACGAAACAAGTACTTTGCCTCAGTTTTTACCAGGGAGGATGGGGGAGCTACATCTGTCGGAGAAAGAGGGGGTAACCCAGGGAAGGGAGTGGGACCCTTAGAGATAGGGAGCCCTTATGTGTCTGGGGAGAGGGAAGGGCCAGTACCGTCAGGTGGGGGGATGACAGTACAAGGAGCGGGGGACGTGGAGGCTGAAATTCCCAGCAGAGTGTGTGAGGGAAGGCCCTCAGATCCTCTCAGACAGAGAAAGCACCAGGGCCGGATGAAATGCATCCCAGAGTACTGAGGAACTGGCGGATGTCTTGGCAGCCCCTGGCAGAGCTTTTAACATCTGAGGACAGGGTGGGTACCCCAAGACTGGAGGGTAGCCAACATTATGCCTATCCACAAGGAAGGATCAAGATAGGAGGCAGGAGCTACAGGCCCGTTAGCCTGGCGTCTGTGATGGGGAGTATTGTCAAGGAAAGGCTGGGGGTGCTGGAGAAAATAGAGTACCTGGACGATAGACAGCATTGATTCGTCCAAGGAAGATTGTGTCAGACCAACCTTGTGGAGTTCTATGACTGGGTGATGAGGGCCCTGGACCATGGTAGGTCGGTGGACATCCTCTTTCTAGACATCAGCAAGGCATTTGATTTGGTATCCCATGGTGGTCTGCTGCTAAGCTGGGGAAATGGGTGTGGGATGCAGAAGATCAGAAGGATAGGAAATTGGCTCTTGAGAGTACTCAGAGGGTAGTGGTTGAGGGGCTAGTCTCATCTCCAAGGGAGGGTCATTAGTGGGGTTCTCCAGGGATCGGTACTAGGGCCCCTCCTGTTTAATGCACATGTCTCTGACATAAGGAAGGGTATCAGGAGTGAAATGAGTCTCTTTGTGAATGATTCGAAGCTGGGTGCGGTGGTGGATGGGAAAGAGGGTGAGAGTGGCCCTGCAGGAGAACCTGGAGGCTCTGGAAAGGTAGTCGAGAAAGTGGAAACTGAGGTTCAATGCAGGAAAGTGCAGGGTTCTGCACCTGGAGGCCAGAAATCAGGGCCAATGGTATACCCTGGGGGGGTGGGGGAGACGCACTAAAAGTCTCAGAGGGCGAGAGGGACTTGGGGGCAGTGGTGGTTGTCAGAATGAACAACTGAGAATTGTAGGAGGGCAGCGGCAAAAGCCAATAGGATGCTGGGTCGCATCGCTAGGGGGATTACCTCTAGAACGGCGGAAGTGATCCT
The DNA here is from genome assembly GCA_016271365.2 of Neoceratodus forsteri. Classification (NCBI taxonomy): domain Eukaryota; kingdom Metazoa; phylum Chordata; order Ceratodontiformes; family Ceratodontidae; genus Neoceratodus; species Neoceratodus forsteri. Next base: position 35,719,146 of record JADMNL010000036.1, on the reverse strand, counting down.
TCCTCTGTATAACTGCTTGGTTAGGCCGCACCTCGAGTACTGTGTAGAGTTTGGGAGACCGCACTTAAGGAAGGACACTGCACTCCTGGAGAGGGTACAAAGAAGGGCAACTAAAATAATCTGGGGCCTGGGGGAAAGGAGTTCAACATGTACACCCTGGAGGAGAGGACGGACGGGGGGGACATGATAGAGATCTTCAAGTACATGAAGGGGATCAATAAGGGAGGCTCAGTCGAGGTGCTCCAATGGAAAGAGTGGAGGGCAACTAGAGGATATGGGTGGAAGCTAGAGGGAGGCTCGGGGGGAGAGGAGGAGGAGGTGTTACTTCGCGGAAAGGGTGGTGGAACCATGGAATGCACTGCCCAAGGGACTGGTGGAGGCGGAGACTGTGGGGGGTTTAAGAGGGGCTGGGACAGGTATAGGGGGAGGGTGAAGCTGACGAAGTCCAACACAAGGGGAACATCTTGGACTGGGGACAGAGAAACCGGGGGGGGGGGGTTAGAGACAGCAAAATGGGTGCAGACTATTAATCAGACACGAAAGACCAGTAGGCCTCCTCTGCTGGCATTTTAGCATGTTAGTATGGATGTTACATGGAGCAATTCTGACTTGCCAAATGAGGGATGCCTCCCTTAATGTGGGACTGTTGAGAAGTATGTAGGAGAGGTATGTAAGAAACTCCATAGTCTTCGGCATTCTGGGTAACAGTAGGTAAATCACCATGAGGGACAAGCTGCCAATCTTTGTCTTCCACAAGAATAAAAGTTCTGTAAAACAGGCTTTCACACTTGGTCCACTACGACAGAGAGCAACCACCACCACTGACATGTCTTGGGACACATCAGTGTGATGAAACCACACAAGAAGCCATACCCACAGTTCATGTCAAAAATGAATCACTGGTATACCATTTGGACGTTTCAGGGACCTCACGGTCTGGAAATAGAACAGCGGTAGTTGTGATGGGGTTGGGGGGGTCAAGGGCACATAACTGCACTACACAAGTGCTTTACTGGACTTTAAATGGACGATGTCAACCCCCTTAGGCCTCAAAGCGTCCCTAGTTTAAAAAAAAATGATTGCTCATTCTGTAGGGACAATTGATTATAGCTGTTAGTTTGTTTTATATACTTAACTTTTATTGAATTTTATGTTTTCATACAATGTACAGGCAGAGGAATAACAGAACAAGAGCAAGTAACAATTATCAGTGGCCAGCATATGCTAGATATCATTAGGTCTGTGTGGGAAGCAACATCTAACAGGTTGCTAAAGTCCCTCAACTGACTTTATAGTTCCAGATGTTAAAAGTCCAAACTAAGCAACAACGAATAGAATAACCACAAAACAATTACAATGACTCACCCTGCAAATTACTCCCATGCCCCTCCGCACTTAAATAGCAAACAGTAATTAGATCATTGGAGCCGATCACTTATTTATTTATTTATTTGTACAAGTCGGATTTACAACCTTGAGTCAGAGACTCATTTACAAATGCACCTCGTCGCAGGGAGGGCAGACAAAAAGACATAGTGCAGGTAAACAACAGTGGGCAACATTACAGGTGCAGTAGAAAAGAAACATTTAACATAGATACACTTGGGTTACATATTGTTGCAAATTGCATGTTACAATCATGGATGTAGTAAGTCCTCAGAAGAGACAGCGGGTTACATCCCTGTATAAACTTTGTATGAGTGGGGGAGGGGAAATGGCTTTCACTTTCTGTTATGTCTGGGCTGCTTCCAGCTTGCACTAGCCTTGGTCTAACTTGTCCCTCACAACTGGTTTTATTAGTTCTGTCAGTGCTCCCCCCAGTTTATCTGCTCACCTTTCCCCCTGCTGGGATTCCCTCGCCACCCCAACTCTCATGGTTGCCCTTTTCACTGCACCGCATTCGTTAATAGCCATCTCGCTAGTCTCTTAACTGTAACGCAATTCTGCAAGGAGTTGGCTACAGTGCTGTATCAAAATGTCCATACCTAATCCTTAGGTACGTCGATTTCATGTATGTTAACACTGCAGATATGTCAAATATTGTCTGTATGTTAAAAATTAACTTTGTCTTTCATGCAAATGTAATTGTTTGAAACCTTTTCTATGTTATGATAAATGTAAACTGTATGTTCAATCCAACCATCCAACTGTACTCCCTTCCCCAGGTCGAACTTGGAGATGAGCAACTTGTTGTTCAGTGCCCGGCCCAGTGGCACTGAGGGTTGAGGTGCTGGATGCCACACCTTGTGCTGCACGGGCAACCCTGGTTCGGGAGCAAGCCCGGGAGCCGGCGGGGAGGAAGAGGATTGAGCGTCCGAAGGACTGCTCTCCTCTCCATGCGGGAGGGTGGTGGGTTGTCCAGCGTTCCAGTGACCCCCGGTGGAGATTGGGGGCACTACAGGATGTAGGGCCAGATGTGTGGGGAGTGTGGCAAACGTCGGCAGGGTTACCGTGCTCCACAGCATCACTGCACGACACGCTCATGAGGGAGGAGGGAGCTTACGGGGGGAGGGAGAAAAACAAGAAAAAACCCTCGGCCCTGGATAGGCAATGGCCCCACAGTGCCAGGCCACCACACACTCAACACTGGACCTCCGCCTCTGCCCTTCAATCTCCCCATGGACCTTAGGGCCCCTGGGTCACACAGGGAGAGAGTAATGTACTTGAAGAAGAAGGCAGGGTCACAGTGGGCAGTAGAGCGGCATGGTGAGTTGGGAGCCCGAGAAAGTTCCGGGTCCCTGAGGCAAAAAATAGAAATGCAAAAAAAAAAAAAAACTTGTTCTTCAGTGTGCCTTCCTGGTGAAACATTTCAATAAATAAATAAAATAAAACACTACAGGATGACTACAATAAAAATGAACTTTGTTTTCAGAGTCTAGATGTAGTGTCTGTTGCGTTAACCTAAAATAAAAGCAAGTTACTGATTTCTGTCTCCTTGCATGAGGATACAACAAGAGAAAGTAACTCCATATTACTGTCCTGGAGATCAAGTGATGTACACTAGGGAATGAAAGCAGGATTGACAGCTAACTGATGTAAGACCCAACAGCACCAGAAGTCGTCACCGCTTTTGCTCCTGGCCCTAACTGTATGTCAAGTCTGTCCATAAAGTAAATGGCAGCGCACAATCAGACCAGCTGTCCAGCTGGGAGTAATTTGTTGAAAAGTAGTAATCTCCTTAGCATTTTTGGCATGTTAAAAAAAAATCAATGAGTTTTTTCTTTTTTCTTTAGAAGGTCATGCCTCATGACCAGGAGAAATCTCAAGCAGAACCAAGGAATGAGTAGATAGGTCCAGTTCCATGAAGATGGTGGGACACCCTAGTTACTGCTCACCAGCATTTAAGTCAGAGTGAACACTGCCAAGATATCAAATCAAATCAAAGCAGCTTTATTTATAAAAGAGCACCTTTCAAAACCCAAGGCATGTACAAGGTTCATTAAAAAATCGAAACAATTAATTAAAACCATAATAAAACAAGTTAAATCCATGGCTGCAACATTAAAAATCAGCATATGCCAGACTAAAAAGAAATGTCTTCAATGCTGTTTTAAAACTTTGAACAGTCGGGCAGTCTAGCACCTGATGAGATAGAGAATTCCCCAGGGTTGAGCTGCAAAACTAAAAGACCTGGCTCCGGATGTCTTTAAACAAACCCTGGGATCCCTCGTCAGTGGATCAGAGGAGACCGAGGGACAGTAGGGATGAAGGAGATCTTGCAGGTAACCAGGTCCTGGTCGTGCAAGGGCCTTATAGGTCAGCAAACTGACCTTGAAGGTGATCCGCCACCATACTGGCAGCCAGTGCAGTCCGCGGGCACAGGCATTATATGACTGGTCCTAGAATGTACCAGTCAATAGCCTGGCTGCCGCATTCTCCATCGAGCTGCAGGCGGTGGATATCAACCACCGGTAACCCAAGGTAAAGGGAGTTGCAGTAGTCAAGGCGAGAGGTAACGAAGGAATGGACCAGAGTTGGAAGATCATCGGAAGGAACCAGGTGTTTCACCCGGGTGACATTCCTCAGATGGTGAAAAGAGGATTTGACAACTGCCGACACCTGCGATTTAAGTGTCAAACAGTCATCAAACATAACACCCAGGTTCTGCACCCGGTCTGAGGTAGTTAGCTGTACACCCCAAGCCATAAACCTGAAGGTGATCCCGCCAACAAACCCGCCTCCCGACGACCTGGGTCCACAAACAACACCTGAGTTTTTCTGGGTTTAACCGCAGCCAACTCCCATTCATCTAATCCTGGATTTCGTGAGACAGTTGCTAAAACCAAAATGGCAGCATCCTGCCATGCACAAAGGACATGTATAGACAGAGTATCATCTGCATAGTAGTGAAAACTCAAGTCATAATGCCTAATAAATCGCCTCCCAATGGCAGCATATACACCGCAAACACTGGTGCCAAAATGGCAATGGGTAGCGTTGACTCCCCACACACCCTCCCAACATCTACCCTAAGGTGTGCCCAGATACTTCACAGGAGTAATAAAATACGTCATCCTGCTTGTCCATGCATAATCCCTCCAATGATATGAAGGGGTGATATGCTAATTCTGTGTGGCATATTTGTGCCATGTTTCAAGAGTATAGCTTGTGTGCAGTTCAGCATTCCATTTATCCAGAGTAGAGACGGAGATTCCTGATTCAAGTCCTGTAATTCCCAGGTACAAATTACCCCTTTTAAGTGTTGCAATTGTTCTCCCTTTTGGTGGGCAATTCAAGTTAACAGTAGGTTGGGACCCTTTGGTAAGGTTTTGAAGTCCTCTCCAACCCAAATAAGTAACATCTCAGCTGTAAATAATGAATATGAGCCCATGCAATTGTAAACTCAGTGTATGGTGAAACGTTGTTGGGGATGGAAATCGATCCCTCAAACAATGCTGTTGTGCTGCACTAGCTCATTAGCTAGTGCAGCACCACTGGAATGCGTTCGCACATGCGCATTACGTGTACCTCCAGTCATACAGAGATGTCTACAGCACTGAGTGCTGAACCCGGAAGAAAAGTTGCGGTGAAAATAAAAAGATGAAGTGAGGACACTTCACTGCTATTTCAATAAGAGACTTGATATTTTGTTGCTGATAGTGGACCATACACTAGAAAAGACAGTGCATGGTCCACTGTCTACACCAAGCGTGAGTAACCATCTCGAGGTTGCCATGGTGACCAAAACCTCTCGAGCTTCGCCCTCCAGGTTCAGTCGGTTGTCATAGCAAACCTCTCGATGGCTACATATACCTATTGTGGATAGAGGACCATACACTATCCTCTATACTGTAGTGTTGTAAAAGATTGAAACTCCAGAGAATCGTAAACTTGACTGACACAGCAAATGCCCAGCCTACTCCAGTTGTGAAGGGTGGTGTCTACTGCATTAGGAGAGTACAGTGAGTTATATGCCATAGTGCTCAACCAGATGGTGAAGGCAATGGGGAAATATGTTTTTTTCCCCCCAGCAGTTCTCCACTGCTAAGCTCTGAGGGGAATCCAAAGTTTGAAAGAGTGTCATCAGAGAGAAATAGGGCAGAGAGAGGGGGTAAGAAGGGAGAAGACCCTAATGTGTGTCAAGATAGAATGAGCGCAGGAGTTCGTACCGAGGGTAGTATAAATGGGGCCAAAAGGGGGGAACAGTGTGCAGGAGGAAGGAGGATTTAGGACAGGGAGGGGAAGGGAGGATGGAGGGGTGACAAGGGAGAAAGGGGTGAGATCTTAGTGTTAGGGGACTCGATACTGAGAGGGATTAGGTGGGGTAGCAAGGGAGAGAGGCATAGTCGGGTCTGGGTGGAAGCCATGCCAGGAATGAAGGAGGAAAGGGTGGGGCAATCAGTACCAAAATGTGCCAGAAAGGGCAGGGGAAAAAAAAACACATCTCATTCTGCACCTCGGGACGAATGACCTGGCTGATGGGACGGTAGATGAGGTGAAGAGGAGTTTTGAGGATTTAGGTCCAGTTTGAGAGGGGGCAGGAAGATCAGTTACCTTCTCAGAGGCACTTTCAGTTCCAAGGGCAAGTACAGAAAGAAAACTGAGGATTCAGGAGTTTAATGACTGGCTGGTAACCTGGTGTCAGGAAAAAGGGTATGGGCTGGTAGGAGGGTAGGGGGTGACCTGGGAGGACAGCAGTCTATACGCTAAAGATAGATTGCACTTTAACAAGGAGGGGAAGAAAGTACTCATGCAAAAGCTTGGGGAGTATATTGAGGAGAATTTAAACTAGGAGGGTGGCACAAGGTATCGAGGGTGATCAGAGGCCTTGGGATGGGAAACCATATGGGCTTACCTCCATAACAGTGAGATAAGGCAAGGGGCAAACAATACAGGGAAGGCTATAAAGGGAGAGGAGGAAGGAGGGGGGAGAAAGAAAGGGGATGGAGGGTGGTATCTTTATGTGCTAGAAGCCTGGGGAATAAAAATGCGGAACTGCAGGCTCTCATGGTGGGGAAGAAGCACATGGCAGCCCTCGCCGAGGCATGGGCCACTCAAAACCATGATTGGGACCTAGTGGTTCCAGGTTGCAGACTATTCCACAAGGATAGAGTGAAGGGGAAAGGGGGGGTAGCGCTCAACGTGAGGGAGGGGCAGTGCTCTACGTGAGGGAGGGGCTAAAGTGTGTTAGGGAAGAGTGGGAGGAAGGATATACAGAGGCTCTATGGATGCAAATCCAAGATCCAAGAAATGGGACACTACGGTTGGGAGGGTGTCAGGCCGTCCTCCCAATCAGAAGAGACAGGCAGGGTATTGGCAGAACAGATCCAGATGAGCTGTGGGAAGGGTGGGGTGGTGACAGTAGGTGACTTCAACCTGCCCGGGAGTGGAGTGGAGTGGAGGACACCTGCCACCAAGTGTAGGAGGGAACAGGTATTGCTAGACACCTTCCAGGTTAACTTCCTGATGCAGTTGGGTCAGCGAACCAACTAGGGAAGGGAACATCCTTGACCTCTGTGTTGTCTAACGAGGAGTGGGTGAGGGATCTGAGGGTGGAGGAACCACTGTCAGGGAGTATCCAACGGACAGTATGATTCTGGTTGCAGCTGGGCAGATAGAGAGGGGCATCTGGCACAAAGGCACTAGACTTTAGAAAGGCTGACTTCAAAAAACATGGATGAAGTGGTGCAAGGGTTTCTGGACAGAATTCAGCCTAACATGGACATGAATCAGAGGTGGAAACTCATTAAGCTATGGATACTGGAGGCAACCAATTCCTGCACCAAGGCCCAAAGTAAAAAGGCAAGGGTGAAGAAACCTAGCTGGATGAGCAAGGGTGTCATAGACAGGGTGAGGAGAAAAGAGACGCCTATAGTAGGAGATACAGGAGAACTGGGAGGGGAGGACAGGAGGAGTAAGTGACCAGGAAGTAAGGACAGCAACGGCATCAAGGGAGCTCAGGCTGGCGGGAAATTAAAGAGGGGAAAAAAGACTTCTTCAGGTACATCAGGGAGAAAAGAGGCTATAAGGACCAAACAGTAAAGAATAAGGAGGAGGGGGAATGGGTGGAAAACAAGGGCAAAAAGGCAGATGCGCTAAACAACTACTTCTGCTCAGTTTTTACTGAAGAGAAAGGAGGAGAAATATCTAAGGTTGGGGGGAGGATAGGATCCAAGGGGGAGGGGCTGACGGACAGGGAAATCACAGAAGGTAGCGAGCTAGAGGGGTTAAGGGTCCTGAGGCTGGACAAAACACCAGGACCAGATGGTACACACCCCAGGGTACTGAGAGAGTTGGCAGAGGTCCTGGCAGGCCCACTGTCAGGCCTATTTAATGCCTCTCTGGATTCAGGTGTGTACCCAGGACTGGAGGATGGCTCACGTGGTTCCACTCCGTAAAAGCAGTCCCAAAGATGAACCAGGGAACTATAGACTAGTGAGTCTCACATCCATAGTGGGAAACTGATGGAAACAATCCCAAAGGAGAGGCTGGTGACCCTGCTGGAGGTCAGTGGGGTGCAGGACAGTCAGCAGCATGGCTCTGTCAAGGGCAGATCCTGCCAGACCAACCTAGTGGACTACTATGACTGGGTGACTAGGGAAATGGACAAAGGGCATGTGGTGGAAGTCCTGTACCTGGACTTCAGTAAGGTATTCAACATGGTGCCACATGGGAGACTAGAATGTAAGCTAAGGGGCACAGGGGCAAAGTTGGTGGGATGGGTGGAGAACTGGCTGCAGGAGCGGCAGCAGAGGGTGGTGGGAGGAGAATGATCATCCCGAGGGCAGTGATGAGCGGGTCCCATAGGGGTCAGTGCTGGGGCGGTGTTATTTGGGGTATTTATTGCAGACATCTCGGTGAGGCATGAACAGCAATATCAGTCTATTTGCAGATGACACCAAGATTGGAGCAATGGTGGATGACCAAGGGGGGTGTGGCAGGGATTGCAGGAAGATCTAACAAGGCTTGAGACATGGTGTGACACCTGGCAACTTGGTTTCAATGCCAAAAAATGCAAGTTGCTGCATTTTGGGGCAAAGAAACCAAAGAGGAGCTACCATCTGGGGGGGGGGAAGGTGCAGCTAGCTGTGACTGAGGAGGAGAATGATCTGGGGGTGCTCATTACGGGAGCAATGAACAACTCAGCACAGTGTGGGAAAGCAGCAGCAGTGGCCAACAAGATGCTGGGTTGTACTGCAAGGGATATGACCTCTAGGAGGAGGAAGGTGATTCTGCCATTATACAGATTGCTGGTCAGACCCCACCTGGAGTACTGCATTCAGTTTTGGCGCCCTTATCTAAAGAGGGACATTAGATTGCTGGAAGGGGTGCAATGCAGAGCAACAAAGATGATCCTGGGTCTGGGGGAGTTACTATATGAGGTTTGACTGAGGGAGTTGAACATGTACTCTCTGGAGGAGAGGCAGGACAGGGGGGATATGACTGAGACCTTTAAGTACATGAGAGGAATAAACAGAACAGGCATGGAGGGACTGTTCAAGGGGAGGGTGGGAGCCTTTCGGGTCATGACATGAGATTGGAGAGTGGAAGGTTTAGGAGGGAAATTAGGAGGCATTTCTTTATGGAAAGGGTGGTAGCAGAGTGGAAGCACTATCAGCAGAGGTGGTGACCTGTAATTGAGCAGACTCGATAGACCAAATGGCCTTTTTCTGCCGGCAGTTTCGTATGTTCATATGTCCCATAATAATTGCCAGGACACCCTGTCAAACGTTTTCTCAGCATCTAAACTAAACAATACCACCAGCAGTGATCTGTGTAGTACAAAGTCTATAGAGTGCAAAGGACGCTGAACATGATCATGCATTTGGCACTGCCTAATGAATCCAGACTTATCTTTATTTACACTTTTTGGGAGAGGAGGGTCCAACCAGGGAACCCAGATTCCTGTAAATAATTTATAATCAAAATTTAAAATCGAAATTTGGCGACATGAGGCCAAGTGGGAAGGGTTCTTCTCGGGCTTGAGGACTGCTGAAATTGTGGGGTATTCCCACATTTTTTTTCCAATTGTTTAACCAGGTGAGACACACCAAGCTGAAAGCTTGTTTACAGGTGCAACCTGGGAGCACAGGGAAGTTAAGTGACTTGCTCAGGGTCACACAGTATGCAAGTGGGGGCTGTGGGATTCAAACCCAGGTCTCCAGATTTGCAGCTCAGAGCCTTAAACCACTGTGCTATACTGCCACTTGGAGGTGGACGGTCTCCATCTTGGATACGGAGGAAAGTTCAAAGCAATAGCGGGGAAAGGTCTTCAGAGAATGTTTTATAAAATTCAACTGGTTACCACTGGGGCCTGGACAGTTACCATTTTTAGCACATTATAGCTGCCTGAAATAACAGCCATCTCTGTTACTCATCTGTTAATTTAGGTACTCTCAATTTTAAGTATGCCCTCTTTTTTTGTGGGTCAGAAGCATCGCCCTGGGTGTTCAGTTCCCTACAGCATGTCGCCTTAAGTTGCAGAGTCCTCCATGGTACCCGATTAGACATCCCATAACAGGACACTGCGACTGAAGCATGCATGCATGCCTGTTTCTTGCGTGCTGTCAGCTGCCAGGTCAGTCTTTCAGACCCACGTGTTCCCTTTTCATTAGCTGGTAGTTTGATTCTGATCTTTTTTTTTTTTTTCTTTTAAAAGGTGAAAAACATCGGCCCAGTGGCGCAGAGGGTTGAGGCGCTGGTGCCGCCCTCAACCCGCCCAGAAGCCGGGTTCAGTAATGGACTCGGGTCGGCGAAGGATAGGGATTGAGCATCGATGGACTGCTCTCCTATCCTGGGTGGAATTGGTGATGGTTTGCTCAGCAGTGCCTCCCGATGGAGACTGGAGGCACTACACGAGGGTGTGATGGGGAACTAGAAAGCTGGAAACCACTCCAAAGACTAGCGGATGATGGCTGCCCTCCCGGCACCTCTGAAGACTCCCTGGAAGCCACGAAATGCCTCAGCAGCACCAGGGGCAAAATGAACAGTGTGCTCATCTCCTCCCGCCAGTGCCTCCCCCGAGGAGGGGACACACCCTAGTGAAGGGTTACACCGGCTACCCCATGGAAGGCTGAAGATCTGAGGTAGGTGGCGAGGGGAGATAGTAGGGGAATGTCTGTGGGTCATGATGGCCCAAAGGAGAGGCAGCTCCAGAGCATGTAGGGGGAGCATAAATAGATAATTAAAAAAAATAAAATAAAAAATGAAAAACAGACTGCCTACCATACTGGTGTTGCCACACAAAAACTTATTTGTCTGCATTCCTTGATCAACAGGGGGTGGAAGTACAAAAGTGGAGGGAAGCAGGAGAGGATGTAAGGGCAGACTAAATGGGCCATGTGGTCCTTTTCTGCCATCAAATTTCTGTGTATTCTGTGTAAAACTCCCCCTGCATCTTTCCTGAACTTGGGAACAGTCCCCAAGCACAGTGCAGTCACTCATGATGCTGCAATAGGTGAGAAGGCTACTGCTCATAAGAGGCAGCACTGTTTGGGGGTGTTCGTGGAGTTCAGGCAGTATGCAATAAGAGTAGACCTGGGATTTGAAACAAAGCAAGGTTGAATATAATCACACCATCAGCATGCATTTCAGTTCTACTAAGAAAGGAGACACAAAACAACCACCAACACCACTGAATTTCAGAGAATTAAAGTAATCACAAAAGGTGCATTTTTTAACCAGAAACACTGGTATGATACAAAACGTTGACAGTGTCCTTTAAAGCTCCAATATATAGGACAACATTTTTGAATTTTATATACTTTGTTAAGTTTTATCCATTCAAAACACAACAATACTGAACAAACAAAATAACCCACTACACAAGTACTAACATAAACCTAACATAAATCCCTCCCTCTTTTCTGCAGGAGCAGTACTCACAGGTATTTGATCAGCAAGTACAAGGTTAATCTCATAAAGCAGCTTAAGTCTCAACTGTAGTTACCCAACAACGTGCAGTAATTATCTCTATCCCAATGCCCTTTATTTCAGTTAAGTACTATACCTCTACCAGCCCACTTACACAGGCTCTTGTCATACAATCCTTTCACATAATAAGCAGTTTCCCGTTCACTTGTACACCTTATATAATGATGGCTGGTATTTGCAGTGGTTTTGCCACATTCAGTATGAAGACAATTTCCCTCTACCATTCCATCCCAGTGGAGACATCCTCATCTAGCCAGTGTCTCAGGATTACTAGTCTGGCTGTTGAATTAAGGCTTTCTAACCCCAGGAATCCACTAATATTATTACTCTTTGCAGTGCTCCTTTAAGTCAGCACTGCTCCGGAGCCAACTAGAATGCTATGCTAATTATGGAATGTTTAGCTGGTGCATTCATTTTCAAACTGCCCTATTCTAATTGCCTGGATTCTACCTCAGATTTTCTGTCTCCGCTGCAAAGTTCAGACGCCCTGGAGATCTATCAAGATAGTCTAAATTGTGCACACGAACAAAAGAAACAAGTATTGTGTCTTATTTTTCATTACTGCCTTCTTATTGAGTTTATAATTTACTTCATTTATAAGTTGTTTAGTGTTTTTTTTTTTGTTTTTGTTTTTTTTTTAAATCGGTACTTCGCGGTTCCTTTGAACCGTGAGGCAACCGAGGGTTTGGTAAATTTCAAAAGGAAACTCTTGTAAGTTTCTGAGGGTTTTTCTATTAAAAAACATTTAAATCTCCTAATTTTGAACCGAGGTATTCCTTTTTTTTTTTAGCGGTTCTCGGTTCCTGAACCGATTGAAACCGCGGTTCTGTTTAAAAATTGTCGGTTTCTGAACCGATCGCTTTTCTACTGAAACCGACCGGTAAATCTTTAATATCTTGATATTTTAGTGGTTTCTGAGTCCTGTTTTCTTAAAATGATGGATAAACCTAAAAGAACACAGGACCTACAGGTTTAAAATTGTGTTAAATGTGCAGAGGTGTTTGCTAGAGATGACAAGCGTGATCTCTGTCTGCTCTGTCTGGGTATGAAGCATTTCAGTGCAGACTGTGAGATGTACAAGTCTTTCCTGAAAAAACTGTGGAAAAGTGCAGGAGAGACTTAAGAGAAAGCTTGAAGAGGGTCCCTGGGCTCTGACCAGTCCACCCCCTCACGAAATGTGGCAATTCCTTCTAGAGCCTCAAAATCCACCCCTGATATGGGTGAGGGCTCTAGTAAGAGAGGCAATCAGCCAGCTGACTCTCGGTGCCTGCCAAGAAACTTAACAAGACTAAGCACACTGACACCTCGCTGAAACGCTTCAAGGGGTCCCCCAGGTGCCATTACAGACTCTCTCCTGCTGACATTACACAAGCCTCTGGCTTTGTTAAAGGTGCTGTAGGGCCTGCTCCCTGCCCAGCAACCTGTAATTGCTTCATCTAATAAAGCTGCTGCTACCCTCTGGTGCCTGTTGCCACTATGGGTGGTGAGATGGATGATGATGAGGAGAGGAGGAAGGCATAGAGCCTGAGGTGTCACGAGCAAGACTTTGGTTCTCCCCTAGGCATTCAGAGGATTTTTCCTCCCATTTTCTTTTATTAACAAAATGGTGGAAACACTGGACACGCAGACAATTGAGGAGGTACAGGATGAAGAAGAGGTTCAATGTATGGAACTAATGAGGCTAACACACTCAAAACGACTTCTCCTTCCTCTTTATAAATTTTTCAGAAAAGATATTCTGGAAATATTAAAAGCTCCTCAGACCGTCACACTTATTGATAAAAAATCTGACAATAAGTACCAACTGGAAAGATCTGGTGCTGACTTTTTATTCAGCCATCCTGATCATCAGGGCATTGTGCAGCAGGCAGCCTGTGAGAAGGCCAAAACCCCCTTGTCTTCTCATCCACCTGAAAAAGATTCCAGAAAGGTGGACAGTATGGCTAAGAGGGGGTACCTCATAGCATCCCTTGCTATCAGGCAAGCCTCTTATCAGGCCTATGCTGCCCTTCACCAAAAGGTTTTATGGCAGTCTGTGGTGGATAATGCAGAAGCAAATCCTTCTCTCACCATTTCTGAATTGCTAGAGACAGCCAAATTGGGTTTGGAGGCTTCCAAATACCAATTCCAGATGGCAGCAGATACAAATGACACCGCTGCCAGATGGTTGGCTGGTACTATAGTCATGAGAAGGTTTGCCTGGCTGAGGGCTACTAACCTCACCCAGGACACACAAACCAAAGCAATGGATTTCCAAGTTGAGGGCCATTCACTTTGGGTGACAAACTGAAGCCTACATGAAGAAAGGAAACGAATACAAGACTGCTTTCAGAAGTAATTCCACCAGGGACAAACCTTCTCCCTCTACATCTTATTCTGGGGGCAAGGGCAGGTCTACTTTTAGAAGACCTTTCTTTCAGGTGCAGGCTGCTCCACAGATACAGTATCAACCCCAGCAGACTGGTTTCTACAGGGCCAGGGGCAGAAAGGGCTCCCCGCAGAGGGTCCCATGCTACCCAACCTCAGCAACAGCAGAAGCAGAATCCCTGACTCTTGCCTTCAGGCTGCCTCTCCACGTCCAGTAGAGGGCAGTCTTTCTCACTATCTCCAGGACTGGTCAAAAATAACATCAGACAGGTGGGTCCTGGAAATAGCGGGTCAGGGTCTCTCCCTTTGTTCCAAGTCCCTCCCCCTCCCCAACGGTAAAACATTTTGCATCAGTTCCTCCCTCACAAAGAGAACTGCTGGAGCAGGAGGTGAAAAACTTACTACTGTTAAAAGCAGCCAGCCTGTTCCACCCAACCAAAGAGGGCAAGGGTTCTACTCCAGGTATTTCCTAACAACAAAAAAGACTGGAGAGTGGCGGCCTACACTAGACCTCAGACATCTAAACAAGTATTTGGTCAAATCCAAATTCAAAATGGTCACAACGGCAATAATTCTGCCAACACTACAAAAAAGGGACTTGGCCTCTCTGGATTTAAAAGATGCATATTTTCACATCCCTGTCAGAAAACACACAGAAGATATCTCAGGTTCTCTCTCCCCCCTCAGGCTAGTACCAGTTCTCAACACTTCCTTTCGGCCTTACCTCTGCACCAAGGGTATTCACAAAGTGCATAGCAGTAGTAGTGGCACATCTCAGAAAACTGGGTGTCACAGTTTTTCCATATCTGGACGACTGGCTGATTGTGGGAAAATCCCAACAACTGTTAGAACACTTACTACTAGCTCAGAGTGTTCTCTCCTCCCTGGGGTTTCTTCTAAATGTCAAGAAATCCATTCTCACCCCAGTCCAAGTATTGCAGTTCATAGTGGCAGAACTCAATACAATTCTGGGGAAGACCTTCTACCCTTGGAAAGAATATAGGCTATTCAGTTTCTGGCAAGCTCATTCATCCTGGACAGGTCAAAACCAGCTTCTCAGTTTTACAGCTACTAGGCCACATGGCTGCAGCAACAACCACAGTCCTGGGCACCAGATTCCAAATGAGGGACATTCAGTTTCACCTCAAGGCCCACTGGTCCCAGAGATGAGATCCACTTTCAAAACTAATTCCTGTAACAAAAACTCTTCTATAGGCCCTACAGTGGTGGAAGGATCCAGACAATCTAAGGGACGAGGTGCCTTTCCTACAAGAGCCCCCCTCCTTGGTGCTCACAACAGATGCCTCCCTCCTAGGACAGGGTGCCCACCTAGGGGACCACACAGTTCATGGCTCCTAGAGCGGTGCAGAGTCACTTCTGCACATAAATCTCTTAGAGTTAAGAGCAGTGTACCCAGCCATTCAGGCTTTCGCTCATCTCATAAAGGGAAAAGTGGTTCAGATCAGAACAGACAATACCACTACAATGTACTACATCAACAAACAAGGAGGAACAATATCTACTCCACTATGCACATAGGCAATGAAAATATGGAGCCTGATTTACTCCATAAATGCCTCCCTGCAAACAATTCATCTGCCAGGGAAGGACAATACACTGGCAGATGCCTTGAGCACGTTAAACCAGGCCCATCACGAATGGGCACTGAACAGTCAAGTAGTGCAAGTCCTATTCAGGCAGTGGGGAACCCCAGCAATGGATCTTTTTGCTTCCTACCAGGATCACCATTTTGCTGCAGGGCCCTAGTGAAGGGAACTGTCCCAATGGATGCCCCGATTCCCGAGTGGACAGGGAAACACCTTTACGCCTTTCCTCCGATTTTCAGAGTACTCATCAAGCTCAGGTCACAGCCAGCCTTGATGATTCTGCTAGCACCAGACTGGCCAAGACAGCCTGTTACTCTCAATGTCAGTGAGCAAACCGATCTACCTCCCTCAGCGGTACAATCTGCTGACCTCCTTCCAAGGCAGGGTGGTATATCCCAATCTCAGGTCTCTCAGACTCAAAGCTTGGCTCTTGAGGACTTAGAGTATCCAGATTCTCAATACTCTCAAGCAGTTTTAGAAGTCCTTAAAAGTTATAGAAAGCCTTCTACTAAGAAAACTTACGCTTTGAAATGGAAAAGATTTTCTATTTGGTGTACAGAAAAGGGCTGAATCCCAGCACAGGCTGGCATTCCAACCCTCCTAGATTATTTGTCCCATCTGCATTCCCTGGGGCTGTAACATTCAACCCTAAAGTTCATCTTGCTTCACTTTCAGCTTATCTCTCTATAGGAAAGGGGATATCACTAGCCTCGAACCCCATATTTAGAAGGTTCTTTAAAGGCCTTCTATACCTGTTTCCCCTCATAGGGAACCAGTGTCAGCTTGGGACCTCAACATTTGTATTGACCGCTTATGCTCCCACCATTTGAACCCTGGTTAATGCAGAACTAAAGTTCTTCACCTGGAAGGTAGTTTTCCTTGTGGCAATTACCTCTGCTAGGAGGATAAGTGAGTTTCAAGCCATATGTGTGGAAAAGGACTATGTTTCTTTCCACAATGACAAGGTGGTGTTGAGAAATAATAGAAAATTCCTTCCCAAAGTAGTTTCTGATTTTCATTTAAATCAGTCTAGTACCCTACCAGTATTCTTTACAGCACACATCAGTTCTGGTAAGCACAGACTGCATAGTTTGGATGTGAAAAGAGAATTGAGCTATTATATAGCCAATACCAAGGACCACAGGCAGGACAAGCAACAATTGTTCCTTACCTATCAGGAAGTAGGTAGGGTCTCCTGCTTCAAAAGGACTATATCTCGATGGATAGCCCAATGTACTCAGTTTTGCTATACAAAGGTGGGCAAGGTCCCGCCTTCAGGTTTAGGCCCATTCACAAGGGCACAGCTGCCACCGTTGCAGCTGCCAGAGATGTTCCTCTTCTGGAGATTTGTAAAGCAGCTATCTGAAATCAGTCCACACCTTTACTAAGCATTACAGCCTAGACACCCAGGCCAGAAGTGATGCCAATTTCAGAAGGGCTGTTTTGCAGAGTCTTTTCCTAAATAGATTCTGCCCACCTCCTGTTACTGCTACATAGTCTGCAAAGAGTAATAATATTAGTGGATTCCTAAGGTTAGAAGAAAAAATTACTCACCTGTAGTAATCTTATTTCTTCCAGGGATCCACAAATATTACTACCCACCTAGTCTTCCTTAGAATCTCAGGAAAATACTCTATGCGGCTGAGATGTCTCTCATGTATGATGGGTATGTCATCTGTTGGTACATTCTCTAATACTTAGCTAATGCGTTCTTTTCTAAGGTGCATCTGGCTCAGAAAAGAGGACTCGTTATTTAAGGTTTTGTTGGCCCTTTCTTGGCCTATTATTACTTTTTATGGCCCTGTTGGCCATTGACTTATAATTAATTATTCATTGTTATACATTACATAGTATGGTCTCTTTGCAGGCTTCACAGAAATCTGAGGTAGAATGCAGGCAGTTAGAATAGGGCAGTTTGAAAATGAATGCACGAGCTAAACATTCCATAATTAGCATAGCATTCTATTTGGCTCCGGGGCAGTGCTGATTTAAAGGGCACTGCAAGTAATAATATTAGTGGATCCCTAGGAAGAAATAAGATTACTACAGGTGAGTAATTTTTTCATATGACCCTTCCTGGGACGAGAACCCAGAGACACGGTCTTGGAAGAGGCTCAAGATGCAAGCTCGGGCCTGAAGGCATCCTGTAGGCTCTGGATTGGGTCACAATGTTCTTTCATGTCCATCCAGAAGGGTTTCGCTTTATTGCATTCCCAAAGAATATGCAACAAGGCACCTTCAGCAACGCCACATCTAGTGTGAGTCAGTTTCATGTTTGCACATTCTAAATAACATGCTGGCGGTAAAATAAATATTCTGCAAAATCTTGAATTGTTGCAAATGCAGTCTGTCCTGCTTTAAGTATATGTCTGTGTCCCCCCAAAATTCTCTTCCAAGCATCCTCCTCCTACAGCTGTAATGGAAGTGCATTTAATCAGTAATTACATTCACCATTCAACCTCCTGGGGTCTAACCCCTGAAAGATGGAGATGAAGTGGGGCAACTGGGATATGGAGATAAGCTTCCCCAGTACAAAGCCACCTTCTTTGGCCCATGCAGAAGGACCCATGACAGGAGAGATGCAATGTTTTAGCTGCCTTTACTGAAAGCTGGTGTTGTTTGGGACTTGGTGCTGTGATCCGAAAGGACTGACAGGGTAAGTAGGTATCTCCCAGCAACAAGTGCTGGACTGAGGACTAATAGAGACCTGGCCAGAACTAGTAATCTAATGATCGAGGGTATTAAATAAGCTGAAAAAATATTGATCAGCAATGTCAATCAATCAATCAAATCTTTATTTATCCAGGCGAAGACCATTGAGCATAGCTCATTTACAAGATGGACCTGGTTAGCACAGGAACACAGGATATACAATATATGAACAGTCACAACATAACACCTCAGTAATATTATACAATACAGAGATACAATACTTAAATGTATGTTATGCTTGAGCGTGCTAATCAGCTGTAAAAATGCACAGCACTTGGCACAGAATGGTTAGCAAAATAAAAAAATATATCAATATATACACACACAGACACACACACACACAATTCTGTCTACTGTGCCATGGACTCACTTGAAAATACTGGTTAGCCGTCTACTGCTACGCATTTCTGGAAATGGTTAGCATTACCCCCGTTTTGTGTAGCGTTTTGCTCTGCTACACCAGCTACTTAATACATCTTGCAACATGGCAAAAAGAACAACATCTGAAATAAGCAAGACAATTGGTGTAATTGCGTCAGGTGGTACAGGAGCAACATGGCATTATGGCATGATAATGCCGTGTTGCTTGTGAAGTTCAACCAGTGGCCAGTGGGATAAACGGGCAGTACAGAAAATGCCAAGAGTTAAAAAAAAAAAAAAAAAATAGGATATGTAGTTTGAGAAAGTACAGCAGGGAGATAAGAGGAACAGTAGGAAAACTAATAGCGAGACACAGAGAGGGACAAAGTGCATCAGCGAGATAGAGGAGTAACAGAGGAATGAGAAATGTTGTCAGAAAGTGCATAAGAGGGTTGGAGACTAGGATGGCAGGAGAGGGGGAGAGTGGACCACAGGAGAAAGGTGAAAAGTGACAAGGAGACAGGGAACAGGAACAGACAGACATGGAGGCGAGGAACCTGTTTGACAAGGTAGTGGGATCCCAGATGCCGCAACAGGAGACAACGTTGCTGAAGAAGCAAGCACAAATCCTTCTTGGTTCCAGTGCTTCATGGTATACGAGACCATGAAGTTTAATTATTGGGCACGATCAGTGGATAGCAACATCAATAAGTAGCTGGAAAAATGGACAGTGGCACAAATGAAGCAGTAAGGTGAACAGCAGCTAGTCAGGTAAACAAGAGACGGTTATTGAGCAAAGGGGCTAACGCGATATGCAAATGAGAAAGACATGCTGAATCTGATCGAAAGTAGAGCACAAAGCAAAAGCGGTCCTCTTGAGAATGGCAGAATAATAACAGCATCCAGAAATATGTAAAAGTTCTAAAATCGTGAGGCATGCATTATAGTAGTCGCCTGCAAAATTTGTGAAATGACACATGATGCAAGGTGTGTGATGTCAATGTTTCAAAAGTACAGCAAACGCTTGTATGTTATTGCAATCCTGTCACCTTCTGATTCATTACAACAGTGAGAATAATATGTCAGACACCTACCAATGTAGACACCATGTTACAAGTACATTAATCCACTCTGAAGGTGGTATCTAATGGGGAATTAATGCATGGTTGGGATCATAGGCACTCGCCTGCGGCCCTCGTGTCACAATGGTCCCAACCATGCATTAATTTCCATCAGATGCCACCTTCGGCCGTGGGATTAATGCTTACATGGTCAGCTGTCTATTTTGAGGTGTGGATTACCAAAACTGGTTGTGCCACATCTTGCTGAAACTAATCTTCATTACCCAACACATCTGCCGCTGTCTTTGGTAGGTGTCAGGGATGCAATGCCTGCCTGACTGCAAAGTTGCTCTTCATGTATAACCAATGCTGCTTGTAGTCTGTGGACTCAGTTTGTTCAGGAGTCCCATTTAAGATATTTACTTCCTTGCAATGCAAAGTAGTTTAACAAAAGTTGGGTAATCCAAGTCCTTCCAGCCTCTTTGGGACCTGTCAACTTATGGTGCACACCTCCCACCTTGCCCTGCCACAGGAAGATGGTTAAACAGCAACTCTCTATTATAATAAACAGCTTAAAAACACGAGATTTACACCAATTATGTTTCAACTTTATTGTTTTCTAGTTCTTTATTTATTTATTTTTACTTTTCCTGCTACTGGTCTACTGAATATTGTAGGTAATGAAGCAATTACTTAACTCAGTCTTTCAAAATGTATCCAACTCTCCCCTGCTAACCACACAACTGCTGTTTGTGACATCATAATCTGTTATCATGGTGAGCACTATGATGTCATAAACAAAGGCACTGTGAAGTTAACAAGGGGAAGGCAAATGTTTTCTATACAGACTTCATATGAACTACCAAGTTGTACTGTAAATCTTGGAAAGGAACACTGAAAATGGAAAAAAAAATGTATTCTCTAGTAAACTGCAACAGCTGAAACATCTTATTTGTGAAAACACATGCTGAAGTGCAGAGCTGCTCATTAACATGGTTTGCAGGGGGGTTTAAAACAGGAAACTGCGAGGATTATGTTGAGCATACCAGTAGGGTAAAGTATCCTGCAGAGGCTGCTCATTTTCACAGTATTTAATCCCCCCTACCCACACATAAAGAAAGTGATAAGGAAGTCCATCTCTTTAGGTCCTCCACTGTACTTGTGAGGATACTGTCATAGTTAAACCCCTTTAGACTATGCCTGAGCCGTGGTTTCTGTATCCCCAGGTAGGTCAATGGTGTGGGCTCTCACTTCAGGCCTAAATTTAGAATACCTTGCTTGCCTACCTGAGCACTGAGGGGGAGCACACCCGTTTTGTTAATGTTTAGCTTGTAAGCGGAGAAGCCACTAAACTAGGATGTACTCTATAGATAGCACTTCAGGGATAGAGTCCTTGGGGGTCACGAACATGCAGCAAAATGTCATCTGCATAAGCAGATAATTTATATTCCTGTTTACTAATTCAAACCCCCTTAATCTAGTTTTACTGCTAAATTTTAAGAATTAGGAGCTCCAGGTATAGAGAAAATAAAAGGGGTGAGCCGGGACACCCCTGTCTAGTGCTTCTCGAGAGCCTCATTGACTCTGACAGCACCCCATTACAGAAAACCCAGGCTGTGAAGGACTGGTACCATAACTGCACCCAAGAGATTCACGACTGTGGGAGGCCATATCTCCTAAGGATTGTGAACAAGTATCTCCAGGCCACCCGGTCAAAAGCTTTTTCTGCATCCAGGGAGACCAGAGCTGCAAGGAGGCCAGTTTCCTGGGATGCAGAAATCAGATAATGCAGTTTCCTAAGGTGGCCACTGGAGAGACTGTCCAGCATGAACACCACTTGTTCAGGGTCGATCAGTGCTCTCCAAACCCAATGTAGCCTCTCTGCCAGGATACGGACCAAGATACTGAAGTCTACATTGATGAGGGGAATAGATCTGTCATTACCTGGCTGCAGCTCATCCTTCCCCAGTTTCAGAATTACAGAGATTTGGGATTTCGTCAATGAGGCATCGGTGAAGCCCTCATCAAACATTTTTTTTGAAATTACTATTTATTCTCCCTTCTCCTCTGAAGTCACTCTTCAGGAGAGCCAATTGAGCCTGTCCTACCCCAGTCCTACTCATTGGTCGGGATCCTCCATCATGCTGCGGTTTACCCCAGCGGGGGTCAGGGCACCCCAAACCTTCAAGTCTCATCAGGACCCAATCCGGCTGGGCAGGCAGCAGCAAATGTGGGACCTGGCCAAACTCTCCATCTACGAGTCCGAGAGGAGCATTTCACAGATTTTCACAGGCGGACTTTTACGGCCCCCCACTAGCGCGGCGCAGGACGCCCCAAAGTCCCACACCCAGTTCCCATCCCCAAAGCTGATTGGTCTGTGGCCTACACCCCCCAACCAATCACATCCCAGAGACTCAAGCAGCTGTCACACCCCCCAGCCTCCGCCAGGGGTCACCGCTTGCCGGTCTAAGTACCCACCTTCCCCCCGGAGAAAGCGAGCCATCAGACACTCGAGCCTTCTCCCCCCAGCCAACCCCCAGCGGTCAGAGATCATTCCTGAACCCGGGACGCTGGCGTGGTGCAAGGTGTGGCGTCCAGCGCCTCAACCCTCAGCACCACCGGGCCGGCACTCATCATACATTTTATTAATGGCAGTCACCATAGAGGTGCCAGTTCCTTCATGTAGAATTTATAAAATTCATCCGAGATCCCATGCGGGCCCAGGACCTTGTCTGCTTTCATGCCCAGGACTGTTTATCTCATTTCTCCCTCATTAATTGGGCCCTCCAGGAATTTTTGTTGGGATTCCTTGAGTTGGGAAACTGGATATTACCCCAAAACCATTAAAGTCATCCTCGATATCTTGATCTCTAGAATCAACCATATAAAATGCCTGATAAAATTGCCTAAAGCAGTCTATCTGCCTAGACTATCGTGACACGCTTCCCCTTCCCCTCACAATACCCTCAAATCACCCTCCCCTCCCAATTGTTTTACCAGGAGTAACACACTAAGCTGAAAGCTTGTTTGCAGGTGCGACCTGGGAGCACAGGGAAGTTAAGTGACTTGCCCAAGGTCACACAGTATGCAAGTGGGGGCTGTGGGATTCAAACCCACGTCTCCAGATTTGTAGCTCAGAGCCTTAAACCACTGCGCTATACTGCCACCCTCTTAACCTCCTGCTGGCGGAGTCTGAAAGTCATGAGGTGGCTGGCATTGTCCCCCTGGTCAATATACCAGACCTCTGCTCTGAAAAGAGCCAGTTTGGCTCTCCTGTTCAAGAGTTCTGCATATTTGCCCTGCGGGCTATTAAGGTGGAGTCATGTCTCCTCCGAAGTGCCCAGTTTTAAGTTATGTTCTATTTGCAGACTCTCTTCAAGAAGGGCAGAAGCTACCACCTCCTTTTTCTTGTTGCATATGGTGGTTAAATCTGATAATTTCAGCTCTGATATAGCACTTTGCAGCCCCCCACACAAGATCTTCCCTATCCACCAAGCTCAGGTTGTCTGAAAAAAAGTTTGTAAAACAACCCCTAATTTTGTCTGGGCTTTCTCGGTCTCGGAGAATACGTGCAATGAATTTCCAAGTACAGTCAGCCTCTGGCCCCCTAGTCAGATCTAGTTGCAGGCAATCAAATTGGGGTGTAATCTGAGACCACCATGGGCTCCATCTCACAGGACTGAATACTGGAAATGGTCTCAATAGTCAGCAGAACATAATCAACCCTGGAGGAGGAGTCAAGAAATCCTTGAATAGAAGAAATACATCCTATACCTTGGGTGCAGGAATTTGCCAGGGTCAGGCGAGTCCTAGCCCGTTCATCAGTTCTCTTTAGCCTGGAGATAAGCCCAGTCTCCTACTCCCAAATTTGTTAATATCAGGCTGTAGGACCAGATTCCAGTCCCCACACAGCAAAATCAGGAATCTGGCAAAATGGGACAGGAGAGAAGCCAGGTTGGTAAAAAAGGCTGGGTTGTCACTATTAGGGCTATAGAGGGACCCCACTGCCACCTCCGTCTGACCAATTCTGCCATGTATAATATATCTCCCTTCAGGATCCCATATCACTAGTAAGCCGAAAGTGTACTGCCCTGGCCACCTATAATCATTCCCCTTTGTTTAGTGCTGTTGCCTGCCCCAAAGATCTGGCCTAGCTATTCTCTTCTAAAGGCTAATATTTGGCCCCGCTTCAGATGAGTCTCCTGCAGACATGCTATAAACACCTTCAGTTTCATAAGATGTTCTAGGACGCAGTAGTGTCTGTTCCGTGCTTGGCCTCACTTTATATTCCTGGCCACAAAACAATGTACACTAGCCGCTGGGTATCCAAGAATCCTAATTTGTGCCTCTGCGGCCCGAACCTGCTTTGTCCTAGTGCTCACAATTCTCCTCCTCCCCTCCAACCGTCCCTCCCTCCTTACACAAGAAACATGGAATATGAAATACAAATACAACAAGCAACACTGAACAATAAACGGAAATCTCACATCATCTCCCAGGTCCCAAAGACCTGCCACCAACTCCTTTAGGTCCTTGTGTGGCTAGTCGCAGCTTGGCAGTGGCTCGTGTCATCAGCACTGTACCTATAAGGCTATGTGAGACTTCCGATAATGTAAGGATTGTGGTGCAAGTGCCCTGCTACTTTCTGCATCATCTTTTGTATAAATTGCAAGGTATCCAACCCTCCATCAGACCCACCAACACAAGATTATTATGCTGACGTTGGCCTCACTGGTCCTCCAATCTCTCTTCTGGTCTGAAAATCTGAAGATGTGGGTTTGAATCCCATCAGATCCCACTTGCATACTGTGTGACCCTGAGCAAGTCACTTAACTTCCTTGTGCTCTCAGGTTGCACCTGGAAACAAGCTGCAGCTTAGTGTGCCTTTCCTGGTTAAACAATTTCCTCTTTTCTTTCTAGTCTATTGACTTTCTTCCTTATCACCAAAGACTTGGGTTGCAGCCAAGCCTGCTGGTTCTCTAGTGAGCTCATTCGAGCTTCGGTGTCTCTGACCCCCTGCCGAGTTCTTCTATGGCAGGTTTGAAGGTGCATACATCACTAGCAAGCTCCAAAATGACCTCCCTCACTCCACCTAATTCTCTGAGGAAATGTTCCAAGGAGAGTGGTTCAGGCGGCTGAGGGTCTGGGTGGAGGCAAGTCGTTAGGATTGTGGCATTTGGGCCCTGTGCAGTGTTCTGGTAAGGACGGTGGAGTAGCAAAGATCTCACCCAGCAGCTCTTCTATTTTAGCTTCTATTTCCATCTTGGCCACCATTCTCACAAGCAAATGCAGATTTTGATGCCACAAATGGACTGTAGCACATAACTAATTAAAATAAAGTCTGATTGAAAGCATTTTAAATAGATTGCGACTAGTGCTCCGAGAAGTCGCTCCTTCCTGCTGCTACTCAGTTGGGTGCATTACGTTACTCACTCCACTTCAGGAAAACTTTTTAATATATGACATTCAGATACCATCCTGCTTATTTTTCATTAATTTTCTGTATTTGCCTCGGTCATTATTTATTACTAAAGATATTTACATGAAATTAATACATTTGTTGATCCATAATTGCTATTTGGCAGTTCAAGTTTATTTCACCAGGAAGACTCCATTGAGCAAGCTCATTTACAAGGAGGTCCTGCCAAGGACAATGCAATACAAGATACCAGAAAGTATTGGTGGACAACACATAATTCAAGGAAAATGCTAGTATAGAAATATACAATAATACAAAGCTTAAAATAAATCTACAGTACTTGGGACATATCCCTTTTTATGAGACCAATATGAACTGGTAATCCCCTAGTTTTCTAATTACTAATCATTCCAATCGTAATTGTATAGTTTTAATTTCTGTTGTAATCAATGTCTGTTAATTCATTAATGAGCTGTACAAGTATCGGTTATCCTATTGTACTATACATTATAAAATCAATAATTAGTTTTTAAAAAGAAGGGAAGAGTTGGCCCGGTGGTACTGAGGGTTGAGACGCGAGACTCAACACCTCACGCCACACCAGCAACCTGTGTTTGGAAACAAGTATGGGTTGGCAGGTGCTGGACAGGGAGGGAGAGGATCAAGCGATGGGAGGACTGTTCTCATAGAAACATAGACTTTGACGGCAGATAAGGACCGCTTAGCCCACCTAGTCTGCCCATTTCCCTACCTACAGGATAAGCTGCAGATCCTAATTAACCAACAGCCTATTTCTTCCTACCCCCTACAAGAATTGCCTTATGTCTGTCCCATTCATTCTTGAATTCCCCACTGTTTTTGACCCCATGACCTCCTCAGGAAGGCTGTTCCATGTCCTCACCACCCTCTGTGAAAATACTTCCTCATTGCCCCAGCCGCCCCCCCATCTTCAAATTGTGCCCCTTGTTTCTTGCTCATCTTTTTCTGAAAGATACTAACCTCTTGGACTTTGTTGATTCCCTTGAGGTACTTAAAAGTTTCTATCATGTCCCCCCTCTTCCTCCTTTCCTCAAGGGTATACATATTAAGCTCCTTTAGTCTCTCCTTGTATGGCTTCTGTTGCAGACCCTGCACTATTTTAGTTGCCCTCTTCTAGACTGCATCCATCATGTCTATGTCCTTGTGGAGATGGGGTCTCCAGAACTGCATGCAGTACCCCAGATGGGGTCTCACCAACTGTCTGTACACTGGGATAACAACTTCATGTTTTCTACTGGTGATGTCTTTTCCTCACGACCCTTTTCCATTTCTGTTGTTTACTACCTCCCCCACCCCCAACTATCGTGTCTCATTCCCTGGATTTTGTTTCTCAGGTGCATTACTTTGCACTTTTTGCATTGAATCTAAGCTGCCATACTTCTGACCATTCCTCCAACATTGCCAGGTCCTTTCTCACCCTTTCCACCCCACTGGTGTATCAACCCGGTTGCAGATCTTTGTGTCATCTGCAAGAAGCATACTTTTCTTCCAGTCCCTCTGCAATGTCACTTATAAAGACATTAAAAAGATTGACCCAGTACTGAACCCTGCGGTACCCACTAGTAACCCCTCTTTCTTTGGAGTGGAATCCATTTACTATTGTGTCCTGTTGTCCAGCCAATGTTTTACCAGGCTACCACCTGGGACCCACCCAGGCTGGCTAATTTATTAATCTTGTTTGGGACTGTATAACCCAAGGGGTGGGAGGACACAAAATCGACCCTCAGTGCGGGTGCTGGCTCGAGCAGACTCGAGAAAGCTGTTGAGGCCTATTCTGCTGGCATTTTGGTATGTTAGTATGACTGTGTCAAATGCCTCGCTAAAGTCTAGGTGAGGCCATGTCACAGCCCCTCCCTGGTCTACTACTTTGGTCACCCAGTCAAAGAAATCTATTAGATTCATTGACATGACCCTTCCACTGTGAATCCATGCTGCCTTGGGTCCTGTGCCCCAATGGCCTCTAGGTACTCAACTATTCTTTCCTTCAGAAGTGATTCCATAATTTTTCCTACCACTGAGGTCAAACTGACAGGTCTGTAGTTTCCTGCCTCTGTCTTGCTCCCACTTTTGTGAAGGGAATCAAATCCACCCTCCTGCAGTCCTCAGGTACCACACCATCCTCCATGATTTGTTAAAAGAGTAGTCAGTGGTGTCACTAGTCTCCCTTAGTTATTTTAGAATTCTGGGGTGAATCGTCAGGCCCCATTGCTTTGTCCACCTTCAGTTTTGGAGTCTTTCAAAACCCTTTTTCTGTGACAGGACTGGTATCGACCTCCTCATCCAGAGTGCTTCTACTGATTGGATTAGGTATCCCCTCCTCCTCTTTTGTGAATACTGAGCAGAAGTATTCATTCAGTATCTCTGCTTTTTCACTGCCCCTCTGCCCACCCTCCCTCCCTCCTTTAAGCCTCACTATCCCTCCCTTTGTCTTTCTTAGCTCCTAATGTGCCTATAAATGTTTTATCCCCTTCTTAACCAAGTTGGCTATTTTTTCCTCAGTTTGGGCCTTTACTATTCTGACTGCCTTCCCACTTCCTTCTGCTTTAACTGGTACAGTTCTCTGTCCTGCTCCTTCTGTTTCCTTATACTTCCTGAATACTATCTTTTTTCTCCTAACCTTCCCACCACCTCTTTTGAGAACCATAGTGTTTTTTCTTTTTATTTTGCTTTATTTGCTTTACACAAAGGCTTGTTGCCTCTGTGATTGTAGTTTTGATGTTTTCCCATTGTTGCTTCACCCTCCTTCTTACCTGTTTGCTAGTGCTTTTCTGAGGCACTCTCCCATTTTAGCAAAGTCAGCCCTCCTGAAGTCCAGTACCCTCACTTTTGTGGCTCGACTCTGCAGCAGAGTTTATGGTGAACCACACTGTTTGGTGGTTACTTGTTCCCCAGATGGCTACCCACTTCTGGATCTGAGATCCTCTCCGTCCCCATTTGAGAGTACCAGGTCTAAGATTGCTCCCTCCTGAGTGGGTTCCAACACTGGTGTCTGAGGCATGCCCCTCTAGGGCATCAAGAATGGCCCTGCTCTTGGATGTGGCTGCAGCAAAGATGCTCCAGTTAACATCTGGCATATTCAGGTCCCCCATCAACAATATCTCCCCTTTCTCTGCCATCCTAAGGATGCATTCTATCATTTCCTTGTCCATTTCCTCCCCAAGACGGGGGGTCTGTATACAACCCATGTGCGGATTATGGTGCCATTTCCAGTCTCCAGGGTGACCCACAGTGCCTCCTCTCCTCCCGGTTTACCCTTTTGTTCTGCTGCTTTGATCCCTTCCCTTACACTGAGAGCTACTCCTCCTCCTCCTCGTCTACCCTCCCTGTCCCGCCTGTAGAATGTGTACCCTGGTATGTTGACATCCCAGTCATGGTTCTCTGTGTACCATGTTTCTGTGACTGCCACAATATCCAGGCATCCCTCTTCCATCAAGACCACCAGCTCAGAGAGCTTGTTGCCCAGACTACGGGCATTGGTACTCATTACCCTCCATATTTTGATGGCATTACCCCTTTTTGCCCCATCCCTGTCCTTACTGCCTTGCCTTTTCTCCACTTACCCCTGCCTTTCTCCTATCGACTTCTCCCAGGAGGATGGACTGCATGCTCCAGCGAATGACTGCCACCAGGTTGAGGCCTGGTGCCGTGAGGACAGGAGCAGCAGAAGAGGCTCTGTGAGACTACATAGCATGCACGTGCCTCCAACACATGCGTTGGCCACGCGCCTACATGGGAACAGGAGAAAAAAAATGAAGGAAAAGGGTGTGCAGGACAGTGATATACAGACTGCCAGCCAATCCTTCACCCACTGCATCAGCAAGACCTGGAGACCAAAAACTGGATTTGTACTTGGGGGAAACAGCCCTTCCCTACTGATCCCACCATGAGGGGGAAGATCCATGGAGGAATTCCGGTCCTCGGTAAGTTCTGGAGAGATGCAAGATGGTGGGATCAGTGGGTTGTTTGGGATGTGGGCTTCCAAGCTGACCTGGCTACAGGGAGGATAAGCAGAATATGAAAATGAGAGAGAGAGAGAAGGGCTGTATTTTTCTCCTTATGGGTTTCCGTATATCATCATCAGCCCTCCATAACTTTCTATTATTCCCTTTTCTGTGGTTGAGCTACACGTTTTACTTTTAGTAGCGTCAAGGGATTTGCTGGGGAATGCTTACTGATTGGTGGCTACTCCACCTTCTGGGATGCAAGGAGTACATCTGTTTTTTGTCCGATCCCAGCACGTTTTTGTTCTCAGTTCTGCACCAGCCTTAGGGATTACGTAATGGAGAATTTTCCCAGCTGACCCCTCACTTACTTAGTATGTGTGGTCCCACAGATAATTTAAATTTATGTTATATTTCTGGGGGAGAGCTTTATGTATGTTATTTGTTGCTGTCAGATCTGAATTATTTGGGGTATGTGGGATCCCTTTATTGGATTTTCCTAATCTGAGGTACAAGAATGGTTCAGTTTTATGTACATTTTTATATTTAAGCAATAATTCACAACAGGGCATGTGTTGTGGGATTTACACGTGCCTCGTGTGGTATGTCACAAGGCATAGCCAAGTGACTTTAACCACACAAGGAGTATATAAATCCCACTACTACACATGCCCTGAAGTGCACTACTGTGATTTTAAAATTAATCTTATTAAAATAAAAATGAATTAGATTGAAAGAAAGTAAACATTTTATTACTGGGGTCTTTACCAGTTGTCTGTTGCAGGATTTACACATGGTCATGTGACATGTTTTGACCAATGAAGTTACAGGATTTTCAAGACCCATTTTATAATCTTGTAGAATGACTTCTGACTCTCCTATCAGTTGGATATCCCCTCAGCTGGAAATGGCTATCTCTGTAATGCTTACTGAACATCCCAATAAGCTAAAGTTTATCAAAAAGAGTGAAATCTAAACTTACATTGATAGAATTCAGTGATTTTTTTACAACTGCACTGGAAAGCTATGACAGGCCATATAGTTACTGTATCACTACGGTAAGGAAAGTAGAACCCAACAGTTGCATACTACTTTTGGTCTCTGAATCTCATCACCAATTTAGTGCAGTGGATCACTACACAAGCTCCCTGGATCTGGTCTCGCTAGGGTTGAGTATACAGCAGATTCTAGCAAACCATGCTTCAATTTGATGAGGTCGGATTGTGGAGTGGAGTTAAAGAGCGAGGGAGAGAAAAAAAGCAAAACAGTGAGACAGATGATGTTCTCGTCTCCATATACGCATATTTTGCACAGAATGCTCTGTGAAGAGAAGTTAATAAACAGGGGAGTAAAGGAGAAGACCCAACATTAGTTCCTGCAGGACACCCAAGGTCCCTCATGTTACAGCCGTGATCATTAAATCACACGGGTGCCTCCTGTGTGACTCCGCCAGACAGCCCTCCAACCAGCTAATGAGTTTAAAGTCCAATCCTGTGAAGTCTGTATAGCAGAAGCTGGTCAAAGGTCTGCTAAGACAGCTTATGTAAAGTAGCTTTCTCTTCCCCTTCAGCCGAGAACCCTCCAGGGCTCCCAGCTCATCCGCCGCAAGAACCGCGGCCACCGGGTGGTCGGCGCTCAACCACAGCCCGAGACCACTTGCTCAGACTGCAGACCCAGAGAGTGCAGGTAAGCCACAGATGTTATCCCGCCCACCCACCCCCTCCTGACCATTATTATATAGCCCTCCTTGTCCCGACTCCCTGCCATTGGCTTTCCTACAAATCTATCCTCCCGCCTCCCTAGGACACCCACAGACATATAAATTTTGGGCTACCACTTCAGGTTCAAGTGTCCCATCCTAACTAACCTACCATGATCTTCCCCTACCACTCATCTCAGATCAAATTTGTGACTTCTTATTACTGTCCCTAGTCACTGTATCATAGTAAGTTCTCCTTGCTCCCTACAAGTGGTTTCAGCGTACATCCCTTTGCTGACCCTCTGGTGTGTGAGCCTTAGCTGGTGATACTTCCTAGATCAGGTTTATGACTTCAGTAACTATCTCTAGTCGCTGTGCCATAGAAACATCTCCTTGCTCCCTTCAAGTGGTATGGCACCTATATCCCTTTTCAGACCCCGTGGTGCATAGCCTTACCTGGTGATACCTTGCCCAGATTAAGCCCTTACAACTGTTTCTCTTTCTGACCTCCAGACTTTAACCATGGAACTTGCAATCTGGCTCTACCTATTTACCGCCTTATGCACCCTACCCTTATTAGGGTACACGCCAGATGGAATTTACCCCAAAGAGGACTCATATCCCCTACCACAAGAATGTCTACTCATGGAGTCCTTATACAACTCATGCTATGCCCCCAAGTTGTCGTACCCACTTTCAGCTGAGTATCCCTCTCTGACAGCCACCGGCATCTTGTTACCTACTCAAGGAATGTTACCTACTCGGCCCAGTACCTGCATCTACTGATGTCATACGGCTAGGGTCTTAGCATGTGTATCACTAGGACTAAACAGTACAAAGAATAGGTCCTTGCATTCCTACACCAATACTTCCACTAGCCAAAGAAGGTTTAGTTCTTCCAAATTACCATTTGTTGCCCTGAGGAAAGTTGTACTCCTCCTCTTGCTATGCTCAGGTAATGTTAAACTTAACCCTGGTCCTATACAAGCAATTCCTTCACCATCCGAAGTCACAAAGTATAAAGGTGTCAGCTTTATGCATGTTAATGTGTGTAGCCTCTTAAAGAAACTCACCTCAATACAGGCTTGGGCTATTCACATGGAGCGGATGTACTTGTCATATCTGAATCCTGGCTTCATCCATCCACACCAGACAAAGAGGTCAATATCTCCAACTATCTGTTATTCAGAGCCGAAAGACTAACCAGAGGCGGTGGTGTAGCCATCTATGTTAAGGACAAGTTTATGGTCGCTACCCTCAACTTTACATCAATTGCCAATGCCTTTGAATGTCTGTCCTTAAAAATCAAACTATCTACATCAATGGCCCTCCGTGTCATAGGATGCCATAGACCCCTGTCCTCAGGGTCACAGCTCCTGTCTCACCTATCATCTACTAAGAGTACCGACACAATAGAAACAATTATACTAGGGGACCTTAACTACAACTAGCTGTCAAGCGCATCTCTTCCACTTAAATCCTTCTGTGACTCTCATGGGCTCACTCTCCTTATTAATGAACCTATCGTATCAACAAGAAAACCCTACAAAAGTACACTATTAGATGTACTTGAGTAAAGCAAACCCCATTTCTTCTCCCATGCTGGGATCTTTTCTGCCGATGTTAATGACCATTGCTTTATTGCTGGCATAAGAGCAGTCCCTAAACCAACAGCCTCAGCAAAGTTCTCTACCAAAAGATCAAAACAAATTTTGACCCACTTGCATATAACAATGACTTGAAAACCTCCCTGCTTTGGCAGACCTTTTACTTAGCCAAATCAGTAGGAACAGCATATGCCATTTTCCAAGAAATTGTATCCAGTGCTCTTAACACCCACATACCCTTAGTCAAAACCCGCATAAAGGCTAGAAAGTGCTGTTGGTTTACAGCAGACATCAAGGCAGCACTATTAAAAAGAGACAAGCTCTGGAAGCTAGCATGCAAATCCCACAAAGCCGAAGACTGGCATCTTTTCAGAATAGCCAGAAACCACTGTACAAAGCTAATTCGGGAAACCAAGTCCAACTTCTATCGCTCTGAACTTGACACTGCCTCCAACTGCCCTACCAAGTTCTGGTCCACAATAAAAGAACTTTCTGGTAATACCACAGGAAACACTCTCCCCTCAAAAATTATTTCTGACAATGTAACTATCAACAGCAATAAAGAGATACTACAAGCCTTCAACAATCACTTTGCTATTGCAGGGCTAGCTTTTGATAACTCACCTGCATGCAACCTACATTCCCTGCTTACCACGCAACCTTCAGAATCTAGTCCTTCAGATGCAGTCTTTTCATTCTCTCCTGCCTCACTAAAAGAGGTCGAAGATCTCCTCCTCCAGTTGGACACCAGAAAAAGTGCTGGTGCTGACACCTTCGATCCATACTATCTAAAGATTGCCTATTACGCATCTATTCAACTTGTCCCTCTCAAGAGACCCTCCCAAACTGTGGAAGACCGCACATATTATTCAGTTGTTTAAATCGGAGACCCCTATGATCTAAACAACTACAGGCCCATCTCCTTCTCCCGGTACTATCAAAACTTCTGGAAAAAATCGTGAATGCCCAACTGAAATCTTTCATAGATGATACTAACCTGCTAAACCCAATGCAATCTGGTTTCAGAACTGAACATAGTACAATCACGGCCCTGGCCAAGGTGACAAATGACTGGCAGCGCAAGCTAGAGAACAAAAAATTTGTCTGCACCATTTTTCTAGACCTAAGTAAGGCCTTTGACACTGTCTACCACAGCCTCCTCCTTTCTTCATTAAAAGCTATTGGTCTAGATTCTACATCCTTGCATTGGTTCCACAACTACCTTTCTGATAGGCACCAACAGGTCAAGGCTGAAGGTGAACTCTCCCCCTCAAATCTGTTAAAAAGAGGCGTCCCACAGGGATCCATCCTGGGGCCACTCCTATTTGCCATCTACATCAACAATATAGACTCAGGTATCAATGAGGCGACAATTCATCTGTTCGCAGATGATACAGTGATCTACCTAAGCCATACAACTCCTGAAACTGCCTGTAGCGACCTGCAAGCTGACTTCAACATACTTCAATACCAGCTCCTTAGTAAAAAATTGCTATTTAATGCCAAAAAGACAAAGGTGATGCTATTTTCACCTATTAGCCATGCAGCCTACCCTGCTCTACCGCCCATCACCACCCTCCTAGGAGAAACCCTGGAATTTGTGCCGAAATTCAAATACCTGGGGGTCTGGCTAGACATCAAACTCTCCTTTGCAGACCACCTGGAGGATTTGTTAAAAAAAACTGAGGCAGAGACTAGGTCTCTTCTTCAGGTTAAACCGCCTACTAACTACAGAGACCAAGAGACAGCTAGTTCAGTCTACGTTCCTTTCCCCAATTGATTACGCTGACTTTACATACAGCCAATGTGCTACTTCATACCTCGGTAAATTGGACATTCTTTACCACAGAGCCCTCTGCTTCATCACTGGTCTCCCCTTCTCCACCCATCACTGCTCTTTACATGCGGCCGTAGGTCAGACCTCCCTACACTACAGACGAAATAAAAATGCAGCTCTCTGGACATACACAGCTATCACTGGCAAACTTCCGCAGTACATTGTTGATTGCCCGACTCTCAACATGCTTGGAACCTATGCCCTAAGAAGCTGTTCACTAATTTCTCTGAAACTGCCCAAAGCCCTAACGCATTTTGGGAGAGCTGCCATAGGATTCGTTCTACCGTCACTCTGGAATGTGCTACAGAAAATTACTGAAACCGAGGACTCCTGTTAGTATTACTGTGTTCAAGTCCTTATACTCAAAATACATTACAGAAGCATACAACTGCTTCCAACGATCCTAGTTCTGGAATGTGCTACAGAAATCACTGAAACTGAGGACTCCTGTTAGTGTTACTGTGTTTAAGTCCTTATACTCAAAATACATTACGGAAGCCTGCACCTGCTTCCAATGATCCTAGCTTACTTTCACCCCTTCCACATCCTCCCTGCTTTTCCCATCCTCCTTCCTTCTTGTATCAGTGCATAACTTGTCCCTGAGCCACCTACTTATCTACAACCCTAAATCTCACCCACCTATTCCTTATATACCCACAGCATTTCATTCCTTCCTCCTAGTATTATCCTAGTTCCAGACCCCCCACTGGCTGCCCACTTCTCCTGATACATGTCTCCCCTTGAAAGCCTGGGTCTTTTTAAACTGACTATGTATGTCTCTTCACTTGTAGCATCCACTTCAACTAATCTCTTCGCTGGACTATAATGCCTTTACCTTACAGGAATACTAAACCATGTATGTTGTTGTATCCGGTATAAATTTTTACTGACTTGCCTGACTATTGTTATGTATACCCTTACCAACTGTTTTTTACGTGAACCCAAATGTATTTTAACTTATCCTGTCTATTGCAGGCCTACCTGTACTCTTGTACTCTTGCATCTACTGTCGATTTGTCTGTATATAAATGCATTGTTTCTTGACTTGTGTAATGCAGGTCCACCTTGTAAATGAGCTTGCTCAATGGTGTTCGCCTGGATAAATAAGAATTTGATTGACTGATTGCCTTAGTCCACTGCAGTGAAGATAAGGCAGTATAGGTGGAGTGACCTGAACTGAAGCCAGATTGTACTGGGCATAGAACAGTGTGCTAGTACTGTGTCAACAGGAGATGCCTAAGTGAAGGCTAGCAGTGTTATTAGAAACATACAAACACAACTAATCCTGTTTTATTTATTTATTTATTTATTTATTGAATTTTGTTGACCTGGTAGGCCAACTGAGACTAGAAGTCCCTTTTTCAGGGGGGACAGGGGGATACAGATGGTAACTAACTGAAATTGAACCAGATTAAGCTGTTGGTGATATTTATTTTTTTTTTAGTAAATGGGGGAAATTTGGCCAGGACATCAGGAAAATTCAGCTACTCTTTTCGAGAAGTGCCATGGGATCTTTAAGCATCCACCTAAACCACCACCAGAACAGGCAGACAGGACCTTCGTTTAATGTCTCATCTGAAAGACAGCACCTCAGGAGTGCAGCACCCCCCCCCTTAGTATTGGGAGCTGACCCAAGTGCCTGGTGGGGGGACAGAACCCACAGCCTTCTGATCTCTTGGTGTCAGAGATGAGTGTGCAATCTGTTGAGCCACTTGACACTGCAAAGTGTGGTTTAACCACAGAACAAATACTGTAGTAATACCACATGTCACAGATACAAAATTCCTTATAGCAAAATTAATTTTGTAACGTGGAGCAATTCCATCATCTAACAGCAGAGAGGGTTCTTAACTCTTCCAGTTCATCTTTAAGAAGTTGTGCCAACTTCCAGTGACACCACTGATGGACATAGTGACAAATATGAGCTCTGAGACAGAGTTTAAAACTTCAAAACATAGGGCAAACCCAGTGGTATGGTGGGTTGAGGCACTTGACTGGAGACCAGGGTTTGGGTGTGGACCAGGGTCACTCAAGGGCTGGAGCGGAGAGGGAGGATTGAGTGTCCCCAGCAGCTCCCTACCTCAAGGTGGGGATTCCTTTATCTATGACTTGACTGCCGACTGGTGGAAGCCAGATAGCACAGATAGCAGGCACAGCAAGATGGGGGGCATGGTGTCAGCAGACAGGGCTTGTAAACCGCCAACACCCTAGGGAATAGAATGAAAAAATTGCTGAAGGAAAAATATCCCGGCTCGCTCAGCATCCCCCCACAGGCACCACGTGACCCTACAAGGCAGGCGACAAGTAACGCAACCTGGTTGGTGATGGGGCTGGGTTGGGGGGGATGCTGCCGAGACCAGGGATGTAAGGCACAAAAAGTGTATATGAGAAAAACTTCAAAACTTTATTGGTGCAACAGAATTAAGCTAATCACGATGTCGGCTAAACACAAACTAAAAGAGATTTCTTTATCTGGCTCAAGAATGGCACGAAACATCCATGGTATAGTGGGGAGTTCAGTCCGGTGCCAGACTTGGCATCACAGGATAATAGCAGACAAGTGCATGGCGCCAGAAATCAAAGTGTCTGAGGGAACTAGTGATCTGGGAGAAGCTCCACCGAAGAGAGATGGAGAGGATTGACAGATTGATAGCTCTTTCTCAATTCTGTGGGTGGTGGTGCATGGCCGTTCTTAGTTGGTGGAGCGATTTGTCTGGTTAATTCCGATAACGAACAAGACTCCGTCATGCTAACTAGTTATGCAGCCCCGTGCGGTCATCTCCAACTTCTTAGAGGGCCAAGTGGCTTTCAGCCATGCGAGATTGAGCAATAACAGGTCCGTGATGCCCTTGAAAATCCAGGGGAGATGGGGCACTGCTGGGCAGAGCAGTGGCTCATCCTGAGCGTAGCTCATCTGTTCATTATTTTGTTGAGACTTTGAAAATGACTGAACTAAATTAATCTTCCTGATTTCTATGAATCCTGAAGTCATTTCCTGACAAAAATAAAATGATAAGTGCCTTTCTAGCACTTTTTATGCACTAAGTTTGTGGGTCTGCTTGATTTGTTATCATGACTATTCCAACCCAGCTACAGAGAACCTAATAATGTTGCTTTATTTGCCCCACTCTTTATGGAGAACCTGATACTAATGCTTTATTTACCCCACTCTTCATAGAGCACCTCATACCAGTGCTTTATTTGCCCCCACTTTATGGAGACCCTAATACTAATGCTTTATTTGCCCTTTTCATGGAGCACCTGATACTGGTGCTTTATTTGCCCCACTCTTCATAAGAGTGCCTGATACCAGTGCTTTATTTGCCCCACACTTCATGGATCACTTTTAGTGTTGATTTATTTGCCCCACTTTTCATGGAGCACGTGATAGCAGTGCTTTATTTGCCCCACTCTTCATGGAGAACCCTATAATGTTGCTTTATTTGCCCCGCTCTTCATGGAGCACCTGATACTGGTGCTTTGTTTGCCCCCCTCTTCATGGAGAACCTGATACTAATGCTTTATTTGCCCCACTCATCATGGAAAACCTGATACTAATGCTTTATTTGCCACACTTTTCATGGAGCACCTCATACCGGTGCTTTATTTCCCCCACTCTTTATGGAGACACTGATACCAATGCTTCATTTGTCCCACTCTTCATGGAGAACCTGATACTGGTGCTTTATTTGTCCCACTCTTCATGGAGACTCTGATAGTGTTTATTTGCCCCACTCTTCATGGAGAACCTGAAACTAATGCTTTATTTGCCCCTCTTCATGGAGCACCTGATACCGGTGCTTTCTTTGCCCAACCCTTCAAGGAGAACCTGATACTAATGCTTTATTTGCTCTTCTCTTCATGGAGAACCTTATAGTGTTGCTTTATTTGCCCCCCTTTTCATGGAGCACCTGATACTGGTGCTTTATTTGCCCCACTCTTCATGGAGAACCTGATAATGTTGCTTTATTTGCCCCACTCTTCATGGAGAACTTGATACTAATGCATTATTTACCCCACTCTTCATAAAGCACCTACCAGTGCTTTATTTGCCCTCTCTTTATGGAGACCCTGATAGTGTTGCTTTATTTGCCCCACTCTTCATGGAAAACTTGATACTAATGCTTTATTTTCCCCCTCTTCATGGAGCACAAGATAGTGGTGCTTTATTTGCCCCACTCTTCATGGAGACCCTGATACTGCTTTATTTGCCCCACTTTTCATGGAGCACCTGATACTGGTGCTTTATTTGCCCCACTCTTCATAGAGTGCCTGATACCAGTGCTTTATTTGTCCCACACTTCATGGATCACTTTTTAGTGTTGACTTATTTGCCCCACTTTTCATGGAGCACCTGATAGCAGTGCTTTATTTGCCCCACTCTTCATGGAGAACCCTATAATGTTGCTTTATTTGCCCCACTCTTCATGGAGCACCTGATACTGGTGCTTTGTTTGCCCCCCTCTTCATGGAGAACCTGATACTAATGCTTTATTTGCCCCACTCATCATGGAAAACCTGATACTAATGCTTTATTTGCCCCACTCTTCATGGAGCACCTGATATCGGTGCTTTATTTGCCCCACTTCATGGAGACCCTGATACCAATGCTTTATTTGCCCCACTCTTCATGGAGAACCTGACAATGTTGCTTTATTTGCCCCACTCTTCATGGAAAACCTGATGCCGGTGCTTTATTTGCCCCACTCTTCATGGAGCACCTGATACCAGTGCTTTATGTGCCCCCCTCTTCATGGAGCACCTGATACTGGTGCTTTATTTGCCCCTCTTCATGGAGAACCTGATACTAATGCTTTATTTGCCCCACTCTTCATGATGAACCTGATACTAATGCTTTATTTGCCCCACTCTTCATGGAGAACCTTATAGTGTTGCTTTATTTGCCCCCCTTTTATGGAGCACCTGATACCAGTGCTTTATTTGCCCCACTCTTCAAGGAGAACCTGATACCAATGCTTTATTTGCCCCACTCTTCATGAAGAACCTGATAATGTTGCTTTATTTGCACCATTCATGTATAACCTGATACTAATGCTTTATCTGTTCCCCTCTTCATGGAGACCCTGATACTGGTGCTTTGTTTGCCCCACTCTTCATGGAGCACCTGATACTGGTGCTTTATTTGCCCCACTCTTCATGGAAAACCTTATAATGTTGCTTTATTTGCCCCACTCTTCATGGAGAACCCGATACTAATGCTTTATTTGACCCACTCTTCAAGGAGAACCTGATACTAATGCTTTATTTGCCCCACTCTTCAAGGAGAACCTGATACTAATGCTTTATTTGCTCTTCTCTTCATGGAGAACCTTATAGTGTTGCTTTATTTGCACCCCCTTTCATGGAGCACCTGATACTGGTGCTTTATTTGCCCCACTCTTCATGGAGACCCTGCTACCAATGCTTTATTTGCCCCACTCTTCATGGAGAACCTGATAATGTTGCTTTATTTGCCCCACTCTTTATGGAGAACCTAATACTGGTGCTTTATTTGCCCGATTTTTCATGGAAAGCCTGATACTAATGCTTCATTTGCCCCACTCTTCATGGAGAACCCGATACTAATGCTTTATTTGACCCACTCTTCAAGGAGAACCTGATACTAAAGCTTTATTTGCCACACTTTTCATGGAGCACCTCATACCGGTGCTTTATTTCCCCCACTCTTTATGGAGACACTGATACCAATGCTTTATTTGCCCCACTCTTCATAGAGAACCTGATAATGTTGCTTTATTTTCCCCACTCTTCATGGAGAACTTGATACTAATGCTTTATTTGCCCCACTTTTCATAGAGCACCTGATACTGGTGCTTTATTTGTCCCACTCTTCATGGAGACTCTGATAGTGTTTATTTGCCCCACTCTTCATGGAGCACCTGATACCGGTGCTTTCTTTGCCCCACCCTTCAAGGAGAACCTGATACTAATGCTTTATTTGCTCTTCTCTTCATGGAGAACTTTACAGTGTTGCTTTATTTGCCCCCCTTTTCATGGAGCACCTGATACTGGTGCTTTATTTGCCCCACTCTTCATGGAGACCCTGCTACCAATGCTTTATTTGCCCCACTCTTCATGGAGAACCTGATGTTGCTTTATTTTCCCCACTCTTCATGGAGAACTTGATACTAAAGCATTATTTGCCCCACTCTTCATAAAGCACCTACCAGTGCTTTATTTGCCCCCTCTTTATGGAGACCCTGATAGTTTTGCTTTATTTGCCCCACTCTTCATGGAAAACTTGATACTAATGCTTTATTTGCCCCACTTTTCATGGAGCACCTGATACTGGTGTGTTATTTGCCCCTCTCTTCATGGAGAACCTGATAATGTTGCTTTATTTGCCCCACTCTTCATGGAGCACCTGATACCGGTGCTTTGTTTTCCCCTCTCTTCATGGAGATCCTGATACCAATGCTTTATTTGCTCCACTCATTATGGAGAACCTGATATCGTTGCTTTATTTGCCCAACTCTTCATGGAGAACCTGCTAGTATAGGTTTATTTACCCCATTCTTCATGGGTCACCTTATAGTGTTGCTTTATTTGCCCCCACTCTTCATGGAGCACCTTATAATGTAGCTGTATTTGCCCCACTCTTCATGGAGCACCTTATAGTGTAGCTGTATGTGCCCCACTCTTCATGAAGCACCCAATACTGGTACTTTATTTTGCCCCACTCTTCATAGAGATCCTGATAGTGTTGCTTTATTTGTCCCACTCTTCATGGGGCACCTTCTAGTGTCACTTTATTTTGCCGCATGTCGTGGAGCACGTGATAGTGTTGCTTTATTTGCCCCACTCTTCATGGAGCACCTTATAATGGTGCTATAATAACTAGTGACCCCCGATGACCCATAAAACATCATATCAAACAGAGCTGATACAGCTTTTACTGTCTCGGACCAGCTTGTGTGTACCACGCTAAGATACTTACCAACTTGGAGAATTGAACTATTCAGTTTTTTTTAACACAAGTTTAAACAATAGAGAAGTCATTGAGCTGTCACCTTGTCGTCATAACAACCGGCATGCACTGGAGCCCATGGAGAGGTCAAATCAGCAACGCAGGAAGCATGCGATACTAAGACTGAGCTTTGTTTACTTACTTGCCATCAGTTATTATAACAAAACATATATGAAGCTATGTGATCAGCAGTAATTATTTTTTTGGTTTACACACATCCTTGGTGTGTGACTATATAAACCTCTCAAGGTTTATATATTATCACATACCCTGGATGTGTAAAAAAAAAAACTGCATATCACACACCTAAGTATGCATTTTTCTCTACATATTTTGCCCCCCTCTTCATGGAGAACCTTATAGTGTTTTATTTTGCCCCACTCTTCTTGGAGAACCTTATTGTTCCCTGGTGGTCTAGTGGATGAACCCCCCACCCTGTCAGGGAGTGACCCACTCCTCCATCCTCATCCCCACCCTGCAACCAGCACAGCGCTCCTCTCACCCTCCCCACAGCTGGTTGCTGACTGAGCTATCAGTGAGCACGTACTGTAAACAGTATGCTCTCATTGAATGACAGCTTACTCTGGGCTGTCAATCACTTTAAAAGCTTTAAAAACAGAGCGAGCCAGTCAACCAGCGGTGGAGCCATCACTTATGACACTGGTGGCTCAGATTCAGGAACAAAGCTCAAGTTATCAAGAATGCCAGTGGGTAGGGAGGATTGAATGTGCTGCAGGGCATTGGGGAGGGAGGACTGAATGTGCTGCAGGGCAGTCATACTCAGGGAGAGGGGGTTATGGTACCTGCTAAAACACTGTGACCTGTGGGGCAAGTGGTAGTGCAGGAAGGGATGCTACAGAGGCTGGGGGGTTGCCAGCTCAGTCAAGTGCAGTGACATGGAGCTGTGTATGTGCACTGAAGACTCCGCAGGTGCTATCCATGCAGGAGGAGAGGAGTCAGAACACACGCATCACCCCCAGGATGACACAGTGACAGGTGTACTCAGTCCTGGGCTCCACCAAATAGCCACCACCACCACCAAACACTTTGTAGGTATCTCTGTATTACAGAAAGATGAACTGATCCCCTGACCCTAGCCTCAGTTGGGGGGAGAGTGCCAAAGAAGCTGGAGTATTGGACTGGGCAGTAACCACCGATGTGGGCCATCTTGGAGGTGGGAGCATAAACATTAAAAAAAAGTTTGAGGAATAAAATAGCCCATGGGAGACTTAGAATAACTGGCTGGTAATTCTGAATGAAGGTGGTGATAGGATATATGATGAAAATATATCCAGATGTCCACAGGAAATCTTGAGGATTTATATTCTATTTATTTTACTCTTTGGTAAGTGGGTGAGGCCCACTAGGCACAAGTGCCTGTTTTCAAGGGCGACCTGGGAGCACTGGGCAGTTAAGTGACTTGCTAAGAGTTGCACAGTATGCAAGTGGATATTGTGAGAATCAAACCAAGGTGTGGTCTGCTGGATGTACCAAGCTCGTTCACAGCTCATTACTCTAACCTCTAGGCTATACTGCCAGCCCAAGCGGTATGGCAAGGTTGTGTCCTTCACTATGCTTAAATAGTAGATCTTGCCATTATACCGCAGTAAACTGCAGTTATTAACAGGCATGGGGTGGATTCACAAAACCGTGCAAAGCACAGTGTAAACGTTTGTGCTGCACTTTGTGGTTGTGCCGGTGTGAATAGGGCCAGGACGGGGCACGGTTAACCCAGGAAAGCCACCGCTAACCCCACCAGCACTGCTCTGACATCCAGCCCAGAGAATGGTCCCACAATGAATAGCACAGGTCCACTATTTCCTATTCACTACAGCTCCCATATGAAGGAGTCCATTGGGCATGCAAGGCACTAGATGGCCATTTGCATGCCTATTTACAGACTGTGGGTGACTTAACATGCCCCCCGCCTGATGGAGCTGCAGTCCATGGTGGTCTAGTGCCACTGCCAATCACTGTCCCACAGTGTGTAAATAGTTTTCCTAGTGGTCCAGTAGTCCCTCCCCTCTTCTGATTGCCATCTCTAAAACAGAAAAGTACACTATTCCCTGGTGGTAGTGGTTCCCTCCCCTGATCACAGTCCCTACAGTACAAAAAAATAATGGAATGTATGCCCTGCTG
The DNA here is from genome assembly GCA_016271365.2 of Neoceratodus forsteri. Lineage (NCBI taxonomy): Eukaryota > Metazoa > Chordata > Ceratodontiformes > Ceratodontidae > Neoceratodus > Neoceratodus forsteri. The sequence continues at coordinate 35,675,997 of JADMNL010000036.1, read as the reverse complement.
GCAGTGGGGACCCCCACCATGATCACCAATTGCCAGACTGACAACAAATATTGTACCCCCCCAAACACGATCACCCACCCAGTACATAAAATGAATCTGTCTTGGTGTCCAGTATACGGGGGGGTACAAGTACTTGAAATATTTCCCTGTTGGTCCATTGGACCCCCTTCCTATCCCCAATCCCATGCACAAGGAATAGAAACTGTACCCTGGTGGTCTAGTGGACAGGGAGTGACCCACCACCCCGCTCTCCCAACCTGATCCCCTGCCAGCAACCACCACAGCCCATCACTCACATCTGGCTGCTGGCTGAGCTCTCAATGAACATGTACTGTATACAGAATGCATTCCTTGACAATGAATGACAGCCCAGAGTAAGCGGTCATTCAATGAGAACATTCTGTTTACAGTATATGCTCACTGAGAGCTCAGTCAGCAGCCAGCCGTGGGGTTGAGAGGAGGGCTGTGCTGGTCACTGGGTGGGGATCAGGTTGGGAGAGTGGAGTGGTGGGTCACTCCCTGACAGGGAAGAGGGGGTCCACTAGACCACCAGGGTATGGTTTCCATTCCTTGTACATGGGATGGGGGCACTAGACCACCAGGGAAATATTTCAAGTACTTATACATGGGTCAGGTGGGGGGTGAACACTGCACACCAGGGTTGATTTATCTTATGTATCAGATGTGTGTGGGGGGGGACCACTGGACACCAGAGAAGCTTATACTATATTACTGTGTTGGGGACGGTGATCAGCAGGGAGAGGGACCAGTAGACTACCAGGGACTTATGTTTTCCTATCAACAGGATGGCGATCAGGGGAGAGGAGGAACCACTATGAATCAATATTTGCTATCAGTCTGGCAATCATGGGGGAGAATCACTACCAGCAGGGCATACATTTTTTTGTAACTACCGTAGGGATGGCCATGGGGGAGAGGGCACAGGCATCAGGGAATAGCTGTCATTTGTTTCACTCTCGGATCAGTGATCACTGGGGGAGGGACAATGGCACTAGGGTTATGTCTCATTTTCTTTTCAGGCTGGTAATCGGGGAGGGACCACTAGACTGCCAGGGATGTTTCAACATATTTTTTATGTGGTTCAGACAGCAATCGGCAGTAGGGTTGCCACCTGTCAGGTTTTTTACCTGGTGATCAGGTTTTCAGGGCCCCTATCAGGTAATCCGGTTTTGCTCTGTGCTTGTCAGGTTTTTGAGCCTTTTTATGTGCTCACATACTTTTGAAACAAATTTTGTCATATCATTCATTGTTTCAGCTACGTGTCCAGGTTACAAACAAGTTCTGTTGTCAATGTAGCCTTTGTTTGTGAATGCAGTCACCCTGGGAGGTGTAAAGTATGGCCATTAACACCACTAGCACTTACTTAACCTGATCTTTCCATCACATCTTAAAGTGGCAGAGCAGCACAGCTGCCCACACCTTTGGTAACAGTAACAGAGCCAGTTGTCCTCCACTTTCATTTGCTATTAAATATTTTCATCTCTAACGGAATTTAGGCATTTTTAAATGTTTTAAATTATTTTTTTCCTCAAGAAATAAGTATGGTCACTTCTTTGGCTTTGAAATAGTACTGTGGACAAGAACAGGAAATGGAGGCAGAAAAAGATATGAAGTATGTATACTAACAGTATTTCCCTTGTCTCCCCCCAGATCATATCTGTAAATGAGATTTATTTTATCTCTATATATTTATCTGATAAACCAATGTCAATAAATAAATAAATAAATACATCATTAAATAATTAGGAAGAACCTAGGAAAGTAACTTTAACAGGCACAGTACAGTATCTTAACATTTTTATTTAACTGCTGCTTTACGTGTTGTCTTTTATTGATATAACAAATGGCCTTCTAAGAGGAACAATGCATGATGAGTCATGAAAAGGGGTGGGGCTAGGGGCGGAGCTTAAGATCAGGTTTTTGCCTCATCCAAAGGTGGCAACCCTAATCGGCAGGGGCATGGTTTGGTTGGCACAGGGAAATTTTTTTTGTCTTAATAGGATGGTGATCAGCAGCCACTAGGTTTCTGTGGAATACCACCAGGTCTCGATCAGCAGTATTTTCTCCACACAAGGGAACTCCGCAAAAGGTCCTTGCGTGGAAAATATGCTTTGTGAATGGGACTGCACTGATATTCATCTCCCCCTCAGAACTTTGCCCAGCCACACCACCAGTTTGTGTGTGCAAACTGGGCTTTTGTGAATTCCGTCTTGGTGCGAAACCCAGTTTACACAAGGCAAACTCGGTTCGCGCCGGCGTACAGTTCTGTGACTGGCCCATGATGTGATGTCTATAAATAACAGCAGTTCAGTAACGGATTTTAACCCTTGCTGTATTGCGAACTGACATCAGTTCAGAACTCCTATACGTTCCAATTCTCTTGGCAGCTTAAGGGTTAACAGTACTGCAATTTTATTATGTATCCAATTAATAAACATAATTCTGTCTGATGTGCCCTGTGGCCTTGCAGCTAGGTGTGATCAATCTCCTAATGAAGTAATTCACAACCCTGAACACTGGGTTACTTGGCTCATTTTAGGGCACTGATCACAGCTGAAGGGGGAGGTTGGCATGTTCAGTAACCAGATAGCTGCCCCTATCCATGTGCTATTCACTGCTGCCTCAATTCCATCCCAGAACAGTACTGGAAACCAAGGTGATGTATCTCAGTGTGGCCTGTTTTTAACATGAATCAAGAGAGACCTAATCCTCGCCATGGTGAAAGTGGCTTGTGTTGGTGTTGTCTGTTACCAGCAGATGTCACTGCAGAGCTGTGTAATGAGCTTTAGGGAGGATGGCAAAAGTTCTTGTATGTGTGCAGAAATCAGACTAAAAAAAAAATATCTGCCACAAGTATAGCTTCAAGAAACTGGAAAAGAACAGCACTCCACTTAATAGCTGTTGTAACTGTGTATCGTATATTACATATGCAAAAGGTCAGTCTGCTGACAAAGTGCCAAGGAGATGCCACCTTGGCTCACAAAAAGGCCTGTCTGGTTTCACATGTGTGCTTATTAGGGAGGCTGGCCTGTACACCCAGCAGTGCTTAAATGGTGCAAATATAAAGTGCAGGTATATACAGTCGTGTAATACAGTGCATAAGGAGTTATTACAAAGTTAGGGCATGCATTCTGCTGTTTTAAAAAAATAGTAAGTATATGGCTATATTACAGATGCTACTTTAAAGAGCAACTGACATCATTCTGGCCAAAAGTGCTACATTGCAAAATTAGAATAAGCATACCCCCAGTAAATCTCATACCAAAAACTAGATTTCTACGTTACTTCTTTTTCAAGTTATGAGCAATTTTTCAATCCTGACTTCACTAGCTGTTTCAAAAAGCCTGTTTCAGTGAAGAGCTGCTGCTATCATCTCAGGAGATCAGTCCAGTACTCCTGGTCAGCAAGCTGATAATGCAATGTTTCTGCAAAGTTGTAAAGATCATGTGCAATGGTTTGCACAAGTAAAACAGGCAGCTATCTAATGGAGGAGATGAAAACAAATTATTTAAAATGCAAACAGTGAGATATCAAATGTATAAAATAAGAAATAACGGCAGCAGAAAGGAGAGAGACATGAAGGAGACTTGATGATGGGGGGGGTGCAATTTAACGTAATATCCTTCCCTAAAGGCTGTTTTCCATGTGGCCACTGCAAGTTTACAAAGCAATTTAAAACCAGATTCCTTTAGTGCTGTAAATGTAGATATCTTTGAGATTACTTTATCCAGTGCTCCAGTGTAGGGTTAGTGTATTTGTCCAGCATTTTACATTGGCAAGACAAAAAAAGCATCAACTTCAGCTGGGTCAGCATCTCAGTGAGATGAAGAGGGAAATATGGACACTGCCCTAGCTAAACATGCTAACTGTGGACATGAAAGAAATCTTTTCACCTTCCAAGGAATATAGAGGGCTATGGGCCTCGGGGGGGGGGCTAATAAAATCAAGTACAAAAAGCCTTTTGGATCTATTAGCTAGGTACCCTACTGTATCTAGATCTAAATGAGCATTTTGACAGTCCCCATTTTGAGACAGAAATAGGCTTTTCTCCAGGTATTGTGTTCCAAATGCTGTAGATGTGGTATGCTGGTGTATTCTATATTTTGACAGCACTACTCACTCTTTTTAAACTCCTCCCCTTCTTTCTCTTGCATTCACTTTAGTGTTTACAGGTTCTTTTATGATTTATAAACACACAGATAATACGTTATATTGCATTTTTTCCTCCCTCCTGTGCTTTTTACTCATCAGGTCCCCTTCGCTCACCGTTTTTCTGCCGTTATTTCATATTTTATACATTTGACATCTCACTGTTTGCATTTTAGTAACTTGTTTTCATCTCTCCCATTATGCATCTTCTGCACTGGGAACCTCACTCTTTTAAGTCCGCACACAGCACGAGGCAGCATCCTTGTCTCAATATTGACAGAGCATGGACCTGCGTTGCTGTTCTCTCACTTTCATGCACCTGTGTATTTATTATTTAGTGTAGTATTATGAACCACTGACGTGTAAAACCATTCTTTGAGGTAGTAACTGTAATACGGCCATATACTTAACTATTTTTTTTACTAACATACTAAAATGCCAGCAGAATAGGCCTAACGGTCTTTCGTGTCTGCTCGATTGGTCAGCCCCCACCCTGGGTGCTGACCTTGCTGCCCCCCTCGCCTCCTCTGGCTTCTCCCTTCCCAGTTCCGGATATTCTTGCTGCATTGGATTTTGCTTCCAGAACCCTTCCCCTGTACCTGTCCCAGCCCCTCTTGAACACCTCCACCGTCTCTGCCTCCACCAGCCCCCTAGGCAGTGCATTCCATGGCTCCACCACCCTCTCAGTGAAGTAGCACCTCCTCCTTTCTCCCCTGAATCTTCCCCCCTCCAGCTTCCACCCATGCCCTCTAGTGGCCCCCTCCTCCTTCCTTCGAAGCACCCTGACTGTTCCTCCCCTATTTACCCTCTTCATGTACTTGAAGACCTCTATCATGTCCCCCCGGTCCCTTCTCTCTTCCAATGTGTACATATTTAGCTCTTTGAGCCTCTCCTCATAGGTCCTGTCCCCCAAGCCCCAAATCATTTTGGTTGCCCTCCTCTGGACCCTCTCCAGGAGTTTAATGTCCCTCTTTAAGTGTGGCCTCCAAAACTGCACACAGTACTCAAGGTGTAGCCTCACCAAGCAGTTATACAGAGGGAGCATCACTTCCCTCCTTCTGGAGGTGATCCCCCTAGCGATGCATCCCAGCATCCTGTTGGCCTTGGTTGCTGCCCTCCTACAAGTCTCCGAGTTGTTCATTTTGACATCCACCACCACCCCAGGTCCTCTCAGCCATCGAGACTTGTAGCATTTCCCCAGGGTGTACACTTGGCCGGGTTTCTGGCCCCAGGTGGAGTACCTTGCATTTCCCTGCATTGAACCTCAGCTTCCACTTTCTAGACCATCTTTCCAGAGCCTCCAGGTCGCCTCCTCCTCCTCCCATCCACCACCGCCCCCAGTTTTGAGTCATCCGCAGAGAGACTCATCTCACTCCTGATTCCTGTCCTTATGTCAGAGACGTAGGCGTTAAACAGGAGGGGCCCAAGGACTGATCCCTGTGGGACCTCCACTAATGACCCTCTTTGGGGATGAGACTATCTCAACTATGACCTTCTGGGTCCGGTCCTGGAGCCAATTGCCTATCCATCTGATCATCTGGTTCCCCACCCCCATTTCTCCCAGCTTATCCAACAGGCCCATGTGAGGAACAGAGTCAAATGCTTTGCTGAAGTCTAGAAAGAGGACGTCCACTGGTCTACCAAGGTCCAAGGCACTCATCACCCAGTCATAGAACTCCACAAGGTTTGTCTGACACGATTTCCCCGAGACGAATCCATGCTGTCTATCGTCCAGGCACCCTGACTTTTCCAGGTCCCCCCCAGCCTCTCCTTGACAATGCCCTCCATCACTTTGCCCACCACCGATGTCAGGCTGACAGGCCTGTAGTTCTCTGCCACCTCCCTTGATCCCCCCTTGTGGATAGGCACTATATGTGCCACCTTCCAGTCCTGGGGCACCCATCCTGTCCTCAGAGAGATGGTGAAAAGCTCCGCCAGGGGTTTCGCCAGGACATCCACAAGTTCCTTCAGCACTCTGGGATGTAATTAATCCAGCCCCGGTGCTTTCTCCGTCTTAAGGGAGCTGAGGGCTTCCCTCACTCTGCTGTGATTTCCACTTCCAGTACCTCTTCTCCCTGCTTAGCCCTCCCCCCTCCTGCCAGTGATGTCTCCCCCTCTCCCCAGACCCGCCGATCGGTAAGGTCCCCCTCCTCAGTATCTCTGTCTCCTCCCATGTATGATGCAGCACCCCATTTTCCTTGGTGAAACTGAGGTGAAGTACTCATTTAGTACCTCAGCCTGCTCCTTGGGTCTTGTGCCCATCTCTCCCTTTATTTAATCTTGCTAATCTGCCCTTCACCCTTCATTTTTCCTCAATGTATCTAAAGAACCCTTGTTCCTCTCCTGATTTCCTGGCCAGGTTCTGCTCCTTCCTTGCCTTAGCCACCCTCACCACCCTAGTGGCCCTTCTAGCAATCAGCTCATACTCCCCTCGATCCCTTTCACTCCTTGAGCACTTGAATTGCCTATAGGCTGCCTTCTTTCCCTGCACCACCTTCTGGACCTCCCTGGTCCACCAGCAGGGTTTTCGGGCCCTACCGCATTTTTGTCTTACTCTTGCACAGGTGCTGGTAGCATCTTGCACCCCTCTCCTAATGATTTCCCACCTACTATCAGCGTCCATGTCTGACCCAATCCCATCCAAATGCTCCTTAAGGATCCTTCCAATTTCCTTAAAATCTGTTCCCCTGAAGTCAGTTACCTCCGTCTTTGTGCAGCTTTCTAGCCCTCCTAGGCCCAGGGAGAACCAGACTGTGGCATGGTCACTCCCCACCAATGGGTCCCTTACCTCCAGGCCCCTAATCTGGTCACTGTCTGCCAGAACCACATCCAGTACCCGCACCTCCCTGGTCAGTTCCCCCACCTGCTGAGTTAGGAACGCATCTTGAAAGACATCCAACAACCTCTGTTCCCTGGCAACCAAGGATGTTATAGTCTCCCAGTCTGTTCCTGGCATGTTTAAGTCCCCCAATACCACCACCTAACAGCAGAATGGATGCCCTAACCTTATTTTTTATCCTTCTGCACTGTATTGCACTGAATATATGCATTTGCACTTTAAATCTGCACTAAGTACTGCTGGGTGTACAGGCCGCTCTCCCTGACGAAGCGAATCTGCGTGAAACCGGTCGGGCCTTTGTGTGAGTCACAGTGGCATCTCCTTGGCACTTTATGTGAGTAGTCTGATTTTCTTGCACATTCAATAAACTCTTTCAAACATGAAGTCTTGCTGTATTCTGACTATTGCAGTTAGCTCCAGCCTTTAAACTGCCCCAGAGAACAAAGGGTTAACCTTTCTATGCATGGCATAGAATGCTGAGCTCGAGCTTGGTTGAGGTCTCTGTTTCCCTTTGAATCTAAACTGTCGGATTCTTTACTCCTCCTCAGTGAACAGTCGCTCTGGAGATTTCTCCTGCAGCTCGGTTCGAAAGTCGGTTAAGTGTCGGTTTTAAACAGAAATTTATTCCGCATAGTCGGTTCAGTCTCTATCTGCGGTACTGTGAGTACTAGATAGGTTTTGTTCTGATTTTTCTGTGTGGAAGTTGTAGAAGTGTTAGATCGGTTTGACTGAACCGATCATTTGTAGTGAATCCTTGTGTTTTACTTTAGTGTGTGGTTACTGGTCCTTATCGGTTCTAAAAAAAAAAAAAAAAAAGCACCATGTTTTGAAAGTTTTTTTTCCAATACCCGTGACACGGTTAGGAACCGATAAGGGAGTCTTGCCTGGCGGTTGCCATAAAAAGGGTAAGTTGGTTAGGTTGGCCATGTCTGAGAAACCAAAGAAAAAAACTGGGCCCATTGGGTTTCAACACTGCAGTGAGCGTGGGGAGGTCTTTGCTAAGGCTGGTCCCCATACCACCTGTGTTTATTGTCTGGGGTTTGAACACCTCGATACAGACTGCCAAATATGTAAACATTTTCCTAATTCTACCCTTGAAAAGAGATAAGGTAGACTGAGGGAAAAGGAGGCCGAGAAGTCCACTGACCCAGATGGCCAGCCTGGTTCGGTTCCGACCGAACCAGAAGGAGTGCCCTCTGACCAGGGCGATACTTCTTCGGGCAACAGGAGAGCTGATCCTGAGGGATCGGTTCCTACAAAGAGAAAATGCAAAGAGAAATCGATCAGTTCGGATCCAGAAGTTCATGTTCCAACCAATGAGGAAATAGCCAGAGCGATTCGGATTGTGGAATCGCTTCGCCTGGTTCTAACCGATCTGGTACCTTTTCGTAGGGGTTCGGTTGGTTCCCCCGGTTCAAGATTATACCCCTGAAGACTTTTATGAACTGGAGTTTGAGGAGGAGGGGGAGTTTGAAGATGATGATGATGGTGAAAGTCTGGATGTGCCTGTGGAACCGGACATCTCCCCAGACAGACCTTCAGGTATATCCCCTCCTAGGTTTTCTGAGTCCCCTTCTCACTTTATGTTTTACAGAAAGGTGGCTGAGACCCTTCAACTTCCTATGGAGGAGGCAATGGAGGATCAAGAGGAGCCTGATTATGTGGAAATGATGGAAATCCCAGAGTCCAGGAGACTGTCTATTCCCCTTCACAAATCTTTTGGGAAGCAGACAAAAAAATCCTGAAGTCTCCCAGTTCTATACCTCCTGTTGACAGAAGGATGGACAAGAGGTATACACTATCAGGCTCAGATATGGAGTTTTTATACCAGTAATGCAGCCATGTTGGGGTACTGCAGGCTGCTGCCTGTGACAAGGCAAACGTTCCCTTGGCTTCACGCCCCCCACACAAAAACTCCAGGAAGACTGATGCCATGGCAAAAAAGCAGTACATGGCATCTTCCTTGGGACTCAGGCAGGCAAATTATATGGCCTATAAAGCCAGGTACCATAAGTCCAGGTGGGACACTGTACTGGCACTGTCTAAACAGGCTTCCCCCCAGCTGGCCAAGGGGCTGGAGGAGGAGGCCACTGATGGGATTGAGGCATCAAAGGTACAATTTCATGCTGCTGTGGACTCCAGTGATGTGTCATCAAGAGTCATGGCTACATCTGTGGCTCTTCAGAGAATGGCTTGGCTTAGATGTACTAGCCTCTCACAGGACACCCATGCTAAGGCCATGGATTTTCCTGTGGTGAGTAATTCTCTGGGGAGCAGACACAGAATTACATGAAAAAGATGGATGAGTATAGGACCACTTATAGGAGTGCTCAGGCCAAAGAAAGGCAAGCAACTCCTTAGAGGCAGCAATCTAGGGGCAGGGGCAGGTCTTTTCATAGGCCTTTTTACCAGGCACAGGCCTCTTCTCCTTTTTCACAGAGGGGGTTCTTTAGAGGGAGAGGCAGAAGGGGGATGAGCAGGGCTGCATCTACCCCTCAGCCTAAGGCTACTGCCAGACACCCTGATGAGTCTGCCCGGGTCGACTCTCCTATTCCTGTAGGGGGCAGGCTGACTTACTATGTCCAGGACTGGATGTCTCTTACATCAGACAAATGGGTCCTGGAAGTAGTAAGCCAGGGACTGGTTCTCAGCTTCAAAAAATTTCCAAAGATGAGAACCAGATCCTTTCCACCTGCAAGACTCTCCAAGACCCTTGCCCTGGAGGCAGAGGTTTCATCTCTTCTGGCTCTAAGAGCCATAGAGAGAGTTCCTATCCTACACTGGGGAAAAGGTCTGTACTCCAGATACTTCCATACCCCAAAAAAGACAGGGGAGTGGCGACCCATCCCAGATCTAAGATACCCGAACAAACATCTTCTAAAACCAAAGTTCAAGATGGTAACTCTGGGAATAATTCTTCCCGAAGGCCAGTGGACTGGCTAGTCTCCCTGGACCTCAAAGATGCCTACTTTCATATTCCCATCAAGTGCTCCCACAGAAAGTACCTCAGGTTCAAGTTGCCCTCAGGCCATTATCAGTTCAGAGCAATGTCCTTTGGCCTAACATCAGCTCCAAGGGTCTTCACAAACTGCCTGGCAGTAGTTGTTGCCTTTCTAAGAAGGCAAAAGATTTCCATTTTTCCATATCTGGATGATTGGATCATAGTAGGTCAGTCTCCAGACCAAGTCAAGTCAGACCTGCAAGTGACTCAGCAAGTACTCACTTCTCTGGGTTTCCTTCTCAACTTCCCCAAATCAGTTCTTGAACCACTTCAGCTCCTTACCTTTATAGAGGCAGAGCTGGATACTGTCAAAGCAAGAGCCTTTCTTCCCCTGAAAAAGGCAAAGGTTCTTAAAGAACTGGCTTCGTCCTTCAGCCTTCAGGTGTCCCGACCAGCAAGGCACTTCCTCCAGCTCTTGGGCCACATGGCAGCTTCCACAGCAGTGGTCCAAGGGGCAAGATTTCAGATGAGGGACATTCAGTTCTATCTGCGGGCCTTTTGGTCCCAGAGGAAGGACCCTCTTACCAAACTGATTCCAGTTACCCGGACACTGATCCAAGCCCTTCAATGGTGGCAGGATCAGGAGAATTTAAGGCAAGGGGTTCCTTTTGTCACTCAGTCTCATTCGATGGTCCTTACCATGGATGCTTCTCTTTTGGGGTAGGGAGCTCATCTGGGGGACCTCACAGCCCAAGGACTGTGGTCTCCCCAGGAGTCCCTCCTTCATATCAATCTCCTGGAACTCAGGGCAGTGTTTCATGCACTGCAAGCTTTTTCCCAGTTGGTGCAGAACAAGGTGGTTCAGGTCAGGACAGACAACACCACCATGTGGTACATTAACAAACAGGGAGGCACTCAGTCTATGGCCTTGTGCATTGAAGCTATGAAATTGTGGTCCCTGGCTTATTCCCTGCAGACCTGATAGCAGTCCACCTTCCAGGAAAAGACAATGTGCTAGCAGATGCACTGAGCAGAATTTCCCAGGGCCATCACGAATGGTCCCTGGACCACCTGGTTTTGAAAGTGTTTTTTTCAAGGCGGGGCACTCCAGAGATAGATCTCTTTGCAGCCCTAGACAATCACCAACTTCCTCTGTTTTGTTGCAGACCCCCAGTCTTGGGTTCAGTCCCTCTGGATGCTCCCATTTTAAACTGGGAGGGGAACTCTCTGTATGCCTTCCCTCCCTTTCCTCACCTGTTCAAAGTCCTAGCCAAGATAAGGTCACAACCTTGCAAAGTGATTCTGATTGCTCTGGACTGGTACCCCTTGCTGCTGTCCCTATCTTCCCCTGTCTCTTCCCAGGAATTACAACCTGTTAACCTCCTCTCGGGGAGGATGTGGTACCCCAATCTTCGGTCCTCAATCTCAAGGCATGGCTCTTGAGGAGCTAGAGTATGCAGATTTGCATCTGTCCCAAGGGGTTCTGGATATTCTCAAACCCTCTCGAAAGCCTGCCACCAGAAAGACTTATAACTCCAAATAGAAAAGATTCAACATTTGGTGTTCCAAGAAGCATATATCCCCAGACACTGCTGAATTGCCTACAGGTCTGGATTATTTGGTCCATCTTAATGGTCTAGGCCTTAGACCAGCTACTCTCAAGGTACACCTGTCAGCTGTTTCTACTTTTCTGTCAGTGGGAAAACATTCCTCACTGTCATCTCACCCTGTATCCTGCAAATTTTTCAAAGGATTGTTTCATACCAATCCTCCCTTTAGGGATCCTGCCCCTGCCTGGGACTTAAATATTTGCATTGCCCAACTTATGCAACCTTCTTTTCAGCCTATGTCCTCAGCAGAGCTTAAGTACTTGACTTGGAAAACTGTGTTCTTGGTAGCCATCACCTCTGCCAGATGTATCAGTGAATTGCAAACCCTGTCAGTGGAACCTGATTTTATCTCTTTTCATAGAGATAAGGTGGTCCTTATCTTGCCAAAAGTGGTTTCAGACTTCCACTTAAATCAGTCCATGTCTCTCCCTGTCTTCTTCACTGATCATTCTATCTCAGGGGAGAGAAGGCTACACAGTTTGGATGTTAAGAGAGCCCTTAGCTACTACATAGAGTGTGCCAAGGGTTACAGGGTTGAATCCCTCCATTATTCCTCACTTATGGGGAAGTGGGAAAAGGCAAACCTGCCACCAAGAGAACTACTGCCAGGTGGATTGCATCTTGTATACAATTCTGCTATGAGAAACTAGGAAAGATCCCACCCTCATGCCTCAGGTCTCACTCTACAAGAGGTACAGCTGCTTCCCTGGCTGCTTCCCTCTATTAGAAATTTGTCAAGCAGCCACCTGGAAAACAGTCCATACCTTTACCAAGCATTACTCTGTGGATATCCAGGCTAGGAGTGATGGATGCTCTGTTTGGCACAGCATTACTTCAGAGCCTATTCCCAAAGTAGGTTCTGTCCCTCCTCCATGGAGGTATTGCTTGGTAGTCTGCAATAGTCAGAATACAGCAAGACTTCATGTTGTTTGAAGAAAAAATTACTCACCTCAGTAATTATGTTTATTCTAATGGAGTCTTGCTGTATTCTGACCTCCCTCCCTGCCTCCCCTCTCAGAACTTGTTTTTGGGAAGTGGGTGGGCAGGTGTAGTGTTGCACCCTAGAGGTGTCTATTATACACCCTCCCTTTATTTGTTCGGGTGCTTTTTGTTATTGTTTTTACCCCTTAATGGGGTTGGTTTTTGGTTTTCCTGACTTGAGTCTTTTTTGGGAATCCAAAACTCCTTGTTGCCAGTTGGGTAGTAAAACTTTTTACGATTTTCACATAGGCGGCTTAGTGAGTTGTTGCTCATAAGAATCTGACGGTTTAGATTCAAAGGCAAACAGAGACCTCAACCGAGCTCGAGCTCAGCATTCTATGCCATGCACAGAAAGGTTAACCCTTTGTTCTCCGGAACAGTTTAAAGGCTGGAGCTAACTGCAATAGTCAGAATACAGCAAGACTCCATTAGAAGAAACAATTACTGAGGTGAGTAATTTTTTCTTATAGTTGTAACAGTCACTGAGTGGACAATGCCATTCTTTTCCTTGTACTGATTTTGAGTTGGGCATGTCAGTAACGGAACTACCTTTTTTCCTCTTGATAGGTACAGCTTGATTATACTTTCCATTAAAACCAAAAAAAGAGTCTTCTGAAACCGGTATCTGCTGTTTTTTTCTTCCTTTGTTTCTGCTTCTCCATCTCCTGGTCCATACAACAAACCCACCCCCCCCAAGCTCTGTCATCTACCTCCTCAAGAACTTGCTGATTATCCATCACTTACCCAGGGCCAAACATGGTGCTGGATGACCTGCCATGTTGGGTTGGTGGTAGTGGTGCTGGGTGGATAGGGTCAGGACATCCCCCTCTGGTTGTCTCCCTAGGGTGCCATGTGCAAGGACGAGTATGCATGCACCAGCTGTGCGTGTTGCGTGCCAGCACCCATCAGTGGCCCTTCACCTTCTGGTGTGTTGGTACGTGTCACCACCTGACCCTCTAGCAGGTGGCAGTCTGGCTGTCTCACAGCAAAGATGCAGGATCTTCCCCAAACCCGGGACACTAGCGTTGACAATGGCAGACCTACCGATGGGCCGACCTCATGGTTCTTTTTGAACCAGACTCCCTTTAAGCCAGGAGCTCTTAAACTCTCCGACACTGAAGGCCCTGTGGCCTTGACCAGGCATGCTCAAGGAACCCCCAACCTTGACCATACATTTCCTAAGGCCCACCCATCCCCAAGCAGATTTTTAATTTTTAGCAACGTTCACTTTATTCAGTATGAAGACTGAATACGAGTGTCCTAAACAAACATTGTTTATGCATGCTAAAATATATAGGAAGGCATGCTTACTTTTTGGGGCTTTAACTGCTGAGGACCACCAAGAGCAAGGCTTGTGGACCTTCTGGGGGCCATAGACCCCAGACTGAGAAACCCTGCTCAAAGCCATAACGGTTCAGCCATAATGCATAATAAACAATGAAATCCAAACTGCTGCTGCATGCAATCAGTGGTACGTGAGCTCAACCTAAACCAGCACTGCTTTCAGCACTTCTAAAATGCTCTGGCAGGCAACACCATTGCCTTGTGACTGTGAAGAAACACATCGTGGCCGGTGCTATACACTGGAAAGGTGTAATTATGCACTTGGAGAACAAAGTTACACTTGAAGAGTCACATTTTAAAAAACATATTTAATGGAAAAAAAATTCTTCACACAACATAATGACAATCATGTTTCGTGTTGTCTGTACAAAGTCAGCACAGCATTCATTGCTTCTTAGAAATGACAGTTACAAAAAACAAAAAAAATGTAATTTCTTTTTTTGTTTTACAATTTCTTGTTAGAAGACATTATAACCGAATGATGTTTTGTCGTCTGGAAATTACACTACAACTTGATTTTGTTTTCTGTTGCCTCCACCCCCCCCCCCAAGAAAATGTTTCTCTTCTTCTCCCCAGAACTCAGGTTTCATAGAAAGAGTCACATTGTGCTCTAATCGCCCAAAGGTCTGTATTCTTCGATTACTGTTTTTTTTTTCTTACTATTAATTACAGCAAAGAATACCTCTGTAATCAATATTAATTGCCCTTTAACATTTATTATAGCAACCATATGGGGTAATCTATTTTTCAAGAAAGTAAAGCACCTCAACGAGAAAATGCTGATGTTAAATTAAAAAAAGTCACGCAACTCCACTTCAACTTGTTCCTAATTTACCTTTTACTGTCATCTCTGACAGTATCAAGAGTGTGAAATCTTATAGTACCGCAAACTAACGTGTTTCTGAATTCTGTAAAACCAGGAATGCACCAAAGTTTTTTTTTCTCCCTCTGTAAATTTTACTGAAACTCAACGCAGCTAGATGTTTTGAGGAGGAGTTCCCTAAACTACAAGTTTTACAGGATTTTTTTCTTATGGAATCCCATTTGTGTTGGAAAGGGTATTATGAAAACTTGTACCAGCCCAAGAGATGAAGGCAAGGTACTCTTCTTTGGTGTAGTATTAGCTGCCACACCCAACTAAAACTACATTGCGCGCCCCCCCCACACGTCATATATTCTTCCTGCAAGAAAGGGACTCAATAGTTGTCACTGTTTATATTCTCACTGTTTTGCAATGCAACTGAGTCTTTTACCATCTCTGGGGGACCTAATTTGACTGATGTATTCTCCGATGTATTGTATTCCATTATTTTTCATTTACTGTACCCATGTTTGCCATTGTTCCACTGTTTCTTTTGTTGTACTCTCCCGGGTCGTGCCTGAAAATAGTCATTTCTTGGTTGGTGCACCTACCCGGTTAACAAAAACGAAATAAATAAATTTCTTCTCAATTGCTGTTTACTAGAGCCAATGATTTTCCATTAAACAATGGCCAATTCTATTTGCCAAGATCTTAAAGAGCTGTTGACATGTTCAGGAGAACTTTCAACAAAGCATAATATTTAGGCAATGTCCAACTTGTATTTGCCATAAGTTCTGTATTCCTCCTCCCCATTATTTAGTAGTGAAGTCATCTGCATGAAACCGGGATCTTTGCTTCTGAAGAGTTCATCTATTCCTATGGCTTTCTCCCTATCTGAAGTCATGGAACACTGCTTGTGAGCTCACAATTACTTCCATGGCAACAGACTATGGTGTCACAACACAGGATTATTACCTAGGTAGGGAGTAAGCTATAAAGGCAGATTAACTCAAAATGAACTCCAAGGGACGACAATCATATATTTGTATACATTTCATTAGTAATAAATTATAGGGAGGAGAAATATATAAAATATAAATGGAATGCAAACAGAATTGTATCCAATTATTATGTTTTCTTTGAGGTGTCAGTAGCTCTTTAAAATCCATTTTCCAGCTTCCTTTTCCCAAAATTGAGGGGAAAAATTAGAAAGTTTTGTGTAATAATTCTGCTAAAATTGAATGCATTTGCACCAAAAGCTGGTGCAAAATGCGTCTGTTTGCATGATAAAACAGTGCAGAATTTCTTCATGAAAAATGGACTCCCAAGTGGTGGTTTAAAAATGACGACTTCCTTTGACTTCTGCTAAAAATGGAAAATCTCTGGCCCTACTGCTTACATAAAAGGACTATGCTAGATTATCTGCGTGGACAAAAAAAAAACTTTTCTGGCTAACAGTTTTCAGAAAATATATATATATATATATATATATGCTTAGTACAGATAACATCAGAGAAAACACCACAGTGGGAGGTACCTTTTAAAACGTAAGGAGAATATTGTCTTGCAGCAATGGCTCAGTGACCGCTGGCATCACTGCCAATCTGAAACTGGCTGGTTGCATGGCTGGACTAGTTCACCAATTAGGGATGTCACAATATCAAGTTCTGAATATTTCAATATTTTTTTAGTGAGCTGTGTGCTGAGGCAACTGACCCACATTCTGGATTTACCCCCCCCCCCCAAAATGCTCCCATGGCTTAACCTTCACATCCAGAGTCTTCCCAGCTTGGGAGAGACCTCATCTGGATATGGGGACAGGCTCAGGTAATGGACGGTGGCCTTCATTCTGCCCCATGCCCACTGACACCACAAAACGCTCCACATCCACAGCCCCAGACCCTTCAGAGGAAGTGTGCGACTTCTTGGAGTGCCGCAGTACACCAAGATAAAGTGTGCTGCTAACAGTAGCACTTCTGTCTCCGGGCTGCCAGATAAGAAGGATGCCGGACTTGCTTTCAATTTCAAGTCTCCTGGATAGAAGCCTGATGCGCTACCACTAGGCCGTTGGGGTATCCTCAGTATAATGATATTTGTGTAAAATTATAGCACATTATACAATGGCAAGAAAGAATCCTAGCTTCTGAGTGGCCAATTGCCATCACAGCAGGGATGTTATCCTGGCTTAACATCCCAGATGATTGTTTGTATTTGCATTGTTTGCATCTTCTCCTAAGAAACAAATATTTTTACACACGAACAACAACATTCTTTTAAATTTTTGTTCTGTATGTAACAACAAGCCATTGTATAATAGGATCAATGCCCTCCAGGGTGGGTATTATGCTGAGATAACATCCCTTCTCGGGTTCTGGATGCCCATTGTATAATAGGAATAATGCCCTCCAGGGTGGGTGTTATGCTGGGATAACATCCCTTCTCGGGTGCTGGATGCCTCAGGCCCAACCACCCGAGGTGTGATGTTATCCCAGCATAACACCCACCCTGTCGGGCATTACTGTATTCCTTTAATATATTTCCAAGATAATTCTGTGACATTTCTGATTTTTAGGGAAAAAAGTGAAAACTCTGGTCAAGGGATTAGGAACCTCCATCACACAAGACGGACACTGCCAGAGCACCAGAGTTGAAAAAAGTGTAGGACAATTTATCAGGGTATACTGTGCCACACAATAATTGTGGAATTGGTGTTTTACAAAGACACATTCTCATTAGTGGAAAATGTTGTGATGTATCCTCAAAATGAGTTATCATGACATACCCATCACTAGGGATGTCACAATATAACATTTTTAGTATCACAATGTACCAATTATCCTGATAATCTTGACCATGTCTAATTCTAGGAAAAATTGAATTGGAGGAAGCTGGGGAGTTCGGACTCATGTTTGCACATTACTGGAGCAGCAAAGTTAAGAGGCTTCTTCACTGTATGTTGCGCTGCACAATAATCGCAACACTTTCTTTACAACAATAAATTATCGTCAGTGGTAATTATTGCAATACATCATATCATGACATCCCTACCTATCACCAATAAACTAGTAATTGATAAACAGTGCAAGGTGCTTGATGAAATCAAAATGTTTGATTAAACAGTTCTGTCATCCATAAAGAGTATTCCATTACAAAACCTGTTCCTTTCACATATGACATATTATGTATAAGAAACTGAATACAAATATTTATATATAGCATATATAAACATATAATAAAATATGAGCTCACAAGAGATTCTCTAAAATGACTAGCTACAAAACACAGAATTGCACTTTGGAGTTTTCATATTCTACTAGAACAAAAATGTTTTTAAAAATCACGTTTACAGCAAATGGATTCCTCTTAGTTTTGGACTTTGCTCCATCACTGGTCTGAAATATTTCACATGAATTAGTACTTAGAGGGAAACTGTCAAGCCCATGTACCAATTTTGGCTGTTCTAAACAGAAAGGGGGGTTGAATGTTTCTAAATGATAAAATAACATTTTATGTTAAAGATTGCTAAATGAACATCTTAAAAAATTTTTTTGCGAATGTTCTTTATATAAATAAGTGAGCGGGCCAACTATGTTTTGGTGTTACTACACTCATATCACCCCACGTGGATTTTATTTATTCTTTTTAAACCTGGATCTTGCATAGAGGTCTAAAATGCTGAATTAAATTTATTTGGTTAAGACACTATCGAAGGGGTGGTTAACAGTGTCCTTCTCATCCCCCATGGGTTTCATGTCAACCACTGACCTCCCAATCACTGTACTGCAACACTGCCACCTGCTGTCAGCACCACTCCAGACAAGTTGAGTGCCAGCTCTCTTATGCAGCTTTTGAGCTGGTTATGTGGGCTCGTCTGGGCAGACTGCATACCCGTGTGCACTGCTAGTGTCAAACTTAGAAAAACACACAAACCCAATGTCTCCTTCTGGGTCTGGAGGGTTAAGTACATGATCATGGGAATGAGCCTAATGCATAAAGCACTGCTAGCCGATACAACCATCATTATAGATTGTCATCAAATTTCATGGTTACACTGACCGATGTTGTATTATATAATCCCTGTGAATGGCATCTGCCATTTAAAAAAATAGTATCCAGTAAACTGGAATACCTAAATAAATTAAATTTACAAGCATACATACTGTAGTGAAAAGCTACTCTAACAGGTTCTTTATCAGAGTCTAGGGGTGGGGCAGAAAATAAGATGGGTAAAGAGCTGGCTGACAGGTAGAAACCAAATGGGGTGCACTCTGGGGAGACAGGGGTGACAAGTGGGGTCCCCCAGGAGTTGGTGGTGGGGCTCATTCTGTTTAACATTTATGTCAGTAACAAAGCAGAGGAGCGTCAGGGGAAGCTCTGTCTCTTCACAGATGACAAAACTCAGCAACAGGATGGACACCCGGGGGAGAGTGGAGTGGAGGCAATGAAGAATGATCTAAGATTACTGGAAGAGTGGTTGGAAACATAGCAGCTAGAATTCAGTGCCACGAAATTTACAGTGATGCACTTGGGGAGGAGGAATCCAAATACCACATACACACTGGTGGGGGGGGGAGAGAAGAGTTAATGGCTGCAACCAGGCAGAAGAAGGATCTAGGAGTTATAATCACCGATGACCTCAGGGTGGGGACCCAGTGCAGTAAGGCAGTGGGCAAAGCTAACAGGATGCTGGCGTGCATAAGGAGAGGGATAACCAGCAGAAAGAGGGAGGTGCTAATGCCACTCTACAGTTCCATGGTTAGGCTGCACCTGGAGTATGGATTACAGTTCTGGAGGCCCCATCTATGAAAAGACACAGATGCCATGGAAAGGGTGCAGAGAAGGGCCAATAAAATGGTGCATGGGTTAAGTGGGAAGACATGAGGAGAGGTTGAAAGAGCTGGATTTGTATCCTCTGGAGACAAGAAGGGAGAGAGGGGACATGATCGAAACATTCAAATATGTGAAGGGGATCAATAAAGTGGGGGAGAGCTTCTTTTCAGGGAAGACAGATTGAAGAACTAGAGGGCATGGATGGAAAGTGGAGGGGGGAAAGTTTATGGGAAACATTAGGAAGTATTACTTCATGGAGCGAGTGGTTGAGCCCTAGAATGGACTGCCGGAGGAGGAGGTGGTGAGGGCCAGTACAGTGGAGAGTTTCAAAGAAGGCCTGGGACAAACACAAGGGGTTGTTAAGGGGAGGAGGTGGGGGAATCTTGGAGGGGGTGGGACAAGTTGGGGAGGGGGAATGGGCAGACTTGATGGGCCAGGAAGGTCCTTTTCTGCTGACACAGGTCTATGAATCTAAACCCAGACCTCTAGGGTTCCCCAGTCTGGATCTTGCAAGTGTGTGCTGTGTGTCCATATGCTGCCACCAGCTATGGCACAATTACATCCCCCAGCTAGTGGGCAAATTTTCATGTTTTTCAGATGCACTGCTGCCCAGAGACCTGCAAATGGTAGGCATTTACCAGCCCCTACAGTACATGCCATGATGTGGACTGTATAAAACAGCCAGAGTTGAAATTACAAGAAGGAGGGAACACCCCAACAGGAGCATGGCCTCTCAGCACTGAAGTAAGCCCCTGTAGCTCACGTATCACCACTATGGAGGAGTGCTCTCATTTAAAAGATGGGACTTCCAATACTTGAAAGTGTAATTGTGAGCTAGCCCACTGGTGTAGCGACTAGGCTGTCACTTGCTACAATTGCCTGCTGCAACACTTTTTTTGTTTTAAACTACTGTCTGCTCTCCACAGAGACAAACCTCAACCCTTTTTTTTCTTTGTGTCTGTAAGCTGTACTTTCAATTGATCACAAAAAAAACTTTTTTTGGGGGGGGGGGGGGAATTAATGTCTTACACCTGTGACTGCTAATAGCAGTAGGATGAAATGTACAAACATATCAGTAAAATACAACAATATTCATTCCAGCCAAGAGGCTCTTTCTTATATTTTATTTTTATTTATTTAGTTTTTGTTGACTGGGTAAGTGCACTAGACAAATCCTGCCTATTTTCAGGCACAACCCGGGAAGGGGGATACAGATGAATGCCAACTGACCTTGAACCAGATGAAGCTGTTGGTGGTATTTTTTTAGTGAATGAGGGAAATTTGGCCAGGATACTGTGGAAATTCCCCTACTCTTTTTCAATACGTGCCATGGGATCTTTAACATCCACCTGAACTACCACCAATCCAGGCAGATGGGACCTCGGTTTAATGTCTCATCCGAAAGACGGCACCGCAGAAGTGCAGCACCTCCCTCATGCTGCACTACAGTGTCAGTACTGGGATATTAACCCAAGTGCCAGATGTGGGAACTGAACCCACAGCCCTCTGATCTCCCGGCCTCAGAGGCGAGTGTGCTACCTACTGAGCCACTGACACTGATATACACCGTCATGGTACAATATGAGCAGTCATCAATAATCCAGTTTCTAACAGGGCTTCTGTAAAGTAATCAAATGTCGTTAAACTACATGGGCAAACATTTTATTAACATCATCTTGTTCCAATGGAGTGTCACAAAAACTTGATTGGTAAACACTGTTACAGCTATGTGGCGATCTGATTATTTTATACAGCTTTTGAAATTTGCCAATTTCATTTGGGAGTTTACATGATATGATGATCACAGAACAGGGAAAAAGTTGGAACCGTTTCATCGCAATGACATTTGATATGAGGGAAGGCTGTTAGAGGGTTACACAGCTAAGTCTGTCACCATGATGACGTTACCGGGAAAAGGGGGCAGGATTCTGCTCAGCCTCTACCTACTGTAACATAGCAATGAGGGTGGACTATTTCAGGGTTCCACACTGTAACAGTCTCACTCCATGACATTACAGTGAGTGTAATGTGTGTGTGAGAGGTTTTTTTTTGATAGGACAACACAGCTGAGCCTTGTCCATTTATGACATCACAAAGGATGGGGATGCTTTCACTGGGTTACACAGAAGCACAGCCACCTCCTCACAGAGATCATATATAAGGATTAGAAGGGAGATTATGTGGGGGAAAATGGGGGTCTTTCATGCTGCCATATGCAAGTGGCCTATACTACATCTATGGGGCTACTATGCAAATGACTGGAGGGGTCACATGATAACCCCTGTAGTATCTAGCTATACACAGTCTCTGTGCTCTTCCTATGATCACATCACAGAAAGACTAGGGGGACAGTGGTTCACTTACACAGATGAGCCTTTTCCATGATGAAATTACACTGGATGTGTGCAGCAGCCTTGCACAGTGGAGTCTCTTTCCATGAAATGAGATGGGTATTTGGGAAGCACACCAAGGGACTGGCCTGCCAAACGCCAAATGAATCTGCTCCTTTCTTGTGACCACAGTTACAAATGTAAAGTTCACAAGCAGACTATGAACTTTCGCAAATGAGCCTATGCTGTACTGAAGGGAGACTCTGAGATGAACAGATCCAAAACGTTCAGTCCTGCTGTTATAAGGCAGACAATAACCGTCCCCTTAGGTCTGCAATGTTATTTTATCACCTTTAATTCTTCATTCCAAGAGTAGCAGTGCCAATGAATAACAGGTCATTGAGTAATTCCACACTCAGTGGCATTTTCCTGTGCGCTGCTTCCTGCAAACGGCAACAAGCTAGATATGATCCCGGAGGTAGCAGCAGGTGTGACTCCAGCAGGACTTGAGACAGATGTGTCTCCAGCAGGACTCGAGGTGGGACTGGACCCCTCTATTATGTTCGTAAGACAAAAAGATAATCATCAAAAACAAACACCATCACCCCAGCATTCCTGGTGTGTCCATAAGTGATAAACACGAGTGTCTACTTCCAAGAACCTATCTTCTAGGAGAGCAGATCTGATCTGCCTCCCATTAATTACTGGACTTCCTCTTCTGAAAAATGCAACAATCCCCTCACATGGCAAGAACAGAGAGACTGTATTTGACTAAAACTGGAGGGGACATCACATGGAAGAACAGCAGCTTTCAGCAGGGTGGGATAAATCTGGTAGCCAGCTGGGCAATGGCCACAAAAAACAAAATTGATTTGGCTACCAGATTTTGAAAGTTACTGGATACCTGCCCATGAAGTGATTTTTTTCAGAGTCCTTAAAAATGATAGCCACTAAAAATATTGTCTACCAGATTTTGAAAGCTAATGGCCAAACTGATCCTCATATCACAAACTGATTTGTCCCATTCTGGCTTTCACATCGCCATAGGCAAGTGGCCTATATGGGGCTGTTATGCACATGACTGGAGGTGGTGACGTGATGACCCCTCTAGTTTTAGTTATATACGATCTGTATATGCAAGAAACACTGTACCAAAAGCTGTTAATATTAGGATGATTTTAACCCTTTCAGTGTTGGCTTCCTGTACTGCTGCACTCAATCCCAATGTAATCGGTGGAATGTATGCTTACTGTGTGCATAAGGAAATGGGAGCATATCCCAGCTGAGCTGCTAGTGGAGCTATTCAGCAGCTCACTGGAGGTGTATAGTACCCAGGGACTGGTAGACAGCAAATGCAGTTCCCCTAAGAGAGAGCAGAGGTGAAATAGGAACAACAGACCCGTCAGCCTAATGTCTACTGTGGGTAAACTGCTGGAGACCATAATAAGGTAGAAGACAGTAAGCTTCCTGGAGGCAAATGGTCTATAGGACAAAAAGGCAGCATGGGCTCATGGGGGGTCCTCATTGTAAAAGCCTGACTGATTTTGATTGGGTAACAAAGGCAGTGGTCAGGTGGTGGCCATACTGTACATTGACATCAGTCAGCCTCTAACCCAGTCCCACATGGACGGCTGGTAAAGAACATGCATGACCTAGGGGAAGGCGACAATGTCATTAGATGAGGGGGCAAACTGGCCAAGTAGCAGAACAGACAGCAGTAATAAATGGGAAGCTCTCAGGAGCATCACAAGAGGTGAACTACAGGGAACAGGCTTGGACCAGTCCTCCAACATTTTCATGTGTGACGCTGGGGTAGGAATACAAGACATGATGTGTCTATTTGCAGACAATACTAAGATCTGTGGCAGAATGGACATTGATGAGTGTATCAGAATTATTAAAAGAGAACCTGGGCAGATTGCAAAAGTGGTTGATATAGAGGATAATGTATGGTCCTCTATCGGTAACCGGTCTGTTAACTGTCAAGAGGTTGCCAGGGTGACCCGTGTAAACCTCGAGAGGTTTAACGTCGCCGCCAGCAGCCTCAAGGCGGATAACAGTGACCGTTACCCGATAGCGAGACCATACATTTATATAGTGTATGGTCCCACGTAAAAGTAAAAGCGGCTGCTTACTTTTGCAAAATAGTCACTGCCGCAGCCGTTCAGTCCTTCCCTAACTGCTGCATTCATCAGTTGGTTCCCCATGTAAAAAAAAAAAAAAAGGCGCTTGAAGACCAATCGCTTTGTAAGAACTCCATCGATGTGACGAGCATTGATAGGTTAATATTTTCTACGCTTACATAATAGGTTAACAACCTTAGGAAATGATGATTTCCTAAGGTTAACAGTGTTCTACCATACATTATAATACAGTAATTAAAATTTAAAGACAAAAAGTGGAGGTGATGCACACAGTGGTAAAACAATTTTTTGGAAAAATGAATATTGAAAGGGGCAGGTAGCATTGGAAACGTGCACTACTGAAGAAATGGACTTTGGGTAATATAGAGCAGCAGGAAGAGCAAATGAGATGTTAGGGTGTATAGGGAGGGGGTCTGGCAGCAAGACGAGGGAGGTGCTGCAACCTCTGCATATGTCACTAGTTTGTCCTCATTTGGAATACTGTGTGCAGTTCTGGAGACTGCATTTAAAGACGGACAGGGTAGAGGCAGTACAGAGAGGGGTAGAAGGGATAATCCAATAGCAGCAGGACAGGACTTACAAAGAGAGGCTGGTAGATCTACGCCTGTACATGCTGAAGGTGAGAAGGGAGAGAGGGCACATGATTCAAATGTATAGATACCGCCACAGGTGAATGAAGTGGATAGTGGCAATTTGTTCAAATAAGTGGGAACACGGGTACCAGCAGGAATTCCATTAAGTTGGGGGGGTGTAAATTACATGGAAAAGGTGCCTGAGGGGTGGAATAAGCTAACAAAGTCTGCCTGGTAATGACAGTATCTATAAGGGAGGGGGAGTGAAGACAAGGGCTCGCAAATTCCACATTACATACTGTAATTTTAAAGATCTGGGGCAGACATAATGGGCCGCGGGACTTTTTCTGCCAACAAATTCTATTTTTCTATGTTACTGTACTCTACCCCCATACTGAAGAGCAGCTCTCACCACCGGGTTGGGGGAAGGGTGAAAACATAATATTAGACATAGTTTTGAGTGTATGTCATAAATTAAACAAGTCAGAACCAGGGGTTAGGACACCATAACAATCATCCACATGAAGCGACGAACAGCATGAGGTGAAGTTGAGTGCTGTAGCTCCTGGAGGTTGAGAGATGCACCCACCCCCGAGTTTTATTGCAAATATTAACCACCACAGTGTGGAAGTGGAGTATATTCAGCCTGTAACCATGTAAATGCATTGAAGAGGAAGAAGAATCAGCATTTATATAGCGCTTTTCATACACAGTGTATTCCAAAGTGCTTTACAAGCAATGCTAGACTGGTAGTGAAGTGACCGAATATGTAGTGGCAGCCATATCGCATATCAACACCCACACACAGCCTGGACAACTGCATGAACCAGTTTATGAGAAGGGGAATGTTGGCCAGGACACTGGGAATGTGCCCAACTGTTTGTGACGAGTGCCCTGGGTTCTTTTACTTCCACCTGGCCACCCACCAGGACAACACCACGATGGGTAGAAGGGACCTCGGTTTAACATCTCCCCTAATACTGCACTCGGATGTCAGTGATTTTTAGGTGCAAGTCCAGTCCTGGTGTGGGACGAGAACCCGTGACCATTTGATCCAGAGGCGGATGTGCTACCAACTGAGCCACACTGACACCTGCATGTACAGCAGGCCAGTACTGAAGGGGTTTATGAAAAAAATAAAATAAGCGAAGGTTATTAACATTTTCGTACAGAAACCATATGTCAAAAGATACTATCCGACCAGCCCTTTACAGTTAGATTCCAGTATTTCTAACAGCTGTTTTATAATTAAGCAATAAGGCATGACCTGGGGTTATGTTAATGGTCTGTTAATCACCCTCTAGGGGTGTAATGTGACACGAGGCATAGCCGAGTGGCACATGCCCCTAGAGTGTGATTAACTGACCATTAACATAACCCTGGGAGCTCCTTATTGCTATTATAATAAAAACGTTTTTAAACAGTGTTAAACCTTGTTCAGCATATGGCTAAGCTCTACATATATGTTAATAAAAGATTAACATAAGGCTGTTAGAATGTTTACAGCCAATCAGAAAGCTTAATTTCTCAGACCCTTTTTATAATTATCCATAGTTCTGTTCTCTGCCCTTAACTACTGAGGGTATGCGCATGAAATCTGCATCTTTGTTTCAGAGTTTATATGTTCCTGCTGCTTACTCTTTAGCTGAGGGGGCGTCACTCTACTAGTTGCATTCAAATATGTTGTCATGGAAACAGCTGTGACGCCACAAGAGGATTATGACCTCAGGTGGAAAATAAGCAGATAAGCTCCAGATCCGGTTTTCATGTAAATTACAACAGTGAAGAGTAAAGGGAAGAGCCACGCAGAACAATGTGAAATTCTGCATCATGTTTTTCAGTATTGTTCCAGAGTCCAACTGCTCAAAACAGTTGGGAGTGGATCTGAAAAGGAAAGGAGTAATTAGCACAAAATGAATAATGAAATTATAGTTTGAAAAGGGTTTTAAAAAAAAAAATGTCCAGCCTATCGGCACACCAGCAGAGCTACTGTCTGTGACACCGGCGACCTGGGTTGAGAAACAAGCCTATGTCAGGGGGTCAGCCATAAAGGGGGGGGAGGAGGATCGAACGTCCCAGAGAACCTTTCCTCCACGGAGGGAAGAGAGCCATTTTAGGTGCACCACTGTCACCTGGGTGACCACAGACAGCAGTACACACAGGAGCGGCTTAGTGGGAGGGGGAAATGCCAACGCATGACGTGTGCCGTGCTCACATGCGTGCTTGCATCACTTCCCAAAGCCAGTGTCTCAAGTGAGGGGAGAACATCAAAGAAACACTGGCAGGCCCCACAGCAGGGTGATGGACAAACTCCTAGCAGACCCCGCACTGCGGCGATGTGGCAAGCTTCTCCAGGGCCCGGATACTGTTCAGCAGTAGTTGGGGGTCCTGCCACACCCCGCCACAGGGGGCAAGCCATGGGGACAGACAGGTACAGCAGATAAGCCCATGAGAAGCTGGGTGACGGGGCTGAGGGAGTTGGTCTGGATGGGAGAACAGCCTACCCAGCCTGGGGGGGGACAGAATGGGTCAAAATATCCCCCCAAAACCTACTGAGGCTGGGATGCCGCTGCAGAACAGGAGGTTGTGGCAGTGTCCTACTGGACATGCTCAGCTCTCCAGGGAGGAAGGTAGGGTAGGTGGCATGGGGAATGGACAAACTGTGGTAGCAGACTGTGTGTGTGTGTGTGTGTGTGTGTGTGTGTGTGTGTGTGTGTGTGTGGGGAACGACACGAGCTGGCCTCATGCCTGCACATACTTTGAGTCTACCCTGCTGATGTTGTGAGTGAGCAATATAGAAATTTGGGGAAAACAGATCAACCGCAGAATGATGGCATCGGAACCTGCAAGTGTGAAGTTTTCACCACACGGCCTGCACTTGATGACTACATTTTGTTCTGGATGGTGCATACCCCTGAAGGCCCTGCCACAGATATGGGGTAAGGGTGGGGACAGACTCAGTAAGGGGTTGCTGGGTTTGGAAGGTGGCCCACAGAAAGACTAAGCAGAGCGGCTGATGACGAGGGACTGCCACGAGAATCTCTAAGTTATAAATTACAACTAGTTACTAGCAAAACTGGAAAAGGTTGGCCCAAAACTGTCTATAATAGAACAGCCCGGCAGGACCTGCATGTAAACAAACATTTAAAAAATATAACATTTAAGTAAACACAATACACAATCTTGTTTTCAAGACACACACACACACACACACAATTATGGGTTTAGAGAGGGTCTCCTTTCACCAACATCATGCATCAGCAGAACATGACAAAACATTCCTAAACATATTTCGATTTGTAGCCATTCTTTCCATCATTAGGAGAATCTGCACAAAAAATTGGAGCCTTTTTCCCCTACAGTTCACGTACAGTAGAGGCTTTTTCAGGAATTAAAACCACATTCCCCAGCTTATGACGTCACAGTCTGTTGTTGCGGAAATGACGGATGTCACAAGGAGGGCATCAGGATTTCTGCTCCTAAATAAGCCTTGGTTGTAAATGTACTAAATAGAACCAAACTCCTGTGTCCATGTAACTATTCTCAGTAAAATGCAGTATATAACTTCGTTCCAGATGCCACCACTGATTCGATGTTGGTGTCTGGACCCCTCTATCTCTTTAAAGTGGATTCATATCCATATTCTGGAAGGAAAAAAAAAAAGTCCAGTCCAGATCAGCAGTCGCTGGTTTTCCTACCATGATGCCAACCGGAGTTTGGGAGCAGACTCTGGTTGTAGGAGTCAAGCGGCCATAGATGGAGTGTATCCTAGGGGAGTTCAGTCATCCTAGCTACCCCTGCAGTGGGGCAAAGGAGCTTTCTTTCTCTGATGGTGCACACTGAGCGCGTGCAATGCCATCGTGGCACAGCATGATGCCAACAGGAGGTGGGAGGACCGGGAGAACCTGCGAAGAATGCAGGTGGAAAATGGCAGCTACTGGTAGAAAGGCACTGGCACTTTTGGGTCCGTGTCCATACTGGATCACTATGGAACTGGGTGAATGTTTTTTTTTTTTTTAATTGTTTAACCAGAATGTATATGTGATGCCAGGATTGCTGTCCGAGCTTGAAAGAGAGGGAGAGTAAATACTTATAAGGGATGGGGCAGTCCTGTGGTTGTCGTGATACAGTAGTATGTTGTGTTGATAGCCAAGCTTACGAACAGTTCTCGGTCCCTTGATATGGGGCTGCTGATGTCACAGGTATGTTACAGTGGTGCACTCCCCCCCCCCACCGCAAGGATTCTGCAGTCGATCTAAACGAAACACATTAAGCAGGCTCTTTAAGCATAGGATTCCTGAGAGGAACAGGTACAGAAGGCAACAGAAGTTCGTAATGCTGTTGGGGAAGGGGGTTGCTACTGACGATCACAAATGTAATCAGATCCACAGGAAAAGTCAGGTGATTTGCAGCTGTACCCTAGAAGGGGACACGCTTTCTTGATGAAGGTAGCTAAGAAGATCCCACTGTGAAATTACTGGGGGGGGGGGAGGCTACCAGAACAACATGGAAAGCTGAGGTTAAAAAATAAAAAAGGGACAAAAAGAAACATTCTAGTCTCGGGTCTGATAGGACTATTTAAGTAGTGGGATTGGGGGAATGATATCACTGTATTACTGACAGTGAGAATTTGGAGATGGCATATACTGAAGATACTTGACATGCATGACGTGCTGGGATGGTCTTGTACTCCAACACATGGTACAGTACCTGCACTGGCTGGCATGTACAGACACTTACTGACAGAGATCCCCCTTGCCATTAGGGATGGAATCTTTAACTGTGCAAGTTCAGGAGTGAGGGGACCCCCTCCTCAGGCTGTCCACTGTCACATGCAGAAAGCAAACTGGGGGTTACTTTCAGCCAATGATCTTCACTAAAAACCCTATTCACAGACAATTTAGTGCCACAGGTCCGACGTGGACAAAACACTTCTCCAAAACAGGACCAGAACAAACAGTGGGGAAAAAATGTTAAATGGCTCCACCCCAAACCCCATTACTCTAGTTCAATTTCTGATGGAGACTAGCTCTTCGGCAGAAACTGGCATGAACTGTTTTCCCTTCCATGTAAAAACATAACATAGAAAATACTGGATGGGTAACTATGCACAACCAGCGTGTTCTGCCACAGAGGAGGTGGCAGAACACACAGCTTCTGCATAAAGTTGCTAACCCTGTATTTTTTATAGTGTGTAGTATTATGTGAAATGTGCAAGCAGCAGTTCTTTCACTTTCAGAATGAAACTGACCTGTGCGTCTCAAGAGATTTCAGAATGCTGTTGTACCACTGAAGGGTACAATCACATTTCATGACCTTTGAACTGTGGTACAACAGCATTTTGAAAGGCATGGCATTCTTTACAGAACAATGCTTTACTATACACTATCAACCAGTTGCCTCCTCCTAGAACAGTACACAAGAATATTTCTGGACTCAAATACCACAATGTTCTTTGGATTATGGTGCACCTGATGCCATAGAAAAACCATAAAAAATGTGATATTTAGACACAAGAATATCTGTTCTGTAATTATCCCTGCTGGTGACATTAGCATTAAACTGGGACCTTTGCCCCTTACTTCATTTGCTCCTGGAGGTTGTCTGCATGTGATATCCTAATCTCCTGCCCATGACATCACAATTTGTTGCTCAGGAAAGGATTACATGGTTTTAAATAATTGATTAGCACTTTTTTTCTTGGGACAATGCTAACTGTACAGAAAGTATTTATATAGGTTTTCTAGAAGTGCTATGTTTGTTAAACACAATGAGGCAAGTGCTATGCATTTTCACGTTTTAGCACTTTTATGAGCAAAACGCTAATCAAATTTTGTAGTTAAATAAAACCCTGGATTATAGTGTCACGCACGTGTTGTCACGACTTTGTTGCTGCTGTTTCACTCCCCTGCTGTATCCCCTCCCCTCGGCCACACCTGGAAATGAACTCCGGCTCAGTGTGACTCTCCTGGTCACTAAATTTTATATAAAATAAACAAGCAGAGGATAATGACTTCACTTGCAGACAAGCAGCATGGCCAGATGGAGCTGAAGGAGAAGAGAGAGCTTCTTTTCATGCAAGTGCCTCCAGAAAGAGGGAGGGAAAGAAAAAATATGCAATATAAAAACAGCAAAGTGTCTACATGTTAAAAAGTTTTCAGTTTTACGCCAATATCCATTTTGATAGGTTTAATGTGTTTGTTTAGAACCTTTCAACCAATTTGTTCTGTCTGAACATTAGAATGAATTCTTATACTTCTGTAACAAAGGACAAGAATGACAGTAACCTCCCCCAACTCCGAACTCCCTATGGGAACATCTCCAGAATACTGTAGGATGGCTATCTGGATCAATCACACGGATCAGGATCATGATACAGTACCTGCACTGGCCACCAAAACCAGTATTGTCTTCACAAAGTACCTGTATGTTGTGTCCAGTATACCAGCTTACACAAAACCGCTACTGGCAGCAGAATGACGTTTCGAAAACTAATGATGACTATTAAATCCAAAAATGACTTCTTTAAGAAACAAATTACAGCTGCGTGTTCTTGGAACCTAATCAGACATTTCTGTTACCGCTTCCTGGTGCTGCAACAGACTCCACATCTTCAATGAATAATTTCATTAAAAACAATACCCTTTTATAACGCAATTCAGGTATCCATCAATACAAACTTAGTTTGGTTTCAGCCAGTAAGACCAATTGTTCCCAAAATGTGGTCGCTCTTGACATGTCATTCCCAGAGGTTTCCTCCGTTCCGACTGTTGTCCATCTTTTCTGGGGCTCTGCAGCCAGCATGACCCAGTGACCCCACTGCTAGAGTACTTCTGACCACGCTTCACTAGACACGTGGCCATTGGTCCCATTGGCGCCATTGGTCTTGTTGTTAAGTGGACTGTGGAAGTTTTTTGTGCAGTTGACTGGTGCGTCTTCCTCTTCAGAGCTGCTCTCAACATCACTGCGGTCGTCCTTTGAAACCTAGGGATTAGATGTTCAACGGGAAAAACATGAATAAAGCAACAGCATTTATGGGTTCATGAACCTTCAGCACACCAACTTCTGTGCAGTTCTTACTGTTATTAGCCCCTTCGCTTATTAAGGTGAGGTCTTAGAAGACACTCAAAAAAAAACAGAACATCTAGCAGATATATTTGTAACCTTTCCTTACAGCACTAGACAGCAACACGATAATAGCATCCCTGCCCTTGGATTTCCTCTGCTCTGGCTCTTTGTCTGCACTGGACACAGGGTAGAAGAGATCAGTTTGTGAGCTGGTAGTTAGGCCAATAACTTCCAAAGTCTGCTAGCCAAATAAATATTTTTAGTGGTCATTTTTAAGGGCTCAAAGATCACTACAGGCAGGATAACAGTTGCCTTGTAACTTTCAAAATCTGGTAACTAAGAATATTTTTTAGTGGCCATTGGCCATCTGATTTGCCCTACCTGGACTGGACATTATAATTCTCGGCTTGTAATGTTATAATGATCTCCACAGTAACAGACTGTGATGTCATAAACAGGGCAGTGTGAGCCGTCATGTGTAGAGACAAGCAGTTGGAGCACATAGCGGTCCAAGGGACAGTGATTCTGTCCTTTAAGTTAATGACCGTAACTATAAAGAACACGGGGAAACGAATATCAAAAATATGTGAACTATAAGCTATCACACAGCAGCTGCGCAACCATGCCAGCCAACCAATAAGTGGCACTGGCATCAGCTATGAAAGCAGTTACTCACCCCAGCCAGAGAAAGGGCCTGTCATGAAAGCCCCAAATGTCAGGGTAGACAACGGAAGGAAAATGGCGAAGGTGAAATAATATGAATAAACATGGGAAGAAAAGTATAAAGAAGAAGAGTTTTATTGACGCCAGTATGGTGGCGTGCTTTCTGGCAAGTGGATTATTTCTGGAAACAATACTGCAGAATTTAATCAAAATAACTCAATAAACCGTCAGCAGCTCTACGCAGTCATCAGCCATTACATTTCAATCAGAATTGTTGTCAAACTGTGAGACACCAGACTGTGTAGCGAGCTGCCAAACATACTGAGGGTCTGGTCTGACTTTCTAAGGGGGTTGCTGTGTACTATACAGAAATAAAGTGAGCTCAAGCAAAAAAAAAAAAAAAAAAAGAAGGAAACCGGTTGTCCGCTACCCTAACGAGATGAGTAATTTGGCCGTTCCAGATGTCTACATTATGTTTAACATTGTCCCTGCATAAAAATGTATATGTCTAATGCTGACCATTTTATCTCAGTCTCTCCCAGGTAGGAATAGTAAACACCCAATACTTTCCAGGCAGTCATAACAGCACTTCCCCAACAGAACTGCACATATTCAAAGATACGAGATGTAGGGCAAATTTATGCAGAATGCATGGATCATTGGTCCGACGACACTGGGCTGGATTTTCAGACACCCCCCCACCCCGAAATCGGTGCAGGCATGGGCAAAAACTACCACAAGTGGGGCTTCACATGTGATGCTGCACCCCCCCCCAATGCTCCGTATTTTCAAGGTGCTCCCTTATTTATAGCATCTTGCAGCCAGTTTTTTGGTGCACCTGCACTGAAATTGTATACCTGATGGCCAGTAGACATCCAGTTGCAGACTGGAACTTGGTCCCCTACAGGATGAAAATCCAGCCTGTTGTCTATGTTTCTGTATGAGTACCTTACAATAAAGAATTGCAAATCTACTTCCCCCCATAACATCAATTTACCCCCACACACACAAAAACACAACAGCTGGCTCTGTGGTACAGCAAGCGACTGCTTAGCATAGCGGTGGTGACTCGAGGTAGCCATTCTCCCAATCTTTAAGATGAGGGTTCCGTGTCTGCTCAGATGCTCTTTTCAAAAGGGGGTCTACCTTCTATGCAGTTGTCTCAGAGAGGGTCTGACATGAAGGAGCACCATGGAAATTGTTACCAGGACACGGGGGCACTTTAAAAAAAACAGAACATCATTTCACTCCCACACCACAGGAAAGAGGCTCGCATTCTCCAGATGTACCAGATTGCCTTGCTGCTAACGTAGGACACTTCTCTCCTCTCCTCTCCTGGTCGCTATCCACCATGAGAAGGATAAACCCCACCAAGGGGGAGGAACAGACATCAGGGTGGTAGTGCAGACCACTCAGGATCCAGAGGAGGGGGGTTAGTCTGAAACAAGGTTATCACTGGTGTAAGTTGGAAATCAGCAGACCCGAAGTACTTTGTGGGAAAGCCAAGATGTAGGAGGGAGAAAAAGAAATCACCAACTGCATTTAACTTTCACGCCATGTACAGTGATTTTGTTCCAGCTGCCATGAGGCAACATCTGTTTACTATATATGCCCCTAGCACAAGAGACCAAGACAAGAGCTGCTCACTGGTGCAACAGTCATGCTAATGGCTGCGGTGCTAGAAACCTGATTTCGAGGATCAGTCTCGGTACATTGGGGGCTGACGGGGGGGAGGGACAGATTGAGTGTCATAAGGATGGCTCTCTTCCTTCACGGAGGGGGAACAGTGTGCTTCCCAAAGTGCCTGCCGCCTGACTGAAGCCCAGCTGTAGCACTACTGCAGCTACCATATAAGATGGATGCTGCCTGATGGTGGCATGGCCATGCGTATGCGTGCCTAAAGCAACAGTGCAGGTTAAAACTTGGTGGACCCCCCCCTCCCCTAATTGTGGCCTGATGATAATCTGGTCGCTACAGTCCCCACACTGCTGGCTAGGTGCCATATGCAATGGAATCCTGCGCTGGAGGCGCTGACCAACTTCGAAGGTCCCACCATGGGGGGCCCTAAAAGGCACAGAGCGGCAAGTCCCAGAATAGGCGAGTGTTGGCACTGGGGGACGGGTAACACTAGGAGAGAAAATCCTTGATTTAACAGATAGAGACAAAAGTGTCAGTGGCTCAGTATGTTGCTCGCCTCTGGGACCGGAAGATCAGAAGGTTGTGGGTACTAGTCCCACACCAGGAGTCTGAGCCGTCACCCAATACTGACACCACAGTGCAGTACTGGGGGGGGGGTGTTGCACTATTGAGAAGTCATAAAAAGGTCCTCTTCTGCCCATCTCTGGTGGCTGTACAACTGAATTATGAATTATGATACTGCTGCAACATTATTTGTTCTATGCTATTGGCTAATGTCTTGTATGCTATGACCTATATGTATCTATTTGTTCCATTGTCATTAGATATGTATCCCTCATCTTTTGTATTTTGTCAGAGATTTTATCATAACCAGGTCCATCTTGCAGATGAGCTCTGCTCAATGATTTTCACCTGGATATTTTTTTTTTGAATGCCGAATCTCCCACAGCTCTTCTTTCCCCATCAATAAAATAGGTCTATGTAACCCAGCCCCCACAATGCACCTGGAAATGAGCAGTCATGACTCAGTGTGCCTCCCCAGGTCAAAAATCACCAATATATAATATGACTTGGACAATGGCACACATAGTTTTACATGATCATTTACTGTTCTGAACCTTTGTCTCTTTACCTGTCTGTATACTCTTCCTTTGTTTCATCTGTCTCTCTGGTCTCTTTCCTAACTGTGCTCTCTTGCTGCTTTTCTTGCTCTTTCTCACTTTCTCCCTGTCTTTATCACCTTCCCTTTTTTACTTCTTCTCTAACCAGGCTCTTGGTGGTATTTTTTTCCACTTCCAACTCCAGCTGTCCTATCTCTATATGCATTGTTTCACCACCTATTCTCTCCTTTCTGATAAACTTCACTTTCAGTTCTCTGCTTTCCGTGTTGTCTTCAGTTCTCTCTGTGCTCTTTCACGCCCACTTCTTTTCTCTGTGCACTCTCATCTTTTCACCATTATTCTGCCCAGTGTGTCAGGACCATCTAAGGCATTAAGAAAGCATGTGCCGGCTGTAGAGTTACCATGAAGCAAGGAGAACAGAGACCAGTGCCAGCCTGGTCCCATGTATCCTAACTTCATGGTGACGGGCAAGGATAAATAAGACCAGACTGCTACTGTAACACCAAAGGAGGTACTTGCTGTAACTCTGGGGTATCTTCTCCACAGAGCCACTCTCTTTAGTCCTGGGGCCAGAGGAAACAGGACCCAACGGTAACCAAATCTTTTGGATCTGGCATGAGCAATGTGCATGGCACCGAGGAATGATGCCATGGACACTGACGCTTTAAACAGCAGCATCAGCCTCAACAGACTCAGTGCTTTTTGTTTTATTTGTTACCAAGAAGATCAAAATCTACCGAATTAAAAACTATTAAGAAATCTATACACTAATTTTGAAAAAACAGCAGATGAACAATAGCCCCCCCAATTCCCCAAAGAGGTCATTAAACATAACTTTCTTGTCACTGCCCATACCTTTATGAGAGAAGAATAAATACACACAGATACGGGAGAAAGAGTGTGTCCCAGGTAGGCGGGCACAAGCCGCTCTATGGAAAAGATACTCTAAAAGACTAAGAGTCATAGTAGGCAACTTTCGTACATTTTTAGTCAATGTTCTCCAACTCTTTAGTTGTGTTTACATGGCAGCAGCACTCTAGCATTTGCGCTGCTCCCTTCCCCGCTGTGCTGGCTGCTCGGAATGCAATCCCCCATTTACACAGCCTGCCCTCACAGCGCTGCAGGCTGCACTGAGGAGGGGCTGCGAATGCTACGGGGGATGCAAGGAGACATGGGGAAAGACATGGAACGAGCGCAAACTGTTTACACTGCCGGTTGCTGCACTCACTCTGACAGGCGTACCAACAACTGAATCGGTGTAGAAAATTTCCTGTTATCAATTACATGTACCCTGTACCCAGTTGTATTTGTCTGACCACAATGTGACGTGGCGCCTCTGTTGAACGCCGATTGTTTTGCAAATCTTTGCTATGTAACCAAAAACACAATGTATGTCTTTATGTGATGAAGTACCTTTGGAAACGAGCCTCTGGCTCAAAGGTTGTAAACTGATTCTTAAAATAAATAAATAAAAAAAAATTGATCACAGCCACACTTGCAGTGCTCCAGAATGTGTCCACACACCCGACTTTGCAGCATATCAACCAGTGCGCATGATTTGATACAAAGTAGGTGGTGTAAACAGGGCTTTTCATAGCATGAACAAGACTTACAAATAGGGTAAGCCCTGCAGTGCAGCAAACACCACTGCTGCGTGCGTCCTAAACTGTACCTCTTAGGCAGGGGTTCTCAAATGGTGAGGCCAGCCTCCTTGGGGAGGCTCCAACCTGTTCCAGGGGAGGCTCAAGCAAGTCTGAAAAAGTACTGTATTTAAATTTTGAGTTTTATATATTTTGTTTGAAAGGATGAAGCAAACTGAAAGAGGATAATAGTAGGTGAAATTTATGTATTTATTTACAAATCATTGACAAGAGAAGGTGAAGGAATCAAGGCTTATTTCAGGTGTACCCGGAGAAGGGTAGGGAGTGAATACAATTCAAAAGGTAACTGCAAAGCAGTCAAGCAATACAAAATGAACAATAGTGCAAACAAATATGAAGAATAAATTAATGAGTGGTGGTAATTGATCAATTTGTAGAGTGATGGCAGAACAGCCCAAATACAAGGGTTGAGCATAGTAGTGTTAAGAGCAATAGTAGGAAGGAGCAAAGTAATCCCTAAGAAGCTGTATAAGACCGGGGGGTATGAAGGCAGGTTATTCCAGATAGAGAGGAAACAGAGAAAGTAGTCTGACCCTCATGAAGGTACTGCAACAAGGGGTAACAACGGTTCAAGAATCAAAATAGTGGAGCAAGTAGGCTGGCCTGTGTGGTGTGTGGGGAGGGGTTACAGTGCTGAATAACATTTGTTTTATTTGTTAGATAACACCTTTGAGCACAGGTGCTCTTTTTCAAAGGTTCCACATCAGTGAAAGACAAAGAACTGAATGCGAGCCAAGTACTCAAAGGGGTTTAAATTTATTCATGGTGTACTGTGCAAAGTAGAGTATGTTAATTTTCTTTGGGGAGGCCCAAGATTATTTCAGTTTTTGGGGAGGCTCAAAATCTTTTCCATGGATTTGGGGAGGTTCACTGTGACAAAGTCTAAGAACTGTTGCTCTAAGTTGTAGTGTTTCATGAAAGAGTAACACTACTACGTAGCAGTCCCATCTAATTACAGTAACAATAGGAACCAAAATGAGGGAGGCCACCAAAGTACGCATAGCCAAGTCAGGCCAAAATTTCTGAGGAAAGGACAGTCTGCGCAAGTAGTACAGGGATCAAAAATTAGCATAGCCTTGGAGGTATTACCAAAGGGGAAAAGGAGCATATCCTGGAAAGGGAGTAAGTTGAGAGCCTCTGAAGAACCTCCAAAGGTAAAAAAACAAACAAAAAAAAACACAACTACAGGAAAGTGAAGCCCCAACAAAGGGAGTTAGATTTCAAAAAATTTAACAAAAACTCCAGTATTTGCCCATAAAACACAGGAAAGAAGGACTTGTATCAGACTTGCTGTAATTTATTTTTCAGTTTGTTCAATGTTGTCACTGCTGGTTAGTAATAAGAGAAAATTACACAAGATGAGTGAAAAAATGTCAAATGAATAAAACAAAGCACAGTTATGAAAGAACTTACTGTAACAGTACATCTTTGAGAAAGGTTCCTTCAGTAGGTCATAACATGTAGGACTAGCGCCATCTGGCGTCTGGACCACACGGCAGACTTTTCCAGCAATACCTGATGGGGACCGCCCACCTGACATCACATGACTGATGTCAGTGTGACCCTATATAGTGGGCGGTCCCCACGCCCACCCTCCAGTTCTCCTGCCGGAGACCTAAAGGTTTGACAGGAGAAGGAAACAGAGTCTGGAGTCCCAAAAGAAAAATTGGGGGGAGGAGGGAGAAAGGGAGGGAAAAACATGACCTACTGAAGGAACCTCTCTCAAAGATCTGCTGTTATGGTATGTTCTTACATAACTATACTATCTTACTTCGAGAGAGTTCATTCTGTAGTGGGGAGGAAGGGGAGCACTACTCCCTTCACAAAAGAAAGGGTCCTACAAGAGCTTTCTAAGTTCAGGGTGGACAAGGCAATGGGACCTGATGGCATACATCCCAGGGTACTTAAGGAGCTAAGGGTGGAACTAGCAGAGCCATTAGCAGAACTGTTTAGTGAGTCTCTGAGCACAGGAGAGGTCCCAGAAGACTGGAGAAGGGCTCATGTGATCCCGCTCCACAACAGTGGTAGCAGAGAGGAGGTAGGGAGCCACAGACCAGTCAGTCTTGCCTCAGTAGTGGGCAAGATTATGGAGGCACTCCTTAAGGAAAGGATAGTGCAACACCTGGAATCCATAGGGGCACAGGATCCAAGACAGTATGGGTTTACAAAAGGAAGGTCCTGTCAAACTAATCTCAGATTTCTCTGACTGGGTAACCAAAGTGGTGGACCAAGGGGGAGCAGTCGATCCCACCTACCTTGACGTCAGCAAAGCATTCGACACTGTTCCATATAGAAGATTGATAAATAAGCTGGGTAGGCTCGGGGTGGGTCAGAAGTTGGTCAACTGGGTAGCAAACTGGTTGATGGGCAGAAAACAGAGAGTGATGGTAAATGGTATACAGTCAGAGATGCAAGTCACAAGTGGGGTACCTCAGGGATCAGTCCTGTTCAATGTCTTCATTAGTGACATTGCAGATGGACTAGAGGGTAAGGCTTGTCTGTTTGCAGATGACACCAAGATCTGCAACAGAGTAGATGATCCAGATGGGTGGGCAGAATGAGAAGACATCTGGATAAACTAGCAAAATGGTCAGAAGAGTGGCAACTGGGATTTAATGCAAAGAAGTGCAAGATCATGCACATAGGGAAGAAAAACCCTGAAGTCACCTATAGGCTGGGAGGGGAGTTGCTGGCAGTCACAAAGGAAGAAAGAGACTTGGGCATCATCATCACCAATGACCTGAAATCATCCAAGCAGACTTCTAAAGCAGTAGGTAAGGCTAGGGGGATGTTAGGGTGTATTAGTAGGGGTATCACAAGTTGTAAGAGGGAGGTAATAATCCCTCTTTACAAGATACTGGTTAGGCCCCATCTGGAGAACTGCATGCAGTACTGGAAGCCACACCTTCACAAGGACATTAACCAAATTGAGGCAGTCCAGAGAAGGGCAACCAAAATGGTGCAGGGACTGCATCAGAAGACATATGAAGACAGATTAACGGAGCTCAATATGTATACCCTTGAGCAAAGGAGGGAGAGAGGTGATTTGACAAACATTCAAACACCTTAAGGGCATTAACAAGGTGAAAGAGTCTAACATGTTTAAATATAAGAAAAATAGCAGGACAAGAGGACACAGCATGAGATTAGAGGGAGGCCGATTAAAGGGGAACGTGAGGAAATTCTTTTTCAC
Source organism: Neoceratodus forsteri (assembly GCA_016271365.2). Classification (NCBI taxonomy): domain Eukaryota; kingdom Metazoa; phylum Chordata; order Ceratodontiformes; family Ceratodontidae; genus Neoceratodus; species Neoceratodus forsteri. Next base: position 35,636,090 of record JADMNL010000036.1, on the reverse strand, counting down.
AGAAAGGGTGGTGGATGCATGGAACGGCCTGACTCAGGAAGTGGTGGCTATGAATACAGTGCAGGGTTTCAAACAGGCATGGGATAGGCATAAGGGAGCAATACAGATGAGTATGAATAGATAGGCCACTGACAGAGCAAAGGCAGATGGCACATTTATAAAGCAGACAAAGAAATGGGCAGACTGGATGAGCCTTGTGGTCCTTATCTGCTGTCAACTTCTATGTTAGGTCATAACATGTAGGACTGAATCCCAAGCAGTCCCTCAGAAGAGAGAGCCTGGGAGAAACACAGGAGGAGGAGAAACTCATAATAAAGGCAGGACAGAAGTGACCTAGGACAGAAGGCCCTGCAGGACAGCAAGGCCGAAGCCGGCCCTCTGCCTAGAAGCAATGTCCAGACTGTAATGCTAGGTAAAGGTATGGACACAACTCCAGGTTGCTGCTGCACAAATGTCTGTACTATCATTGTGACATCATAGCCATTTCCGCAACAACAGACTGTGATGTCCAGCTCCAGACTTAGACTCAACTTTAAGTGAACCACAGGGCACAAAAGTTTCATGTATATTTCTTTATTAAAGTGCAACTCATGTTTTTGTTTATTACAATTAACTAAAAAATGTTTTTTTAAATTTTATTTTCCAGAGTTTATAACATCTTGGTAGCCTAAGAAATGTGTATTAATTGCATTTCACTGTCCTCATGTGACCTCACAGTACTGCAGTAATTTAGTCTCGGAAGAGACTCGGTCCATCAAGTCCACCTCACCCTTCCTGCTTTATAAGTGCGGAGCAAAAAGGATTCCCTGAAAACATGCACTAATTTGTATGGATACACACACACACACACACACACACACACACCCACGGCACCCTGTGACTCCCTTGGAAAGCAGAAATTTGAACCGGTCCACCAGCGCAGCAACAGAGCTACCGCTCATGGCACTGGCGACCCTCGTTCAGGAACAAGCCTGGGCCAATGGAGGGTTGGCCGGAGGAGGAGGGCTGAGTGTTCCATAGGACGCTCTCCTCTTCTGGGGAGGGAGGATGCCGTGTTCTGCAGCATTACTGCCACCTGGGTGACCACAGATGGTGGAGCAGGGACCTTGCGACTCACAAGGGAGGGACTTTTGGAATGAGCCCACGGGTTGTCTGCATCGAGCCTTACCTTCAGCCAATCCCACTGTGTGCTCCTAGAGGGTGGGTGGGACAAGATATTAGGAAACTGAGGAGCAGGACTGACAGGATGAAGCCTCTGGCTGCCCACCACTGGATCCAAGCTGCCTTCCACTAGAGATACCACCAGTCTTTGCCTCCGCTGTGGGTGGCCAGATGTCTGCAGGAAAGAAATGCAGAAGGAACTGAAGATGTGCCCAGCCCTGGGGGTAAGCCATGGGGGCAGCAGAGTGGTGTGTCGTGGGTAGGCTGGTGATCCTGGGTGGACAGGCGGCAGGATCTCAGTAGGACAGGCACTAAGCACGTGGAAGAAGGTCCGTACCTGGCCCAGAGCAGGAGGATACAATATGTTTAAAAAAAAAAAAAAAAAAGGAAAGCAGAAATTTGTCCAGGCTTACCGTGAACCCCTGCACTCTCTTCCTAGCTACTACTTCCACTCATTGGCTGTTCCATAGGTTCACCAACCTCTGGAATAAGACGTGCCTCCTAGCATTACCCCTGAATTTACCACCTGTGAGCTTCAGGGCATATCTCAGCATCCTGCCGGGGTACACCAAATCAAACATGTTCTCTGTTTGACCTTGTTGATACCCTTCAGTATACAGAAGGCAGAGATCACCAAGTTTTTTAGTGGCCATTGGCCACCTGGCTACCTGATTTGTCCCACCCTGGATCCTGGTCTCATCTCTCTCTCTCTGTCTCAAAGGATGGCAACTGGCCACCTGCTGTGTGGCTGTTCTGTAGCCTCCGGGGCTACTGATATGCTGTGGAGACTTGTTGCTGTGGGGGAGTCTTTTGTACATCTGCCGACCCCTACATGCTGCTGGATGCTTGGGCCACGTGGTACATGTGTGTGTGTGTATGTATGTGTCAGGTACTGTTCAGCCAGCAGGTCTGGACAGGGCAAATATTTAGCAGCCCCAAGAGAGCCAAATAAAACTGCCAAGGCAAAGGAGCACAGGAGAAGTCTAGGAGTATCAGCAGATAACTCGTTAAGGTTCTTCATGAAGGTTCCAGGCCAGACAGGTTTGTGTATTCCATGCAGTCCAAATCAGGATGAAGCAATTGTTCTGTCTTGGCAAAAAAAAGGTAAAACAATGTTCTGATCTGAACTCACCAGATGAGATTTGTTATGCTATTCCAAAGTCCAAAGTTAGAAAAATGTTACACGAGAGCAATGTCCAGATGATTATTAACAGTGCTCAAAAATTGTAGATCGATTTGAGCCCCAGAAATAGAAAACATTAGGAAAAACAGACAGGGGAAATGGTCTCAGAGGAAATGTTAGAAAGTGTTGCTTCACACAAAAGGTGGTTAACATGTGGAACGGCCTACCCAGTGAGGTTGTAGAAGCTGGCACTGTTCATCTTTTTAAAGCAGGACAAGACAGATGCCTGAAGGATATAGAATGGAGTGTTACAAAGCATGAGTAGGGGTATCATTCCATGATAAACGAGAAACAGCAAGTGCTGCTCAGCAGACGCAGTGCATCGTGGTAAGCAGTCTGCAAACACAAAAGAACAAAACAGGCAAATCGTGACACATGTCACACTGGAGAAACAACTCAGGATACTGGAGTTGTAAATGCTAGTGAAGAATTTAATCGGTCAGGTAAACAGGTATGACAAACAAGGCACTCGGCGTTTCACTCCCGCACTTGCAGCTTTGTTAACGGGACACGGTCAGCCCTTTACTGACGTTTTCTGCAGTTCTTGCTAAAGGTGCCTGCACTGCCAGCAGCAGTCCCTCTTGGGATGCAGTATCCATGGCTGAAATTTCTTCCCCTTCTAAAACTGTTACTCTTACTAATTTCAGCACAAAGCGAAACCTTCACAGTCCGCTCATGCTGACGTCGCCCAATGCCAACGCACGGTCACATTTTTCATGGCGCTGAATCGCCTGAATCTTTGTGCACTCATTATTGTACCAGAGTTCAACTAAATGCAATTTTTAATACTATAACCAACGCTGAACTCGGGGAAACAACTGTGGTTTTGAAACGAGCGCTGAAATTTACAGAAATCACGGTCGGAATGTCAAGTCGTGATACTGGACGTGTGTGTATGCATACGCATACACAACAGCACTGACCATCGCCACCGAATGTGGCGTTCCATAACTGCTGGGGGCACTTTTGAACGTTTCAGACCTCTCTTCTGGTATAAAGTCTATGTGGTCACCTGCTGCAAGGGTCAATTTCCGGGACAATCCTTGGGAGATGTCTCTTTGGACCTAACAAGCTTTTGCATTTGACCCCTACCTGTAGAAACAAAGGATGAAGAGTACATCTAATTCTGATTATAATATGCTGCCTGCAAGACGTCTATACCCCGAAACCAAGTATTAATTTTCATCTGTATGGTGGGAGCTATGAAATCTAAGAAAAAAAATTAAAAACAAAGAGGGTGCTACTACACGTTTCTGATGGTAAAAAGCATAGAAACCACAGCAAGATATCAGATTTTTAATAGTGGGCACAGCACGGGAGTGGGAATTTTTTTTTAAACGTCAAAATCCTGTCTCTCAGTTCATGAATGAAAGAACGTGAAAAGAAAAATAAAATATATTGATGTTACTGCCAGGAAAACGTTTTTACTGGGGAAAAAACACACAGAGTAACTAACAAATACTGCTATTTTAACGAGGAAAACATTCAAGAGGTACACTGCTAGCACTTTTATTTTAGAATATTTTTTTTTTATAATAGCAATCAGGCACTCCCCAGATTAACAGTTAACTGCCCCGACCCCTGGGGTAATATGGCACTTGGCTGCGCCTCATGGTACAATACGTCTCTAGAGGGCGATTATGAGACTGTTCATGTAATCCATGGTCAAGCTTTGCTCATAATACCAATCACTCAAGTTAGAAGGTGAGTTATAGGTTTCTAGTGTTTTTTTAGTCCCACTACACAAAACTGGCAGCAGGAAGATAGCTAGCTATCACAGGCCAGTCAGCCTGTCGTCGGTGGTGGGAAAGTTAATGGAATCACTGCTGAAAGAAAGGATTGTGGAACATCTTGAAGCCAGTGGGTTACAAGATCCAAGGCAGCATGGTTTCACAGGGGGGAGATCGTGTCAAATGAATCTGATAGATTTCTTTAACTGGATGACTAAGGAACTAGATCAGAGCGGAGCGGTGGACATGGCCTAGCTAGATTTCAGTAAGGCGTTCAACACCGTTCCACATAGGAGACCAGTAAGCAAGCTGGCTAGCTTAGGACTGGGTCCAAAGGTGGTAAACTGAATAAGAAATTGGTTAAGGGATAGGTGACAGAGGGTGGTGGTAAACAGAGTTCACTCCAAGGAAGGGAGGGTGACCAGTGGGGTGTTTCAGGGATCAGTTCTGGGACTGGTCCTCTTTAATGTTTTTATAAGAGACACTGCAGAGGAGCTGGAAAGGATGACACCAAAATCTGCAATAAGGTGGACACTCCGGGTGTGTGTACGTGTGGGAAGGATGAGTAGATACCTGAGAAAACTAGAGGAGTGGCCAAGGGTATGGCAGCTGAGTTTCAATGTGAAAAAGTGCAAAATAATGCACTTAGGGCACAGAAACCCAGGGGGTGGAGTACAAAATGGGTGTATGGGTACTGACCACCACCAAGCAGGACGGAGACCTGGATGTAATCATACTGTATGACCTAAAGGTGGCCAGGCAGTGTGGCAAGGCAGTAGGGAGGGCAAGTGGGATGCTGGGGTGCATAGGAAGGGGCACATCACCAACAGAAAGAGAGAGGTGGCGTTGCCTCTGTATAGATTGCTGGTAAGACCCCACGTAGAGTATTGTGTCCAGTTCTGGAGACCGCATCTCCAGAAAGACAGAGTGGAGGAAGTCCAGAGGAGGGCAGCTAAAATGGTGCAGGGTCTGCATCAAAAGCCCTGTGAGGAAAGACTAAAGGACCTCGATATGCCCACTCTGGAACAGAGGAGATGGGGAGATATGATTGAGATATATAAATACCTCGCAGGAGTAAATAAGGTACAGGAGGGGAGTACTTTTCACAAGAAAAGGCGCTCAAGAATAAGGGGACATGCTACGGAGCTGGAGAGGGGTAGATTCAGGACAGATATGAGAAAATATTTCTTCAAAGAAAGAGTGGTGGATTCCTGGAAGAGCCTTCTGGCAGAGGTGGTGGGGGAAAACAGTGGTAGGGTTCAAGAATGCATGGGATAAGCACAAAAGAATCACAGTGGAAAGGAAGTTGGGAGGGAGAAAGAGCTGTAGATCAGGCATAATCTGATGCAATAGTGTAGGTAGGGAGAAATGGCAAGACTGGATAGGCCAAGCAGTCCTTATCTGCTGTGAAATTCTTGGTTTCTGTTTTTTATTTCTAAAGTTAGATAAAGCCGATCTTCCCCCAGCTCTTAAGTTGAAGAGACTACTCCCAACATCCCTGCATGAGAAACCACTATACACAGGAAAAGAGGCACAGTGGCTCGGAGCACTGATTTGCTGAAATTATGTAACTGATTTATAATCATAATAATGTGCACAGTAGGAGATGCAGTGAAAAAGGGACACTAAATCCAGAAAATATTTAAACCGTAAGCTGAAATAAGTCTACAAATTATGTTTTTCTGAAGTTTCCATGAGCTGTCAGAAGCTGCTTAACACCAGAAAAGAAAGGGCAAAGTAGACCTCAAAGAAAATAAGACCGTTCCCCTTTAATAAAAGTAACATTACATCATCATATAGGGAGAAAACCCTTCCTTACAGCAGACCATATGGCAGCCAGATGTTCTTGAAGTTAGCTGCACAGTCTGTTATGTTGCTTGCCAGGCTGGGATACATTAGGTCTGGTTTATATTTGCCATTGCTGAACTACCACCTACAAGACAACATGACAAGTACGTCAGTTCTGCCTTCCTGAACAGAACAAAGATGACAAGAAAAGAGAACTGGTGGCAGATGTTGTCCTGCAGGGACTGTGCTTTTCTATTCTTGGTGCTAATATTGCACCCCAAAGGAAAAATCTGCATTAACTTCAGAGTTAAACTACAAAGTAAGCTGACGGACTCTACCTTTCCTTGTGTGAAGGGCAATGTTCCAATTCGCACCAGATAGCACGCCTCCATAAATTTCGGTACTGTGGCTCCCAAGCTGGAGCATGACGCACCTTATGGCAAATAAGTTACAGGCTGAGGATACACTACAATGTATTTTGGCAGACTCCAATCCCAGCATCATGGCTTGCGGCGAGGGGAGTCGTACCCCAAATGCCACTGCCACACTTCCTTGGTAGCCTTTATTACTGTGGCAAGTTATTTTCCGTTGAGCTTTTTCACCCAGTCACGGTCAGGGATACACCCTGTTCTGGGCTGTTAATCCCAGTCCCCACTCAGATCCCACCCCTTACTGATATCTCCCACAGGGCTCCTCTCTGTAGCAGGGATTCCAGCGGAAGAACACTCCTCCTCCTCCGATGCAGTCCTCTGTATGGACTACAGACCAATGTCGGTGGGCACCTGGACCCAGGAGAAGCCAAGTGAGCCCAGGCCATCACACATCACATGTGAGTTTTTCTCCCAGATTTTCTTCATGCTTTCTCTCTCTCATCCCCTGGTGTGGGCCCAGCTCATTGAGCAGCTTTGGGGGCATGCAGCAATCTCCTGGGGAAGGAGTAAGCCCCCTTGGCCATCCATCATGGTCACTGTGGTACTGGAGCTTAACGCCATCCCTCACGGACCACAGCACACTGCCGAGTGGCCCCTGCTGCAGTCTGGCCTGCATCCAGGTGCAACGGCCCCAGTTTGCTACCAAACTCGGGTCACCTACATGACAACATGCCGCGGCTGACGCTGGGCCACTGGGGTGGCCCTGCTGTGGCACGTTTGATGAAGTTTTGCCTCACACCCTGAAATGCTTAGCCTGAACTGTATGTTACCAGTTAAGTAATGTCACCCATGTTGATCCATGCTTTTGTGACCTCGCGCCTGGACTACTGCAACTACCTATACCTAGGGCTTCCAGGGGTTGATGTCTGTCACTTGCAGCTGGTGCAGAATGCTGCCGTATGGTTACTGACTGGGGCTTATCACACCAATCATATTACTCCCATGCTGTGCGATCTGCACTGGCTGCCTATACAGTGGCAGTCCAACTTCCAGGTTGGTCTCTTGACCTATAAAGCCCTACACGGATTGGGACTGAATTACCTGCAAGAGCTCCTGGTTCCTTACAGCCCAGGCCAACGCCTCCACTCAACTGACGCGTGGTTGTTAGAGGTTCCCAGGGTGTGGCTAAAGACATCTGGTGCCAGGGCCTTAATGTTCATGATGCCATCCCTGTGGAACTGGCTACCTTGTCAGATTAGAGAATGCGGGACCGTGGAGGGCTTCAAGACCAGTTTGAAGACTTATTTATTTAAACAGGCGTTCAATATCTGAACATTTAAGTTATTCTGTGGATTTTGATTGAATCCATTATTTTATGTGATTTTAATGAATGGTTTGTTGATGTTTGTATGTGAAGCGCTTTGACATGAATTGCGCTATACAAATAAAAATATTATTATAAAGTATATACCATGGTGAGTAATAGGATCTTGTCCACTTTTTTATAAAACACTACTTTTTATGCTCCAATTTGCAATGAGGCATCATCATGCTTCTACAGTAGACACAGATGTGAAGATGATCCACCCGATAGTCAAGCATCGGAAAAGGGCAATTTGACAGAGATTCTCTTTGGCAGGAACTGTGAGGTTCATACCCCAGAACGTTTCCAGATACCATGCAGTGTCAGTGGCTTAGCAGGTTGCACATTCGCCTGTGAGGCCGGAAGATCAGAAGGCTGTGGGTTCTATCCCCATACCAGGCACTTGGGTTAAATCCCAGTACTGACACTGCTTTACTCCTGAGGTGCCATCTTTTGGATGAGAGGTTAAACCAAGGTCCCGTCTGCCTGTTCTGGTGGTTGTTCAGGTGGACATTGTAGATCCCATGGCACTTCTTGAAAAGAGTAGGGGAACTTTCCCGATTTCCTGGCCAAATTTCCCCCATTCACTAAATATACTACCAACTACTTAATGTAGTTCAATTTCAGTTGGCTACCATCTGTATTCCCCCGGTCGCCCCTGAAAAAGGGACTGCTATTCTCAGTAGGCCTACCGGGTCAACAAAATTCAATAATTAAATAATGTTCCACTCCCTAAAGCAGGAACTGTGTAAGTCTCAGCTAAAAAAGCATCATATATATCATTCCAGGTTAGAAGGCTATACCTCTGCTGCTCCTTGTTTCAAGATGATTCATGCTATTGCTAGAAAGCATTTGACAGTCAGGTGGGTAATTTAACAGACAGAGGCCCCTTTAGCAGGAACTGTATGGCCATGCCACAGATGTCACTTATCATGCCTTCTTTTATGGTTCTATCAAGATGAGATGTTCTAGTATTATCCCTTGCATGGCCACAAAATTAAAACCAAAAGCCATTTGGTGAAATTTGGCAGGCCCTGTCCCGGGACAAACGCAGTGTGGGTCTCAGCCCAAACAGAACCCTGATGTCATGCCTCCCTTCATATGCTTTTTTATTCTCTCAGACTCAATGATGATTCGCTATTAGAAAATTATAGGTAAAAAAAATAGAAATACTGTAATTTCCTGTGGCTAGCTCTGTCGCACTGACGGGTGAGGGACCGCTCAAGCACACTCAATACCCAGGTTCATACTCTGAGTCTGGGGCATCAGGAGTGCAGGCCAGCAGGGAAGATGACAGAGCATCTGAGAAAACACTCTCTGCCAAGGGTATGTTTGTGTGCGTCGAGTGTGCATCGCTCCTGAGCAGCTCCTGGAGAAGGCCCGGAGGAGGTATACTTGGGATGTGTGTGACCGCATGTCCTATCACACCCCTTGGAATGCAGCAGCGTGCACACTACTGAGGGAGGGAGGGAAGGGGTGGAGCGAGTGCTAACAGAACAGGAAGGACTGCTGAAAGAGCAAGTAATATGCCACATTCTCGCACGCTGGAGGACGGCCCACTAGCTCCTCCCCCACCACCTGCCCCCGGCCATGGCTCCAATTTCAAAGGTGCTTACTCCTCTGGTGGCAGCAGAGGGCACCATCCGGCAGGGATAAGCCAGAACACAGCCTGCGCAGGACAACCGGGGAAGTCGGGAGAGGTGGGACAAGAAGGTCACAGGCAAGTCCAGAGGGCAGCGAGGGCACAGTGGGGCCCAAAGAGAGGGGCACTGGAGGGGCAAGAAAATAAATACTATGGTTTGGCTAGCTCCACAACTTAAAACTGCTAGAGGTCACATCCAGAAATGCAACCATCGAGCATGATTTCTTGGTCTCCTCTACTACTATGACTTACAGTTCCAGTGTTGCTGTAAGTGTTAATTTTGGCATCAAGACTCCAACAAAAGTAATAAAATAAGAATATTAAGCCCCCCTCCCCTGCTGCTCCATTGAGAGCAACGGTGTTTGCAATGTCACAAAACTGGGTGGAATACCCAGGTAAACTTGCGCCCGCTCAATTGGGACCCGGCCGGCACGTCTGTATTTGCCAAAATGTTTCGGCAGTATTTTAAAATGTGCAGATTATTCAAACAATGTGACTGATAGCAGCCTCAGACTCCCACTGCAGCTTACAAAGGTATGTGGGATGGGAGCGGGCTGCACTATTTAATTTGTGGGTGACCTTTAAAGGAATAAAACCCGACTGTACATCTAGCGTGTAGTGCATCCATCTTTGCCAAATAGATTGAAACTTGTCAGTATTAAGATTCAAGTGAGCAGTTAACTTTTCCATACAGTAACATTGCAACATCACATCCTGACAGTGACTGAGGTGGGGTACTATGTGGGGCATCCAAAGTTTGGTAGTAACTTTTTCTGCTGTGAATAGGCAGACCTGTATCAACATTCACGTCAAAGGTGATTAATGTCCAGGAGGGGGCACAAGCAAAACCAGCGTACAGATATTTAAATTATAATCACTTCCAGAAATAGTTTGTAGGGAGCCTGTTAACTGGACTCAGAAGGGTGCAAGAACTGGGCAATCCCAGAAGATCTGTCCACGTGTGGCATCGGATATATTACAGCCTCTCCAACAAGAATATCCCCTAACAGGGTAACATTTAGCTACAATAAGTGGTGTTCAGAAAAAAAAAAAAAATGGATGAAACACTTCCATGAAAATTCCTTTCAAATATAAGATGAGGTCCTGCCCGATGACGCTGGGGGCTGAGGTGCTGGACGCCTTACCTCGTACCACGCCAGCGACCCGTGTTCTGGAACGAGCACAGATTGCCGGGGGTCAGCCGGGGAGGAGAAGGATAGAGCGCCAGACAGCTGCTCTCCTTCTCCAGGGGGTCACCTGCAAGCTCCCGCTGCGATACCGCCACCTGGGGGTGCTCAGGTGGAAGGTGCAGTACTTGGAGGCAGTAATATGGGGATGGGGGAGACGTCAGCAGAGGGGCAGAGCAGGAGGTGTGTCTCAGCTCGTCTCCTCACTCACAGGCCCTCACTGCATGTCGATGCCTGAGGTTGAACAAGGAAACACCCCCCGTCTCTCCTAGGCGACGAATCCTCACTGCACATCCTTGGTTTGTCAGGGCAGACTCCATTGTGCAGGTCGACTTCAGTACTGTTGTTGGGGAGGTTAATGACGGTTCCCTCCTCACCCACACCGGGGGGTCAAACCGGGCATCAAGGGTTAAGAAAAAGTGGAACCTTGCACTCTAGGGGAAGACTCTGGCAACGAGGGTTATGTATGGGGGCAGTCCGAGAGAGTGGAGAAAAGCGGCAGTATGGCACAAAAACACAGAAAGTAGGAAAAAATATATATATCAGATGAGGCTGGCTGGCAGACGTAGGTGACATATTGTTTCCATTCTTTGGAATCAGTCTGTACTTGCAAATCTTTCCCTGTAAACTGTGTTGTGATGGTACAACAGGAAAGCATGTCAGACATCCAAGGCTATGCAGCTTATCTGCAGCCAAATTGGCGTGAGGTCTGGGAAACACTGAGAGCTCCATAGTCTGGTTTAGGTGAAATTTAGAAACCACCTTTGGCAAGAAGAAAAAATTACTTGTAGTAGTAATCAGGTTTCTACTAGATGGTGATTTAGTAAGTTGTACAGTTTGCAGCATCTCTGCCCTTGGGTGTAATTCACGAGGGTCAGCACTGAAATTCAACATATAGCAGTAGTGCCTGCCCAAACTGCACAGGAACACGGCACTAGCAGCTGTACGTCAAATGGAAAACAGTATTTTTTTTTGTGTGTGTGTGTGTGATCAGGCAGAAGCAAGACAAGAACTTCACTCGAGGGGAGGTCCAACATCACATGTAGCAGCACTGTTATTCCAAGGCATCAGCATTGAAATTCGCCAACTAGCAGTAGCGCCAACATACACTGAACAGGAACATTGTTTAAGTAGCTGCATATTGAAAGGAAATTCTTTTTTGTTTTCCTTGATGAACCAGTGGCATTGCAAGTGCCCTAGCCATACAGAGGTCCTCTATTGTGTGCAGCAGTGCAACACACACATGCATCGCTGTTATCTCCAGGCATCAGCGTTAATATCTAATGTACAGCAGTAGCCCCAACATAAACAGCACAGGGAAACTGTACGATCAGCTGTATATTAAAGGACACATAAAATTAAAACTGCAAAACCAAAAACTTAGCGGTGCAGTTTAGAGGCTTACCTATCGAATGATGTGCTCTGTCTTAGAAATGGGATTTAACCCCTTTTGATCCACTTTAAAGGACTGCCCCAAATGTAAACCAACCCCAGCTCTCCATTCAAGAGACATGCTCCTGTAGATGCTTAAAATGGCCGTGACGTCCTTACACAATTATATCAATGGAGTGACAACGCTCCAGAGAGACAATACACTCTGCACAGGGACTGTACGAATATACTAGTGAACTGACATTAGCAAAGCGTTTCTGTAAAGGATTTTGATTATGGGCAGACTAGGTGGTCCAAGTGGTCCTTATCGGCCAGCAAATTCTATGTTTCTATGTTAATTCATTAGTATATTCGTAAGGTCCCTGTGCAGAGTGTATTGTCTTTCCGGAGCGTTGTCACTCCATTGATATAATTGCGTAAGGACGTCAACGGCCATTTTAAGCATCTACAGGAGCATGTCTCTTGAATGGAGAGCTGGGGTTTGTTTACATTTGGGGCAGTCCTTTAAAGTGGATCAAAAGAGGTTAAATCCCATTTCTAAGACAGAGCACATCATTCGATAGGTAAGCCTCTAACCTGCACCGCTAAGTTTTTGGTGTTGTGGTTTTGAATTAAAAAAAAAAAAAAGCCCTATTTATGTGTCCATTATAAAGAAAACTTTGTTATGTTCAGCCAGTGGCATTGTTTGCAGAAACTGAGCATTTTTAATAATTCCCATCTTTAAAAATGTGCAATTTGGGGGAAAAAATTGTGCTATTTGCTGAAATTGCACATTTTAAAGAACGCACATATAATTTGGGCAAAATGGTGCCGATATGAGTTCCTATACCACCTTACTGACTTACTCATCTTGTTCAGTTTTACCTGTTGCTTACAGTTTCATACGTCAGCAATAACACCTATCAAGACGTCCAGTAGTGCTAATATAATCACATGGTGTGGTTGAGCTGTGAGGCACGAGGCAAAAAAGTCCATATTTCTGCAAAACTGGACACCTTGAAAATGTTATTGTGCTTATAAAGTACTCTTAACATGACTAATGTCACAGCCCAGTGGCATGGAGGGTTGAGGCGCTGGATGCCATACCTCGTGCCACGCTGGCAACCCAGGTTCGGGAATGAGCCAGGAATGATGGGGGTCAGCAGGGAAGGGAAGAGATCAAGTGTCTGGATTGACCGCTCTCTCTTCCCGGGGGGAGGGCTTGGGTGCGTTTGCTCTTGGAGCGACCGCTGGCGGCAGGCTGGAGGTCACTGATCGTAGCAGCATGGCGCATGCCTTGGGGCGGAGCCATGGCATTCCGCTGCCTTGCTGGCCGGGCTCCATGAGGGACTGTTACCAAAAAGCAAAAAAAAACCCGGCTTGATGAGGAGATGACGAGGGCCCCAGGGATCTCCCTCTCATCGCCAATGCTGGGCCAGGCCACACCGAGGATCCACGGCCGACTTCCTAGAGGGATGGACCTTCTAATTCCAGATAGAGCTGCCGAGGGAGGGTGGGCTCTGTTCGGGGAGGGAGGTGATCCAGAGTGCTGGAAGTCCCTCGGGGAAGGGTGAACTGGTGTGGATGGCCACGGTGGGGATAAGAAGGGGTAGGATTGTGTGGGCACCTCTGAAGGATGCCCCGAAGAAACCAGTGCATAAACAGAATTAAAAAAACAAACATGGGTAATGAAAAATATGTCACAATGGCTATGCTGCCCTGTCATGATGGCATGACGAGACACCTTGTGACTGTTCCTAGTCAGACTGCTAGAATATTTTTAGCCAGTTTTATAATCCCATTTAGTGCAGCTTGCATATCATTTTATGACATCTGCAGGGCATATTCCAGATTAATTTTTATAACCAGTATTCCTTTGTCTTTAAGCATGTGTGGACAAGTTTATAAGAAACATCTGATCTATTTATACAACGCATACATAAAAGATACAGACATACAACCAAATACAAATACAAGCAGTGAGATACTGGTTAAAAACAAATAAAAGTTATGTACTTGCTGTAACAGTAGATCTTGAACAGAATCTCCTCCATTAGGCCACACCTTTGGAACTATAGCCATCAGGCACTAGAACCACATGAAAACATTTGCTAGCTCTATCACTCCTCAGTTCCACGCCAGAGATTAGACTTGGAGGACCTCCAAACATGGGGAACCAGGAGATAGGACCAGCACTAGGCATATAAGCAAAGGCATGGAGCTAGATACAAGATGCATGCAACTGGATATATGATGCACGGATTAGGTTCAGGTGCAATATCTGATGCAACCCTCACAAGGGGGGGAGGAAGGAGGGACAGCATGGCCTAATGGAGAAGATCATCTTGAATATCTGTTACAGCAAGTATGTAACTCTTCTATCTTCTTCAAGCATATCTCCTTCATTAGGCCACACCTTTGGCACTATTCACAAGCAATCCCAAATAACAACTGGGACATGGTTGCAGTTTGATACATGTTCAGAACAGGTCTCTGCAGTACAGCAAGCCCGAAGCCAGCTCGTCTACGAGAGATTATGTCCAGGCTGTAAAGTTTAGTGAAGGTGTGGAGTATACCCCATGTTGCTGCAGCACAAATATCAGCAGCGAAACATTTCTAACAAGTAACAAGAAGTGGCCATTCCCCTGATACAGTGACCATGAACCGCACCAGGAAGTTTTTTACTATACGTCCTGCAACTGAACATAACACAATGTGCCAGTTATTTGGACAGGCCTTGTTAGACACTGGAGCACTCTCTTTCCCAGGGGTGAATGAAACAAAAAGCCGAGATGACTTTCTGCAGTCCTTGATGTGATTCACAAAGTAGCAGCGTATTCTACGCACATCTAAAGTATGAAGCAGTACCTCGCCCTGACTGGCATGATCCAGGTAGTAAAGAGGAAGGTGCATCATCTGAGTCGGTGTAAATTCAGATACCACCTTCGGTAGAAACTTTGGATTCATAGGCAGATAGACTGTCTTTGAGGAAAGTCAAATAAGGGGACTCGCACGTAAAAGCCTGAAGCTCTGAAATCCATTGAGCAGAAGCGACTGCAACTAAAAACAATGTTTTCCATAACAGAAAAGGCAAGTCACAAATCGCAGTTGGCTCAACATGGGCCAGCGTCCGTTTCTCAAACACAAAATACAAGTTCCAAGGTGGGACTGAATTACGGATAGGAGGTTTCATATGCAGAATACCTCTCAGAAAGTACGGGACACCTCTAATTAGGCATCCGTACAACCTTCAATAGGGGCATGAAAAGCCGATATGGCAGCCAAATGCACCTTATGTGAGGAATACTGCAGACCAGAGTGACATGAACAGAAAGTATTTCAACACAGCATTTTCAGGACATGTAAACTGGTCCAGATTTCTGGAAGCAGCCCACAAAGTGGATCGCTGCCATTTCAAGGAATAAAATATGTCTGGCAGAAGGCTTTCTAACTGCAGTCAGTACATCAGCAACCTTAAGGGATATCCCCAAATGTGTTATGGCTATGTCTTCAGCAGCCATTTGTGCAGATTTAAGGATTTCAGGTCCAAACAGACCAGGGATCCCTTGTCCTGTGACAAAAGGCCCAGACACAGAGGTAGGGGGACAGAAGGTTCCACTGCCATCTGTTGTAGAAGTGAAAACCATATTTGGTGGCACCATAATGGCGCAATGAGCATGACAGTGGCACTTTCCATCCACAGCTTGAGCAGCACCCTCCATATATTAGTGGAAATGGCGAAAATGCAGACAGGAATTTCTCTTTCCAAGACATTTCCTTTCCTTTCATTTCCACAAGTGGATTTCTTTCCAAGACAGGGATACCGCATCTCACCAGAAAACTCCAGGTCCCAGAGCAAGCAAGCAAGCAGAAACACAACAGTTTTGCATTGTGTGGGGACATAAAAAAGGTCCAACTCTGGACAACCCCATCTTGCGAAGAGGCCATCCACCATGGAGGACAGCAGTTCCAATTCATGAATCTTGAACTGTGACCTGCTTAGCCTGTCAGCTAAGATGTTTTGGACACCTGGGACATGCACTGCTAAGGACTGTAAGCCGTGGGGACAAAGCCCAGTTTCATACTCTCACTGCTTTCCTGTATAGGGGATAGGAGTACATGCCCCCCGTTTGTTGATGTAATGCATCACACTGGCGTTGTCCATCTGTATTAACAGAGGATGGGGCACAGATCCTCCTGAAATGCCTGGAGGCTGTACAGGCAGCTCTCATCTCCAGCACATTTATGTATAACCTGGCTTCCACTTGGTCCATGATCCTTGTGTCTGGCAAGGGCCAAGATGAGCACCCTAGCCAGAGCCCGAAAGCGGGGACATCATGAGAACCATTTGGCCCAGCTCATCCGTTAGCAGATCCCACTGCCCCCCCCGCCGCCGTGTCCACTGAGGGATTCTCATAAAGCAGGTGTGCCAGTAGCACTGTCACAATGGCCACAGTCATAAGATGACCAAGGAGACGCAACATTGTTCTCGCACAGACATGGCGACTTCTGTATACCAACTGTATTTGGACAATCAGATTTTCTGCCCTGTCGTGTGGCAGGAAAGCACATTCCTTCTCTGTGTCCAAGACTGCTCCCATGTACAGCAGCAGTCTTTGGCAGGGAATCAGCACAGATTCTGGCACATTTACTGTGACCCCCAAGTCCTCGAACTGCCTTGTCCAAGACAAGGTATGTAGGAGAGCTTCCCTGGAGCTGGCCTTCAACAGCCAGTCATCCAGATAAGGGAACACATACATGCCTTCCCTGCGAAGGGCTGCTGCCACTACTACCAAGCATTTGGTAAAGCTCTGTGGTACACAAGAGAAGCCAAAGGGCAACACTCTGAGCTGGGCATGTTCCCCCTCCAGCACAAAGTGGAGGTACTGCCTGTGTGATTTTTCTCATCTTGACATGATGGCATGCATCCTTCATGTCCAGAGAAAAATCCAGTTCCGTTTGCAGAAGGGGAATCAGAGCTTGCAGGAATATCATTCAAAACTTCCTGTATTCGATGCAGACGTTGAGATCCCTTAGATCCAGCACAGGATGCAGATCCCCTGTCCATTTTGGGACTAGGAAGTATGTGGCATAGAACCCTTTGTTTCTCTGTCATGAAGGGACTGGTTCTATAGTACGTTTCTAGACTAATGACTGAACTTCTTCCTTTAGAAGAGACAAACGGCCTGGAGAATAACAGGAATGATGACCTGAAGGAGTTTCTAGAAGCTCCAAAGCATGCCCCCTTGCCATTATCTCCAGAAGCCACTCGTCCATTGTAATCTCCTGCCACTGTTTGAGATGAAGGGAGAGTCTGCCCCCTACAACCACCCCTGGAGGTAACAGTGATGGTGGGAGTGTCTCCGGAAGGCAGTCGTGTGGAACCAGTGGTAGCAGTGCCACCAGTACCAACTGCTTTGGGTGCGTTTGTATGGGCACCTGGGGGGAGGGTCCCACCAAGGGACCGCCTAGGCACAGCCACAACTGGCAGCAGGCTGACAAAAGGATCCCCTCCCACGACCCCTGGCAGGAGGGGGATACAGGGCTTTGAAAGACCTTAGAGTCATTTATGAGGTCTGAAGGCCTCTTAATGCCTCTTCAACATCATAAAAAACAAAGCGGGCTCAACAGCACCAAGAAAGAAGCCCCACACTGGGACACAATAAAAGCTTACATTTATTAATTAAAATTGGTAAGCAGGTAAACCATGTTTTACCGAGTACACATAAAAAGAGGAAGCACCCCCCACCAGCAAAGTCGTCAACGTTTCACGCCGCACTGGTGCTTTTTCAAGACGTCAAGACTGCTCCTTTCTTGATGCCGTTTGAACCCGCTTTGTTTTTTGTTTTCCACATGGTACAGCTGTGGCGTGGCTCTGGCAGGTGTCTCTTGAGCCATGTTTTACTCTTTTTCTTCAACATCACAACCAAACAGTTTTGTCCCTCTAAAAGGGGCACTGAAAACTGCTTACTGCACATCATTGGCAAACCTAGCAACTCTGAGTCAAGAAGATCTTCTCATACAAATGCCAGAAGCAACAGCCCTGGAAGAAGCATCAGAGACATCATATGCAGAGCATAGCAAGTGCTTGACAATCTCAGTGTGATTTCTGATGCAGCTAGAGTGTGGGACTATCTTTTGACTTTGAGTTTCATCATACAGGCCTGGTTGTTTGCAGTCATAAGTCCCAGTGAGGCAGAGGCATAAGTATGTTTGCCCATTACATCTAGCCTCTTTATCAGGAGGCAATGTGCTAATATGTCTATGAGCTCTAGACCTATTGTGAGCGGCCTTGATGACTACAGAGTCCATTTCTGGCTGATCAGCATAATAAGGCTTAGCAGATTGAGCAAGACGCTGCTTATCAGCCTTTCTGGGAACCGCAGGCAGAGAGTCTGGGCTGTGCCATGCAACAAAGGCAGCATCTTCTCATGCAGGATATATAGGTGGAATTACAGTGGAGGGTCTGCAAGGGACCTCCATGTATTCCATTGAATTTCTTTTTGTGAAATCTTCCTCTTCCACAGCAAAGCCCACGACAGTCTGCATTTGTTGCATCATGGCTTGAAAAGTAGGCTCCTCAGAAGGAGACCTCGGGGTGTAAACCAGTGAGTCCTCACTGCAGGATGAGAGGGTGAAACTAGGGCATGGTGCCACATACTGTTCTCCCTCATACTCCTCCTCCAACACCATGAGGTCAGGATTATATTCAGCCTCGTCACAGACATCTCAATCAGTGACGGGTGCTTCAAAATGCACCTGTGACAACGGCAATGGCCGAGAGGAAGGAATCTGGGGCATGCTAGTAGAGGCCATCTAGGAGGGCTGCAGAGAAGGAGGCCTCATTGGCAGAATAACTGCCTGTAATGGTTATCAAGGCAGAATGTGTCTAATGATTTCTGAGAACGATGCCAAAACAGCCTGAGTGTCAACAGCATCCCGTAAACGGCCCGATGACGATGGCATCGCACTATCCATAGTAAGTACGGCAGTGCCTAAGCCGAGCACCAACCTTGGTGTCTCCTCAACAGTCGAGGGGGCCGTCGTCAACGCAACTGAAGCAGGCAATGATGCAACAGATTTACCTTGTCTCAACAGCGACCAGGACCTTGCCGGCAAAGCAGATCATTCTTTTTCTCTGTGTTTGTGCTTGTGGCCCAACGATGAGGAGGGGCGTGACACTGACAATTCCCTGTCCCAGTCCTTCGACATTGGTGGCTGCTTCCTGGCAGACAGTGAGGGAGATGCAGATATCAGGCTCTGTTCCTTCTTATACCGCTTTAAGGAGAAGGCCATTTTCTAGATCTTTGTTGCGGCATTGCCTTGTAGCCTGGTTGAAGCGCTGGCACATCTCACAAGTCCTCACACTGTGAGACAGGCCAAAGCAGTACACACAGACTACGCATGTGTCTTCTTTGTACATTTTCTCTCTGCACTGAAGAGTACTGAAATAAAGGCTCTTTCGGCTTCAGTGGCATGAGGATATGACAAAACAAAGTACGGATTAAAGTAAAAGAATAAACAGCAACAGCTAACTGACGTTTCCTACAGCAGGTCCGACGAAGGATGATTGATGGCAGGAAAAGAACTGAGCAGTCATGGGGCCTCCCACATTTATGTAGACACTGATGCAGGATGTTGTCATGGGTAGCCCCTAGCTAACGGAAGTTTCCAAGTGGTCCTAGTGCCTGATGGCTATCGTTCCCAAGGCGTGCCCTAATGGAGGAGATGCCATCGAAGAAGATCTAAGAAAAACATATAGAAAGATCACTTGTTCTTATATTTGAAATTTTTTAAAAAGGAACCCCACATCATTTTCATGCCATTATGAGAATACCTTTCAGAGCAATAAAGCAAAATGACTCACCATTCAAAAAAGCTTCGTCAATCGACGTTCTGTGCAGTGGCTATCGAGCTATGTAAACAAGCACACCTCACAACACTAAGAAAGACACTGGAATGTTGAGTGTGTAGTCACCACGTGCAGTAAGGTAACGGCCTCTTATAAAAAGGTCATGGTAAGGCTCTGCAACACCACACTGCACTACCAATCGTGAGTCCTGGGTTTGTGCTGCAATCATGACTCCCAGCTCCAGGCTAGTGGAATCCTGAGTATACTGCCGCAGCAGCTCACCCCACTGCACAAGTGCTTCCTGTGGGCAAAGGAGTGGCCTTGAACTTTAGGATGATCATTCAACACTGCCCCCACACCCACCCCAGAACCAATGCCAACAGGGTGGCTCAGCATGGCTGGGGCCTTCAAAGAGGGAAAAGTCTGGCCCAAGCACCCACATCACCAGGCCTATCACCACCCCCGGCTACCCCTGCCCTCAGAAGTGAACATGTAGCTTCTTCAAGGCAGACGCCTCCCAGCCCAGCCCCCAACGGAGGTGGTGTTTCCTATGTGGTGAACGGTTAGGGATGGTGGTCTCAATGGAGCTTGGGAAGCAAAGGGCCAGCGTCCAGACATGTTAGCTGCCTGTGGAAGCAGCCACGGTTAATAGTTGCAAAGGAATTAGCCGGTGTGGCGGGGGGCAACAATTGTGAATACAGAAAAAGCTATTGTGTACATTAATACCACTGTTGCACAAATGAAGCACGTGGTGCTGCTGCCTCGGAGAAGTTTAAGGGCTGGGTTACGCATCTGGAGAGCCACCCTAACAGATGTCAGTCAAGAGCGTCACTCAGAGTAGTTAGTCATGTTGGTTTATTATTAATACAACCCTAGGCAGGCTGAGTACCCAGCATTTACTCTTGGAGCTGCAGGGATATCTTAGGCCCCTTTCTGATCAGTACAGAAAACAACAGAAGAAGTTGCTGTTAATACAGTGCATGTTCATTCCAGACAATTTATTCGGCATGCATACCGCAACTACTGTGTTACTGCATGACAAAGCAGGACATGCTGTTAATGGTTTGTCAGAATTTTAGTTAGAAAATAAACAAAACTGCAACTAAGGAACGTGTTCCCTCAAGGGGCACCGCTGCAACTGCTTACGTCCTAGCACTCCTATTCATCATAATGCAAGAATGGGTCTCTCAGATTCCCATGGTTACGTGATGCAGCCAGACATGCTGATTAAGCAAAACATTCACAGCAACTCGCTCTTTAGACTGAAGTGAGGGATGCTTGCCTTTTACCTCCGAGTGTGCTGCAGATGTCTGCATGTGTTCTAAAGCAGGGTGCCATTTCGGGGGTCAATTTAGGCAGGCTTCCAAAGCAGTGACTGCCCAGTTCTCCAAAACTGTTTAAACCAGATTTAAAGGAGCAGTGCAACAAAACGGGCCAAAAAAAATGGACCTTACGTTTTTTCACTATAAAAGATTTCAAGACATCTTCCAGTTTTATTTAAATGTTCTAGTTCCACCAAAATGTGAGTATTTTATAAATGTTTTAGTTTAGGTTTTTCTGAAGAAAAAAAATGATGGCATTTGGCACAGAAATACCACTGTACACATGGTAAGGGTTAGGACTAGAAAAGAAAACAAACTTGTGGTGCGCAGCACAGAAGGCACCTAGAAAAGTACATTTGACAGGTATGTTAACACTTCTTAACTGTAGCTGAAACTAGCTTTTTGGAAAAACATTTTTCTTTGCACTGCTGTTTTAAACCAAAATGTACTAACTGTTACAAAAAGTGGCTCACAAATGTAGAGAATGTTGCAAACTGGCCTAAATTGACCACCATCCACCCTGACTTTAGCTGTGAGTCGATCTACAGGCAAGAGCGTAGAATTAATGTAACTGTGGTAAGACTTACATGCAAAGGATGACACTTCCCAGAGTACTCAACTGTCTTACAGGAAAGAAGTGGAAGAAAAGAGAGAGAAAGAGTTTTGTAGAATGCAACAGGCAGTCTAATCCTCTCCTGGCTAGGTCGTTAGTTGGAAGGACAAAGCACACAGTACAATAATTAATGTCTGAAACCAATATCACATTTGTGTCGGCATACTGAGATACTCAAGGAGGTCACTTCACAGTTGCCCGGAAACCACTTCATTTTTCAAAAACAGCTGATCAACTTTGAGTTATACGACATCAATATGTAATGAACTGAGCTGTAATATAATCATGGAATCCGTCCCTTTTGTTAATCAGTAAAAAACAAACAAAAATACAGAAAATAAAACCAGCAAAGCTAATTAAGCAACAAAAAAAATGTATTACTGTCCCTCACACTTAGTGTGAGGGGGGAAGAAAGGGAAGGGAGAGAGAACAGAAGTGTAGGTACACTGAATTCTTTTTACAGTTCAGTGGGCATGTAACAGTTTATTCTTTTTTCAGTTATTGTGCCAACTCTCTAGGTCGAAGAACTTAACTAGCCTCTAGGGATGGACAGTTTCAGATAATGCTATGTGATATGGCACCTTTCCCAAGATCTTCACTCCGTTTACGATTCCTGTGTTCTCCCTTCAGGATTCCGTGGTCCTCTGCAACACCCCTGAAAATGTCCACGCGGGAAGCCCCCTCCCCCCAAATGTGAAAGCATTATGTAAATACTGAGACCCCATCTGGAGTACTGTGTCCAGTTCTGGAGACCACATCACTGGAAGGACACAAACAGAGTGGAGCAGTCCAGAGGAGGGCAACTAAAATGGTGCAGGGGTCTGCATCAAAAACATTATGAGGGGAGACTAAAGGACCTCAATATGTACACCCTGGAAGAGATGAGTGTGAGGGGAGGTATGATACAGACTTAAAAATTCCTCACAGGGTTGAACAAAGTACAGGAGGAGAGTATTTTTCAGAGGAGAAGGTGCATAAGGGGACATGCAGTGAAGCTGGAAGGGGGAAATTTAGGAGGCATGTGAGGAAGTACTTCTTCACTGAAGGAGTGGTGGATGCCCGGAATGGTCTTCCAGTGGAGGTAGTGGAGTTTAAAATAGTGGTGGGCTTCAAGCATACACGAGATAGGTATAAAGGAATCTTAGTTAGAAATGGGGGGGGGCGGGAATTAGCCAGAGATCAGGTAGGATCTGCAGTGAAAGTACAGGCATTGGAGAGAAAAAAAAAATAAAAGGGACAGAACGGGTGGGCAAAGCAGTCCTTATCTGCAGACAAATTGTAGGTTTCTATATTTATAAATAAAGTGTCCACAGTCCACCATCCCAGGAAGTCAGAAACCCAAGACTACTACCAACCACAAGTTTCCCACACTGCGGCACAATATGCAGCCATTAAGGCACTGGATCAGCTTGTGGCCGGGATTTATTTTACGACTTTTATTACGCTTCATCACTGTTCTCTTTTTCACCAATATGGCAGTATTTTATTTCCCCCATAACTACCATGACAGAAATTACAGCCCTAGACATTAACAGCAAGAAAGACAGATCGAGTCTAGAAATAGACAGACATACAAACAGACCACCGAGGCAGAGAGACAGATATCGCTATACGAGCCCTTGGTCAAACACTTTTCTGCATTCACAAATCCAAATGAGACGTGGGCACTGGCTTGTGGCATTCTGTATGTTCACAGGAATCATTTCAGCAAAACCCACAGCCTTTGCCTTTTCATTCAATGGACCAAATCCTTGTTGTCCAGAAGGAATGCTAGCTATGTGTCCTGTACTCTGTGCAGCACAGCATGGTTCTGCCAGCCACTTAACATGTGGTTGTCATGTGGGGGAAGATTGCGCTTAATACTCCAACACCAAGTGCTTCATTAGGACATGGAAATTCACAGATCCTTGTGGCAACGGCAAACAATTTATCACTTTTTTTCGGAGCCGAAAGCTGAAACCACATTTTACCATGCTGGCAGGCAAATGCTTGCACTCCTGTCAAGTGTTTACTGCATTTTGCTGTTATGTCCAATTAATGCTGTAATTTGCAATCTGAATATTTGTTTCACATGGAACATTGTTCTTTCTTCTGATAACAGTTTCACTTGAGCCTTCATGTAAATTCCATAAATGGCAGTCCTTTTAGCTATGTATGTCTGTCTGTCAAAGAACTTTACAGACTTATGAAATTCCATTGAAACCTGTTGTAAAAAGATTTTTATCACAGAAGGGTGAAATAATGTGTCGCACAATGCCGTTAATGCTGGCATTCATTTTTTTAAGTTTTTTTTTTGGGGGGTGGGGGTTGAGAGAAGATGCAGCTCATACAGTATTATACAGGGCAAGGACAGACATAAAGGGGGCGGTTACAACAGAAACCTGTTGATAAAAGTATTTTTTGTCTAGGCTTCATTAGCTGGGATTTTTTTCAACTTACAATTTTTGTCCCACAGTGTAAGCCTGTCATCATACCCAAACCGTGAAGTTCAACTGGTATCAACGATCTCGCTCTGACTTCCAAAATCCCCTGCCACTGGGGTTAGTCCGCCATTCCCTGGACCTTACCCTACTGAACAGGCTCAACCAGTTGGGAGAACCAGCCAGGCAACCACATCCTCCTATGGTTTCTATGAAGATGAGAGAGTGAGCTTGAGGCATGGGCTAGAAGTAGCCAACACTTGCCAGTCTCCGCACATCACTGGGATTTAAGGAAGACAGTCCACTTTCTTTAATATTGGAGGCAGGCCAGCCCAGTGGAGCTGGTTTTAGAGCCTGGCGTTACCATGTGGGAGAGCCAGTCACATGACTTAAAGCTCAATTTTTGGAACCAGGACAGAGTAATCTAGGGTGGGCTGCCTCAGAGTCCAGGTGAAGGGAGAGGACAATCCCACCACTTACATGCCTCAATTGGTAGTACTGGGCAGCAGGAATGGGTGTCAGGCACGTGAAGCGGTACGTACATAACTGTGGACATATGAATGGATATATGTATTATTTTGGGTGGACTCGGGGTCCCCTTTCTGTTAGGAGCTTAGGGTAGGTATGTCTATATATACGTAAGGGTAAATTAGTTATACGATTAGTTGTAAGGATAATGTCCCTCTTGATTTTATTTTATTTTTTTTAGTTATATTAAAAATTTATTTTTTATTACCCATGTCTGAGGAGTGTAGGGGGCTGTAAGTCCCCTTTTGTTATATTATCCTTCACATTTAGTGTACGGATATATATTTTTTTTTTTTCAAAAGTTTTTTGATTTTTGGGTGTTGGGGTGGTTTAAGGTCATCATAAAATAAAGACATACATAAAAGTAAAATAACCTTTTTTTGTCTTTTGGGGGTTCACTGTAATGAAGGTTTATAACAAGTAGTTGATTATGTATTTTTCTAATTAGTTTATATTGAGTGAATATAACTTGGTGGTGTATTTAAGCCACATTGTATCAAGTAAAATGAATGAGGCGGCCCCTTTAAGATACTGATATAAACTGATCATTACCAAGCACCTTGGGACACTTCCTGAAGAGGCTACTGCGAAACCAGTAGAAGTCAGTTGGGCCCTGCCCCGCTCTCCCAGCCTGTGCTAACAGCATGTATGAGGGTTGTGTATTGTGCACCTTTTGTGTCTAGAGCTGTATTATTAAACTGCAAACATTTAGACATACATCTCATATCACTGCCTTTTTTGAGTGGTGGTTAGTGCTGGCCTGATTTGAAAGTGATATTGTTTGATAGCACACCCTTTTGTGGGGCAGCTGCTTAGAGAGTATTGGCCTCAATATGTACACACCAGAGGAAAGGAGGGGGGCAGGAGCTATGATAGAGTCTTTCAAATACTTCACGGGTATAAATTGGATACAAGAGGAAAGCATTTAAAAAAAAAAAAAGACGCTCAAGAACTAGGGGACATGCTATGAAGCTGGAGGGGATAGTTTCAGGGGAAATGTTAGAAAGTACTTCTTCACAGAAAGAGTGGTGAATGCCTTGAATAGACTTCCAGCAGAGGTGGTCGAAGCATAAACTGTAGAGGGTTTAAAGACCGCATGGGATAAACGTAAAGGAATTTTATTCGTTTTGAATGGGGGGCAAAGTCGGAGACCAAGTAGGGTCTGCAGTATTACGGTAGGCAGGGAACATGGGCAGACTGGGTGGGCCAAGTAGCCCTTACCTGCCAACAATTTCTGTGTAATTCTATGTAATTAATGGCTTAACACCTTTGTATCCACTGCATCTAATAGTGAATGATGTTGAATAGGGAGCAGTTCACACCTTGAACCACATGAGTTAAAGACAATTTGCTGGCTCACTATAGGTCTACAACAGAAACATGTATTCATTTTATCAGGCACTATATCGTCTCAATAAAAAAGGTCTAGACACCTCACCTTTTTGTTTTTTAAAACACCTGAAAGTTTATGTATTGATCCCCTTTAAGACCTGGGTCTCGGGGTCTTTTATGACCTCTTGTGCCGAAGGAAGTGGTATCTGCCAAAACAGTGGGGGGTTCAAACAAGGGTGGGGGTAGGCACATGGCCACTGTAAAGGAGTTAATAGGCAAGGGAGACGGAGAGCCACTAAAGCCAGCTCTGGAGAAGTGGGAAGGGTGGCCAGACTGGGTGGGCCACTGGGTTATTTTCTGCAATTAATTTCTGTTTTTCATAATCCAGCCAAGAGCAGCACAGCAACTAAAGGCTGCCCATAGGGGTTCCGGAGCTCGCTCACTCTAAAGACAGTATACTGGCAGCCATTTTAGGCTTCTGAAGAGTGAGTGTTTAGAACACAAGTTTTATATATTATATATTACATTTTTAATGCTATAAATCTGTATTTATCTTCATTAAAAGCAGTTTCAGTATTAATGTAAACAAAAGTCTATACAAAGCCATTCATTTAAATTTAAAAAGCAAACTTGTCTAGGTAAGTCTCAACCTTTGCATTACCGAACAGGCTACATAAGAATCCATTGCCAGCCAGTCACTCTGCGACAATTTGCTCCCTTCAGAAGTCAGGAAACATTCCAAGAAAGTTCACGTTTCCCACTGTAAAGTGAGTTATTAATTAGAGGGGTGTCAAAAAATATAAATAAAATCTTGCTGCAGTATTTCATGTGCAGGAGAGACTGAGTGAATTGTCACGGGGCGAATTGCCGGTAACTAATTGATGGGACACCTGCCTAACGTGGGGTTTTAACTGTCCTAATCATAGTGAGCTTCAAAACATAGTTAACGCCATTAAAGCACAGCTCAGGCACAGATACTGTATATACAAGGGCTTCCACCTTACCAACAAGCAGCAGTTGATCAAACAAGGCAGATCTATTAATCAGTCAGCAGGTCATTGCTCACATTTTACTAAAGCTGCCTGCCATTTTTGGTCCACGTGCAGAATTTAACTTTCTGTAACTGGGGAAGGAAGATTTTCTACAGAACCAACCATTCTGCATTTTCCTTTTTCACAGTCCCTGACCTTGCAAGAAGGCACCCCCCACCCCAAGCCTTGCCAGCCCTGCTCATCCTGTTATTCACCCCTGCAGTGGGGCTCACCCCTCCCGGGGTGAAGGCAGACCCAGTAAGGGGACTCTCGTAACTTGATTAGCATTTGCTAAGGTGGGTACAATAACACGGCCCCTGGGCACAACATCCGAATGTTGGTGGCAGGGCATGGCCCACCATCGTGGTCTCTGCATCAACTCTGTAGACATCAGTCAGGGCCTACAGAAAGAAAGGTTCCATGCCACATGGATAACATCCCTCTGAACAACAAAGGAGGCAGATAAACTGCAACAGGTGTACAGCCCCCCCTCCCCAAAGGGACAGCAAACATCCCCCGGGAACTGTGCTCAGTCTCCTACTGACACCCAACTCAGGCCATGAACCCAGGTCCACCGCAAGGCAAGCAAATGCACCTATCATAAATACCACTGGGCTGATCCCTTCATATGGGTCAACAGACTGATACAACAGGAAAGTCTTACCTTCCCCCTGACCAGGGCTTTGTATGCTATGCAGATGATGAGATATGACCAGATGGTGTGAAGAACCTGTAGCGTTAAGAGGAGTATGTTGAAGAGCCACCATGACGGGTAGGGCCCGATAATCTCCCAGCTCTCAAATAGGGTTGTATTCAAAATCCTAAAAAGGGAGGCAAGATAAAATATGTTGAGATGCAACTGCACCTTATACATCACTGTGTTCCTTGACTGTGAAAGTTCATTAAAAGTACACACCATCTTCCTGACAATAGCTGGACAAATTGTAGGTTACTTGCCTGTAATCGTGGTTCTACTGCTAGTATTAGTTCACATCCACCCAGGCGGTTTCCAATAAGCATGTTCTGTCTTCAAGTCTGACTTCTTCCATCACCCAGTCACATTTCCACTGCTCTCAGATTTAGACACTGGAAAAACAGATGGGAAGAGCAAGCCTGACCTTGGGGGGGGGGCTTCGGTTGGTTGTTTTGATGTGAACGGAATACTAAAAGTAGACCTACAGTTGCAGGTCAGCAAACTATTCTTTAAATACCTTAAATTCAGTTCTCTATCGACACACAGGCAGACTCTCACCACTCCTCTAGGAGGAGAGGACTAGGTATGCACCCCTGCTTTTAGGTGAAGAGAGCTTGGAGGAGTACAATATAAGCACCATCAGGGTGGCGTTGCAGATCAGTGCTGTAGTAGGAAATGAACACGGCATGCATTAGACCAGATAGTGACCCTGTAAACTTCAGCAGTGGCGATGCCTCTGGCAGAAGCAACATACAGAAGGTAGTAGTACGTCTAGTAGAATAAGTGCAAAGCCCTGCTGCGAGTGTCTCCTGATCAGTCACCTGGTTGCAAAGAACAAAGCAGAAAGTGACCCATATGGCCATGACCTGCTTGGTTGCCAGTCTATTTTGAGGTGCTCTGGCCTACGTTACGAACAGCTGACATGTATCACGAAATTCAACTGTGGGCTCCTTGTAGGATGAGAGCCCTGCAGACATGTAGGGAATGGAGAGTAGGCCAGGCGCCTGAAGCATGGAGCTTCGAAAAACACAGCTAACATCAAGGACTGGTTAAAATGGATTTTAGAAACTACCCTCCAGACACCGGAGTTCTGCTGCAGTAGTGACGTTCCTTCCGCAGAATGACTTTTTGTTATGCTTTAGTAAGGATGTCACTATACAAGCTACCTCCAGCAGCGCTGTTGATAGGGCTAGTGGCAACTGGTGGGTCGCACGAGTGAGCTGGTTGATGCCGCATCTTAGCTGGAAGCAAGGTGGTGGCCTAAAGCTGGGGAGGTTGGGTGGGTGTGTGTGAAGGGGAAGGGTTCTGGAAGCAAAATCCAATGCAGCAAGAATATCCGGAACTGGGAAGGGAGAAGCCAGAGAAGGCAAGGGGACAACAAGGTCAGCACCCAGGGTGGGGGCTGACCAAACGAGCAGACACGAAAGACCGTTAGGCCTATTCTGCTGGCATTTTAGTATGTTAGTAACAACATATACCACTCCTAGAACTACTGTTACAGGTGAGTAACCCATTCTTCTAGGAGCGTGGATATGTTGTTCATCCACACTCTCTGGCAGACTCCAAGCAGTTTTCCAGGAGGAGGGAGGCAAGGTGCACACCCCATACTTGGAAAACAGAGATTGGAGAACCAAGGCCCATTTAGTAGTGGGTAATGAAGGTGTTTGCTGACTTCCAGGTAGCAGCCCAACAGATCTCCTGGATAGCAATGTCCCCGAAAGCAGCCACCGATGCAGCAGTATGGTGGGTAGAATAAGCTCTTATCCCTCTGGGAGGCTCCTTGCCCACCAACTCATAGCACAGACCTATGCATGATGTAATCCATCTCACAATGGTCCATTTGGCTGCAGGTCTGCCAGAAGCGGCTTCAGCGTAGGTGACAAACAGCTGGTGAACCTCTCCTCGAATTTCCATCGTCCTTTCCTTATAATAGGAGAGAGCATGTGGCCACTACGGCTGCTAAGGAGCAGGCACAGGAATCTCCAATGCCCAGGGCCATCTGAGCTGCTGTTTCATAACAGCATGGCCCTGGTCACGGACCTGCTTAACCGTGATCTGTATGTCTGCTGGGAGATGAGGGAGGACTTCATCTAATGACCTTAAGAGGGCATGACAGAAGTGTGCCATGATCACAGCCGAGCTGGCCTGACAAAGGCCTAAGGATGAGGTTGCATAGACCTTCTGGGCAGAATGGTCCATATTCTTGGACTCCTTGTCCGGAAGATGGTCAGTGTCGGCTGAGCTACCAGTACATCTGAACACAGAGGCAGTCACAAGGCTTTCAGCCGAGGGATGCTCTGTGAACTCTGCCAGGGACCCCATGGGCACCGTGTACTTGTGGGCCATGCGGGCAGATGGGGCTGGACAGGTGGCAGGGCACTGCCATAGCTCAAGGACCAGGCCAACAATGGCTTCGGCCATTGGAAAGGCCTCCATCGGGGTATCCCCCCCTCTTGAGGATATCCGTAAGGGGGTATTCCGCCTTCTTTTGGATAGGCTCCAAGGGCATTCTGGTTGATTCGGAAATCAGGCGGAGGATGCCCTGAAAGGAGAAAGGGCCTTCCTACAAACCTGCCACTGATGACTCGTCATCACCCAGATGTGAGTGCAAACCAGTGGCATCAAAGTCCGAAGAGTCGGGATATAACAGTCTCCCACCTATGTCTCCCTCGATGCTCCGAGGGCGATCGGGGACAACAGTAATGGACAGATGATGGGGCAGTCCAGTGTCTATCCAGTCCTCTTTTGAGGGAGCCCCTCCCTGAGGCTGCATAGGTGGTGGTTCCACCAAAATAGGTGGGGAGACCGAAATTAGCTGAGCTGGAATACATGCCGGCCCCACAGGTGGGGGAACCGAAACCTCTCGGTTCCAGAGGGGTCGGCGTCGGCATGAGAGGTGGGGGCCAAGTAACTGCCGGTGCTGTCAGCGGAGCCGGCTTTTGACTGGTCAAAACCAGCTGTTGCCACATGAGATCCTCATAACGTCAATGGAGTTTCCGTCGAACTCTCTCCTCATCCGAGGAGGATGAGGATCAATGGCAACGCCTCTTTCTGGAGTGCTTGTGATCTTTCTTCATTTTTTTGACCGAAGGGGTCCTGGTCCTCAATCGAGACAGACTGGGTCAGTTTGGTCGATCGGGAGATGCCAGAGTCGGAGAGAAGAGAGGTTCCAGCTCCTTTCCCATGATCGGGACACCCAAGGGCAGGGTCTC
The DNA here is from genome assembly GCA_016271365.2 of Neoceratodus forsteri. NCBI lineage: Eukaryota > Metazoa > Chordata > Ceratodontiformes > Ceratodontidae > Neoceratodus > Neoceratodus forsteri. The sequence goes on along the minus strand of JADMNL010000036.1, from coordinate 35,605,290 downwards.
CTTGTTGGGGAAGGAAAGGATAAGTGTCCTTTCTAAGGAATTGTCGACTGGAGTCATTGACAAAGGTTCGATTTGGGTTGAGAGTGATCTCAGCCAGCTGAGCAGATTCCTCAGTCTCAGTGCCTTGGTCTGACGGAAGGTCCGAAAAGCTGACGGCCGAGGAAGTGACCTCGACCAAGGTCGAGACTGCAAGTTCCTGTGGATCGGACTGCTCTCGGTTCCAGGAACGTCTCCTTCTGGAGGAAGGAGACTTTGGGTCCTTGTCCCTCTTCCGAGGGCGGGAGAAATGTGAGCCTGAGGGTGCCTCACCCCTGGTGGGAAGAGACTGGCACAATTCCAGAAGGACCCAGTAAAAGCAGAGCCAAGGTTGAGAAGCACGAAAAAACTTCAACTGGCCGAAGGTTGAGCAGCTTCCTCTTCGAAAGCCACCATCTGATCGAGCTGTTCGGGCGGATCCCGCGGCTGCGGAAACTGTCCACCATGCCCCCTTCGATTTCACTGGTGGATTGCGAAGCTCTGGTCTCCCCAATTTTAGGCGCACCTTGCGGTCATCCAGGATGTTGGGATGGAAGGCCAAACAGACGACACAAGCGGAGGTGTCATGTAAGACACCTAAGCAATAGACACAAGAGAGGTGGGGATCGGTGTGCAACATTTTCTGGCCACAGGGACATCGGCAAAATCCGGGGGATGATTTTTCCTCCATGTCTGATGCACTAGGATTGGAATCATAAACTTGAATGAGTTTTAGAGAAAGCGTTTGCGGTGAAAACCGATGTTGAGAATCCAGGGCCTCCGAATTGTTGAAGAATCACGAGGGAACCTGAATCTTCCAGCGGAAAGGAAGATCTGGCATCATGGGGCACAGCTGAGGTATTTACCACCTGGGTGGGTGGGAGCCGCCAGCTTGAAGACTTTCCAGTGAGATTTAAAGGGGAAAGGGACATGCCAGAGTGTGTGGATGAACAACATATCCACGCTCCTAGAACCTTCTGTTTCAGGAGAGGGATAATGTATCTTGCCAAAAAAACTCCATGCCCTGGAGTGAGCGAGTAGAAACATGGCAGTTTTGCGTTGTGTGGGGATGCAAAAAGGGCCGACTCTGGGCAACCCCATCTTTTGAAGAGGTTGTTTACCACAGAGGTCAGCAGTGGCCAAACAAGTCCAGGGTTTGAAATCTGCTCACCGTGCCTGCTAAAATGTTTTGGGACATCTGGAAGAAAGATGGCCAGCAGCTGAAGATCATGAGACATCGCCCAGTACTACATTCTCATTGCTTCCCTGCACACAGGATAAGAGTGAGTGCCCCCTTGCTTGTTTATGTGGTGTGTGACACGGACATTGTCTGCTTGAATCGGCAAGGGACAAGGGTTGAGGTGCTCCTGGAAAGTCCAGCGATCAAGCAGAACATTTATATGGAGATCCAATTTCAGAATGGTCCAGGACCCTAGGGTCTGAAAGGATCAAAGATGAGTACCTCAGCAAGACCTCCGAGGCATTTGTTATGAAGATCTGCACAGGAGGCAAGGAGAAGAATGGAACACCCAGTAACAGGTTCTGGCAGTCTACCACCACACTACAGCATTACAGAGAGGGGATATGATGAAGACCACTTGTTCCAGCTCATCCATTGATGAACCCACTATACCCAAAGAGTTCAATGTGGTATGCGCATGTGGAGACAGGCAAAGGGAACCATAACAATGGCAGCAGCCATCAGCCCCAGGAGATGCAACATCTGAACAGATACATAATGACTCCTGTGTATCAGCCAGGCACGGGCAAAAATAGCCTCCATCCTCTCTGCAGGTAGAAAGGCACTGCCTATCACTGTGTCCAGCACCTGTACCTATACATACATACATACATACATACATACATACATACATATATATATCTATGTGGAAGGCAGTATAGCGCAGTGGTTTAAGGCTCTGAGCTGCAAATCTGGTGACATCCAGCAGACCAGACCTGGGTTTGAATCCCACAGCTTCCACTTACATACTGTGTGATCCTGAGCAAGTCACTTAACTTCCCTGTGCTCCCAGGTCGCATCTGTAAAAAAAGTTTTCAGCTTAGTGTGCTAATCCTGGTTGAACAACTGAAAAAAAAAAATATATATATATATGTACACACACACACACACACACACATTGGAGACACTGTCAAGGAACAAGTATGGATTTCAGTATGCTCACCATGACACCCAGTTCCTCAAACAGTTGTCTCGTTCTTGACAATGTGTACAGAATAGTTTCCCTGGATGGGGCCTTCAGAAGCCAGTCGTCCAAATATGGGAATACATAAAGCCCTTCCCTCCACAGCACTGTTGCCACAACCAAGTATTTGGCAAATACCTGTGGTGCAGAGGATAAACCAAAGGGCAAGACTGGGAACGGATACTGGCCGCCCTCCAGCATGAAGCGGAGGTACTGCCTGTGAAACTTGTGACTTGATAGGACGGTATGCATCTTTCATGCCTAGAGCACAGAACCAATCCCCCTTTTGCAGCAGGTGGATGAGAGCCTGAAGAGACACCATCCAAAACTTTTTGTATCTGATGAAAAGATTTAGATCTTTGAGGTCCAGTACATAACACAGATATCCTGTCGACTTGGGATATGGGAAATTTCTGGAATAGAACCCTTTATTTCCTTCTTCTTAGCCCGCTTGTGTATAAGTAACTGAACGTCCTCTAGCAGAAGGGACAAGTGGCCGGAGGATAATGACAAGGAGGCGGAGGATGAACTGGAGGGGCAGATAGCAACTCCAGAGCATACTCTTTCCCACTATTTCCAGAACCTACGTGTCTGTCATGAGCTCCTTTTACTTTGGCATATGAAGGAAGATCCTTCCCCCACCTGCACTCCCTGACATTATGGAGGGGGCAGAAGAGGGAAGTTAGAAGGTACCGGAGGCAGCAAGGGTACCGCCTTGACTGATAACTTTTGGTACTTCAGCATGGGCACCAGGAGAGAGAGGACAATCACCACCACAGTTTTGTGCACAGGACACACAGCCACAAGGAACAGTAGGCCTGCAAAATGAGCAGCTAAAATGCTCCCTGCTGGGCTGAGTGTTCAGAGATTTCAGTGACCTTAAAGTCATTCTAGAGGATTGAAGCTCACATAGAGCATTTTCAACATCACTCTTGAACAGCCTGGAGCCTGTAAAAGAGGCATTCCACACAGCCTGTTGTACTTCGTAGGGTTTTAAATAGTCAGCATCGCACTTTGCAATGTGAACCGGCTACTCATGCGATCCATTTTTTCTTTTGCATCGCAAAAAAATGCGATGCATTCTGTGACCCTTCCCCCACCCATCTCGGCCCCACCACCCTCTCCACCCATGCCCCCACAGACACCACCCACACGTAATTCACTTTGTAGTAGTACCAAGTGCTACCGATAGTATCCTTACAGTCTCACGGCCATGGCTCTGAATGCCGGCAATCACTCCCAGTAGTGCTTTGCTCAGATTTACAGTATTGGGGAAGGGGGAGATGGCCTTCCTCTCTCAGCCCTGCCACTAGGGCGAAGCTTATGGGGAAACCTCAGACCAGGTAGGTGGTGGGTGGGTGGTGCGGGGGTGGGGGAAGGAATCAGGGACTGGGCTGAAGGGCCACCCCTCTGGATGTGGGTGGAAAAACACCTGTATGGGAAAAAAAAAGTCTGCTCGAAACAGAGTCCATGTATCTTAATGTGCTGCTCTGCCCCCCAACACCTTTACCTTCCCCTTAACCTTATCCCACCTCCTCTTGAAGTTATCCATGGATTTTGGCTTAGCCTCAGTTGTCAGTGTACCCTGAGTAATGAAGAATGGAAGGGTTTCAAATTCAATTTTTTTGGAATGTAGAGCAAATGAGTGCTACAGATGTCCACTGAGACTGGTCTGGCCTTTTAACAGGACAAAGCAATTTTACTTTTACATTAAAATGTAAACATGCACACACACACACACACACACACACACACACACACACACACCCATTCACCCACCCACTGCTTTGGAAAAAGCTCTAACATGTTCACAATCTCTCCCAAGGTCTCACATTCCCTTTTTCATAGTGTATGCATCTAGAAGGGTTAGACAATGTCGAGGTCAGGGATTTCACAGCTTTGTTGATCATTAATCCTGCACTGTATTGCTATGTATAAAAAGAAGTTAAACAGTCAACAATTTATGTTTTATGGCCAGTGACATTACTGTCAGTGGATGCTTCTAAATCAACACAATTCTGGCTTTTAAAGCAGCAGTATTTGTTAGCGGGGGAAAAAAATCATCATATGGTTTTTAGGCAGAATGTACTGCTGGCAAAGACATCAACATAGCCATTTTTTCATTGCATTTCACTCTTGAACTAAGCTATAGGGTTTTAAAAGTTGTTAAAGTCCCTGCTCCCTGACCACGCCCACTATGGATAAATTAGATATTCTGGTGTGGTGCCGTGCTGTTTACCGTCAGAAATGTGTGCTTGTTGCCTTCTAACACATCCATGGTATGAATCCAGTATGGAAAATCAAAAAGTAACCTCGGGGAGGGATTTTGGAAAAATTCCCAGTGGTGGTCATCTTTAATGACTTGAGCCATTAATTGTAAAATTGGTAAAAAAAAACAAAAAAACTATTTGAACACACATTTTAAAGAAATAAAAATATGCTGATGAAGAATCTAATTACAGTATACCAGAAATATATTTTTGCTAAAAAATTATACGACTTTTTTTGCCTAACAAATACTATTGTTTTAAAAAGATGTATAAAGGTTGGACTGGACATGTCAGTAGTGGTACTGCACTCGCATGTATGAGACTTGAGACACCACCACAAGCTAAATCTCTCACTCTGGGCTAAAGGAGTCTCAGGCACGCAGCAGAGACAGCAGGCTCAGACTCTGTGGTAAGGATGGAAGGACGCCCGCTACCACAGCACCTGCTATGGTGACTGGCAGCAAGGCCTTGGTGGTGTGAGTGACCCAGCTACACCAGTGGCAGGGTCATGCCGAATGTCAAGGTGTGATGAGACATGTGAGAACACAGGGGTGGGGGGTGGGGCAACAGGACAGAACATCGAGAAAGGTCCTAGCACTTACATGTCAGTTGCCCCTCCGCACCCCAATCAATACAGCCTCTGTCTCTGTGTGACATGGCCCTAATCACTATCATGACTATTACAGTTGCCTCTCCCAATGGCAGCGTTGGCCCCCTGTGCTGCGCGTTCCTGGAATGTCTAGGTAAGGTAGACCACGAGCAAGAAAGGCACCAGCCACCAAAATAGTTACTGCAACAAACATACAAATACTTTCATGCGTGTAAAACAGAATAAAAATACAGTAACAAGAGTCACAATTTGTGCCTCAGCGAGGACGCCTCTCAGTTCATTCAAACGCCCTGAGTGGCGCCATTCCTGCCCGTGGTCTACATTGTTTTTGAACTCACCACAATTTTATTGGGGAGTGGCTCTCTTTTCGAGATCTCCTGTCTGGCTAAGGTGCCTGGAAGTTAGCAAAGAGCTGCACAGGGATTGGGCCGGCCTGAAGTTGTGAGGTGCCAGAGGCAGAGAAGGAGGGGCAGAAAACAGAGGTAGAAAGCAGCAAGTGCCAGGTTGGCTCAGGATAAGCTACCAATTTATACCAAGAAGGGCTAAATGTACAAAGATGTAACGCAATGTTCCACCTGGATGTTAAAGAACCTGTGACAATTCTCAGAGTAGGGATATGAGCCACAAAGAGTAGACATATTACCTCAGGGTGCCCCCCTACCCCCAACAGCATCAAAACAGGACCACTTTATAATACGTAGGCATGCACAGAGTGTCAAGCCTGTGCAAATGTATGCATGTAACAAGCTATACCAGGGTGGGGAGACTCCAACTCCAGTGTGATGTAAGGCATGAGGTACAGCCAAGTGCCTTCAACCACCGAGGAAGCGCACCGATTCCCTACAATGCCCACCAGGTGGCTTACTGCGATTACATAATTGGTCTTTTTCTGAAAAATTAAAAAAAAACATCAAGACAATTTTTAAAAGTACAGTCCTAGGATCCCAGTGTTCCAGACGCTAAGGAAAGAGTGCCAGCACAAGGGAAATCACACATCTCAAACAAAAGTCAAATTAAGCATTCTGCAAGGCCAGGAAACCATCAGCTGTCACAGTTTGATGTAATGTACCTTAAAGAGTTAGGATTCCACTAGAGGAAACCTGATGGGTACCTGTTATGCACCTCTCAACCTAATAAGAATTGCCAGATTTAGATTAAAAATGAGCATTAGTGCCAGCAGGCCATTACACTATATTATAAAAAGTTATTACATAGACACGTAGGGACTGACCTGCTCCAAGCTTGCTCAGTACTGCTTTCCTATAATAGTTTGGAATGTTTTGAAGCGATAAATTGTGCTCATTCTTCTAACTTGGGTTTTCTAATAACAAAATATTACTATTTTTTTGTTTTTGGCCAGCCAACTGTAAGATTTCGTTTCTCCTATTTCCTTTTGATTTAAAATATCCAGTAGGTTTGGTTTAATTGCAGAAACATAGAAGTCTACGGCAGAAGGAGCCCAGCTGGCCCATCCAGTCTGCCCATGATCCTATCCCCCCATTAGCTGCTATTCAGCGTTATTTTGCCCTTGAACCTATTCCACGCATGCTTAAATGATCCCACTGATTCCATCTCTACCACCTCCCTTGGAAGTATGTTCCATGTATCCACCACCCTCTCAGTATAGAAGAATTTTCGTGTGTTGCTTCTGAATTGGCTGCCCTCCAACTTCATGTTATGCCCCCTTGTTTGTGAGTTTTTCTTGCTTTGGAACAGGTCCTTCTTCTGTACCTTGTTTATACCTTTTAGGAATTTGAAAGTCTCTATCATGTCCCCCTCTCTCTCTGCTGCTCCAGAGAGTATATGTTTAAGTTCATAGCCGATCTTCATAGCATTTGTTGTGCAGCCCAAGTATCATTTTTGTTGCCCTCCTCCGTACTGTCTCCAGTCTGTTTATATCTTTTTTAGGTGGGGTCTCCAGAACTGCACACTGTACTCCAGGTGCGGCCTCACCAGTTGTCTGCAGAGTGGGAGGATGACCTCCTTTTCTGCTGGTAATCCCCCTGCCTATGCATCCCAACATCCCATCTGCTCTCAGCACTGCCTTCTCCCATTGTTTTGACATCTTGAGATCATTTGTTATGATGATTCCCAGATCTCTTTCATGTGTGGATGTTTCTAGTTTCAGTCCTTCCAGGTAGTACTCCCCTCCTGGGTTTCTCCTACCAATGTGCATGACTTTGCACTTTTTGGCATTGAAACTCAAGTTGCCATGCTTTTGACCATTTTTCTAAGGCCGTAATGTCTGTCCTCATTTTTTCCACTCCCCCGGGAGCATCTACCCTGTTTCCTACCTTTGTGTCATCTGTGAACAGACTTACTTTCCCTTCTAGTCCTTCTGAAATGTCGCTAATAAAGATACTGAAGAACAATGGACCCAGCACTGATCCCTGAGGTGCTCCACTAGTTATGTCCCTTTCCTCTGATAGTGATCCATTTACCAGAACCCTCTGGGTCCTTCCTGTAAGCCGGCTCTTTATCCAGTTTACCACCTGCTTTCCTATTCCCATGCTGTTTAATTGGTTTAGTAACCTTCTATGTGGTACAGAATCGAATGCCTTACTGAAGTCAAGGTATAGTATGTATACAGCTCCTCCTTGGTCCACCATTTTTGTTACCCAGTTAAAGAAATCTATGAGATTTGATTGGCATGACCTTCCCTTAGTAAAGTCATGTTGCTTCGTGTCTAATTTGCAGTTTTCCTCAAGAAAGGATACGATTCTCTCTTTGAGGAGTTTTTCCATCGTTTTTCCAATTATAGAGGTGAGGTTTACTGGTCTGTAGTTGCATGCGCTTTCCTTGCTCCCACTCTTTTGTAGTGGTATAACTGTTGCCCACTTCCAATCCTGCAGGACTTTGCCCATTTAGAGAGTTAATCTGAAAAGGTCAGCCAGTGGAGCCGCCAACTCCTCCCTTATCTCTTTCAACAACCTTGGATGTATCGCATCTGGTCCCATGGCCTTATTTGTGGTTTTTTTTTTTTTCCAGTTCCTTTTAGACATTTTCCTCTATGAAGGGACCTGCTTCTACTCCAGTGCCTTCTTTACTATGTTCCTTACTGGTGGGTCTGCAGTCATCTTGTTCTTTGGTGAATACCGAGCAGAAATAATTTCAGGACTTCGGCCTTGACTTGTCATGTTTGGCTAGCTCTCCTTCTTTTGTGAGCTTGACTATGCCATTTGTTTTTTCCTCTTTTCTCCAATGTACCTGTAGAAAGTTTTGTCTCCATGCTTGACTTCTTTGGCAATTTTCCCCCGTTTTTGCTTTTGCAGTTCTGATCTCTATCAGCTTCCTTCTGTTTCTGTATGTAGTCTTCCTTGTCCTTGTTTGAGCCTGTCTTTTTGTATCTCCTGTATGCACTTCATTTTTCTCTCACCTTGGTAGCAACCTCTTTGGAGTACCAGAGTGGCTTTCTTTTTTTTCTTTGCTTTACTCACTGTTTTGATGCATTGGTTTGCTGTTTGTAGAATGGCGGTTCTTAGCTGGGTCCAATATTGTTCCACATCCCTTGTTCTTTTCATGTTGTCAAGAGTCTTTATGTTTGCGAAGTCTGCTTTTCTGAATACCATGACTCTAGTTGTTGTGTGGTTTTGTTCCGTTTTTGTCCTGACTTTAAAAGTCACCATGCAGTGGTCACCAGTCCCCAGGTGGTTTCCAACCTCCACCTCAGAGATTTTGTCCCCATTTGTTAGTAACAGGTTGGGAACACCTTTCCCTCTTGTTGGTTCTTTTACGAGCTGACTTAGTCCTGAAGTGCAAAGTGCCTCCAGAAAATCTTTGCTCTTGGTTGAATCTGCTGTTTGGGTGTCCCAATTTACATCAGGTAAACTGAAGTCCCCACCACTAGAACATCCCCTTAATCACTCATTTTTTTTATACTTTCTGTAATTTCCTTGTCTATGTCCAGCCCTGCTGCTGGAGGATGATAAAATACACCCACCCTACTCAGGGCCGTGCCCACAACTGTAAGGGCTCCCCTGCAAAATACTGTATGGTGCCCACCTCCCCACCAATAAATGTAAAATAACCATTAGCACATATGAAATTTTTATAGCGTATGTTTTTGTATCAGTCCTGCTGAACATACAGAGTTTGTCCATTCTGCCACCTGTCCCCCTTGCTCGCACATGATCAAAGAACTGAACAGTGTAATTTGTTCCTGTTCCTCCTGGGGATACCAGCACCAAGATTAGATGTTTTGAGTAATGGGCCCAATTGCTTCTTTGTTCTGTACTCTCCACCCCCCCCCAAAAAAAACGTGAAACTGGAGTTCGAATCTTCTGACTCCACTGCTGACAAACCCAGTTTCAAATGTATAAGTAATTTCCAAAGAGAAACTTCCAAGTTTGTCTGTGAGTAAAGGTTTTCTTAATGCTGACCTCTGAGGCAGTGGGCCCCCTAACAGTGCGGACCCTACTGCAACTGCAACTCTTGCAGCCCCCTGATCACTGCCCTGACCCTAGTTAGGATGCCACTTCCAGCCTCCAGTGCTACCCACATTGCCTCAGTTTCAGTTTCTGTGGTGTCATTCTGTATTATGGTTGTTTTTATGTCCTCTTATGTACATAGCGCCCCCCCGTGCGTCCAGTTCTGTCTTTCGAAAGGAGACAGTATTCCGGGACAGCTGATTCCCAGTCATAGTTGCTGTTGAACCATGTTTCGGTGATGGCAACCCAGTCTAGATCATCTTCAGTGATTGTAGCTGAGAGGTCAGTAATTTTATTTTTTAGACTTCTTGCATCTGTAAACATGGCTTTCCATACTTGACCCCCACATTTTTGTGATGCCATGTTCTATTCTCGATTTGTTTTTTTCTGCAGTACTATTGGTTTTGTGATACTGACAAGATATATCTGTAGTATTTGTGTCCCTACTTTTGTTGTTTTTTGGGGGAGAGGCAGCAGACTCCTTTTTCTCCATCATCCCCTCCCCCTGATCTAGTTTAAACGATCAATCGCTACATCCAGTTTCTGTCCTAGGGCGCGCAATCCCTCACAAGTGAGATGCAATCCATCATATGTCAGTGTCAGTGGCTCAGTAGGTAGCACACTCGCCTCTGAGGCCGGGAGATCAGAGAGCTGTGGGTTCAGTTCCCACATCTGGCACTTGGGTTAATATCCCAGTACTGACACTGTAATGCAGCATGAGAGGGGTGCTGCATTTCTGAGGTGCCGTCTTTCGGATGAGACGTTAAACTGAGGTCCCATCTGCCTGGATTGGTGGTAGTTCAGGTGGATGTTAAAGATCCCATGGCACTTATCGAAAAACAGTAGGGGAATTTCCCCAGTGTCCTGGCCAAATTTCCCTCATTCACTAAAAATACCACCAACAGCTTAATCTGGTTCAAGGTCAGTTGGCATTCATCTGTATCCCCCTCCCCCGGGTCGTGCCTGAAAATAGGCAGGATATGTCTAGTGCACTTACCCGGTCAACAAAAGCTAAATAAATAAATATCTGAAGAGACCTTTGTCTCAGAAGTCATGCCATTTTCCAATGTAGTAATGGCCCCTTTCTTGACACCAGCTAAGGAGCCAAGTGTTTAGTGCCTCTATTTGTTCCTTGCGTACCCTTAGTTTACTGCCTCCTTTCCCCCATACTGGGGGGATCTCCGAGAGGGCGATATTTGAGCAGTGTGAGGATAATGACTCACCCAGGTGAGATATATATATTTTTTTCCAATTGTTTAACCAGGTGAGACACACTAAGCTGAACGCTTGTTTACACGTGCAACCTAGGAGCACAGGGAAGGTAAGTGACTTGTTCAGGGCCACACAGTATGCAAGTGGGGGCTGTGGGATTCAAACACAGATGTGTGTTGTTTTGTCTCCTCTAAAGACTGGTTTGCAAGGTCATTTGTTCCTATATGAACGAAAACGCTTGCAATTTTCCCTCCCTTCTAACTATTCTGTTGACGCTTTCGGTGTCTCTTTTTGCTGATGTTCCTGGTAGACATCTCACAGTCACTTGCGTCTTTGTACCCTGATTTATGTGTGATTCCACCCCGCAGAACATTGACTCACCTGTGATCAGGACTTTCCTGTATTCCTTTTTCTCTGAGTCCTCCGTAGTTTCTCCCTTGTGTGATTTAGGAGTGTTACCAAACTAGCTGTGGTTGGTGGTAGTGGCTAGTTTTCCCCTCCTTTGTGAGAGGAAATAATCTATTTTGTAGTTTGATTTGTGCTGTTTGCTGAGGTGAATGGTTTTGGGAACCCTCAAGGTTCCTTTTGCTTATTATCTGCCATCCTTTCTTAGGGGTGTTTTGATGCCTTGGTAAGCCCCCTTGGTGTGGAGCAAAGGGGTGCACAGGTGCATGGGTTGTTCCCATACCCCTGTTCCTGGTTGGACAAAATAAACGGTTTGGAGCATTTGGGTGCCTAGGTGTTGCATGGGTTGAAAGCTGATGATGGAGAGTGTGTACTTGTTCCCAAGCTTCTTTCAATTTAGCTTTCAGATCTTCTATTATGAGACATGTGGGGCAGTGCCCAATTTCCTGTATGAGTGCCCTCTGGTGGGTTGCACTGCACTAATGGCATCTAATGAGGTACATGGTTACTAGTAGGGACGACAGGGAAAAGGAAAAGGGAAGATGTCCTAGTGCTGCTAATTTTACTGAAAAACAGTTTTAGAGAAAGGTAATTTTTTTTTTTTTTTTTTTTAGTAGTATGTGCTGGAATGCCGCCTCTGCATGAGTGACAGCTGGAAGGTGGTGCTGCCAGGGAAGGGAGGGCGGAACCCTTAGTCCTGTATGGATGGACAAAAAAAAACAATAAGCTTGCTTTGTACTGACTAAGGATAACCATCCCTTCATTAGCAAGGGCTGTGTACCAGGTGTACTCCCTGTGAGGTGCTGCCTAAGAGTCAGAACATTACAACACAGAAATAGGTATGTCACAGTACATTAAATACCAGTCCCTGTGAGCCGTTTATGGCTGTCTGAGACCCATGCTGCAGTGTACCTCCTCGTAAGAGTCCTAACCCTTTTAGAGTGATTATAGCTCCCTTTAGTGCATTTCTCTTACCTGCTCTGTGTTACTGCAGCCCCTCACAACCAAGACTTAGCCGATCTCCTGTTGCTCAGTACTGGTTTCCACGGTGGTCCTGTATACCTCCCGAGATCTGGCGCTGTATGAGAAAGGAGCCGCTAGCTACTCCTGCGGTCTGCCCCTCTCACGGCATTTACTCCTTCTTAGGATTGGCCCATGCACCCACTGGGACCCAGCATCCTTTGATGAGGAGCAGAGAATATCTCCTGTGGCTCGCCGTTTGGGGAATCAAGCGCTCAGTACGGTGATGTGGAAAACACCGTCAGCTAAAGGGGAGGTGAAGTCCTTTTATGATACTACACCAGCCCTCCTTAGCCCAGTGCATCACTGTGGCTATCTACTCCGTAGCTTGGCAATTTAAAGCCAGTTGCCCCTTTGTTTGAAACGGGAGCAGTGGTTTTATGTGGTCTGATTTGTGGAGCCCCGCTGACGTCACCTTATGGAACCACCCACACAGTCCCGGCCACAGCAAACACCCTTAGTCCTGTATGGATGGACGAACAAAAACAATCAGCGTGCTTTGTACTCACTAAGAATAGCTGTCCCTGGGTTAGCAAAGGCTGTGTACAAGGTGTGCAGTTGTGAGGTGCTGTCTAAGAGTCCGAAAATTACAACATAGAAATAGGTATGTTACAGGTACTGTACTAGATTCTGTGCTGAATATAAATTTGAAAAATAAAATATTCCAAACTATTTCTTTGCCGTGAAAATAGAGCCATAAAAAAAGCAAGCTATGTCCCCTCCAGTTACATTTCAGAGAAAGGGGGAAATGTACTGCTGAGTATGCAGTAAATAAAAGAGACCCCCTAATTAATTTTTTTTTTTTTTTTTTATTTAGTTGTTTAACCAGGTATAGCACACTAAGCTGAAAGCTTTTTCACAGGAGCGACCTGGGAGCACAAGAAGGTTAAGTGACTTGCTCAGAGTCACACAGTATGCAAGTGGAAGCTGTGGGATTCAAACCCAGGTCTGGTCTGCTGGATGTCACCAGATTTGCAGCTCAGAGCCTTAGACCACTGCGCTATACTGCCTCAACAATTAACAATTCTAGTGCTGCCTTTTTTTCACTGTTACTGTAGAGGAGACCTAGGAGCAAATGAATGTTACTTACCATAACTTGTGAACTGTCTTCAAGGCTGGCCCACCGGCGCAGTGGTAGGGTTACTGCTCGCAGTGCCAGCGACCCAGGTTCGGGAAAGGACTTAGGAGGTTGGAGGGCTGGTCGGGGGGGAGGTAGGATTGAGCACCTAGAGGCTGCTCTCCTCCTCCGGGGAGGGGTGGATTGCAAGTCCAGCTGCCTTACCGCCACCTGGGTGACCACAGGTGGAGGTGCAGTGAGACAGCTTGCAGCTCGGTGGGAGGACGCTGGCTGGCAGCCGGAGCGCTGGCATGTCACGACGTACCACACCCCTAGGCTTCCCTAGCATGCCGACGTCCTGAGGGCTGGGACCAGAAAAGCGGAAAAATAACCCGCATCAGGCACCTGAAGATGGGACCCGGCCTTCCCGAGAAAAATCCAGAACCAGGCTCCATAGAAGGGGTCGATGAGGCCTCCCGACACACAATTAAGGACTGGAGGAGACTACTGGGGGTCTCTTTCTTCCCCGCCCGGGGGGGGGGTAAACCAAGGCAGGATGGGGGCAGGCTCACCGGCACCCAGAGGGAGGTAGGTACCTGGGGCGGACCTACGGAAGAATGGCACGGGGATTCCCAAGATAGAGCTTGAGGCAGGAGTAAGGGGGCAACCCCCCCCCCAAAAAACTGTCTTCTCCATAGAGTCACACTCGGTGGTCTATGACCAGGAGTAGGGCTCCCAGATCTACACGAATACCTTTATTTTACAGGGAAAGGAAGCCATTTACAGGTAAACAGCTCCCATAGACTTTCATTGGTTAGAGAGGAAGACCGAGCAATTTGGCTTACATTGAGCATGATGTAACCTGGAGGAAAACATGGGAAAATCACCTTGGAGCTACAGGGGCAGTGCCAAAGCAATCTGTGAGCACTGCAGGAGACGGCAGGACTCTGCAGGAGCCAGAAATTTGGGGGCTGGTGGCACCAGTGCTTAGCACCAAAGCACAGCATCAGGCAGGCACTCACGATAGGCACAAGGGGACCTTAGTAATGAGGTGGCGAGGTAAGGCCGGAGATCAATTAGGGTGTGCGGCAGATCAAAAGGCAGGGACTTAGGGCAGACCGGGCCATGCGTCCTTTGAAGCCACAGTTTCTGTGTTTCTATATAGCAGTGCCACCCTCAACCACCTCAGCATCTTTTTTGTTTTTATTGCTGTTGTTTTTAATCAAGGAGAGTGGAAAGCTATTAATAAAACAAGGTAGGGTTGAGAGAATACTTGAGGAAAAATTTGATGAAAACTGATACAAAACTAAAAGTCGGGTATGCAGCAGTAAACATATAAGCGATTAACAAGATTACAGTGCTGTCTGTATGCAAACTGAAGTTCAAGTCCCCAACGAGGAAACTGCTTGCCTCAATGGTGGGGAAAAAAGGGAACTGATGCAGCCTGGACCAGCTAAACTCTTCTACAATAACAGCATTTGTCTACTGGCAGTAGGAAATCAAGACACAGTCACATGATGTGTGTCAGCCAATCACATGCCATGATTTCTTTAGCCCATTTTATATGAAATAATCATATTTGCCTGATCCAGTAACACCAGCTGAGCATTCTGCACTCCAATGTATGCAACCTGGGTTTGCACTGCAGACCAGACTCCTTGCTCTGGGTCAGTGGAGTCAAAGAAGCTCTTCAGAGGAAGCACTCTCAGACGTCCACGATAAACAGGCACCTCCTGTGGTGGGCTCGGGACAACAGAGAATGTCCTGGCTAATCACACAATATATCCTGCCCCCTCCCACAGGCGGGAGTGCTAGGAAGGATAGAGAGAGAAAATAAAAATTCCCCCTCCCCCCAATTGGTATATAATGCTGCCACCTCTGCCCAGTTCACCGTTCCAACCTCCAGTCCCACTTCTCCTCCTTGTTTGCTGCGGACTTCGGTTTGCCTAGGCCAACTAGTGAAGCAGCCCTTGTCCTCCATGCCTTACAGCCCTCTATGGCCAGAAAGATGTGGAGCTGAAGATCCTGGAACTGTGTTGCAGTCAGGATGATCAGGTAAAGCTGAAGTTAAGGGAAGGTAGGAGCACAATCGGGAGATAAAAAGTGAATTAAAGAAACAAAATAATGATGTCACATTCCAGACTTCCAGGACCTGAAACAGTTGAGGGCCTTAAAGCTTTTTCATGCAGCTGGACTCCCCCCCCCCCCCCTTGACAATACAATCCCACTAAAATCTATTCCTTGCACTCTCAGATCTCTCCACACCCCAAAAACATGTCTGCACATTGCACAGCTGGCTCCCCCCCCCCACAGCTTTTTAACCTGAGGATGTAGGTTTCCTTTTGCTAGTGCAATAGCTTCCAATGGGAACAGGCAAGAGAGGAAATGGATGACACTGGTTTAAAGGGCAAAAGAGGTAGAATTCAGAGCACACAGCTTTTTTTCCCCACACAATAATATTTATGTTTTTAACATTATAAAATGCTATCAGACTGGCTGGCTTAAGAGGTTTGGGGGACCCCATCATGTAAAATCATAGGGCCCTTATACAACCCACCTCGACTATGTCTTTTACTGTGTCCCACATGCACATTTTATTTTTAATACGTCCAGTTACATATTTGTGTGTGGTGGTGCTGGGTTAGACAGAGGTAGCAAAGTTGGCCCTTGGGGGCCCCTCTGCCCATTCATTCCATGTCTACTCGTTATCTTCTGACTGGCTCGGTCCAGCAGAAGGCTCCACAGAGCCAAGTAATGCCCTTAACTACCGTTTTACTTTATACCTGGCAAATAAATAAAAATCTTGCAGTGCCCCCCCCCCAATCAAAATGAGTGGGGTGCCCCAGCAACTGCAGGGTTCATTAGCGCCTAAATCTGGTTCTGCTACATGAGCATAGAGCAAATGGGCTCCAGCAACACTGGACTGCAAATGGGGGGGGGTTGACTACTAGTAAAGATTTCAGATGCTCTCAGATCAAAGGTTCTGACGACAGTCCATAAGCCACTCCAACTTCACTTTTGAGGTTCATGACGTCACCAGACCCCCTAGATAGACTTATTTCCATACAATACATGGTGAAATACAGTACCTGTATAAAATACGGGAGTCTACAGTTCAATAATCATTCAATGTTTGTCAGCACTGACTGATTATAAAAATGTGACATAAGCACTTAACGTTTATACGTAAATAACCCTTTGGTACTCACTCCGAGGTAAGAACCATAGATTATAACAAATTACTCCCAAATCCTAAACAAAATGGGTATAATGCTATCTCGGCGCTCATGAGACAAATATAAACAGAATGGGTGGAGAACATTTGGGCAGACAGTGGGTGAAGCGATCCTTTTTGCTGACAAATTCTATGTTTCTATAAACAACTCAACCTTCAGTTATAAGGAATAATGTGTGGGTGACCATACGCAACAAGCCTGTGTTTCCATTGATGGTTTTAAAACCTAGATCCAAGAGGTCCTCAGCATGGGGCATGTCTTGTTATTGCAGCCTCAGCTACTACTTGGGAAATACTCCTCCTCCCCCCCCCCCAAAAAAAAAAAATCAATCAGGTGAACAGCACCTGCCCAATAGTGCAGCAGCAACTCGGCATCCCGAACAGGTTTTTTCCTCCAGCTTCTGGGTATGACTGTCTCGGTGGGTGGTCTGCTGGGCTTGACCGACCTCATGTGGCTGCTGGCTGTGCTCAGACACTTCTCAGCACCGCGACATATATGTAAAACTAAAGTAGCAGGAGTCGGCGCAATCAGATATACAGGTGCACTTGACGAGGGACCCTGCACAACAAGGTCTTTGAACTGCCTGCTTCACATACATAAGGCCTAACCATATACTACAAATGTCTCCAGAACCCCTCAGTAGCATTACACTAAGCCCTTGTTATGTATGGCTGGGTGTACGTTATTCCTTCTGCCATTCACTAATGGCCCTTAATTGTTTTTTCTCTCTCTCTCTCCCTCTCTTTAAGCTGACTACCTATTTTTTACACTATCTTTTTATTAGTTTCTAGGAATAAACTGACATACAGGATCCACACAGTGCATATGTATCAGTGATATCACATGCCATACATTACGGCAGGATTCATAGTAAAATGCACGCAGGTTGTTTCACCATGATGGCTGGGCTATCCATTCTACAAAATATAAAGAAAATACTATAGTTTTACTGGTGACTGCCATATGCACCACACAGCCTGGACCAGTACTGAATAAGGTTGCAAAAACTTAGTTTATGAAGACTTTCTGAAGGCATACAAAGTCCAAAATATCTAAAAGTTATAAGTGATGAGTAGTCAACAGCCCCTAGAAGATCCACCCCCACAAGCCAGCTAAACATTTATTTATTTAGTTTTTGTTGACCGGGTGGGTGCACTAGACAGCAGAGCTGCCTATTTCCAGGCATGATGCTGTAAAGCCAGCATAAAACCCTTACTACAAAAAAAATATAACAATATAAAGCTCCGATAACTGGAGCCCGAGTAGAACGGTTAACTGGGAAACTAGCCTTTGGTTAACTAAATAGAACAGATTTTAAAGTACGTTAAACAGCATCAATCGATTTAGAGTCCCAAATGTATGTAAGAAATGCGAATAAGAAAGGCTGCAAAACTACACCAGTAAACGCAGGCTGAAAGCATGCTTCAACTACGATACATGTGTGTGGGGGGGGGCAGAAAGAGAGTTCAAACTTACACGACAGGCATCGTCATAAGATATACTTGTCTAGCAATCAGAACACCCCCACAATACATGGGGCTATTTAAAAATACATTTTAAAGATTAAGTGTTGCTGCCCACCGACTAACACTCAATTTCCCCCTTCACCACCACCAGCAATTATATAATGTAGACCGAAAACAGAGATCAGGAAGTTAGTCCTCAATGTCTTCTCTTTCAAGCACCTCCCAGGTCCTGAAGTCCTTTTTAATTTTATTGACCAAGTTACCCGATTCAGCAGGGTCCCCAGAGATATGAATATTTCTGGAGTAAGTGATTCTTCATTTAGCTGTAACGAGTGGGAGACTCTCAGCTCCCCAGGAGTCGCCCTCAATGAGTTAAAAGATTCACGCTGGTTTGGGATGACATAACTCAAGTCCGGAAACAAAGAGACCTTCTGCTCACCTAGGCTTGATATGGGCCCTTGCTTCTGAGCAGCATCCAAAACCCAGTCCTGAACAACATATGACTTGGTTATTATCAAGAGAGTCCAAGGTAGCTCCACCGCTTCAACTCTGCAGCGGGGTGTAATTCTACATACAGTACTTTTCGTATTTCTGGAAGCCAGCTCCAACTTGAGGTTTTACTTCAACCACGGTGCCACAAAACTAACTGGATCATCTCCCTCCATATGTTCAGGCATTCCAAGCATGCGAATGTTCAAAGCGCAAACTTGATTCTCAACATTTTTAAGTCTGTATCTTACAAGTCCGTCCTCTCTCACCAAACCCGTGGTTGCAGTAGTTGCCCACTGCATGGCCTCGGTCACATTCTTGGCATCCGCGATCGTCGTAAAAGGATTGTAACAGATAGGTGGTCATGAGCACCTAAAAGTCATCTACTTTCTTGTTGAGCATTTCTAACCTTTCGTGAGCGTCCTTATGTGTAGCACATCTGTCAAAGTAGTTTCCTGACAATCCAGTCTCTGAAGCCCTTGCTGTGGCCTGCTGAACCCGCTCCCCCCTCCGCCATCACAAGCCTGCTTCTTCAGAAGTTACATATTGTAGCAACTCCGAAATCGCACCAAACATACCAAAACTGTAAGCTCAGCTATCTACCAACGCTCTCTAGAAAAATTAACTTTTACACCATTTTTAAAGCCAAAGTTAAGAGCAGGAGCTGCAGACAAACGCGTCCTGCTCTCATGGCTGCAAGCTCTGCCCCCGCAACCCTTTTTTATTTATTTTAACTCCCTTTTTTTGCCTCTGCGGATATCTGTTAGGACCTCCTTCCACAGCTGCAAATGCCACCTACCCATTCTGTGGAGCCTTCTGTGCTGCCCACCCCCAAGCAAGGCAGGGTTCTGCCTTCTGCTCCCTGCCATCAATACTGTTCCATATCCAGTCACTGTGCAGGAGGCTTTCTCAGAGCAATCCTGGAAGCACAAGAGGATGTGAGCCCAGGGTAGTCGTGCGGGTGGTCAGGGCATCATCTATCCAATTTCTGTTCCTCTATGCTGTCCCTCCCCCCAAAGAGTATGCAACCTTATCAGGGGCTGGTATGCCAGATGTGTGTGCTCTCCCCTGCCTCGTGCTGCTGTAAGCTGTCGATGCTGTACCACCACCTGTGGTCATCTAGACAGCAGCACTGCAGAGGGCAGCACGAGCCACCCTCCTTGAAGGGAAAGCGTCCTGTGGGTCACTCCATCCTCCTTCCCTTCCCCCCACTGGCCCTCTAATGATCCTGGACAAATTCCTGAACCCAGGCTGCCAGTGGTAACTCTACAACTGCACCAAAGGGCTGACTGATAACGTGCTATTTTAAGCCGGCCCAGTGGTGCGGAGGGTTGAGGTGCTGGGTGCCAGACCTCGTGCTACGCCAGTGACCCGGGTTCGGAGCAGACTCTGGTAGTCGGAGTCGGCAGGGAAGGACTGAGCATCTAGAGGACTGCTCTCCTCTCGTGGGTATCTGGGGATGCACTGCTCTGCAGTGGCCACCAATGGAGACAGGAGTTACCACAGTAGAGGGCCACTTACAAGGGTGAGGCAGTGGCAGACGTCAGCTAAGGGTATGCCCTCAGCGCAGACATCATTACATATCCGTGCCTCACTGGGGATGTAACCAAGATGGAAAACCTCAGTTTCCTGGGAGGCGATGGTGAGGCTTGAGTTGCTAGCTCACATGCCCAATACCAGCCCTGATCCTGACTTGACTCTCCATGGTCCTTGCCTCTCCCGTTCAGGGCCATGGGAGGGGGGGCACCCAGCACCCAATTCCCTCAGTCGGGGGAAGGGCACGTGGGCGGCAGAGGCGACGCTGAGTGGGTCCCCATCAGAGAGATGCCCAGGATGCTGGTGACTGGAGTGAAAAGGAATTGACCAAAAAAAAAACAAACAAAAAAAAAACAAATGCTATTTTACATCTAACTGTTACTACAACAGAAAGAGGGCAGATGCTGGGTGACCAGAAATATTCCTGTTCTGTTTCACAAAGCTTTTTCTGCCAAGGTTATAAATATAGATTACATCAAGCTATGTTCCCCTTAACTAACCCAACACAGCACTACCTCCCTCCAAACCATCCTTTAAAGAATGAACAAATGAGTCAGCTTCTTAGCTGCCCATCATCACCTTGGTTCATAGGTTCAGGCAAAGGCTCGTAGTCTAGGTGCCAGTTGTAAGATATTTATCACATAATTAAATGTGAGTACATTAAACCTGTTACCAAGCTACACACATTAGATATTTATTGAGGTGGATTTTAAGTCTTAAATTTCTGGGTTTAAAATTTCAGTTTTCGCTGCGTGGGGGGATGACTAACAGTATACTAAGCACACCGATGACAAGATGATCATAGGACAGTGGGTGTTCTTCTACTTAAGTGTCCTTTTTTTGTTTGTTTGTTTATTAAAGGGACAGGAGACACAAAAGGATAAAGGAAGGGACACTGTATCCCGATGCCCTTCCCCCCCAAAAAAAAGTACACCAAATGTCTTAGTGGCCAAAGTTCCTGTAATGAAGACTATTTCATGTAACTGTGTGAGACAGGCACATAAAACCTAGCTGACAATAGGGACAATTAAAGGAAAACACTCAGAAGAGAACACTCAAGGGAGGGGCTGGTCCAAAGTTTCACTTTGTGTGCAAAAACATTTTTTTCTCTCTCTCTCTCTTACAGTTTACTGCAGTATAACAAATTGTGTCAGAGTGATTTTGTTGACTTCTAAGCTGACATCTTTGGTAACTACATATCCCAGAATCCCCTGCACATGCGCTTAATAAGACATTCACAGACCTTAGTGGGGTCCTCCCCCCAGATTTCTTCGGACTTACCTGTGCCTAACCTAGTATCACAAAACACCCCTCGTGACAAACCACAATTTTACTTCAAGAAAATCAAAGTGCCGGCTAACACAAGTACATAAGAAAGGCCTGCTCCAAATCCAGAACAAGTAGTGACACGCTAGATCTAAAATACTGTCTCTCACCCTGGATGAAGTAATTCACCCCTTGCAAAAATTCTTAATCTGTCACTTTGCCAAAGTCAATTTCCAACAAATGGAAATCCCACAGTTAAGCCAGTGCACAAAGGGGACAAAACCTCAACAGGAAACTATCGCATCAATATCAATACTCCTCCTCTCCAAAGCACTTGAACTAATAGTGGCAGACCAACTCTGATTACCTGGACAAATACAATCTACTCTGTAATCAACAGCACGGCTTTAGGAAACGATATAGTACAACAGCTTTACTTGATTTCTCTGGAGAAGTCCACTAGCCCTGACAAAGGGTGCCAAACAGGTGCAGTCTTTATCGATCTTACAAAGCTTTCGCCACAGTCCATCATGGCCTACTTACCTCCTACTTTCTAGCCTAGGCCTGGCCGAAGGTCCTTGTGTTTGGGTAAAAGTTACCTGTCCAATCGGTCAAGGCTGTAAAAATTCTAATGAACTCTCCGACTTCAAACCAGTTCTCTCGGTGTACCACAGGGATCAATTCTTGACCGCTCCTCTTTAGCCTGTTCCTTAACTCCTCCCAGATATCTGCCAGGAGAAAATAATCTTATACGCTGATGATGTTGTAATTTCTCTTCCCACAAGGATCCAAACTCCTACTAAAAGCCTGCAACTTGCTTTCTCTAGTGTTGAAAGGTGGTTCCTGGATAGTAAACTTGTGCTAAACCACAATAAAACAAAGCCATGCTCTTCTCCAATCACCAAAACAAAATATGCATACTCCACTCACCATACAAACCTCTGCGGGAATTACACTGGACCAAGTAAATACTTTCAAATACCTTGGCATCACTTTTGACCAAGGGCTCACCTTGTAACCCACATTGACAACACTGCGAAAACAGTGAACTAACGCTTGAATACTATTCCAGAACATGCCAATTTCTAAATCAAGCGGCATTGAGAATAGCTATACAGAGTTCCATAATCTCAATCATTGACTATGGCCTTATTATTTATGGCTCAGCTACCTCCACTGCTCTAAGGCATCTCAATCACTCTAAATAAGGCCTGCCGGTCTCTCACGGGGCTCAAAGACTGACTCACACGTAGTGATCTGTACTATGAATCAGGCTGGTTGAACCCATCAAATCGCCTTATTTATCTCACCTGCACAATGGCAAAAAATCTATCTTGGGACTGACTCCATTATGTATTCAAAACTACATCCGACTGAATCCTGGCTCACGACCCTCCACTAGATCTGAACGCCAACCTTTCCTGGTTCCGAGATGCCGGACTGCACAGGGACAAAGATCTTTCGTGACAGGACCCCGACATGGTTCAATGCGCTTAGTCCACCTACTCTATCCTCAACCTCGCTTGAAGCTTTCAAATCCATGCTCTATGCCCACCTCACCACCACTAGCAACTGTGATTGCGCTAGATAAAGACTACTACCTCATGTCCATCCTCACATCTGAGGCCTCTTCCTCCCTGACTAATGAACTCTGGTACCTCTACTACTTCCTGTCTCCCACCCAAACTCACTCCCCTTTTTTCCTGTCCCTCTCACTTACTCTCCCGCCCACCACCTTTCCTCCTCTCTAGCCTCCTTTTGCGCCTTAATGATCACCTCTCCTGGAAGTTTCCTTAATCTCGAAATTGTCTACTCGCTTGAACCTGTTATAGCTTGTTTTTCTATGAAACTTAAAAAACGTTACTGCCTTAAACTGTTAATAGCAAATTTATGATGTAACTTTCCTATCTGGTTTTACCTGTAATGTGTATCGTGCTTTGTTAAATGTTCTTTGTGACGTGGAACCTTTGTAAAAGAGCCCTGGCTCAAAGGTATTAATTCCTAGACTAATAAACATGACAGCAGGGCTGAAGAAGTGAGAGAATCAATAGCCTGTACCATATGTTAGAGATTCTATAAGCTCCAATCAGGCATCTGTCAGTTCCTGCTGTTCTCCTGGGGCTAAGTACAGTCCTCTGCAATTGTACTTATCCCTGGGAAGACAGCGAGATCAGCAAACAAAAGAATTTATAAAAAACTTCAACATGCACTGCAGGCTTCTGAATCTACCAATGCTGCAGCCCTCCTCAGGTGGCCAACTTGTTGCCAGGCACCTCATCAGACATAATTTTTGAAATGCTACTGAATGTAGAACATGTTACTAAGCTCGATTAAATAAGAAAATGTGGCTATATAGGTAAATGAACTGCAAGAAACTAGACTACAGTACTATTTGTGCCAGAACTGAAGTTCTAGACCCAGATGAGGAAAGCGCTGCACTTCGATGGCAGGGGGAAAAAAGGAACCGATACAGTTGGGGCCAGCTAAACACTGAAAGAGAAAAAAGAAGCGGCATCTACCACATTTGTTAGCAACTTAGGGAGCCAATCGGCAGCAGACCAAATCGTTCTTGTCCCCCTCCACCCAACAAGGACATCGTCAAGGCCTAGATAAGTTGCCTGCAGGGAGCACATGATGGAAACGATCAGGAGTAGTAGACTCAAGACGACTGATGGATCCTTCAAAACACAGGATGCAAAATCTCACATCTGCAGCTGCCTCCTTTTACAAGAGCCAGTAAGTGCTTGATCTGGTATCCGGTCAAAACCACGTTTAAAAAAAACAAAAAACGGCGCAGTCAAAAACAGCACGGACAGTACAGCACGCATGGTTTCAGAGTTGGTTTATTTATCTTAGAGCGTTTTTTGACTGCACCCATTTTCTGGTGTCTATGCCATTCTTCCGATGCGGGTTTGACCTATTTGATCTATGGTTCGGTATCATACGTTTATATCAGACTGACAAATTGGGCTGAATGATGCAACAGAAAAAGGTTAGCATAACAGCGACTCATTCCTAAAACCAGCAATACACAGCGGTTCAGACAGTTCCCGTGTGGCTAAAAACTGGAGTGCATTTTAGCCACAGTGGCTAAGACTTTTAAGCTCCTAGCACTATCCCAGGTATACAAAGAAAGTAGGTAAATGATAAAGTTACATGAACAGCCACGGGGGGTATCCGAGACAAATCAGGTAGCCAGGTGGCCAAGGGCCACTGAAAAAGATTTTGAAAGTTACCAGTCAACTGGCTAACTGCCCACAGCATCATTTTGAGCTCTTAAAAATGATAGTCACTAAAAACATGGATTCGATTACCAGATTTTGAAAACCTAGTGGCCAAACTGACCACCAGCTCACAAACTGATATGTCCCACCCTGCCTGGGAGACAGCAGTTAACTTGCAAGCTCTGGAGTCCTACCCGGATACTGGCTGTCAACAAGACACTTGTGCAGGTCAGGCAATTGGGATCAGAAGGTGGGAGGTAGCCATCCGGCACTCGTACACCCTTTACAGGCTGACCAAATAATGGCATTGGCAGCGGCTTTGAAGCCAGTCACTCATTTGCCCTCCAATCTGGAGGAAAGGTGCCGCTGTAAGGACCCAACAGTGAGAGTAAGAGACAAACAAAATAGATTGAGGAAAAAAGTGACTTTTCATTTCTCAAGGCTTTCTCACACATGCTGTTTTAAATAACTTCTGGTTACAATGTTGTTTCTAGCCAGTCGCTAATGTTAGTAGGTTCTCTCTCTCTCTCTCTCTCTCTCCATATCCTCTAGACCAAGTTCCAATTCACTGCTCTAAACTGCCTAGATAAACATAATTTACATAACTGGC
The DNA here is from genome assembly GCA_016271365.2 of Neoceratodus forsteri. Lineage (NCBI taxonomy): Eukaryota > Metazoa > Chordata > Ceratodontiformes > Ceratodontidae > Neoceratodus > Neoceratodus forsteri. Next base: position 35,580,243 of record JADMNL010000036.1, on the reverse strand, counting down.
AATCCGCCGTGATCGGTGTTCTTATACAAGAGTACTATTTCACTCATGCTATTTTAAGAAGTCAAACAGTGTGCTCATGGCTTGCTTAACACCTGGAACAAACAGACGTGGCTGTACATAAATATTGGTGTTTACATGGAATCCACCCCTTTCGCCACCTTTTCAAAAAGTGCTTAAATGAATGAATAAGTGACAGAGTTTTTTATAGCACCTTTCATACACAATGAATCTCAAAGCACTTCGCAAATTGTGAATTTAGATACACAGAGACATAAATAAACAGACACTGCTGGCAGATGAAAGCTCAACGGCCCATCCAGTCTACCCACCCTACCTAATCTCGCCCCTTGGCATCTGTTCCATGCTCTTCTGTCCCATATGCCTGCCCCATCCTCCCTTGAAACTGCTCGCCGATTATGCCCTTATCACTTCCTCTGATAGCTTGTTCGACTTGACCACCACTCTTTCAACAGATAAGTGTTCACGGTCATCTTTTTTGTACCTTCCTCCTACTGTTCTGAGTGGATTCCCCTTCATCTCTGTATTTGAGCTCAAGAAAAAAAATTTCTATCCCCTGCAGGAACTTGAATGTTTCTATTATGTCACCACTTTCCCTTCTGCACTCGAAGGGCAGAGAATATAGCTAGAGTGGGGAACGTATATAGCCATCTGCAAGCCAATGTGCATGTGAAATCTACAAACAGACACGGAATGCTGCATTCCAGCCAGTTTTCTGACCAGAGACAAGGGTAATGGTAGCCAGGACACTGGGGAGGGGTGGGGCTGCTGCGGGATCTCCACCTTTCACCATAACCACAACTTTCTCCTTTTAGCCCATATATTCTGCTCCACTTCGAGAGAACGATGCTAAATGATCTTCCAGAGAGTCCACCTAGCCCTCGTCATTGACACGTCATGTCACCAAAGCAATGCTGGGACACAGATACGAATCTGACATATTCACAAACTTACTTCTAGGCCCAAAAGGAGGTCAGCACAAAAGTGCTATGGTACTGGACTAGAGGAGTTTAACAGCCCTGATACACCAAACTTTTTTAAATTACAAAACATGCCGATTTGCCCCCAATTGGGGGGGCGTCAAAAAATGGATTTTAAAGTGTTTTACAAAGATACTGGTCTGCCTTACATGCTTTAAATGTCCACAGTGGTGAAAGTCTTTGAGGATTATAGGCTTATAGGTGAATACGAGATCGAGGGACTAGCCCATTATGAGCTCGCCACCCTTAACTTGGGTGGAAAGAATATTTAGATTCTCCCATATATAGGTCCAAATTCTGTTAAAATTGCTGCAAGTTCTTATTTTTAAACTTTTTCTTTTTTGTTCTTTTTTGGCAAACTCTGTATGAAAGTAGAAGGGATCGTAGTTTGGTCCCAGCAAGGTAGCCAGCCAATCCCTTCATAATAATGTGTGCCCAGGGACAGCGCGGGGGCGTGCCCCATTAAAGTTAATGGGGGCCAGTTTTAAGTCCATTTTCATAAATAAGAATGGCCAGTTTGAGATTAACGAAGGACATCGCTTGACTAAGAAGGCCCTTGTTAGTTGAGTGGTGCCCCTTATTAATCTTAAACAGGCTATTCCAAAAAGGAAAAAATCATTGGCCCTTAAACTGTAAAATCAAAATCAAATTACAAAAGGGGCTCTGAAAGAGTTTAGAGGTCAGTGGTAGGCACTGTGTATAAGCAGCTGCTAGATGCAGTGGTTCCATGGGCAGATGGGTCCCTAGTGCCGTACGTAACTAATTAACACGGTGCACTGCCTCTGAAAGGGTGGGGAATACAATACTTCTGACCTGTGACCCAGCTCAAAGGTTACAGTTCACCAGCAATACCATATGGTCTGTGCAATAACATCTTAACCTGCCAAGTTACTATACTGAGAATGGTTTAGGGAGAAAGGAAGTGGGGTCTAGTGGCTAGAACACAGGTTCAGGAACCAGGAGGCCCATGTTCAAATCCCAGTAGAGCCACTTACTCACTGTGTAACTCTTTCAGTGCTTTAGTCCAACCAGTTGTAGTATAATGCATGACCCCAATCAAAACAAGGTAGTGCATCTCAGCTGGGCTATCTTGGCTAAATAAACTGTAAACATACAAAAACCTTGTCGCCCAGGGGAACCACAGAAAAGAATAACCTGGCCTTTTGCCCTTATTCAGCCTCTCTCATACAAAGCCTTACTGCTAGACAGCCATTATTAACTGTCCATTCCTGCTAGACCATGGTCATGCACTGTACATTCGTAGTGCACCATCATTATATAGCGTACATTCCTGCCACAGCATTGTTATGCACTCTGCATTCACACTAGAGTACTGCTATACATTGTACAGTCACACTAGACCATCACTATGCACCGTACATTCTTGACAAACCAACATCATACATTGTAAAGTCACACTAGACCATCAATATACACCAAGTTGTTTCTAGACCATTGTTATACCCTGTACAGTCACACTAGACCATTGTTACACATTGTACAGTCACATCAGACAATCTTTACACCCTGTACAGTCACACTAGACCACCATTATACCTTCTGCATTTACACTAGACCATCACTCTACACTGTACATTCCTGCTAAAACTGCAGTTAGGTTAAGAACTTACCGTAACAGTAGATCTTCGAGAGAGGTTCCTGCAGTAGGTCTTCACATATAGGACTGCACCCCCTGGCATCAGGTTCCAACGGCAAACTTGTAGATAGCAATCATCAGCGGGGACCTACCTCAATGTCAGGTGATGTGACGTCAGCCAGACTATAAAAGAGGCAGGCCCGCGCCCACCCTCCAGTTCTTTTCCACCGGAGACCTAGAAAAAGGTAAGTACAAAAAATAGGAGTGACGACTCCTAGAACCATGTTTCCCCTCTAGACCCAAGGGCTAGGCAGAATGAAAATGAAGGAAACGCTCCAGGAGTAGGGGGAAGGTGGGTGGGAAACTAGACTTACTGCAGGAACCTCTCTCGAAGTTCTACTGTTACGGTAAGTTTTTACATAACTGCAATATCTTACTTCGAGAGGGTTCCTGCAGAAGGTCTTCACATACAGGACTGAATACCAAGAAGTCCCAAAGAAATAATATGGAGGTACATCCGCGAGAAGTCGTCAACTGCTAGTTACGACAGGACGCTTTGCAGAACCGCCAGGCCAAAGCCAGTTGTACACCTAGAGGCGATGTCCAGACTGTAATGCTTCGTGAAGGTGTGGACAGATGACCACGTGGCCGCTGCACAGATTTCTGCAGTGGACACATTCCTGAAAAAGGCAGTAGAAGTAACAACACTCCTAGTGGAGTGACCCTTAACCACTCCCGGAAGGTATTTTCCATGTTTTTGGTAGGTGAGGTGGATGCAGTTAACCAACCACCTAGAAATGGTCTGTTTGGAAATGGCCTTGCCCTGGCAGTGGGGAGCAAAGGCCACAAAGAGTTGATTTGTCTTACGGACCTCTTTAGTCTGGTTAGTGTAATACCTCAGAATCCGGTGCACATCAAGAGCGTGCAGAAGGTATCCCCCGCTGGAATGCTGCGGATAACAGACCAGCAATTTGACACTCTGATTGAGAGTGGTATCTGAGACTACCTTAGGAAGAAACTAAGGGTTTGTCCGAAGGACTACTCTGTCCCTATGGAAAATCAGATAGGGTTCCTTACAGATCAATGCCTGAAGTTCCGAGACCCTTTGGGCGGATGTGACTGTAACTAAAAACAGAGTCTTCCAGCAAAGGAAGCGCAAGTCACAGCTAGAGGCTGGTACAAAAGGAGGCAAGGTCAATTTTTCCAACATAAAATTCAGGTCCCGGGGGGACATGGATTCTGGATCACCGGTTTAAAGTGGAGGATGCCTTTTAAAAAAGTCTTAGCAACCTCCAGCTGAGTCAAAGGTTTGCCCTCCACTGGGACGTGGTAGGCCAACACCGCAGAGAGATGGCCCTTAATGGAAGAATAGCTAAGGCCCGACTCTGATACATGTGTGAGGCACTCTAACACCTGGGCAGCTGAACACAAAAAGGGATCCCAGCTCTTGGCTAGGGCCCAGCTCGAGAATCTTTTCCACTTCATGGCGTAGGTGGATCTGGTAGATGGTTTTCTGGCTTCCACCAGGCTATGAGCAACCTGTGTAGAACCCCATAGCGGGAGGCTGCTATGTCCACAGGTGCTACGCCTGAAGGTGAAGAGACCGTAGGCTCAGGTGCACCAGGGTGCCCTGCTCCTGAGTCAGAAGGTCATGGGATAATGGCAGAGGAACCAGAGATTCTAGCGCCAGATGCTGTAAAAAGAAGGAACCAAATCTGGCATGGCCAGAGAGGAGCGATCAGAATCAAATGTGACCCTTCCTTCTGAAGTTTCGCCACAACCTTCTGAATGAGAGGAAAGGGAGGAAAAGCATAGAGAAACCTCCCTGTCCAAGAGAGAGACAGTACGTCTCGTCAAAAAGCACCATGCCCGGGAACGAGCGAGCAAAAGTTGGGTAGTTTTGTGTTGAATGGGGAGGCGAACAGATCTATCTCTGGTCAGCCCCATGAAAGAATGAGATCTTCGACTACCTCTAGCTTTAATTCCCACTCGTGAGCCCTGGCCACTGATCGACTGAGACTGTCCGCCAGGACATTGCTTACACCTGGAACGTGGACTGCTGTCAGGAAAAGGCTGTGCTGAATCACCCAGTACCAAACCCTCATCACTTCTCTGCAGAGAGGGTATGAGCGAGTTCCTCCCTGTTTGTTGATGTACCAGACAGTGGACATATTGTCCGTCTGGACAAGAAGTGATCCTGGTAATAGGAGGGACTGGAAAGCCTGGAGGGCGTACAGAACTGCTCTGGTCTCCAGAATGTTGACATGGAGCAGAAGCTCCTGGTCAGACCAAGACCCCTGTGTCTTGTGAACCCCCATATGGGCTCCCCAGCCCAGGTCTGAGGTGACCGTGGTAAGAATCTGGGTTGGGATAGGGGAATGGAAAGGGCCCCTGTGATAGGTTGGAGAGTTTTTGCCACCAGCGAAGATCTCTCTGTAGGCTGTTGGGGATCATGACCATCCGAGTCATGTCATCCGTCCTCTGATCCCATTGGACTCGAAGAGACGACTGGGTGACTCTTATGTGAAGTCTGGCCAAGGGGGCTGTGGGAATGGCCACTGCCATCAGCCCCAAAAGATGAAGCACAGCATATGCTGGGATCCACCAAGCCTGGGCTACGAGAGTGGCTTGAGAAACTAGGGTTTCGGCTCGATCCGATAGCAGAAAAACCTTGCTCTGAACTGTGTCTAGTACTGCTCCAATGAATTGGATTGGTTGAGATGATACTAGCTGGGACTTGGGCAAGTTGACCATGATACCCAGAACAGCAAACAAGCTCAGAGTGAAAAAGAGATTCTTTCAGGCTGTTTTGAGAGGGTGCTGTGAGGAGCCAGTTGTCCAGGTACAGGAACACGTAAATGCCCTGGCGGTGAAGAAAAGCTGCAACCACCACTAAACACTTGGTGAACATCTGGGGGGCTGAGAAAAGGCCAAAGGGGAGTGCTCATAACTGAAAATGGTTCTCCTGAAAAGTAAAACGGAGGAAGCAGTGGTGGGCTGGGAGGATAGGGATATGCAGGTAGGCATCCTGCATGTCCAGGGAGAACAGCCAAGAATTTGTTTGGAGCAGGGAGAGAAGTCCCTGAATGGTCAGCACGCAAAACTTCTTGTACTCTATGAAAAGGTTGAGCATGCTGAGGTCCAGGATTGGTCTCAGATTGCCAGTCTTCTTTGGAACTAGGAAGAAGTGGGAGAAAATTCCCCTTCCTAGCTGGTTTTGAGGGACGGGTTCTATGGCCACTTTTAACAGGAGGGCCTGTATCTCCTGAAAGACTATGGGGAGCTGATCCCTTGGATAAAAAGACCATCCCAGAGGATGAGGGGCAGGGATCTCAGAAAACTCTATCGAGTAACCTCACTGTATAAGTTGACGCACTCATGCTTCTGCAGTGATGAACCTCCACCCCTCCAGGGGAGGCCGGACTTCCCTCCTACTAGTTCCTCCGAGACTGCTGGAGGCAGCGGAAGGAGGGGAAAGGAGTCAGGATGCTGAGGGGAGCTTTGGCCCCAGAGGCCGGCTTGGGGAACTTGGCCTGTGGGGGTTTAGCTCCCGAACCAGGGGCTCGTTGTTTGCCCTGATGTTTACCCTGGTTTTTGTTCCATCTTCTTTGGTGATGAAAAGGCTGCTGCTTCTTCTGCCTCATCCAGTACATTGAACGTATGTCCCGAAGGAAGTGTCCGCTCTCTCGCAGCCTGGTAATAACAGAATATCTTTGGCGTCACCGCCGAAAAGGACGGAACCCTTAAAAGGGGTGTCCAGAAGGGAGGACTAGATGTCTTGTGCCAAAGTTGCAATCCGAAGCCAGGAGAGGCGACGGATGCAGATCCCCATCACTGTCGCGCTGGCCACTGAGTCTACTGAGTCATTCGTTACGCACAAAGCATGATGGAATGAAGACTTGCCCATTCTGACCTTGTCCAGCAATTTGTTATGGAGCATCTCATCCTGGACTTCCTAAAGAACTCTCTCCAGCTCGGAGAGAGAGGCCTTCTGTTATGCCATAATGTGTGAGACATAGTTGAAGGACCGGATGGCACAAGAGAAAGAGGAATAAACCTTCTGGCCAAACTGATCCAGCTGCCGAGAGTCCTTGTTGGGAGGTGAGGTACTCAATGCTTTGGTTCTGCTGACCGGGTGATAGTGATCACCATGGAGTCATCTTTGGGATGAGTCATGAGATGTTGAATCCCTTCTGGGGGATTGTAGGTACAGTCTGCCTTTCTGGAGGCAGCTGGGATGGATGACAGCTGCTGCCAGATAGTAGTCACCAGATCCTCATGAGGGCCCATCCGGGGATGGGTAGAGGGTCTGTGGTGGCTAGATCCAAATGTTCCGCCAGCCTTTTATGCTGGGGGTCCACTTCTTTGGAAGGCCAGCCTACTGCTGCCTGGATAGTGCGCAAAGGGTCCCCAAAGGAAGGATCCTCTGGAGAAGATTTTGAGGATTCCTTCGGTGGTACCTCGACTGAGGACCGAGGTTCCAAAGGCTCAGAATCACAGTCCGTGTCAGAAGGCTCAGAACCACTGGGTATGAAAGGGTTTGCCCCAGATGAGCCTACAGGTAGAGCACCCGCCGCTCTGCCAGAGGGTATCGACGGGGGAGGAGCCCTTGGAAGAGGGATGTCTCCCACAGACTGTCTGAACTCCGTGATGAGCTGGGTCCTGGCATCCTGCCACCATGTGGGGATCATCTCCCGATCTGGCACTGGAGGAGGAGGAGGAGGCTGGTACCCCAGGTAACCTGGGTATTGTCAACAAGGGTATTGAAAACCTGGGAATCCAGGAGACTAGCCATAAGGGTTATACCCAGGGTATCCCAGCAATGGGTATCCAGACATTGGAGGCACGTGGCCTGGCATCAGGTACAGAGGAGCAGACAGAGGGCCACCCAGTGGTGGTGCCTGGGGGTCTGGCTGTGGAACACTGCCAGGAGGTTCGATTGGACCTACCAGGGGAGGTGTCAAAGGGCCGCTGGGTGGCGTGGGATCTGGGAAGGCCCCCAAAGATCCCGAGGGTGGAGGCTCCATATCAAGATCCTTATCCAGCAGCGGACTCTTGTCCGGAGGTAGCAACAGACCTGGCAAAAGGGGAAGTTCCGGAAAGGACCCCAATGAAAGGTCGAACAACAATCCTGTCGACAGGGACACAGCAGGATCGGGTGGCGAATCCCTGGAGTGCAGGACCCGGAGGGATGCAGGGTCTCTCAAGAGCACACTCTGGCCGGTGTCGGGGGCCTCACGGGAGCCCGACAGGTGAGAGGAGTCCGGGCGGGTGATGGAGGATCCGCCGTCTGACTGATTGGACCTAACCAGGCTAGTGCCAGCAGGACGGCCACCACTAGGCTTATCGGTCAAAGCCATGCCCCGGTCGACATGGTTGAGGGGAGACTTACCGGCGGTGCTAGGAGGAGACACAACTGAAACCTTGAGAGAGGCTACCCCCAACTGCCCGCTCACCTCAGCAGGAGGGGGAGAAGGTGCTCGGCCCAAAGAGGTGGACGGGGCACCAGAAGGAGTAATCATGTTTTTTGGAGCAGGCCTCCCACGTGGCGATGGACTCCTGTCCCAGCACTTCTTCTTGCTCTTCTTTTTTCTGGGGCCCGGCGACGACGACGACGACCTTTCCCTCAATTCTTGGAGCTCCTTTTCCATCGACGTCAGCAGCCGGGTAAGGAGGTGGGCCTCAAGGGTCTGCTTGCGCCTGGTCCTGGTGGCTTGATTGAAGGCCTGGCAGATGGCACACTCGTCTGAGTTGTGTTTGGGGCCTAAGCACAAGAGGCAGCAGGAATGGTCGTCCCCGTGTGGGATTTGGGCTCCGCATTTCAAGCGCTTCTTTTTGACTGGAGTCACATACAACCAGTCGAATAATTGAAGGAAAATTTTTGAGGAATGAAGAAAAAACTTTGATTGATGCGCAGGCATTAGATCGCTGTTCTATCTTGTGAGCCGAACAAACTGAGGAGACAGCGAGAAAGAACTGGAGGGCAGGCGCAGGACCACCCCTTTTATAGTCGGGCTGACGTCATGTCACCTGACGTCGGGGACAGTCTCCACTGATGATTGCTATCTATAGTACATGTTTGCCACTGGAACCTGATGCCAGGGAGCGCAGTCCTATATGTGAAAACCTACTGCATGAATCCTCTCGAAGTAAGATCTATCGTTACACTGTACATTCACACAATAAGGCCATCCCCTATACAATATACATTCACACTAGACCATCACGGTACTCTATACACGCCTGCTAGACCAGTGTTCTACAATTAGCATTCACACTACATTACTGTACATTCACACCAGACCATCACAATGCCCTGTGTTATTCACACCAGACCATCACAATGCCCTGCGTTATTCACACCAGACCATCACAATGCCCTGCGTTATTCACACCAGACCATCGCAATGCCCTGTATTATTCACACCAGACCGTCGCAATGCCCTGTGTTATTCACACCAGACCATCACAATGCCCTGTGTTATTCACACCAGACCATCGCAATGCCCTGTATTATTCACACCAGACCATCGCAATGCCCTATATTATTCACACCAGACCATCACAATGCCCTGTGTTATTCACACCTGACCATCGCAATGCCCAGTATTATTCACACCAGACCATCGCAATGCCCAGTATTATTCACACCAGACCATCAAAATGCCCTGTATTATTCACACTAGACCACTGCTGCACACTGTACATTCACACGAGACCACAGTACCCTGTATATTCACATTAGACTAAGAATGTCACAGTAACACAATATATCACAATTCCCTACAATAATTTTACCATGGAAAAAAAAAAAATCATGATTATTGTGCAGAACCATCCTGACTTTCTCACCTCTGCTGCTCCAGCAGTGTCCTCTCCCAGTGCAACCAAGATTCCCAATTATCACCTTCCCTCAAGCAGACTGCTACTATTTTTCCTAAACTCAGAAATTCTAATTATTGTGCTAATCAATACATATTTTTTTACACAAATATCTTGATATTCAAAATGTAATACTGTGACATCCCTACACTGAATTATCACTATATACTATACATTTTTAAACTTAAACAAACAGTAGCAGCACTTGCAAGATTTAATATTAAATATGGAGGGTGCCCTCTTAAACCCCTGGTACAAACAATTAGAACTAAATTTGAAGCTAAGTTCCTGTATGGTGCAGACGTTTGGGAGATAAAAGATGTACATAGGTTTGTGTCTCCACTATACAAATTAAGAAAAATTCTAAGAGTGGTACATTCATGCCTGGCAACATATGTGAGAAGTGAATTAGGATTAGTGGACATAACGGCCTCTATTAAAAGCCGTAGAATAAATGATTGGATTAGGCTCACCAAAAAGGATGATAGTGCTTTAACGACATTTTGTCGGAAAGAAAAAGAAGAATGGTATAATCAAGGGTACAGATATGGATTTTGGTATACAGTAATATATGCATTGTGGAATAAACAAATTAATGTCCCTGAAAAGAGCAGTGGATCAGAAAATTGCATTACATGAAAAATATAAAAAAATATGTGACCAGTAAGATAAATACTTACTGGAAAGCAAAAGATTTAAACAATATAATAGGAACTTGCTACTCCAAATGGTTTGCACAAAACAACTACTATTTTGGGTTTAGAAAATGGAAACAATCAATTCTTAAACCTGACTGGCTGAGATGGGCTCCAAGCTGGGCATTTATTTTTCAACAGATGCCCAGCTAAAAATAAGAGCCAGTCCAAGTGCCACTTCACAGAAGTAACATTCTCCGATGGGCCATTTTCTAAGCGCAATAATACCCTCCAGGGTGGGCATTATTGGGAAATACTGGACCTTCCAGGGGCTATAAGGCCCTCCTCCGCCTGTGGCATCGGGCCTCATTACGCCCCTGGGCAGTCCGGTATTTCCCAATAATGCCCACCCTGTTGGGTATTATTGCTTACTTAAGCCCTATTTACAAATCTTGACTGAACATAAATCCAGAGCATTGTTTACTAATTACAAATTTGAGCAATTCTCAAGTAATGTGCTGCTGTTTAGGTACAAAAAGGAAGGCATTACATCAGCAGCACGTGACTGCTCACATGGGAGGGACTGAGGATTTAGTCCATGTTCTTTGATATTGTTCATGGTATATAGTTCCAAGAATCTATTGGCTTTCACCCTTTTTAGATGGGAGCTATTAAATGGATTTACTGCTGTTAATTAATATCCTCTTTCATACAGAGGATAAAGGAACTGTTGTAAGGCTAGCCAAGTACTTTCAGGCCATTAGCAAACTGAGAAACAGATATAGAGTAGAACAATGTCTAAGGTAGAAATTGGCAAGAGCCTTGTTTATGTATAAGAACTGTGGGAACATGGGCTCTCTTGATTCTCTTCGTAAGAACGAACTATTTTATATGCAAATGGGATACGTATAAGTGTAACCAAGGTGTGGGTTTAGGGTTTGTTAGCGCCCAGTGCCTCCAATTTGTAACCCATCACCTGGTTAGCCTGGGTGCGGGGAGAAAACATTCGCTCGGCATCAGGGCTAGGTTTGCACTTCTGGACAGGGGCACCCAAGTAATTCTGGACACAGGAAACAATAACTGTGAATGTCCAAACCTGGAGTGGGATTCTAAAGTGGGGCTTTTATTCACTTACACACAGGAATACAAAGCAAGATGGACCCCCACGGGGCTACACTCACTGGTTATGCAGTTCTATAGAGGTCAGAACACATCTTCTTTATCATCACAACATCCTTCAGGTTTTGAACACACTGGGCTCTCAGCCCGAACTGGTACTCTCTCGGATTCCCTGGCATGGCCCTCGGCCAGCTCTGGTACACTTTTCCATATGGCATGGACATTTCTGTGGTGGCTCCCTCAACCACCCATGAGCACTTCCTAGCTCTAAGGAAAAAACACACATCCTTAATCCCACATCTGGGTACTTTCTGTAGACACTGGCCAAGTGCCTGGGAGAAAGCTATAGGTGCCCAAAGTGAATCTGTGGAGGTAAATCTGGTTACTCCAGATTGGGGGGGGGGGAATCTCCCACCTCTTGTCCCCAAATCCATACCCGGCCATTCATTTGGAGTCAACACCTTTCCTTTGAGACTCTCTGTTTGTAAAATGCTATCTCGAAATGTATAATCACATTTAACAATCTACTGTCTTTGGTAATTGGTGTCCTGACTTGCAGCATTCTCTAAGTGGCTATGTCCATCCCTGTAGATCCCCACTGGTAAGATGCATTTCAAGTCATACACATAACTTAAAGTATTGAACCTGGCTGTCCTTTCCTGACCCACAGTAGCAGATACTTTACACAACTATCTTGGTAAAAACACAGGCTCTCTGGCAGAGCAGACTCACCATGGTTCGCACGTGCCCCAGGGCTTCTCTTACAGGAAAAACATACTTCTGGTACCTCAGCACAAATCTTATCAGGCAGCTTTCCTTCTTCCAGCAGGGCCAGGGGGTTGCCCCTGAAAAGCTGGTCCTCTCAGGGATGGGGCACTGGAACAAACTGGGAACGGTCTCAACCACTTCTGTTTGTACTTCTTCTGTGTCCTTCTCTAGGACGAGAACACACACCCTCTTCTTGTGGTAGCTCTAATACAGAGCTGGGCTATGAGGGGCTGCCAACTGCAGCGCACCTCCTCCCTCCACTGAGTCTCCCACTAGACTACTACAGACTGCCTTTGAAAACCCCAACATTCAAACCTAACTCCCAGCTGCAACATTCCACTGTGGCTTATGGTGCTGTGAGAATTTCTATATGATATCATCCCTCCAGCTCAGCTGAGACTGAGGACAGAGTGAGACAGTGTGAAACCCATTTAACTGGTGTCTCACAAGCTGCCTTTCCATGCCTGCCACTAGATCTAAGTGGGATTCTAGTAACCCCAGGTGACGGGGGGGTTACATAAGGAGAATTTATTGCATTACGTAATTAATATAATCAATGTGTCTGCTTGTAATTTTACTTGTGTATGTGTGTAAAATGCTTTTAGCTGTACAATAAAACGCTTTTACTACTACTACATACTGTACATTTCTGCACTGCCATTGTTAAACACTGTACATTCATCCTACACCATTGCTATTATAGCACATTTCCACTAGGCCACTGCTATACACTGTGCAGTGTGCATCTGTGTATACTGTGCAGTGCAGCCATACCACTGCTATACACTGTGCTGCGTATCTTTGTATACTGTGCAGTGCAGCCACACCACTGCTATACATTCTGTGCAGTGTTGTCTTGTGTATACTGTGCAGTGCAGCCACACCACTGCTATACATTCTGTGCAGCGTGTATCTGTGTATACTGTGCAGTGCAGCCACACCACTGCTATACATACTGTGCAGTGCAGCCACACCACTGCTATACATTCTGTGCAGCACATATCTGTGTATATTGTGCAGTGCAGCCATACCACTGCTATACATTGTGCAGTGCACATCTGTGTATACTGTGCAGTGCAGCCACACCACTGCTATACATTCTGTGCAGTGTTGTGTATACTGTGCAGTGCAGTCACACCACTGCTATACATTCTGTGCAGCGTGCATCTGTGTATAGTGTGCAGTGCAGCCACACCACTGCTATACACTGTGTATCTTTGTATACTGTGCAGTGCAGGCACACCACTGCTATACATTCTGTGCAGTGTGTATCTGTGTATACTGTGCAGTACAGCCACACCACTGCTATACATTCTGCGCAGCGCATGTCTGTGTATATTGTGCAGTGCAGCCATACCACTGCTATACATTGTGCAGTGCATATCTGTGTATACTGTGCAGTGCAGCCACACCACTGCTATACATTCTGTGCAGTGTTGTCTTATGTATACTGTGCAGTGCAGCCATACCACTGCTATACATTCTGTGCATCTGTGTATACTGTGCAGTGTAGCCACACCACTGCTATACACTGTGCATCTTTGTATACTGTGCAGTGCAGCCACACTACTGCTATACATTCTGTGCAGTGCAGCCACACCACTGCTATACATTCTGCGCAGTGCATATCTGTGTATATTGTGCAGTGCAGCCATACCACTACTATACATTGTGCAGTGCATATCTGTGTATACTGTGCAGTGCAGCCACACCACTGCTATACATTCTGAAGTCCATTTTCACCAGTGATAACTGATAGCAACAGGGTTTTATAAGAAGGCTTGTAAAACTAGTTTAAATACTTTTTTTTATTATTATTATTAGTTAGGTATTTATGCTCTTCTTTGATGGCCCCCCTTCTAATTTGCCCCCACAGCTCCATCAGTCACGTTCTCCAGGTACTTGCCACAACCTCCATTCCCCACGATGGGGCTTTCAGGACTCTATCTTAGAACCCTTCCAGGAGTCCGTCAGTGGACCAGGATCGGGTGGGTGCAACAGCTGGTAGTGTAGGACCCACAAAAGGTAGACATTCATCTGGCTGTGGACAGGTTTCTCCTCCAGATTTCTGCTCCTCTGTCCCCAGGCAGCACTCTCCGCATCAAGGGTGTTGCCCCACATGCACGCAATGTGATCCTGCTGGGAAAGTAACCTGTCCAGCCAATCAGCATGAGCTGATGTGGCGACAGAATGGGCCACCTCCAAACCGGCACTGTGTTCTCCCCGCTGGCCGCCAGAGCACCAACTTCCAGGCTCTGTCCCAAACTTACGTCTTCAGCATGGAAGCATGACGAGATTCCACTGGACCACTGGGCAGCCCCTTAAAGATGTTTTTTGAGGAGGTAACCAGAGGGACGGATGGTGAGAGTGCTTTGGACTTTGTATATTTGTACATTAGAAAACTTTGACAAGGGGCAAAGCCTGCTTTCACCGGAACCAGATGTGCATTTTCATGGCTCCGTGTCTGCCGGCTTCAACTTCCATTTGTACTGCTTTTTATGTATTGAAATGTGACATCATTTATAGACACTGGTGCCTAAGTTTTGTGCACTTCGGTTGCACATTTGGAGATTTTTCGAGATGGGTATCCAGAGGTCAGGCGGAGAGTACTTGTGCAAACTGAAGGCAGCCCATGGGCATCAGTGCCAAAGAGACGACCGGAGCAGGAGCTTGTTTTGGAACCAGCTCTGGCCTAAATGCCGAGAGCAGCAAAGGACCTTGATGACTATTGCTTTTCTGACCCATCTGGTAGTACATGAGACACAGGCAGGAGAAGCCGTTACTATGGCCAGTAGAGCCAACAAAACAGTGGCAAGAGTTATTTCCATGACTGCAGGTCTTGTAATATATAACTCAGGCTGAGATTCGAGCATTTTGAAAATGTATCACACTTGGCAAACTGGCCTTACTAAATTGCAAGAATGGGATAATGCCTCTCGATATGCTACTGATCTTCTTTCTGAAATATTAGCTCTCAGTCCACCTCTGGCAACCCTTAATTAAAAGGAGATCTCCTGTCACACACAAAGCAGCTACCGCTACACAGATTGGGGCTTCAGTACCCCATCCCCCCACTGCGGGCACAATCTTCATTCAAATGAGTCCATACCTAAATCCTCATAAAATCTCTGAAGGCTCTCGTAGCAGGCAGCATTTTGTAACATGCCTGCACTCCTCCCCCAACCCCGAGACTGCGCTGCTAATAACGCAATATCATGACATGCCACTACCCCTTCCTGTATTGTGCGTTATGTACTGAGATTTAATCATCTCAGTATCTCCTGTGCCCTGCTTCCCTAGTACTGCCAATCCCCATTTTTTTTCTGATGTCATCATATATGGGTAGTGTGGGATGCGCCTCCACAACAGGGGTTTTTTTTTTAACTCAATTTACATATTTTAGATGGCCACCACGTACAAATCAAGGACACTGCTCAACTAAAATGGACCTTGTTAGCCGAGTGGTGCCCATCTAAAAATATGTAAAACTGAGTTTAAAAAAAACACCCCATTCATGTCTATGGAGCGCGTCCCCACGCACCCCATATAGTGACATAAGAAAAATAAGAGATTGCGGAACTAGGAAGCCCTGCAGAGCCAAATTATGATCCCTTCCCTTCCAAAACAGGGGACATGAAAAAATTTAATTCTGCCACGATCCGACTTTGGGGAAGGTAAGGCTCATTCCGCGTTCTTGCGGGAACAATGCTATAAAGAGCGGGAACGGTGCTCTTTAAATCTTAGTGGACTATACCCAGACAGCAACCAGCATTACCTAATACCCCATGCACATTGCCCCAGGTCATCACAGACTCTCGCAAGAAGGACACAGTATTGTCCCCAGCCCAGAAACTTGGCAGATTAAGTCTGGTGGATGGTAGCGTGACATCTCTTTACTCAGATGCATTCTGAGCAGTGGAGAACAAAATTTAGTGGCGTTAGGGCAGCAATGCATGAACTGGGAGTGACATAAAGCCTGCAGATGCCAGTGACTTTTAACTATAGTTACAGTTTACAGTTAACTATTACATACTCAAGCAAATTGTATTTTTTTACCATGATCCATGGGGAATGGATAAGCTTCTGGCCCTTATTCAGAGAGACCTCGGAGCCCAAGCTGTTGAGGACCACGTGAATAACTATGAGATGTCCTGCAGGGCAATTTGTTTATTATATTATAGTATGGATTCCTGGGGATGTGGGCAAATTGTACAGTACTGAGTGTAACTTATGTAATGACATGGAACCGTAACTCAGATGCTGCTGTAAATTAGCCGTGGCATACATTTTGAGAATACAAGGCAAGTAATGACATAAAATTAAACTGGGATGTCATTGTAAAGGAGTCTTGGATCAATCGGCAAGCGATATTCCCCTGTTTATCACCAGGACTTTCAAGATGGTGATGGCCATGATGTAATGGCAAGTTTCGATCGTCAAGCCCCAACTTCTCCCCTTGGCGTCAGCTTTCTTCTTCTTCTGTTTTCCTGGGCCCTTGCTGTCCAGGCTGCAAAGCTGTATCTAATGCACACTTTGTGAAGTGTTTGTGAAAGTTCCTACTGTTGCTGTTAGATATTTCCCCTCCCCCCCCTTTTTTTTATGAAAGACTAAAGTATAAAACTAATGTTGGTTTTATGTCTGCATTTTCTTAACTGTTCCCTTGCAGGTTTTGGTTATTTTATCACAATTAAAAGGCCTCATTAAGTCACTGTCTAGCTGCTACTGTCAAACTGTATTTAAGTTAGAATGTGGTCCTAGGCCCTGTGCTCGGCTGACTCGTTTGTATGTGACTTTTAATGCTGTTACTTGATAACATGTTGGTATGCTCCCTAAAGATAACAACAGACTGGAAGGGATGTCAGTCATTTCCTAGTATGATACTGTATTAGATCTATAGCATTTGTTTTATTTCTCTGACTTCCTTTGTGGAAGTATGGAAGACTTGCATATAATGCAATAAAAAATATCTTTAAAAAAATATATATGTAGGTCAAAGCAGTCTCTCTCTTGTCCCCAGTCATTACCATCCTGCCACCAAGTTTCCATAACCGATACGATGTCATACTGATGTTCTAAATGTTCGGCTATTAATAGCTCCATTTTTTTGTTCAGGCTTCTAGCATATGAATAAACATGACATAAGCATAAAATAATATGTGCATAGGCCATCTCTACCGTCATAAGGACTGCCTCCCACCGGATGCCCTCAGATTGGCTGTCTCCTCCTCTGTCCTGTTTCTTGTAGACTACGGCCTCCCTATCTACGTTGCTGCTGATGCCACCACCCTCAGGAGAATCCAATTATCCCTAAATAAGGCCTGTAGGCTCCTCACTGGTGTAGACAAATGGACTCATGTATGCACTCTATACTCGCCGGCCAACATACTCAATCTAGAAGTCTGGTTACAATATCAGACTTGCCTCCTGGTTAAAAAATACTTCTAGGTTTCTCCCCCGCAGGGGTGTCCGCCTCCCTCCACCCTGCTTCCCCTTCTGCCTCTACCCATGGCTTCACTAAGGCCGCTCTCAGAGTCCCGAGGATGCGGACATCACTCGTCCAGAGATCCTTTTGTTACAGGGCATCACACTGGTTCAACACCCTTCCCTCCTCGAGCTCCTCACTCACTAAAATAGGTCCTTTTAAGGCAGCTCTCAAGAGCCTCATTTTCTCCACCCACAGCTGTGAATGTGCCCCACAAGCAGGATCCTAGCCCATAGGTGCCCTGCTCCCTCCCCGGCCCCTTTTCCCTAGACTCTTGACAATCGCCTTATCTCAGGCTGCAATTCTGAATTTTACTGTATTTGTCCTTGGAGCCTAGCTTTGGCACTGTATAGACCTCTGTACTGCTACTGTAAACTGTAACTCTTTTCTGGGCACTGGGAGGCTCAGGATTGTATGCTGTTTGTTCTGACCCCTGCAAATATATGAATACTGTTTGCTAGTCGCTGTTTGGTATGTAACAAAAACTTCTGTAACCTCCTGTCTATCATATTGCATTTGTGTTGCTGTCTGTGTGTTGAATTCACTGGAACTGATGTGGAGCCTTTGGAACCGAGTCCTTGAATCAAGGGCTGTGATTCCGATATGTATAATAAATAAATAAATAAATAAATAGTGACAAAATGTTTAGATTAGTTTTGTATGACCTGTATGGATGTTTATCGTCAGGGAAGGACTGCTAAGTAGACACTGTGTGTAAACAGTAGATAAAAGTAGAGAAAAGGGGGGATAATGCCACTATACAGGGCACTGGGGATAAACAGTAGAGAAAAGGAGGGGATAATGCTACTATACAGGGCACTGGGGATAAAGAGTAGAGAAAATGAGGGGATAGTGCCACTATACAGGGCACTGGGGATAAACAGTAGAGAAAAGGAGGGGATAGTGCCACTATACAGGGCACTGGGGATAAACAGTAGAGAAAAGGAGGGGATAGTGCCACTATACAGGGCACTGGGGATAAACAGTAGAGAAAAGGAGAGGATAATGCCACTATACAGGGCACTGGGGATAAACAGTAGAGAAAAGGAGGGGATAGTGCCACTATACAGCGCACTGGGGATAAACAGTAGAGAAAAGGAGGAGATAATGCCACTATACAGGGCACTGGGGATAAATAGTAGAGAAAAGGAGGGGATAGTGCCACTATACAGGGCACTGGGGATAAACAGTAGAGAAAGGAGGGGATAGTGCCACTATACAGGGCACTGGGGATAAACAGTAGAGAAAAGGAGGGGATAGTGCCACAATACAGAGCACTGGGGATAAACAGTAGAGAAAAGGAGGGGGATAATGCCTCTATACAGGGCACTGGGGATAAACAGTAGATAAAAGGAGGGGATAATGCCACTCTACAGGGCACTGGGGATAAACAGTAGAGAAAAGGAGGGGATAATGCCACTATACAGGGCACTGGGGATAAACAGTAAAGAAAAGGAGGAGATAATGCCACTATACAGGGCACTGGGGATAAACAGAGAAAAGGAGGGGATAGTGCCATTATACAGGGCACTGGGGATAAACAGAGAAAATGAGGGGATAATGCCGCTCTACAGGGCACTGGGGATAAACAGTAGAGAAAAGGAGGGGATAATGCTACTATACAGGGCACTGGGGATAAACAGTAGAGAAAAGGAGGGGATAATGCCACTATACAGGGCACTGGGGATAAACAGTAGAGAAAAGGAGGGGATAGCGCCACTATACAGAGCACTGGGGATACACAGTAGAGAAAAGAATGGGATAATGCCACTATACAGGGCACTGGGGGTACACAGCAGAGAAAAAGAGGGGATAATGCCACTATACGGGGCACTGGAGATATACAGTAGAAAAAAGAAGGGGATAGTGCCACTCTACAGGGCACTGGGGATACACAGCAGAGAATAGGAAGGGATAGTGCCACTATACAGGGCACTGGGGATAAACAGTAGAGAAAAGGAGGGATAATGCCACTATACAGGGCACTGGGGATAAACAGTAGAAAAGGAGGGGATAATGCCACTATACAGGGCACTGGGGATAAACAGTAGAGAAAAGGAGGGGATAATGCCACTATACAGGGCACTGGGGATATACAGTAAAAAAAGGAGGGGATAGTGCCACTCTACAGGGCACTGCGGATAAACAGCAGAGAATAGGAAGGGATAGTGCCACTATACAGGGCACTGGGGCTAAACAGTAGAGAAAAGGAGGAGATAAGGGGAAGACAGTCGGGAGCAAAGTACAGAAATTGTGTTTCATCCAGAGAGTGACAGGGTGGTGGGATGGATTATCAGTGGAGGTGATAAATGCAGATGGTGAGTTTCAAGACTAGGCTCGACAGCTACCCGAAGGTAAAAGGGATTTAGGGTTACTACTTTTAGGAAAACAGGCAGGTGAACTAGGTAGGCCACACAACCTTAATTCATCTCATCAAACCAATCTACCAAGCAATGCACTGTGGAATTCTGTTATACTATCACACTGCACGTTCTCATGGAAATACACACACACACACACACACACACACACACACACACACCACACACACACACACACACACACACACACACCTGAAAAAGTTCAATAATAGTCTAGTAACTATTAACTGAATGAAGATGGACTCGCTCATCCAGAGATCATATACCTTGTAATGTACTGCTTTAGCTACTAGGCGGCATTTAGTATTATGTGACAGTTTTTGTCTCAGCCTTTTACTTTCCTTATAGCTACTGTTACTTAAGCAGGTCAAAGGTGCCTTGTTTTATGCAACTCCGAGGAGACAGTATGCCCTAATATGGCAAAACAAATGCAATCAGGGCAAGGTACACAAGTTTAAGTGTGGTTTTAAAAGCCAAGTGTAATGTTCTGTAGTTTACCCACTTAGCAGAGCCCCAGGCATTTAAGGGCAAAGACCTGACGATGTTCACACCTCTCAAGCCATCTGACTTGTTGCAAAGGGCATGGAGACAAGTTGTTTCACAAACCACGTGATCCTGTTTACCAAGTGAAAAATCCTTGGACTGCTGGTGCCCAAGAGGTACTGTGAGCTAGACTGACTATTGCTGGATACTCAAAAGCAATACCTCCATCAAGGGACAGAGAAACAGACAACAATTCCCTGATCATCAGAGAGAAGTACTGCTTATATCCGCTCAAAGGGGCACTCCTGTATTTCTTTGCTGCATTTCCATGACATCAGGAAAATGTCACAGCCAGCAGCAGTTATTGTTAAATCAATTTGAAAGAAAAGAACATTGGTTATTGTACATGGGACACAAATAGAAACTGACTGCGTCGGCAGAAAAAGACCCACAGGTCCTTCTAATTTGCTCATTTCCCCACCTATGTCCTTGCTTGGTCTAATGCAGGCTAGATTTAGACATCCGATAGTCTTAGTGACTGGTAATCTTCCCCTTTCCCAGGTATCCCTTATTCTCTTAGCCCCTGCCTGTGAGACACACTGTTCCCTTGTATCTGTTTAGCCCAGCTTTAAAAACCTCATCACAGTCTTGGCTTCAGCCACCTCTCCGGGCTCAGCCTGTGGAGCCCACCTCTCTGGTCAGCCTACACCATTCGTCCACCACATGCTCTCTGAAGAACTTCCTCGTATCTCTCCTGAATACCCACCACCACCAGTCTTCACCTACGTCATCTTGTCTCTGTTCCCTTGCTCCTCGAATAAATGAAAATTACATACCCACCATAATTTCTGATCTTCCAGAATATCTTCATCATTGATTCAGACATAAGGGTCTAGGGCCCCACAGAAGCCTTTTTCTACAAGGAGGATGCAGACATCAGCTACAGACGTTGCACACGCACTGTGCAGTGCCGTGTGTGCTACCCAGTAATCGTCATCGGCTCACTCACGTACCTCAGTTCTGTTTGCCCAGAGAGAAACAAAGTGAAGAGAACCAAGAGAGGACTAGATATCGTCTACCCCAAAGGGACAGCAAAAAGATACAGGAAATAAAATAATTAATCGGAACGTGACTACCAACTTAAAGACTATGGGTTGGGCCTGCCAGGTGGCACAAAGGGAGTGGGTCTCAAAAGAGACAAAGTCTCTGAAAGGGAAGCTGTCATTTGCAGGGGCTCCCGCCCCTGCAATCTTTACCCTCTGGTTAAGCTTTTTGTGAAAAAAGCTCCTTTTCTCATGCGGTGCAAAGTAATGTATTTTAATTTCTCAAAGACTACTACCCGGAAGTGTCGTGGCCGCTGGAGCGGTGCCATTAAGTGTAATAGTGCGGCGCCGCACCATGCGCTTCCATGCATTTGTATAGAAGCGCACGGTGCAGCGCCACACCATTACACTTAATGGTGCCACTCCAGCATCTGCTACACTTCCGGGTAGCGTACTTTTAGAAATTAAAATACATTACTTTGCGCCGCATGAAAAAAGGAGCTTTTTTCAAAAAAGCTTAACCGGAGGGTAAAGTTTGCAGGGGCGGGAGCTCCTGCAGATGACAGTTTCCCTTTAACACTGGCCAGAGTGTGGATAGCAATATGTAAAAGAAAAATGGGCAGCAGCCCTGAGCAAATGGCTCTAGCAGAAGTAGCAAAAGGGGAAGTCCCAATTGGGACCCCCTAGGAAATGAGATCGCAAAAATGAAAAAAAAAAAAAGACATCTAGACTCCCCAGAATGAATAACACCATGTTACCTGATGAAGCTTGAGCAAACCCATAACCCTCTTTTCTCTAGGGCAGAATGGAGGAAAAAAAAAGGATGAAGAACATAAGAGTTGCCAGGCTAGCAGTCCTAGGGAGTCAAGATACGGTTATCTCCTCCAGCCTGCTCCAGGTGGAGTGGGCAAAGCCAAAAGCACAGATAGCAGTGAAAAGGGATACCAACCAAAAGCTCTAACATGAGAAGGGCAACGTGTCCCGCTTCTCCCTGCAACCACAAGGATGCATGTACCCTGTGTGAAGCTACTATACTGATCCAAGTCCATAGCACCTCTCCAGAGACACAGCATCTGCTCAGTGGGGTTAAACTGGATAGGGCAAGGGCACATGCTGCATACAGCAACTAACAGAGATACACCCTAGAGGGGATATACCCAATGCAGGGAGGAGGACAAGAAAAACTGAGGAAGAGGCTACCTAACCCATTTCATGGAAAAACATAAGTAGTTTTTTTAGGGGTTGGGAGGGGGCCAAGTGACCCACACTCTTTTTGATGAGGGTGGACATAAGTATCTCACCACCCTTTTTTTTTTTTAAATAAAATCAGCACGGAGAACCACCCAAGGACCATGGCAGAGAAGACAACTACAGATTGCACTGCTGCCAGCACCCCACAGGGTGGAATGTCAGAGGCTCTGGCTCTCAGCTGAGGTGGGGATAGCAGACGAGCATCTGAATCAATGGTGAAGATATTCTGGAAGATCAACAATTATGGCACATCATTTTCATATCCTCCAAGAATCAGTCTTCACCACCGATTCATACATATGGGTTTGGGTACCAAGCTTCCCAAAAACGGAGGGGCTGGCTCACCCTGAGGGTAACAAATACCTTCAGTGCTCTGTGCGGAGAATACCTGAGGGTGGGAGCTCCTCACTGGTCTGGCGAGACCCAAGACCAGCTGAAGTCAGGCGTCTGAGCGGGATGGCACCCCAATAGCTCTCCTCCCCCCCTTGAGCCTGCAGGAGAAGAAGTCATCCCCCTGGAACTGGGAGATTATCACCTTTCACAGGGCCATAGGTGCCAGCTGTGCAAGGCTAAGCCACGCCATCTGCTGAATGCACTTCCCACCAGCCTGGCAGCATCTCACTGGCATTGTATGATGCTCCTGACTGGTGCTTGCCAACTTTAGGCCCTTGGCAGAAAGGCAGATGACTGTTTGCGGCATGGCAGCTAGAAGCTGACCTAGCTGTGCCCAGAGGCATTTACTGTAAGCTGCCTAGTATGTCTGATGTACAGCAATGCACATCATGATGCGAGTGTAGGTGAACACCTTCCTGCCCACATCATCCCCCTGTGCAGAGCCTGCCTCAGGAGGTTGGTCACACTTCGGGCGCTGAGGCCTTGTTAGAGATTGTATTACCCCAGTCCCCAAAATCAGGTGAGGAACTGCTCCTGCAGAGCCCAAGGGTGCGCAGTACTGCAAATGGACATTCCTTTGGGCTGGAGGGAGTGTGAAGGGATGTCTCCAGACTATCCTTGAACATTCCTCAAAGGCCCTGGGCCAAGGAGGGATGAAACTGCTGGCATTGCTGAAATCTCTTCGAAGTCCCAGCTGCAAGGACATGGTACTGCGGCTTACAATGGTGCCCATGTCCAGTGCCTGCAACATGTCCACCAGAAATCTCTCGTACAGAGTATTCGAAGGCCGAGAACATGTGTACGAAGGATTCTGTACCCCCAGAGGAGGACAGTAACAGACAGTAGGCTCTGGACATGGAAGTGGGTGGTGCCAGAGGGTCCGGTTGGAACTGGACCTGGTCAGCATGTATGATGCTGGTACAAGGCACCAGCCTCACTACCATGCCGAGACTGACCCAAGAGGGCCCATGGACCCTGGGAACTCTGGCAGAGATTATACAGGTCCAAAAAAGAAGTGAGAACCAGAGGCTCTAGGGCCTACAACTCGGCTGCGGGATGCTCAGAAGACCTCACCTGAGGGGAGGGCCTGGCAGGACAGCCAAGCAAGGTCGACCTACAGAATAAGAGCAGCCAGGTCGGTGCCTATGGAAGCAGAACTCCAGGTGAGGAGAGTGGAGCTGTGCAATCCCCTTGGGGCAGCTTGGGTCCTCACCAGTGGCAGGTTCAGCCTAGGGATCCAAAAGAAAACTGCATGCCCCAGCCATCCTCAGACCCCAAGCCAGTGCTGCCTCCAGCACCAGGCCCACAGCAAGGGGACTGGCCTAGACACTGGTTCCTCTCCGGCACCGTGGCCAGCAACACAGACCCACCACTGATATCGCAAGCGGTGTCGGGGGCCAGCCCAGTCCCACAAGTGGCACCGGAACCACAGATGGCCCTAAGGGATGACACTGTCACCAGCACCACGCTTGGTGTTGGGCCCAGAAGTGGCACCATGGCCTGTCCTCGACCAGCATCAACTCCACCCCTGAAGCTGCAAGGGCTACATGGGGGAAAGAATAGTACCACCACCTCGGCAACTGGAGGTCGCATGGCCTCAGTGCTGGTCCCTGTCCTGACACTGCAAATGGTGTCAGGAGAGGACCCGACATCACGGCAGGCACCGCCCCACTCACTGACACTGCAGACAGTGTTAGGAGCTGGGACGGCACCAAGCCACGTCACTAAGATGTCCACCACTGCGAGCGTACACCCATGTGCTCAGCCCGTCACCCAGAAGGAGCCAGCTGTCCACCAGACCCATCCCGCGAGGCCTCAGACACCTCAGTGAAGCAAGGTTGGAGATGACCCTGTGCGTTGTCAGTACAGGAAGGGCTGAGAAGGGCCCACAGACCATGCCATGGCCTCACGCGTCCGATGCCTACCTCCAAAGGTGGGGATTGGACAATCCCACTTCAATGCTCAAATTTCTAATGTATGGCGGTCAACAGAAAAGCAGGCGTCACATACATCCATATCATGAGGCAAGACAAGGTAGGTCCAGCATTGCTGATGTCTATCCGTCACCACGGTAGGTGTCCCACAGGGGCAATGATGCATGATGGGGGCAGGGTGCAGGGGGGAGCTGATTGTCTTTTAATCAGACATTGACATTGCGGAAAATAAAATGAAAGTCAACAGCACAGATAGAAAAAAATCTTTTTAACAGTGATGCAGAAAATAAGGTCGACGACAGCTGAACTGAGACGCTGTCACTCCCACAGCGTGTACTTGATGGTGTGGAGAACAGAACTCAGGTGTGTGAGGGTACTGAGGATGATTACTGGCTAGCGCGCAGCACTGCGTACTGCATGTACAATGTTAGTAGCAGACATCAGCTCCCTCCCTGTAAACAAGAAACCTCCCATGGGGTTCTAGTGCCTCCGACCCTAGACAGTATGTATGAATCAATGGTGAAGATTGATTCTTGGAAGATCTTATATGGCTTAATCATATCGCATGCCCACCAAACAATCTTCTAATTTAAAAAATACAGAGTTTTAATTTTCTTCAACGGGGGGGTGGGGATGGATGATAGGGGTTTCTGGAGCACAAGGGATGGGAGGGTCTCGGCACCCAACTAAGGATCTAGGTTCGAGCAGACTTGATAGACCATAAGGCCTAATCTGCTGGCAAATAGTATGTTAGTATGTTAGATACACATACATCCAACAGCAAAAATCTCACCAAAGCAGTGTTACTGACACTTATGATTTATATGGACTGGTGGAATTCTGCAGGACTGGTCACACAACTTACAAACCACTGCATCACTTAAAAGTACTGATTACTACTGAATTCATTTTTTTTATTTGTTTGAAAAATACTTGTTTTCTACAATTCTAGGATCATCCCTAGCTTGTCCCAAAGCCCCCCACACCCACCATCTGACATCATTGATGACATCACACAGCCTCTAAGCCAATAGAGAGCTTGTATTTATGGTACCCATTGTAAATGAGCATTTTTTTGCTCAACTGGGATTTTGTTTTACCATGTTCATGTTGAGTTCTTTGAATTGACATGGATATAGAGAATAACACATATGTAGGTGTGTGATATGCAGGTTTTTTTACACACCCAAGGTGTTGATAATATATAAACCTCGAGAGCAAAGCTCGAGAGGTTTATATATTGTCACACACCGAGTGTGTGTAAAAAAACTGCACATCACACGCCTACATATGTGTTATTTTTTATAATAATTGGTGCCAAGTAAACAAAGCTCAGAGTCCTAGCATTACTTGCTTCTGGCACTGCTGATTCTACCTCTGTATGGGCTCCGTGGCATGCGGCTCGTTTTGACAACAAGGTGAAGGTTCAATGGCTTCTCCATTGTTTAAAGTTTAAAAAAAAAAAAACTGTGAAAGGTTCATTTTTCCAAGTTGGTAAGTACCTTAGCATGGTACACACAACCCAGTGCAGGACAGTAAAAGCCGTATCAACTCGCAGGCTGATATGACTTTTTACAGGTCTCAAAGGTCTCAAAAATGGGTTGATATTGGGGGTCATCAGTTATTATAAAATTTTATCTATCTACCTACCTATCTACCTATCCTACCGTATCTATCTATCCTACAGTATCTATCTGTCCTACAGTATCTATATATCTATCTGTCCTACAGTATCTATCCTACAGTATCTATCCATCTATCCTACAGTATCTATCCCTCTATCTATATACAGTATCCTACAGTATCTATCCCTCTATCTATATATAGTATCCTACAGTATCTATCCATCCTACAGTATCTATCTATCCTAAGGTATCTATCTATCTGTCCTACAGTATCTATATATCTATCTGTCCTACAGTATCTATCCATCTGTCCTACAGTATCTATCATCTATCTATATATCCTACAGTACCTATCTACCCTACAGTATCTATATATCTATCTGTCCTACAGTATCTATCCATCTGTCCTACAGTATCTATCCATCTGTCCTACAGTATCTATCTATATACAGTATCCTACAGTATCTATCCATCCATCTATATATCCTACAGTACCTATCTACCTATCTATCCTACAGTATCTATCTATCTATCCATAATCTATCTATCCATCCTACAATATCTATCCATCCTACAGTATCTATCCATCTATCTGTCCTACAGTATCTATCTGTCCTACAGTATCTATCTATATATCCTACAGTATCTATCTACCTATCTATCCTATAGTATCTATCTATATATCATACAGTATCTATCTATCCTACAGTATCCATCTCTACAGTATATATCTACTCCACAGTATATATCTATCTATCCATCTATCCTACAGTATATATCTAGCTGTCTATCTCTACAGTATCTATCTATCCTACAGCATCCATCTATCTATCTCTACAGTATCTATCCTACAGTATCTATCTATATATCCTACAGTATCCATCTATCCTACAGTATCCCTCTATCTCTCTATCTCTGTCCTACAGTATCTATCTGTCCTACAGTAGCTATCTACCTATCTATCCTACAGTATCTATCTGTCGTACAGTATCTGTCCTACAGTATCTATCTGTCCTACAGTATCTATCTATCTATCTATCTATCTATCTATCATCTACCTACCTACCTATCCTACAGTATATATCTATCTAATGGCTGGGCAGAAGCTGGCACAGATGCAAAGTACCTGTGTCACAAGAGACATGTAAACCTGATGCAGGATTAGGGATGAAATGCTGCAGACCAAGGGGCCCCATTTTACGACCCCCTGAGTGGATTATATGGCCCTGCTAGTATTAGATTCCTTTCCTCTGTATAAAGCATTTCTCTGAAATAGATCCTTCTCCTACCGCAGAGAACAGCCATTTGTGTTTTTTTTTTTTTTCATATGTCAGTAGTGGTATTCAACTGCTGTTATCAAAGGCAACTTAAGCAGTGCACCATTCACCAGATCCCACCCCTGATTACACACAGAAGAATGGAAATTATATTAAACATTTACACAGCGTGGTTATTCAGGGCAGGCCGAGTGACTTGTGTTCAGGGACAGCGGCACACTGTCTACAAGATACAAACAGCAGTCCATTGGGCTAAACAGGAGAACAGCAATCATTCAAAACAGGCAGGGTGAAACCAGGACACCATCGGATACATTCAAGATTAACATCTACTTGTTGCAGTGCCTCGGTCTATCTTCATCAGTTTATCTGTTAAATTCAATTCTAAAAAGGGTCTGAGAAACAGAATTTTCTGATTGGCTGTAAACATGCCATCAGCCTTACGTTAATATTTTTTTAACACACACATGCAGCCCAAATCACATGCTGAACAAGGTACAACCCGATCTCAAAAACATTTTTATTATAATAGCAATAAGGCACTCCCAGGGGTTATGTTAATGGTCAGTCAATCACCCTCTGGGGCCACGTAGCACACAGCTATGCCTCATGGAACATTACACCCTTAAAGGGCGATTAACAGACCATTAACATAATAACCCCTGGTCATGCCTTATTGCTTAAGAAACTTGCATGACAGGTGAGATGGTGTTCTCGTCCTGCCCCACAAATGAATGCAGTACACGGTTCCTTCCCAGTACAGATTGTACTAGAAGCGTTTTAGAGGTCAGTATAGAAACAGCAATTCAATTATATTAGGGTAGTATCATACAATGGCATGTAGTACGCACAATTCATTTGCTTGTACTGAATCTTTTCAGCATTCGGAGCACTTGGATAAATAGGAAACACTAACACTGGCTCATTTTAACATTACAAAAGCAGAGCACAGGACCTAACTCGGTGTTTATCACTTTCTGACACTTAACAGATTTTTCCAACTGCTATTTGTCTTAATATTATTAACTATGTATTTGTTCAGAATTTATTTTACCTAAGACAGTCAAGCCGAGATGCCCCATTTACTTCTCAGTAGGGTTCTGCTTCTGTCCAATCATACAGCTTGGCAGACTCTGGCACAGAGAGGTTAAATGATTTGTTCAAGGTCACACAAAAAGTTGAGTAGCTCTTGAGCGATGTGAACTTGGATCTCCCAGAGTGTTGAGGCACACTGTAGAGGCAGCAAACTCAGAATCCGAGAAGGAGAGAGAGAGAGAGAGAGAGCACGCACACACTATAGCAGACCACTTCCTGCAGCAGATTCAAGACTGGGGCCATGGGATACTCTGCTGCAGGGGGAAAACTGCAGGAACAGTGAGCAGCAGCGGCTCAGTTGGATAATCAGGAGGCAGTGGGGGCTATAGTGTGTCCAGGTCAGATGTAGGACATGGGCAGAAATCAGCACCCCAGCGGAGAAACAAAAATGAATGCGTGTGTATGTGTACCATGGCAATACAAATACATTTTGAAGATAAACGCTGTTATTTTCACTGGAGATGTAGCTACTATGCAAATAACATGTTATTTGCAAGGTAGCTATGTTTCTTTGCACAGTTGCCACCATCCATGCTTTTCACACAAACTGGCTCCCTGCGAGCGGCACATCAAACAGTTGCACTGTCGCTTTAGCAATAAAAGTAAACGGGGGGAGTAGCTAGCTACTGAGTTGAAAGCAGCACTCCATTTCAGCTCTTCACTAAAATCCCTTATTTTATCGTGTTCTAACAGTAAAAGCAAAGTAACTGAATTTAAAATAACATCTGCAATCTCAGCTAACAATACAGAATCTGGGCATACCAAAAAATTGCTCTCTATGAAAATGGGTCCTACAAAAACATACTAACATACTAAAATGCCAGCAGAATAGGCCTAAAGGTCTTTCGTGTCTGCTCGTTTGGTCAGCCCTCACCCTGGGAGCTGACCTTGCTGCCCCCTCTCTGGCTTCTCCTTTCCCAGTCCCGGATATTCCCACTCCACAGGACTTTGCATCCAGAACCCTTCCCCTGTACCTATCCCACCCCCTCTTGAACCCCTCCACCATGTCTGCCTCCACCAGCCCCCTGGGCAGCGCATTCCATGGCTCCACCACCCTCTCAGTGAAGCGGCACCTCCTCCTTTCTCTCCTGAATCTCCCTCCCCTCCAGCTTCCACCCATGCCCTCTAATTGCCCCCCCCCTTTCCTTCAGAGCACCTTGACTGCTTCTCCCCTATTTAACACCCCTTCATGTACTTGAAGACCTCCATCATGTCCCCGGTCCCTTCTCTCTTCCATTGTGTACATATTTATCTCTTCGAGCCTCTCCCCATAGGTCCTGTCCCCCAAACCCCAGATCATTTTGGTTGCCCTCCTCTGACTGTGGAAAGAGACAAAGGCAAGCAGAAAGAATCATGACAAGGCTCGGACAAAGAAAAGGAACCCAGTGATCCTGCCTCGAGCCAGCCTACAAATGTCGCACTACTTAAAGCCATTTAAAGTATAGATAAAAAAAATGGACGATTTTACCTCGCGGCTAACCTTAGTTGAATCTAAACTGTCCATGGTTGAAGAGGTAGTGCATGAGGTCAGTAAATCAGCTGAGAATTCTGCAGTTGCCATGTTGTGCCTGGTCAAAGAGAACTCCCTCCTCCGTCGGTGCCTAGAAAATTTAGAGATTGGGGTGTGGGCATCCCATATCCGGATTATAGGACTACCGGAGATGGAGGAAGAAGAAGATCAGCACAGCTTCTTAGAGCACTGGATTTCAGAGCAGTTGCAAGTTGAAGTATTGATTTCAATTCAGCGGGCATATAGAGTGAATGTGCAAGGGGCCTGGCTACATCAGGACTCAGCCTACCCTTCAACATGTGTGGTGCTAGTCGTCCTGAGCTCCCATGAAGGAGCGAGACAGCATTCTACAGTTGGCATGGAAGCAGGGTTCCATACAGTGGCGAGAGGCTAAAATCCACATCTTCCCTGATCTCAGCTACGCTTCAAGACAAAGGCGCAAGGCGTATGATGGGAATAGGTCCAAACTTCTGCAATTGGAGGTCCACCATGTACTGTCGATGCCTGCAAGTCTGAAAGTAGTGTACGGCAATAAAACCTACCATTCTGCCAACTCGAAGGATGCGGGCAAACTGGTGAACAAAATCGAGCAAGACAGTGCAGTATGAAGCCAGGAGTCTTACTCTGACGATGAGGGAGAAACCTGAAGCAAAGCGACTGTAGTTATGTAAGTCAATTCATGGCTGTGGCATATAACAAATTATGAGACCATTGCACCTTTGGCCCTTGGGACATTATTTCATGCTGGACATTATAAAAGTTATATATCGTGGGTAATTAACTTGTTCAGATGTTAAGCATTTCTATTACTAAGGCAGTGTTCTTTTAGGTTTACACTGAACTGAGTGGAGAATAGGTCTGGGAGTTTGTTATGTCGCAGCTTTGTTTTTCTCATTGCATAATTAAGCTTGCCACTTGTAAACGAAGAATGGTTTTGCCACGATAAATTATCTGTTAGCTGGTTAAAAATTAATATAATCTCTGGTTACTGCTTTAAAAACATCTCCAATGAATGAGGGGGAGCTGTAGGATGTGTCCTGCTATAGAAACATAGACTTTGACAGCAGATAAGGACCGCTTGGCCCACCTAGTCTGCCCATTTCCCTACCTACAGGATAGGCTGCAGATCCTAGTTAACCAACAGCCTATTTCTTCCTACCCCCCACAAGAATTGCCTTATGTCTGTTCCATGCATTCTTGAATTCTCCCAGTTTTAGACCCCATAACCTCCTCAGGAAGGCTGTTCCATGCATCCACTACCCTCTCTGTGAAAAAATACTTCCTCACATTGCCCCTGAACTGCCTCCCCTTATCTTTAAATTGTGTCCCCTTGTTCTTGCACACCTCTTTTTCTGAAAGATGCTACCCTCTTGGACTTTGCTGATTCCACTGAAGTACTTAAAAGTTTCTATCATGTCCCCCCTCTCCCTTCTTTCCTCAAGGGTATACATGTTAAGCTCCTTTAGTCTCTCCTCGTACGGCTTCTCTTGCAGACCCTGCACCATTTTAGTTGCCCTCCTCTGGACTGCCTCTATCCTGTCTATTCCTTGCAGAGATGGGGTCTCCAGAACTGGATACAGTACTCCAGATGGGGTCTCACCAACTGTCTGTATAGAGCAGGGGTTCTCAAATGGTGAGGCCAGCCTCCTTGGGGAGGCCCCAACCTGTTCCAGGGGAGGCTCAAGCAAGTCTGAAAAAGTACTGTATTTAAATTTAGGTTTTATATATTTTGTGTGAAGAGATGAAGCAAATTGAAAGAGGATAATAGTAGTGAATTTTATGTATTTATTTACTAATAGATGACAAGGGAAGGTGAATGACCCAAGGCTCATTTCAGGTGTACCCAGGGAAGTGTAGGGAGTGAATAAATTTCAAAAGGTAACTGCAAAACAATCAAGAAATATACAATGAGCAATAGTGCAAACAAATATGAATAAATTAATATTGAGTGGTGGTAATTGATCAATTTGTAAACTGATGGCAGAACAGCCCAAATACAAGGGTTGAGCATAGAAGTACTAAGAGTAATAGCAGGAAAGAGCAAAGTAATCCCTGAGAAGTTGCTAGGAGCAGAGAAGGAGGGGAGAGGCAAAGTATGTAGGAAAGTAATTTCATATAGAGAGGAAACAGAGGAAGTAGTCTGACCCATGAAGGTTCTGCAACAAACGGTAACAATGGTTCAAGAATGAAAACAGAAGAGCAAGTAGGTTGGCCTGTGGGGGAGGTGTTACAATAAACTGAATAATTATATTTGTTTTATTTATTTGTTATTCAGATGACACCTTTGAGCACAGGAGCTCTTTTTCAAAAGTTCCAAGTCAGTATAAGACCAAACTGAATGTGAGCCAAGTACTCAAAGGGGTTTCATTTTTTTCCATGGTACTGCGCAAAGTACAGTGTTGTTTTTCTTTGGGGAGGCCCAAGATTATTTTAATTTTTGGGGGAGGCTCAAAATCTTATCCATGGATTTGGGGAGGCTCACTGTGACAAAGTCTGAGAACTATTGGTATAGAGGGATAACAACTTCCTGTTTTCTGCTGGTGATGCCTCTCCCTATACATTCCAGTATCCCCCAGCCCTCCCTACTGCCTTCTCACACTGCTTGCTAACCTTAAGGTCATCTGATATGACTACCCCCAGGTCCCTTTCCTTTTTGTTGTTGTTACTACCCCCATTGTGTAATCTCCCTGGGTTTTGTTTCCTGGTGCATTATTTTGCACTTCTTTGCATTGAATCCTAGCTGCCATACTTCTGACCATTCCACCAACCTTGCCAAGTCCCTTCTCATCCTTTCCATGTGTGCTATAATAATATATGTTGTTCACATTATGTTTGGTTAAAGTGGATGTTTTTCATAGAGGTGTGTCAATTGAAATGTTATTTCTTTTTCCATATAGGATATCCCTACTCATGGCAGGATTTAGCTCTTGGTTATTCTGTTCTACAGTTTTCTTTTTAAGGTAACCCCCCACATGAAGTACCAAACTAGGAGTACTGAAAATACTGAATGATCAGATATTGTACTATTTTAATTGTCAATGATTGAATGTACCATCCTACGGGAGATGCTTGTATAAATTGCATTTTACAATCAATAAATATTAAGTTAAAAAAAAAAAACAATAAGAGTAAGCAGCTCAGTTTGTCATCATTAACAAAGTGGAAAAGAGACAATCTGTAGATAGATAATCCATTCACACAATACAGTATGTTTTTTTTTTACCTGCAAGTAGACACACAGAAAAGTAGGAACTCCCATGAGGCAGTTTCAAATATGCGTTATCATCTGGTTTGAAATGTTGCCGTCATTGCCACTGTGGACTTGCGGGTGCACCACTCATGTAAGTGTGCAATAACAGCAACATTCCAAAACAGATAACATGTATATTTGAAGCTACCTCATGAGATAATCCCTATTTATACAACAGGGGTGTACTGATAGAAAGATAAAAAGTGTTATCTTGAGCCAATATAGCAAGATATCATCTTGCAAATTAGGGTATGTCACATTGCATACTGAACCAATTAGAGAGCAGCTTTCCCTATCCTGATGACATCACAATAGCTATGTGCAGCACTGAAGCCAACAGTTGAAATTAAAAAACAGTAAACTTTTTTACAAAAAGCAGATTTAAAAGCTGCAACCAGTAAACAAATGTTGCATAAATTGAATATGTAATGGTCAGACTCAAAATATGCAGTTTATCATCGCTTGTAAAGGGGCAGGACTTTCATATGTCACTTGTGGGTCTGCCAGTCACGAGTTATGGTCCTGCCCCTTCACATGTAAAGATAAATTGCATATTGTGAGTCAGCCTATTGCATATTCCCAAATATATATATATATATATATATATATATATATGCTGAGCAGACCCAAATAATGCATAGTTTTTTATCAATAGGGGATACCCTAAAAGCACAGTGGACAGAGCACTCTCCTGGGTCAGTAACATGCCCCTTGATCCCCACAGGAAGGATACTGTCACACAAGAACAACGGCGAATTCCACTAGTGCTTCCTTTCCATCAGAGCACACCTTCTCTTCACAGGATCAACACCAGTAACTTTCCCATTTTGCAAACTGACCCTAACATTGGTGCTTCCTTTACAGAACCACCTATTGCCTCCTACTGCCGGCCACCTAACCTGTGGAATCTCCTGGTTAAAAGCGGCCTACCTAAGCCAGCCCGTTGGGGCAGCGGTGGGATTTCCGCTTGCGACGCCGGCGACACGGGTTCGGAAACGGACTCGAGTCGTCGGAGGGCCAGCCAGGGGTAGAGGGATGGAGCGTCCTATGGACTGCTCTCCTTCTCCGGGGAGAGGTTGGGGGCAGCATTCGGAGCGCTAAGGACTCCTGGCGGAGGCCGGGAACTCTCGCGCTGCCGTGCTAGTTTCTGGGGGAGGCGGGGCGGACGCTGGCGTCATTGCACGTCCCCGTCTCCGGGAGGAAAAACACAAGAAAAGAAAGCGGGGAGATCCTCCATCTAGGTGAAGCCTCCCCGGACTTCAATTCACCCCTGCCGCCGCACTCCCAACTAGTTATTGGTTCTGTGGCACTGGAATTAGGGGAACCAGTGCCGCGGCCCCACCCTCCGGGGGGGCAAGCTGGGGGGGTGACTGGGAGGGGTGGCAAATAGGCAGGAGGTGGAAGCTCCGGGGGCCGTGAACAGGCGGATGAGCAACGGAGGATCCCCCAGGTAAAAAGGAAAATTAAAAAAAAAAAAAAAAAAAAAAACAGCCTACCTACTCCTAACAGTTCCTCCCTCCCAGGTACCAAACCTTGCAACAGGACTCGCTGCTACACCTGCTAATTTATTTCCAGTGCGACTGAAATTCGGGGGCCTACAGGTGTTTTTCACATCACCAAGGAGTTCTCATACACCTCCACTAATGTGGTGTATTGTATTCTTTGCAGGAAGTGTACAGCTATTTACATCGGAGAAACCGGTAGGCGTCTTGCTGACCATTTCAGGGAACATTACAGAGCAGTCAGGAATGGTGAAACTGCTAAACTCATTGTATCCCACTTTATCTCCACGGACCACAATGTCAATGACCTTTCTGTTTGTGTCCTTCAGCAGGGATTCTGACTATAGAAAAAACATGGAAGCCAAGCTGATCATCCGCCTTGGCACCCAGCAGCCCTCTGGTTTAAATGATAGACTTATTTTCCACTAACATCTTTCAGCCATCCCTTTTTTTCCCTAAAGTCTATTTGTTGTTGTACTCATTTAATTTCTTTTTCATTTTCACCGTAAGTCTCCATCTCTTTCTCCTTCCCACACATTTGTCACATTTCAGCCTTCTTACTAAGCCCTGTTAATTAGTCCCCACCTGGAAACTTCCCTGGCTCTTTCACTCCTATTATGCTTTACCTTTCCCATCATCACCTTTTTGTTTCACAGATTCTCTCTTAATCTTACCATTTATCACGTCTTCTTCCTGAGCCTCCCCTATCTTCTTTCCCCACATACTGTATGTATGTGTGTATATATATATATATATATATATATGTGTATCTCTCATTTTACCTCCCCCTACACTAACTGTTTTATTTTTTTTCTCTCTTAGATATTTCCTGAAGACGCACCTAAGGTCGAAACGTAGATTTTAACTCTATTTTCAGCGTGCATTTAATATAACCATTTTGTTTTATTATATATATATATATATATATATATATATATATATATATATATATACACACACACACACACACACACACACACACACATTGCTGTTTATAGCTGAATACGCACCAAGCAGACTGGCAGTGAAGCAAATGATTGCCAGGTGGATTACATCCTGCATCGACCTCTACTATCTGTTGGCTGGTAGGGAGTCCCCTCAAGAGGCTTAGGGCTCATTCCACCGGACCCAACGCTGCCTTGGTGGCTGTTTCCAGGGACATCTCCATATAGAAGCTATGCAGGGCTGCAACCTGGAGTGACGCACACACCTTTATATCCTATTACAGCATCGACATCAGGAGTCGTCGGGATGCTGCTTTTGGATCCTTGGTCCTCCAGTGCCTGTTCTCCAAATAGGGGTGCATGCCTTGCACCCTTCTCCCAGAGGACTGCTGGGAGTCTGCCAGAGTGTAGATAGTGAAGTGTATCCATACCCTTAGAAATATAGGTTACTTACCTGTGACCATAGTTCTAGGACATACAGTACATCCTGCTGCGCAATAATAGCAATACGGTTTTCTCTTTTTTTTTTGTTAAACAAATGTAATTATCAGCAGTGCGCAATATATGACATATTGAGTCATTGGAACATCCTTAGTTTTCAATCATTGTAACGTTAAAATTATTGGACAAGTTTTTATACAGTGCACAAGCTTCTGAGTCATACAGTTAGGCTACAAACCTGAGCTAGTTAAAGTACGAGACAACGTGAGCTGGGCCGGTGGCACTGAGGGTTGAGGCACTGGATGCCACACCTCGTGCCACGCTGGTGACCCAGGTTTCAGGAACGGATTCGGGACGTCAGGGATCGAGCATCCAGAGGACTACTCTCCCCTCCTAGGGTGGGTTCCGGGGATAGCCTCGCTCCATTGCGGCCCCTGGTGGAGACCAGGGACCCTAAAGGCAGCAAGGCTCAACGCAATGTCGTTGGCAGGTGGCTACACGGAGGTGCACTGCTGTCACTGCACATCTACGCTCCGGGGTGGGGGGGGCAATGTATGGAAAATCCCTGGAGTCCTAATGGAGGCAAAGAGGGCCCAGAGACCTGCCTCTCTGGATCTCCAGCTCTTCTGGTCCCCGCTGCTTTCCCTCTAATTCCAGACAGGCCTGTGGGGCCCGAGTGGAGACAGTTCTGAGGGAGACCAGCAGAGGAGGTTTCAGGCAGCGAGTAGAGGCAGCAGTCGAGCAGTACCCTGGAGAGAGGCCTGGGTTCCCAGTGAGTAGAAAATAGAATTTAAAAAATAAAGTATGAGACGACAGACAATCATCTTTATGTCCTCTTAGCACATGAGGGAGGTGGTTGGAAAGTGACCCGAGAAGGCAGATTCGGCTAGGCTTTGCTTACAATGTGTCTGGGGTACTGCATGTATGGATTTGTAAGTTAGAGAGACCTAACAGTCACCGTGTCATATTGAGGGGTGGGGGGGAGAGAGATACCAAGGCAGATATACAGAGTGCGGTGGTGGGTTAGTCTTATGTCCTAGGGAAAATCTGCATACACTGTTGAATGCAACATTAACTTTATGCAACAATGAAGTTGAATTTGTACACACATACACACACAAAAAAAAAAAAAAGATTTGGCCTGCAAGGTACACTGAGCTTGACAGCTTGTTTCCAAGTACCTTCGGGATGATGACCTTTTTGTTACGGGAATGTTGGCCAGGATATTGGGGGAAAAATCCCCTACCCTTATGGTGCCATTTCAGACATCCACCTGGTCAGTCACCAGAGATGAGAAAGGGTCTTTTTTTAAAAAAACATTTCATGTGGGCTGGCCCCATGGCGCTGAGGCGCTGGACGCCTCACCTCACACCACGCCAATGACCCATGGTCGGGAGCAAGCACGGGTCAACAGGGGTCGGCAAGGATGGAGTGTCCTCGGACAGTTCTCCTTCTCCGGGGTTGGGGGGGGGTCTCCCAGTAGTCAGTGCATGCCTGGCCCCTAGCGGTGGCTGGCACAACGATGCTGTGTCTACAAGGGGGAGCAGAGAAGCAGCCGTCAGACGTGCTGCAGGTAGACGCATGCGTAGTACGTCCCCGATGGCATTGCACACTCCACTGTCCAGGAGGGAGAAAAAGTGAAGAAGACATCCTGGCCGAGCAGCTTGATGGTCGTCCAACAGAACACCAGCTCTGGGGGCATTGCCAAACTGAATCCGGACAGGGTGGGTGAGTTGGTGGCTCCCCACCACCCCGCTGTGGGGGGTAAGCTGCAGGAGAAGACAAGGACCCTAAGGGGGTGTGATGTAGACGGATGGCAGCCGGAGTCCCACGGGGTTGCCAGGTAAACGGGGAGCATTCCAGGTATGCCAGGAGAGAAACAGTAGAACAAAAAAAAAAAAAACATTTATGTGAAAGATTGAACCTCTACTGTACCCCCCCCCCCACCATGCTGCACTACAGTTAGTACCGGGTATTTGCCCAAATACCTAGTTCGGGACTACAACCCACAATCTTCTGGCCCTGGGGCGAGCATGCAATCTGATGAGACAATGACACCTAATCCAACAAGGAACTTTAATGTTCCAAAGAAACCCTCACCTCCTTTCTGCTCTGAAATGTGACTAAGTGAGAACGATAAACAGTACAACCTGTGAGAGGCAGGAAGGAAAGCAACTTACCACAGCGGGTAGATGCACAGTCGGCTGCTGACGAACACAAAGCTAAAGATAATGAATAAGGTGTCGCATAGCCTTTGGTACTTGGCATAATTTGCTAATTTTGCAGACTGTGGAGAAAGAAGACAATAATAAACTACTGTAAGTGCTCGTGTCAGATTAAATATCGTATCCCCTTCATGTTCAGTCAATATTCAGCCCATCTAGTATCAATACCCTGCCTCCACAAATGCACTTGTTCAGACTCCAGCTTAGTTTAGTTAGTTTTTGCTGACCAGAAAAGGAGGGCTAGACAATTTGGCCCATTTTCAGCCTCTTCTAGGGGTGGGGTGGGGGTAGGATTTTTATTTATTTGTTTCACCAGGAAAAGGCTTCACTGAGGACAGCCTGGGTAGGACGGCATATGTAAGTCAGGAAGCAATGCTATAAGACACAAGGTAAATATAAAATATACAGCAACTGCACACAGGGATACACTAAAGGAATAAATAAAACACAATTAGTAGTGAATTCACAAAAATTGAAATGGCTGCCAGGTATAGTCAATATAAGCAATGCCACACGAACAATAACCAAATTGATGAAGACAAGAGTAAATTAAGCACAGTTTATCCACAGGAGCAGGTCTCAGTGCATATTACTTCAATGAGGGCCTTAAAGGCACCAATACTAACCAGGGAAGTAAGTTTTAAAGAGGTTTGCAATGAGTTCCATGCTGTGGGAATAACACAGCTGATCGCTAATTTTCCAAGCTACGTAGTGTATCATTTTTCACAGGGAGCAGCCGCTATGGGATATGCAGAAGGGTTCTGTGATGTAGCATGGGAGTTCGTTTAGTAGCACTGTGTACGCCCATGTGTACAGATATATTAATCTTCTAGCTTCTAATGAAGGCCAGTCAACTGTAGCATAAAATACACAGCGACAAGTTCCAGGCACTGAATCTGTGATAAACCAGAGTGTCCTGTGGTACAGCACATCTAACTTGGAAAGACAAGTGGCAGAACAATGACTATAAATTAGGTCTGCATAGTCCACAATAGGTAGGAAGGTATCCTGGACCAGATGTTTCCGGACATCAGGTGGAAAGCAGCGCTTGTTTCTGTAGTAGAAGCCAAGTCTGGCCCCCAGGTTTATTGCATAATGTCTCGATGTGGGTAGAGAAGGACAGTCTGTTATCGAGATATACAGCAAGGTATTTATATTTAATTTAATCTACTACCTCAAGGGGATCTCTTAAGAATGTGCTGGGGCTGAGTCACAGAGTGAGGTAGCATTATATGAGCAGAACACTTTGTGGTTATTTGCATATATAGCCCATGATGCTTTGCATGATGGGGGTATGTGTGATTTTGTATTTCTTTGAAACTTGGCTTCCCGACCAATGCCCTTTGGGGTGTAACTTGCCTCAGTGCTTACACACTAAGGTCCTTTTGTCTTTTAGGTTTCTTGTTTTTATTGGGCTCACCACAACTCAAACCCGACAGAACAACTTAAGGTAGCTGGTTAATGCCACTGCGGTGTCATACAGATGAGGCACACTGAAGAGTCCTGGTAGGATGAAAAGCGTGTCTGTGCCTTCTGCTGGCACCCTTCGCAGACTGTGTGAGACAACTTTCGGCACCATGCATGCCTGCTTAAAGTTGAATCATCGTAACATTTTGTGGTGATTTGCATATACAGCCCATGATGCGTTGCATTATGGGGGTATGTGTGATTTTGTATTTCTTTGAAACTTGGCTTCCCGGCTAATGTCCTTTGGGGTAACCCTTGCCTCAGTGCTTATGCACTAAAGTTCTTTTG
Source organism: Neoceratodus forsteri (assembly GCA_016271365.2). Classification (NCBI taxonomy): domain Eukaryota; kingdom Metazoa; phylum Chordata; order Ceratodontiformes; family Ceratodontidae; genus Neoceratodus; species Neoceratodus forsteri. Next base: position 35,539,653 of record JADMNL010000036.1, on the reverse strand, counting down.
TCTTATATGAGGTGACGAACATTACCTTGATGTTGCAGGGATTTCAAGGCAACTGAGGAGTGAGAAAGGCTGATTTGTAGTTTACTGAAAGCAATCTCAAAGTTAGAGCAGGCAGTGCCAGCGTTAGGCCTTGAGATGTACAAGTCAGTGTCATTCGTATAAAATGTAAACTGGTTATCAGTGATGTTTTTATCAACGTCATTAAATTACAACATGAAAAGTAATGGGCCAAGGATGGAGTACGGGCAGAGTAAAGACCTTCTGCTTTGACTTGTTGCAGCTGCCCAGTTAAGTAGCTGGAAAATCAGCGCAGGGGAACTGAACCAATTCCCATTATTATACAGTTTGTGGATTAAGAGGTTATCGACAGTATCAAAGGCCTTACTCATATCAAGGATAATAGCTCCCATAATCAGCTTATGGTCAATGGTCCCTAACCAGTCCTTAGTGACTTTAGCCAGGGCATAAATAGTACTGTATTTAGGTCAAAGTGGACTGAAGGGGTGTTTATATTTAAATTCTCCAAGAAAATTCTCAATTGGGCCTTAACAAATGCTTCCAAAAGTTTAGTCAAAATGGGAAGAATGTCTATAGTTTTGTAATAGTTGAGGTTACAAGCATCTCCAGATTTGAAGAGGGCTACATCATGCACGGTCTTCCAGAGCAGGGGGAGGAAGCAACTGGAGTGCAACAGATTACAAAGCTGGGTGCTGTAAGCTGTAGCCATTTCTAAGGGGGGCGGAAGGGTCCAGACCTTCAGTGCCTGGGCTTTTCTGGTATGTAAACTGAACACAAGCTGTTCACCTGTTTAAAGGTGATGGATTGGAAGGTAAATGAATCAGCTGAGTGGCTATGTGATTCTACGGTAACCTGGGGAGGGAGAGGATAAATTGCAGCTGGGGACTTTTCAAAGGCAGGCCAGCTGAAGCAAAATGGGAATCTGTTTCTTTCAAGATGACTTGCGTATCAGATATCAGTTTACTATCTACTAAGCTTTTCTGCGGGAGGAAGGGGACAGCTGCGGCACCTTCAATTGATTCGAGTTTTCCAAAATTTGGCTGCATCGTTTTTGATGTTACCCATGGAATTTAAAGTAGTAAATCGGCCTTGGCTGCCCTAATGAGTTCAGTACAAGAATTTCTCATTCACCTAAAATGGCCCAGTCTGTGACTGATTTGGTGCATCAGTCAGTAGCTAGAGCATGTCCCCTTTCCTTAGGACCTCCTTTAGCTCTCTGCTAAACCATGAACGAGATACCTTTTTAACTCCATGTTCGACCATAGGTGCGTCCTTACTGATGACCTCAAACAGCAAACTTTTAAAAATTGCTGTCGCTGCGTGGACTGTAGGGCCAAGGTAGAACCGCTGTCAGTTTACAGTGGCCAGCTCATTTAGGTAATTCACAATACTGATGCGAACTGATAGACTGAATCAGGCTGAGCTGTTGGTATTTTAGCGAATGGGGAAAATCTGGCCAGGATGCAGGCAAATTAAGTAAAAATAGCACTGGGCACGGGAAATAGGGAGATTATTAAATCTCCGTACATATAGGCACAATACAGGAAGGGGAAGTGGAGAGTCACCATATCGTGTTGTCTGCAGCGTGATCTCAGACGCACCATGCCTGCCTGTTAGAAAATGCCGACTGCACCCATCAGATTTGGAGAAGTTAAAGTGTTGAGCTATGACAATCCTGCTTTCATATAGTGCGACTACGGGGTGGGGTGGGGGGACTGATGCCCGAACTTTGCAGTGATCGCTGCATAACACTTGGCAGTATTTCTCCTTTTAATAAAGAATAATGAAATGCTTGCTGCTTAAATGATACAAAATGTATTTAATGTCTCTTTATTATTTAAGCAGCAGGTATTTGCTAGAAGAAAATGGTCCTCCTCAATCTTCCTCGCTCCTCCTGGAGTGATCGATCACCTGTCGCGTTCTGCAACTGTCTCGCTTTGGTCAAAGTGAGGAAGACTGAGGAGGACAAGGTTCGAACCTGAGAACCTCGGTGATGGAGTCAGTGACTGAACTGAACTGATTTTTGTATTCTGTTGCCCTTGCTGACGTCTGCAATTGTTTTAACTGCTGTTTGTGCTGGATATAGCATCCAGCGCATCAGTTTAGTGAGACTGAGTTTTTTTGTGCTTTTTACTCACTTATAGAATAAACTTTGATAATTTTTTGGCACAAAAAATCACTTTACAGTTCTAACTTTTTTTGACTAGAAGCGGCTCATAATATGACACTCAACTATAGTAAGCCTTTGAGCTGGTGCCAGATTGCTTGCCTTTTTGATTCAATATATTTTTCTGTGCACAGGCAGTCCCTGGTGCTGTCACCTCTACTTTCCTGCATTACTCTATTTCTGACTCTGTATCTTGTCTCTATATTGTACTCTGGCTCCACCTGTTACGTGGGCCCGTATGTTACCATGACAGTGTACCATGTTTCTGTATTGTAATCTCCCGGGTCGCACCTGAAAATAGGCACTTGTTGTCTAGCGTGCTTACCTGGTAAACAAAAACAAACAAATAAATAAATAGGCACAGTTTCAGAATCTCTTATGGTAACAGAGTTCCTTCTCAAGTGATTTGTGTGGCAGAACTGAACAGTATCACTCAGCAGTTCTCCAGTTCAAAGAACTGAAGAAGGCACTCTGACTGAAGCAATAAGACAAGTAGCGTTCTGAGCAGGAGTCCAAGCAGCGGAGGTGGTGTGTGTGTGTGTGTGTGTGTGTATATATAATGTTCACGGAAAGCGGGAAAGGACATTTACAAAATGCTTTATTACTGTTTTCTGTCATTGATTTTCATTAATTCATTCAATTAGCTAATGTGGGACTGAGCAATGGGCATACCTTTCAACATCCAGACTCTTAAATCAGAGACAAGGATTAAAATAAGTCACGGAGTGGCCAGCAGCGAACACCATCAGACATGTCTGAGATGCGTTCGTGTACAACTTTGAGCTCAAATGTTTTTTTTTTTGTTTTGTTTTTTTAACTGAAATTCATTCTTTATTTTACAATATTGAGAAACTACAGATCTTACTTTGAGAGGGAGCTCTTGCAGCAAGTAACACCATTAGGGATATGCTGCCAGGCACTAGGACCCCACGGAAACATTTCTAGCCAGGAATCCAAGGCAGGGGACCGCCTCTGACATCGGGCCCACCCCAACGTCCTGCGTGGTATAAAGGGGGTGGTCCCCCAGCACCACCTCAGTTCTTTTCCCGTCAACCTGCTAGTATCAGCTCCACGGATGCCTCTTTTGCAGTCTTCCACCATTTTCACGCTTCGCGCAGTACTGTTCTTTAGTGTTTTTTCTCGGGAGGGTCATCTCTACAAATCCGATCCCGGACAAAGTGGTGGTGCAGCTTTTAGGCCACTTGGCCGTGGACATTACCATGATTCCCCATGCCCACCTGCACATGAAGGTCCTGCAGTGGAACTTCAGGGTTCAATGGGACCAATGCATGGACGAGCTCGATCAACCGGTCAGGATCTCCAAAGCGGTACTTCGTACTCTGGCATGATGGATCACCCCTTCTCAGCTGAACATCAGGGTTCCCTTTCAATACTCCAATCCTCAGCAGGTCCTCACTACAGACACCTTGGGGCTGCTGGGCTGGAAGTGCATCCTGGCATCCCACCAAACAAGGGGCACCTGGACCTCCGTGGAATACAATCTCCACATCAATGTGCTGGAAATGAGGGCTGTCCTGTATGCCCTGCAGGCCTTCCTGTCAGTGCTCAAGCCAGGTCTTCTGTTAGTCCAGTCAGACAACACTCCAGTAGTCTTCAATCGCAACAAGCAAAGGGACACACATTCTTATCCCCTGTGCAGAGAGGCCATGAAGATTTGGCAGTGAGCAGTGGATCACAACCTGGAAATAACAGCGGTTCATGTTCCAGGGATTCACAACGTCCTCACACATAGCCTAAGCCGCTCTCGGTCTCACAGTCACAAATGGGAGCTACTGCAAGAGGTCATAGATGACCTCTTCAAAAAGTGGGGTCAGCCTGAACTGGACATCTTTGTGTCCCCACACAATGCCAAACTGCCCAATTTCTGCTTGCTAGATCCAGGGCCTGGTGTTTTCTGGCATGACACACTGTCCCTGTCTTGGACAGGGAGGTTCCTATACACCTTCCCTCCCTTTCCACTCCTCCAGAGAGTGCTACTCAAGCTGCAGGCAGAGAGCATACGTACGATTCTTGTAGCACCCTTCTGGCCTCATCAGATCTGGTTCCTGTTGCTCCAGCAAATGGTATCAGAACCGCTGGTCTCGTTACCCCCATCCACTCGCTTGCTCTCCCAGGAGCAGGGAACCCTAGTACACCCGAATCTTTGGTCTCTGCATGCATGGCTCCTGCAGACCTAATCAGGGACAGATCTGGAGTGTCCTCTAGAGTGGCAGAGGTTCTCATGGCAGCGAGAATGCCCCGACCACAGCAATGCACGCCATGAAATGGAAACGTTTCTGCTTATGGGCATCCCTCCATTCCTTGGACCCTTCCCACTGTCCAGCGGAATCCACGCTGGAGTAACTTCTTTCTCTATCAGACAGGGGACTCAGCTACTCATCCATTAACGTGCACCTTTCTGCGCTGTCAGCTTACTGTACGCCAATGGATGGGAAAGCTCTGGTACAATTGGATTTGTGCAAGACCTTCTTACGGGATATCTTGCACATCAAACCTCCCAGGAGGAATCCCGTCCCTCCATGGGATCTTCTTTTTATGTTGGGAAAACTTACGTTGTCCCCCTTTGAGCCAGCTGCAAGCTGTGAGCTACACTCCCTCTCCTGGAAGGCATTATTTTTAGTTGCCATTACTTCCGCTTGAAGGATTCTCCGAGCTACAGGCTCTGATGTGTAAAGAGCCTTATCTTATTTTCCACATGGACAGAGTTGCTCTGCGTACCAATCCTAAGATCCTTCCAAAAGTTGTGTCCGAATTCCCTTTAAATCAGGACATTCAACTACCGGCTTATTACCCAGAATACTCGAACAAAGGGGAGGTCTTGTCACATACTCTGGATGTATATAGAATCGTTAATTACTATACAGACTGTACTCATTCGTCTAGACAGATACACCAGTTGTTTGTCTCCTTCGCCCAAAGAAAGTTAGGGGCTCCAGTGACCAAGCAGACACTGGCCAAATGGTTGGTCAATTGCACTGCATTCTGTTACCAAAAGTACAACAAACCCTTGCTGGGACTGGCCAAGGGTCATTCCACCAGAGGTGTTGCAACCTCCTTTGTGTCCCTCAAAAAGGTTTCTGCAGCGGATCTCTGTGCAGCTGCTACTTGGAGTTTGGTCCACACCTTCATTAGGCACTACAGTCTGGACAATGCTTCCAGAAGGAGAGCAGGGTTTGGCTTTGCGGTCCTCCAGGGACTACTCTCCTAAGGAGTGCTAAGGACACTGTTTCTACTAGTCCACCACCCTTCTGACCTGGGTCTCTTCTTGCACTGCTTGGGACTCAGTTCTAATGGTGTCTCCTGCCGCAAGAGCTCCCTCTCGAAGTAAGATAGTACAGTTACGTAACAACTTACTGTAACAGTAGATCTTCGAGAGGAGCTTTTGCAACAGGTGGATGTTCCCTCCCACCTGACCCCAGGGTTATGTAACTGTACTTCTCTCTGGGGGATGGGAGATCCTCCTCGGTTCCCCATCCTGAATAACAGCCAGGTCTCCGGTGGGTGAACTGAGGTGGTGCTGGAGGACCGCCCCCTTTATACCACGCAGGACGTTAGGGCAGAGCCGATGTCAGAGGCAGTCCCCCACCTTGGACTGCTAGCTAGAAATTTTTCTGTGGGGTCCTAGTGCCTGGCGGCATAGTCCTAATGGTGTTACCTGCTGCAAGAGCTCCTCTCGAAGATCTACTGTTACAGTAAGTTCTTACGTAACTGTACTTCACTATCTGACCAAGGGAGTAGGTTTGACCATTTTCAATAATGGGAAAGCCATGGCAAGCTGCTCAACAAGATACAGGCAAGTGCAAAGTGCAGTGATCACCAGAGCAAGCATATGGTAAGGGGGGAAGGGGGCCCAGAGGCGGTCAGGCAAACTGAACCACTAACAGCACTTTTCCAATACAAACACAATGAGAAGAGGCCTGTTAACCAAAAGTACTGGCATCATGGCCACCGGGCTAGAGCAGATACCACATTGTGTGTGTTGTGGCGCATGTAGTATGTTGAATTCCAAAGGGCAGTGTTGCATGGTGGAAGAATATAATGCAGTAACGTTGTAAGGTAGCAGCAGTGATGGACTTCGGCAAGGCCTTAGGCTCTGTACCCCACAAGAGGTTGATGTTGCATGGGGTTGGGGAGAAGATGACCAGATGGACAGAGAACTGGCTGAGGAACAGGACCCAGAGGATGATGGAAGGGGGTGGGGAGAACTATCTTGCACCAGGGAGGTCACCAGTGGGGTCCTGCAGTGCTTGATGCTGGAAATGGTGTTGTTCAATGTCTTCCATCAATGATACTGGGGAGGGCATTAAGGGCGAACTGTGCCTATTTGCAGATGTCACCACACTCTGTGGGAGGGTGGGCAGAGCCAAAGGGATACAGGACCTACAAGACAACCTGGAAAAGCTTGCGAGGTGGTCTGGGATTCGGCAGCTTGGCTTCAATGCAAAAATAAATGCAGCCATGCACACTGCAGGCAAGAATCCCAGGACAGAGTACGACCTTGTAGGGGTCCACATAACTGCAACAGAAGAGGAAAAGGATCTGCAAGTGATGATCACTAGTGACCTGAAGCACTCCACGCTGTGCAGGAATGCAGCAGCAAAGGCAGGGATCAGCAGTAGGTGAGAGGAGGTTATACTGCCTTTGTGCAGGTCACTGGTGAGGCCACATCTAGAGTATGGAGTACAGTACTGGTGCGCACACCTTAAAAAGGACATTAACCTGTTGAGACGGTCCAGAGGAGGGCAACTAAAATGATCACGGGCCAGAAGGGTGTAGTATACGAGGAGCCACTGAGAGCCCTGAACATGTACTCCCTGGAGGAGGAGGAGAAGAGAGAGACAGAGGGAGGAAGGACATGACTGAGATCTTAACGTCCTTGAAGGGGAAAAACAGGGTGGCTAATGAGGGTCTCTTTAAGCTGCATGGCAATTGAAACACAAGGGGACACAGTCTTAAGTTAAGGGATCAGGAGGGAGGCTAGGAAACATTTCTTCATAGAGAGGGTGGTGGCCAGTTGGAATTCGCCAACAGAAGAGATGGTCTCTATAAAGACAGTGGGCAGCTTCAAGAGAGGCTGGGATAGATTTAAAGGGGAAGTACAGGTCGAGGGAAGGGCAGATTAAAAGGATGGGAGGTGGGCAGGGACAGTAGCTTAAGCACTGGACCCTGCAATATGAGTAAACTAGACAGACCAAATGGCCTTATTCCGCTGACTTCATGTGTGTTCATATGTATGTTTGCATGGTCGGGAACAGCACTAAAATGTGCCAAAAGGGAAAAAGTTGCATCCTGCCCAGAAATGACCCCTCTTCCCTTGCCAATGGCTCCAAATTGATGTACTTATTCTATAGCAATACCTAAAAGGAAGGTGAGAAACTGTTCAAAATCTGCCATCGATTAGGTTTAGACTTTTTAACCATTTTTTTTTTGTTTGTTACACTAGTGGGACCAATAATTCGACCTATGTTTTAAACTCCCCAGCCCTCTGACTCACCTCTAACAGAAAGTCTGAAGCATCATGAAGACACATAACAAGCGTTCCTACACGCACCATATTATTCATGTAGGAAAACATGATTAATCCTACTGTAGCGAGGTGATGTACAAACATGATGAGAAAATCCTGAAAAATAAAAACAAGATAGTAGGGGAAACAGACTCAGACACTTTGATTACTGCCCAATAAAAGTTATTTTTCACCATCAGTCTAGGGAGTTTACTTTGTATGCTGCCTGTGCGTACAAACTCGGGTTTGACAAGGGCACAACACACTACAAAACAAATCTTGCATCTTGTAAATTAAATGATCACATTCCTGTGGGAAGGAAAAGCATGCGACTCAGCTAATTCACCCACTTTGCAGACCAAAGGTCATCAGCCCCCCGGTCCCATCACAGGCATCAACTCAGATGATGGTGGTTTGATTAAATTCTGCTAGACCAACAGTCATATGGCTGTCCGGAGTAGCAGTAACTTTCATAATGCGAGGGTTCTTGGCACTGAATATAAAGTTTCTTTTCATTTGAAATTCTTTTACTTCCTCGTTTCAATCCAGATGACATGGTCACTGTGGCTGCTTCTGCAGATAGCCACATCACAAAAGCCACATAATGGAACTAGAGCTCGAGTATGCAAAGCTCTCAATGTTCGATCTGAAAAAACGTTCATATTAAACCAGGCAAAATTCACACTGTTCATGTTCGACTGGTGCAATACAGATGTTGTGAATTACGAGCCCCTTTCAATTTTGGATATGTGACAGCATCCCCACCCCCCAAAAACAAACAAAAAAAATAAAACAGCGCTCTCCAACACACACACACTTCTCGTAACTAAATATCATCCCACCAATGTCCGCCCAAGTTCAGACTGGTTTGCTACGAATGCCAGTGCAGGCCACGTCCCGCAACCACTGAAATTCAAATACATGCCCACCATATACCCAATCCTCTTAGGCAGACTACCCGAATGCTGCTGTGCCCAATGGGGACCTTAACAGCACAGGTTCTCTACGGAGGGACTGGAGCGCTGTACTGGCAGTGCTGTACTGGTAATGTTAATAAAGAAGGAATACTGCTTTACGGGGCTCTAAGTCAGGTGCATTTTATCAGAACTAAAATTTACTATAAAAATGTCAAACTAGTGAAAAGAAGATCACCATCTTACCTTTCTTTTAATATCTGTAAACTGTGAAAACATGAGAGACCAGTAGAAGGCCAGCTCCATGATGTAATAGTAATAAAGTCCTGATGTTAGGGGCTGTGAAGAAAAAAAATAGAATTCTGTTGCAAGAACACAATAAAATAAGAGTACATCTTGCATGTCTCCTACGGGCCCTGTTCTCAAAAACCTCAACATATCAGCACAGAAAGCGTCCGTTTATTTTCTTTCAGTACCTATAGTACAAGAACTGATTTCAAGCCTCAGAAATTTATTTCTGTCTATATGGCGTCGGCACTGTGCTGAATAATGCATTCTTTTCTACTCTGGTATGTGCTTGAAGTGTGCCTTTACTTTATTTCGGGATCCTGACCAAGTTAAAGGGCTTTATTAATGTGTAAGATGGAAGGCTAAGGCATGAAATGCATGCAAGACATATTTTACAGACCTATTAAAACCACAAACAAAAGAATACCCACAAACAGTTCATTACATTTCCTTTACAATTATGTTATACACAATGGCAAACAAATTGTCAATTTTAATCATATCATGCAGTATGAGAGGGGTGCTGCACTTCTGAGGTGCCGTCTTTCGGATGAGATGTTAAAACTGAGGTCCCATCTGCCTGGATTGGTGGTAGTTCAATTGGATGTTAAAGATCCCATGGCACTCATCGAAAAGAGTAGGGGAATTTCCCCAGTGTCCTGGCCAGATTGCCCTCATTCACTAAAAATACCCCCAACAGCTTAATCTGGTTTAAGGTCAGTTGGCATTCATCTGTATCCCCCTCCCCCGGGTCGTGCCTGAAAATAGGCAGGATTTGTCTGGTGCACTTACCTGGCCAGCAAAACTAAATAAAAAAATAAATGTTTAGAGCCCTAGTAATATTTAGACAATCAGGACCTTTTGAGGGGAGCATCCCTAAAAAACCCAAAGAGCACTGCATGCTACATGATGTCCGGCCTCCGATATAGCATTTTTTAAACATTTTAATAGATACAGAAGCAAATGGTTTGATACCTTCTATTGGACCAACACAGATGTAACAAAATGAAAACGGTGCCTAAGCTTTCGGACCAACCAAGTCCTTCCTCAGAAACCTACACCAGTAGTGGCATAAGCTTCCGAGGAAGGACTTGGTTCGAATCTAACAAACGATATTCCATCTATGTTGGTCTAGCTTCTGAACCAGCCAAGTCCTTCCTCAAAGGCTTATGCCACAACTCCTTCCTTGGAAGCTTATACCACAACTGGCATAAGCTTCTGAAGAAGGACTTGGTTGGTCTGAAAGTAGGCACCATTTTCTTCTTGTTACATCTACGTTGGTCCAATAGAAGGCATCAAACCTTTGCTTCTGGATCTGTTCTTACAAGGACCAATATAGCAACTAAACTAATTCTGTATGTTAAACATTTTAAGAAACACAGGGTAGTTCAAGGACCTCAAAAAACCTACAGGGACATAATATCACCAACGAAACCGCGCACATCAAGACCACGCCGCGAGTAGTGCATGTGGCTTTATAGCAACAGGGGAATTACAGCGATACGAAAGTATCACTACCCTCTGATGCTGACCAGCATGAAGGAAGTGGATGTAGCCACTGCCTTTTGGGTGCTCAGTAGAGCCACTCCCATGGTGGAGTGGCTAGAGCACCCGACCCTGCAGTGGATGGGGTTTGGGGTTTGGGGATGTGGTTTGATTCCCTGCTAGGGAATCTTTTCCTTTTTATACAGTATTACCTTGATTATCCAACCTCCCATTATCCGAACCTCTGGATTATCTAAACTTGTAACATGGCAAATAATGTGTGCCGTGAATCCAGCATAACGATAGGTGGAAACACACCCAGTGGTACAAAATTAAGTGGGCATTAAATCCCTAGAAATGACCGCTTCATTTTGTAGTACAAACACTGTCCACATGAAAAGCGCTACCTGAGCACACATAGAGAAATTTTCCAGTCACTCACTGACTTGTGACAATAGTTATGCAGTTTCGAGCAGCAGCACAAGTGGCTTCTTAGCCGATGGTGAGACATGGGCAAAATATCCAGCAATCCACATGGCTGATCTCGGTAAAATGTGCAGAAAAGCAGTTTGTGCAAATAGTTTTATTGAAAGTGTCACACTGTTCGTACCGAGCAATACATGAACAAAACCTCCCATAATCCTTCACAGTACAACGCATGGAAAACAAGTGAAGTTACGAGGAATGGTAATGACTAACCACCGTTTAAAAAATGAAATGCATGTTACAGCATTTATTGAATGACATTACAGATCAACAATTTAAATGCTGAACTCGTAACAGCCACAATATTAACGGATGTTAGACGTTCGAAAACATATGGCGCAGAGTAGCATACAGAAACTCAAACAAAAATGCGTGTCTCTGCGTTTTAAATAATAATGTTGGCAGTCTATTTCTGTAGCACTTCCATGTTACAAGTACATTAATCTCCTTGACAGGAGGTAATTTCCCAGGAATTAATGCATGGTTGGGTGGTGGGAAGCACTCGGCCTGCGGCCTTGTGCACCCCCAACCATGCATTAATTCCTGGGAAATTACTTCCCGTCTCAGGGATTAATGCTTACTTATACCATGTCCCCCTAGCTAATACGAACATGGTGATAGGGACCCTCAATTTTATGAACCCCTCGATTATCCAAACTAATCTTACCTCCCCCATTGAGTTCGGATAATCGAGATTGTACTGTATTTATATTTTATCATTTGCCCATGTCCACACCCCCATGGAGTTGATTATAATAGTTCCAGGGGGTGGGAGGGAAACCCCCCGGCAAAACACAAGAAAAACTTTCAGGTGTTGCTGCACACTGTATGTAGGCACACGCTCTTGATGTGCATGGTTTTGTCCGTGACATTATGACCCCGTGCCCTCAAAAACGCTGGACATATATATAAGCATACTTAACTCATTTGGATCTATGTACAAATTATGGAGGGAGATAGGCTACTGTCTGTTACTCGTGCCTCTCCCTCTCATGAAATAAATGTACGAGGGTGAGTTATGATTAGTTCAGAACTTCATAACTAACCCCTTTAACAAAGAAATGGTACAGACTGGTTCAGTTTCCAAAGATATCAGTATAAAGCCAGATCATTTTTCCCCACATGAAGTTTTCTCCCTTGGCATGCTAGTATCTGTACAACCCAAATACAGAGCAGAGGGGCCACTGTGCACGCTTCCAAAGTTCAGGACGGAGCTCAGGGCACCGCGGTGACAGAAAGCAGGCCAGACTGGGCTCGCTGCAGGGCAGCAACATACCTCTGCCAAGGAGAGTCAGCGGTCAGTTCTGGCACCACAGGGGCCTCTGCAGCTGGGCCAGAAAGCTTCTTCTCGCTGCAAGGGCATTGTGTGCATGCGCATGAAGCGTTCAAGCCACAGGTAGAGGGACAGTAAAGGGGAGAAAAATGGGATTAAAAAAAACAGAGGTCTGAATGACGGCACATCTGCTTGAACAGGATATATCCCTGAAACTACGGGAGACGGGATACAAATATGATTTAAAAAAAATGCAGATCATGGCATGAACACATTGTTCTCCATCTTTGGTGGAAGGGGTGGCAGTGGCTACTCAGTGCATGCTGACCAGCCACCGATTGGAATGCTTCAGGTACAGAGGCTATTCCTCATTCCACTCCAGTGGAAAACAGGAAAATACAGATATGGAATACATCATGCCCAGACCAATCGGTCTAGGTAAATTCATTAAACTAAATCATGCACAAGCTGAGGACACATGATGTTTTCAATCTAACTCACTCCAAAGCATTTTAGCTACTTGCAGGAAGGAAGTATAGCCTAGTGGTTACAGCACAGAGCTGTAAACCTATAGAGACAGAAGACCTGAAAAAAGCTGCTGTTACCATAGTATCCTGCTCTAATGACACAGGAAGTGTGGAAATGTTGGAAGTGTGGAAATAATGTGATATTTCCACAGTTCTCATTTCAACCCTTCTTTTAGAATAATCTGTTTCATACAATGTAGGGAAGAGTCATACCCCTAGAGAGAAATGATTTATTTTAGCCCCTGAAGCATTTTAAATAAAGCTAAACTATCTCAATTTGGCAGCGTCATCAGTTCACAGATGACACAGTTAGCAAAGTGTAATGACATCACAATTATCTCTACTGCACTCAAAAGAGATCAATGAAATGAACCGGAAACAGTAAACTCTTCATAAAAACAAATAATGTAGAAGCTTTACAACTAAAAAAACATTGTATAAATTGGGCATGTAATGGCCTGGTATGCATTCACTTACAAGGGAGTAGTTTACCTAGCTAAGTTAACGGTCAGTGTCAGTGGCTCAGTAGGTAGCACACTCGCCTCTGAGGCAGGGAGATCAGAGGACTGTGGGTTCAGTTCCCACATCTGGCACTTGGGTTAATATCCCAGTACTGACACTGTAGTGCAGCATGAGAGGGGTGCTGCAATTCTGAGGTGCCATCTTTCGGATGCGACGTTAAACCAAGGTCCCATCTGACTGGATTGGTGGTAGTTCAGGTGGATGCTAAAGATCCCATAGCACTTATCGAAAAATTTCCCGTGTCCTGGCCAAATTTCTCTCATTCACTAAAATACCACCAACAACAATCTGGTTCAAGGTCAGTTGGCATTCATCTGTATCCCTCCCCAGGTCGTGCCTGAAAATAGGCAAGATTTGTCTAGTGCACTTACCCGTCAACAAAACTAAATAAAATAAATAAAGTTGTAGCTCTTTAATCACCACAGTCATTGCCCCATCCTATCTGTCACTTAATTGAAGACTTGCATTGAGCTGGACCTCATACAGACAGGTTTATCTGTGTAACCACTCAGCAGCACTCACAGCAAGAATCTGCTCTGCATTTACCAAGTTCTACTAGCTTCACAATGGAAGTCTTACCACGTGTCAGATGCTCTGTAGCATGGCCCTCTCTGCTCTCTACCAGTAAAGAAATATGTGTCTGTAGTTCACCCTTTTATAATGGACAAGTGGAATTGGGCGAGCATCGTGGCGCCTCTTTACGCCATGATGTCAGATGTCAGTTGACATGCGCCTATGCACAACGGTTGTAACTATCAGAATGTGATAAATGCAAAGCAGTTTACTTGCAATTAATGAATGAATATATTTAAAATTTTGGAATGAGCTGACAAAATACTGATAATACCCCACAGGCACGCCAAACAAACGCAAAAGAACAAGCAATAAAAGTAAACGTTATTAAGAAAGGTAACATTTCTCAAATATGTTTGGGTCAGGGTAGGACAAATCAGCTAGGTGGCCAATGGCACAAAAATGTGTTTGGCTACCAAATTTGAAACTTACTGCCAAATTTTTGAACTTACTGGCCAACTGACCACAGATTTTAAAGCACTTACAAATGGTGGCCGCTGAAAATACTGATTTGGCTATGAGATTTTGAAAGCTGGTGGTCAAAATGACCAGTGGGGGATTCAAACATGCATGGGATAGACTTAAGGGAACCCTAGATGTGGAAAGGAAGCAAAGCCAGTGACCAAGGAGGGCCAGTGGCTGCTGATGCAGGCAGGGAATCGACCCAGACTGGCTGGGGCTAAGCGGTCCCTCATGATCCCAACTACTATGTACACTGATTTGTCCCAACCTGGTTTGGGTAACGGTTTATTTATTTTGTTGTACTATTTCAGGATTGTTTCTGATGTTTGAACAAAAATCACAAATGGAGAATTATGTTCAGCATGTCTAAACACTGTTTACTAAACAAGGTTAAATTAAAATCTATAAAATATATGGAATGTGGTGACTGTATGAGATTTGGAATGTAGGGATTTTACATATGGTCAGATTTGATTGTATGTTTGTTAGAAGCTCATTAGAGCTTTGGGATTAACTATTTATTTGTGCAATAGGTAACATTTGCACAATAACTGGGATAAAAGAAACTATGTGTTTAAATAATTTAATACAGCAGACATAAATATAAACGTACTTGGTGTTGAAACAGAGTACCATTATAATTATTTGCTATAGGACTGAAGTACCGAGGAATATTCATCTTGGAACTGTCTGCAAATTTTGGAAGGAGTTTCTGAACTGTTTCACCCTTATGTTTCCAATAGTATACGTAATTTTTATTAATATTTTAAAGAGTACAGTATATATGTGTGTGTGTTATATATTTTGTAGACATCAACCAGTAAACCCTGAAGAAGGATCACTATGGCCCCGAAATGTTGGTATGATTTGACACCTGGGGCTCGATTCAGAGGGATGCTTGGAATGGCGTAAACCCTGGTATGCCGAATACAGCATGGGGCTTGTGGCATTCTGGCCAGCAATCGAATTACAATCCCATGCACCATTTGCCATGAGTTAGACCAGCTTTTTTTTTTTTATTCTTTATGCCTCCTCTCATAGCAAGCAGGTGGCTCTGGCCCCTCCTCGAAGGGGACTCATCTCTCCGGAGGGCTTTTCCCCACACCCATCTCCACCAGCCATCCCCCATGGGTTGCCCCTCCATGACAGAGTTGGCGGCAAGGGGTGCCAGCCTCCCCCCACCCCCCAGAAGCCAACATATAGATTGCCGGGGGGGGGGGGAGGCGCAGGCTGCCATCATGGAGCCTGCCAGCTCCAAAGCCTTTTTCCATTTTCTCCCCAAACCCACACACGTGCAGTGGGCAGGGCAACTGTCTCCACCTCTGTGGAGGCAGTCTACCCCATTCTAGGATCGCGCCTGACCACCGCTGGGCATCAGTCTACAGCATGATGCTGAGACCCCCGCATCCTCGAGGAAGAAGAGCTGTCAGTCGACGCCAGTCCTTCCTCACCCTAGCTGACCCCCGAGCAACCAGAGTCCATTCTCGAACCTCGGTCGCCGGTGTTGTGTAAGGTGAGGCATCCAGCGCCTCAGCCCTCTGCACCGGCTTGTTAGACCAGCTTTTTGCTGCAAATGTGGGACCTTTTTACGGGGTTTGCGTCAAATAGCTGGCACAAGCCACCATAAAGTGGGAAAAGTGCCACAAATGCATGTGACCTTTTTGAAATGGGCACAAGTCGCATCAATATGCAAGGCTCGGCTGCAGGGTTGATGTAGGGCTTGATGTAAGCTCTGTGTCAACCTTTCTGAATTGAGCGCTTGGTGTTATGCTACCAAAATAAAACAAATATTAATATCAAGAATATGAGTGAGTGGGTGGGTCTATTATTTCCAATGTGCTTAAGATGCATGCATCTGTCTTGACTGGGACAGACTACTCCCTGAGAGGAATATTTTTTTGAGGTTAGCTGGGATGGAGCTGTGATCCTGTTTCTGTCACTCCTATCCACTTTTACAGTAGCTTCAACTTCCTTCAGGTCCCTCCAAATCGACTCCCATCAGAGATACTGGCAGCTTGCCTCAGATTTTTATCCTGATCTACACAGTGCGCAGTGAGACCTGATTTGGGCTGTGCTCCACCAGCCTACTGTAAGGAGTGATGGTAGTGCACTGGGAAGGGTGTGGGAGCCAGGGCGAGGGTGGTGAGCAAGCCTCAAGTGATAAGCACTTAACTGTGAGAGATGGCAACCCCCCGCTGGGGCACTACCTTTTCAATGTTCCCAGGACCCCAGTTTTCTCACATAGTGGCACAACATGCTATCATCAGTGCTCCTAGGCCAGGCTAACACAACTGCCGTGGTCCACTTGCTCTTTTTCAGTGCTACGAATTAGTAGACTCACACTTAGCAAACATATCCAATGGGAGGGGGATGACGGCACATGGCATTTGGGATTCAGACTTGTTAATTTATGGTTCTGAAGATATGCATTATAGTATTACAGCAATATAAATGGTAAGTTTTATTATGTGCCGTACACAAAGTTAAAAAGCTATTAGAACCAAAAATAGCAGACAGGAAAATGTTACAGAAGTAGTCAGTTGTAACTTTTTATTTCTGAAGTATTTTTCTTTTCCCTTTCACTTATTAAAAAGTTTTCTACGTGATAGTATTACGCTGGATGTGTGGAACAGCACTCTGTTTGGCAGCTGACATATCTAGCTCTGTTCCTCCCATTACATCATCAGCACTGTGGCCTCACTGACAGTGACATCACAGGTGATTGACCTGGCAGGTACTGAGCGGCTCTTCCTGAGCAGCTCTGATGTCACAGTCATTGAGGTCACAATGCCGATGATGTAATGGGAGGAACAGAGCCAGATATGTCCTTTGTCAGACAGAGTGCTGTTCCACATATCACACCTACTAACATCACGTTAAAAAAAAAAATTGTTTAATTAACCAAAGGAAAAAGAAAAATTACCCCAGCTATAAAAGGTCATAGATGAATGCTTTTAAAAACTAATATTAATTAGTACACTAGCTTATTAAAGGGGCACTGTCAGCTTTGCCCCTCCATTTTGCTTCAAAATCACACACCTAACAGACGATTACTGTAGAATGCCCCTTCCCTCCCCATATCTCAAAATTCCCACTTTGTACCTGGTTTGATTACTTTTACCTTTTAAGTTGCGCGTTCAGTCCGAGTTTAAATCACGCACCTACCAGAAGCTAGTACTGGTCGGGAACGTGTGTTTGCTACAAGCGCAGTCCCAAACTGCATTTTTTTTTCATGAGCACGGTTATCAGAACAAGCTCCACCGATCCATTACAGTACTCCAAATGCTTAGTGGGATCTCCGAAAACAAACCGAGTACTCCGAGTTGTACAAATAAAGGTTTTTGACCAGGGCCAAAATCCCGTGCATGCACAGGAACAGACTTAGCAAATATCCCGCGCATGCGCAAGAGTGTGCCGCTCCTGCGCATGTGCAGGATTTCAGCCCTGGACAAAACCTTTTATTTATACAACTCGGAGTGCTCCGTTTGTTTTCGGAGAGCCCACTAAGCATTTGGAGTACTGTAATGGATCGGTGGAGCTTGTTCTGATACCGTGCTCATGAAAAAAAGGCAGCTTGGGACTGGCCTGTAAGTAGACGATGTTCCTGACCATATCAGCTGCCGGGTAGGCGCAGGTGATTTAAACTTGGACCAAACGCAACAACTAAAAGGTAAAAATAATCAAAACAGGTACAAAGTGGTAATTTTGAGATATGGGGGGGAATTCTACAGTAACTGTTAGAGGCACACTCGTGTGATTTTGAAGCAAAACGGAGGGGCAAAGCTGACAGTGTCCCTTTAAAGGTGCTGCGCTAATTAAAATAAACCTGTACATAAAACAGTAAAATAAAACAATCAAATAACATCATAAACCATGTGATATCAAAATATTTTAAATGTGCTAGTAAAAGTATTAATCTCTGCAAAATGCCAGAAGGGTGGGGATTTGACAGACGGTGCCCATTTTGACTGCATGGTAGATGTATTCCACTGTCCTTGCACTTTTAGTATGAAACAGGCAGTGCTTTTCTTTGTACAAACTGATCTATCCAGGGAGGGAGTAAGGGGGATGATTATCTGATTGAATGATGCCATTTTGTTTGAGGCCCATTCCTGGCAATGTATCCTCCCCCAAACATCTGTTCTCGCACTGCCTTTTTTTACGATTATGAAATTATTGTTTTTTCATTTCCCGCATACACCCCCCAAACCAAAAACTCATCTGGTCTGCAACATAAGCATTCTTTCAGACAAGCAGCTAGCTTCATCGCTAAACCAGTACCGCTCCTTGGTCAACTGGCAGGAGGTGCTCCGAATGCCAGACAACCCACATCCTCCCTTGCCAGAAGCTGAGAGTCTTATTTACTTATTTCATTGAAAAGTTTCACCAGGTAAGGTACACTGAACAACAAGTTGCTCATCTCCCAGTACGACCTGGGGGAGCAGGTAGAGGAGTTACTTAGTATTATAGAGTACACGCAATAGCACAAAAGCAGTTTAAACAAGAAGCATTAAGGCATGGATTACAAGCATACGATGGCAGGGAGTACAACAGTACACACAACAGCACAGAAGCAGTTTACACAAAGGCATATAAAGCAAGGCTTAACAAGCATAAAAGCACGGGTATTTACAAGGCAGACAAGGATTCAGCCTGTTCTATAACCTAGAGGGTGAGCCAGAATAGTGACTAAGATATTCCAAACTTGTCTAGAGGCTTGCAATACGAGGACTATTATTAAAACAAGACAAAAACAACGAGAGGGAAACTAAAAATGTGGCAACAAAGGAGCTAGTGGCCAGGGCGAGTCCCGCAGGCTGAGGAGAACGTACCAGAGAGAGAGAGAGATTGATAGAGAGTACTATCAAAGACAAGACGCAGGAAAATAGTCTAGCCGGAGCAGCAATGAGGGTTATCAAACAACCAATGGGAAGGGGAGTGAGGGACGGGGGGCTAGGCATGTGCGCATATAGAGAGGACATTATATAGTGCTTAGTGGAAAATTGTCCATATTTTCAGTCTCCCCCCCCCAAAGGCTTACCCACCAATTAAGCGTTTCACAAGGAAAAGCCCTTTGTTATGCCATGTAACTTACTTTATTTAAATTTTGTAAACTCCAGGTGTCTAAAACATGGCAGACGATGCGTGACTCCACACCACTCGCTTCAATACACATGTACTGAAGCGAGCGGTGCAGCGCCGCACTTTAATACTTAATGGAGCCAGCACTATATACCATGATCCGACACCGGAGTTTACAAAATTAAAATAAAGTAAGTTCAAGTAATTTGATACTGCATTTTGGGATATCCAACAGTGTAATCAGTTAATATCTTTACCAATATGCCAACCAGGTTACGACCTGCAGGAAAGTGCACTGGTACAATGAGCCTGAAAAGAGCATGGGTGGAAGTGACTTACGCCACTGTTCCTGCATATCTGGATAGATGACAGGTAAATGTGGCACGTCCCCATCTGCTACGCAGAACAGTTACTCAACTACAGAACTTCTACTTTTGCCTAAGAACTTTTTTTGTTTAGGTGTTATTCATTACCAGCTACAACTGAAAACATCAGTGGAATGTTCTTGCGGACGGCTTGAATTACATAGTGGCACCCAATATGTTTATTTATTTATTTAGCCTTGTCCATGGGGAGGGGCGATACTGATGGAAACCAACTGATGTTGAACCAGGTGAAGCTGTTGGTGGTATTTTTTAGTAAATGGGGGACATTTTCCTGGATACTGGGGAACTTCCCCTACTCTTTTCAAGAAGTGCCACGGGGTCTTTAAAGTCCACCTGAATAACCACCAGAACAGGCAGTCAGGACCTCGGTTCAACATACCATCCGAAAGACGGATATAAAATAAAATACTTTATCTTATACATCTCTGTATTGCTGTTCAAAGAGCTGGAAAGACTAAGCCACCACCCTTCCTCTCTAATATAGCCAGTCAGCCATGTCAGGGAAACCCGTCATCAGAAATTTGCAATACAGACTGTGAGGGAGAGCCCTTGTTCACACGGAAAGCATGCCACAGGCTCCCTCTACCAGAAAGATGGTTCCTCTGCCATCTTGATTGTCATGCGGTGCAATAATCACTTACTGAAAAACATGCATACTCCCAGCTACCTCCCTCCCATTAAAACATGCATTCTATACCAACATGAATTCAGAAATGTCAAATGCTAACTACTTGCATGCCTGGCTCAACGAGTTAGGCAATTATAGGGACAGTAAGTCCAGAGTTAATACCCGTAAGAGGAATGTTCAAAAAGGACTTGGTACTTTGTAACTACATCCCGGTATTCATTTGTCTTCTCCTTCTAATGCGGCTCCCTCTCTAAGCTTGACTGCGGCACACTATTAAACTCCTCCGCAATTTTATCCACTCATTTTGTGCCTCTTTGGAATCAGTAAATTGGCAGGTGTGTCAACCAGAAATGATCCAGAATCCTGCCGGGGCCAGAAGCGAATGTACCACTCCGAGCCCTTGGAGCTGCTGCCGACATAGAATCAAACAATTTTCTTTTAGACCTCGTAGCGAACAACCAGTCTGGAAAAAGTTTAATGTCCATATTATCAACTGTAACAGAGAAGTTTTGCCTCATCCACTGAAGCAATTGGTCCCAGGTCTCCATACCTTTAGTGATCAACAGAACAGTTCCGGGAGCAGTGGTATTCTGTTGCACCCCACATAAGTTAACTCTGTACCCCCAGATAATATCCAAAAGCTCAACTCCCAGATCCTCTTGTAGCGCGCGCTGTATCCATGTCCTAAAACAGGACACCAGGTCCTCCCACTCCACTCCTTTGTGCAGGCTGACTACCCTGATATTCATGGCCCTATAGGTGTTTTCAAGAGTCTGGAAGCAGGATATAAGGTGAGTGTTTTCCACGGTTAGCTTACTCGCTACAGCTTAGATCGCTCATCTGACTGTTGCATCGATTTTGGTGTCCTGTGAACTCAGTCTGTTAAGTACGAGTTCAGTTATTTTGTCCCTCTCCCAAACTACCTTGAGAACACTTTACAAAGGTGGGGTTGCCACTATCTGGGCTACTTTCTGTGCTGCTCCCAGGTGCTTGAGAGGCCTGCTGTTGAGCTGCGTGTTGTTGTCCTTGTGGACGATTTTTCCCTTGTCCACCAGTCGTGTTCTCACGATGTCATCGCCAATTTAATGCAGTTGCCCAATAAGTAAGGATGCCGATGGTGTAGTTCAGGCAGAAAGCAAGTTCACTGTAAGGATTAAAAGTTTATATTTTTTCCGTTTCTGCTGGAGCCGACGTTCAGAGCAACCAGTCAGGTGTGTGGCTCCCTCTGCCCCCAGAAAGCTCTTTTAAATGAGGTATTGGGCTTACCTGTAACTGGCAGTGGCAGCAATCCAGAGATATTGATGATCGAGTCTGCCCTATACTGATACTACTAGCCACCATTTTCAAAACCTTGTGATATCACAGATGATCAAGCCGTACTGAAAAACAACATGGTTAGCCATGGCTTGGTCGTCAGCGTCATCACAAGGCTCTAAAAATGGCAGCTGTGTAGTATCCATATACAGCAGACAGTCATTGATATCTCTGCACTGCTGCCAGCCACAGGAAACCCAACACATCATTTAAAAGGTCTTTACATGGGCTTCAAACTATGATGGGCACCATTAACGAATCTTCCTCTTTAATGCCATGACATGCTCAGCCTTCCACCAGTATCAGTGTGGGACTCTATTGCTCACATGCGGACGTGGACGTCCCAGGAGGCAGTGCGATGCACTTCCGTTACGTCACTGAGCCAAGCCCTTTTACTATTATTTCACCCCAAATAAACTGCAAAAAGGAAGTATTTTGTTCATCAAGTCTCAGGTCATACACTGCGCAAATGAAAAACACTTTAAAACAGTGAGCGGTTTTTGGTAGCTGCCCCTCCCTCACCACCAGTATACCTACTGTCACATCATATACACCTGCTTATTGGAAGAAATGCATAGAAACATAGAAAATTACAGCAGAAGGAGACCAAGGGTCCAACGAGTCTGCCCAAGAGATACCCAGGACCTATTTATGATCCTGGGAGCTACCCCCTTCCAAATTGATTTCTTTATACCCGTCATGTTGTCCCTTACTTGAGGCTCTAGATCTGTCCCACCTATGCTTGAAATTTATCACAGTCCCTGCTCCACTACCTCAGCTGGCAGTCTGTTCCAAGGCTCCACCGCTTTTCAGTGAAGTAGTGCTCTCAGTTCCTCTCCTAACCCCCAATCAATTTCCATTCGTGTCCCCTTGTCATTGAGCTTGGAATCCTAATTATTAGCTCTTCTGTGTATGGCACTTTGTTTCGTCTTTTACTCGTGGCATTACACTTGGTTTTTGGACAGAAAAGGGTGAGGATACCCATCTAGTTTGTCCATCCATATCAGTGAGTCCAACTTGCCCCCTTGCTTAAGAGATAATCATCCAGTCTCTGTTTAAATACTTCTTTACTACTACTTAGTATTATATCCTCAGGTAGTAAGTTCCATAGTCTACTAGTTCTATAGACAAAGAAATATAGTCTACCACTCATGTTAGTATGGTATAACAACATTTGCATTTTGTGGGACCTTAGTCCATCTGGTTTAACTTGTATCTCTAGCTCCATTTCTCCTACTAACTCGGAGTTGTTCAGTACCTTGTACATCATCAAGAGATCCACTCTGACATGTCTATGCTCCAATCTGTACATGCCTAAGATTTCCACAGTCTGTCCTCATATGACATGTGTTGCAAACTGGACATTAGCTTGGTGGTTCTCCTCTGCACTCCCTCAACCCTACCCACATCCTTCCTAATGAATGGGCTCCACAACTGAGTGCAATAATCCAGATGCGGCCTGATAAATGTTTGATAAATAGGTACTATTTCTGGTCACAAAAGTTTTTTTAACACAGTTTACAAAGTGATTTGCTCTGTGCACCAACTTTGCACAGTGAGTACTGAATCTGAGCTTCCTGTCAATTGTAGGAACTTAAATGTCTCTCATGTCCCCTCTCTCTCTCGTTTCGAGTGAGTACATACTAATCTAATATTAATTACTTTTTACTGCATTCTAATTTATTGGTGCACTTCCTGTAAAGGACCGATTCTGTCAGTTATTTTCTGTAAAGATATTCCATCAGATGTTTGCTGCGGTCTTCCAGAACCTTCATGAAAACGAGATGTTGCGTCCCTTATTGGCAATCTAGTTGGAATTTTTTTTTTTTTAACTATCCTGCTGTTTTTCTTTTTATTTTGTTACTCCCTCTGTCCTACAACCTGATGTTGGGACCGCCACAGCGACAGCCTTGTTCCGGCCACAAGGGCGGGAAAGCAACTGCCTTCATGGATAAAGCAAATACGGCTCCAAAGTAAGTCAGCAGAAGATACACCAATGACAGGCTACCCACTCCCTCCTCAGAGGCCACGCAGCTGACTTCCATGACACATCCACCCCTCTGTGGACTCCAACGTGGGATTCCAGGGCCTGCACATGAACCCTGGCCACTGTTCCTGAAGCACCACTGGGCCAGCCCTGGAACAAACACACAAATAAATAAAATCCCACCGTAAGGTGCAGGCCCTACCCATCTCAGGTACTAAGACATTCGGGGGGATCTGCAGGAAGGGGTTCGCCTACCCCCACTGCCCCGATTCAGTGCATCTTTATTATTCAGCTTCCCATCCCCCCCCTCAAGTAGCTGTCATGGTCAACCTTTACATCTGATCACGAGAGCCACAGAGTCCACCAGGCTCCACTGGTGTCCATACCACTCTCTGAATCAATCGACAAAAGGTGCCCACGTGCCAAGTAGTGCCAATGTCCCGACCAGCACTCCCAGACTGAGCACATTTCTTCCCATGTTCTCAAGACTACCGTGAGATTCTTTACATTAATAACTTCAGTGCTCTTTCAGAGGCATTCTGGCGGGAGGTTTGCTTTCAACTAATAACAGGAAAAGCATCAATCACAAAATAATCACAACTGGTATATATCTACCTGATATGGATAATTATACCAGCACTGTCGTAGGTCCCAGAACCACGGTGTCTGAAGGAAAATGGAGAGAAAGTTAAAACCACAAAATGGAGACACTTGAATATTTGAGGACTGTATACAATAAAAGCAAACGTTACAGGAGAGAATTAACTTGTCAAGATGAAAAGAAAAGTGTTCTGAGCATTAAAAAAAAAATTATGCAATAGTGAGTAACTTCAATGTGCTCGGAGATGGACTGATGTCTCATCTTTGAATGTCAGTCTTGCTGTTTGGGTGAGAGGATTTCAAAGCGAAACTGAGCAAAAGACATGCTGCAAATTAAACGTCAGCAGTGAAGTGGTCAACTCTGTGCTTTGCACATGCCGCAAGTTGTTTGTCTTTAACCAAAAAAAAAAAAAAAGCTCCTCCCCACCCAAATAGCACTCAGTCCCCCCACCCCTCTCATAGCACACAACTGGATTCTCACTAGTGGGGGAGAGGTACTATGAGGGTGGGGAAGGTTTTCCCCTGCTGTATTGGCCGGGATGTGGGCAGAAAGGGGGGGTTGAGTGAATGGGGGAAGGGAGGGAGGTTCTGTTTTTACTGGCTAGCTGGGGTGGGTGGGATAGGTGCTACGAGAGTAGGAGGAAGGGGTTCTAGTCTACTAGGTGGGAGCAGAGGCTTTTTTTTGTAATGTTAAAAAAAAACTTTGCATAAGGAGTTTTCACCTGGCAAAGTGCCCATGTGGCCTCATGGGGAGCTACATGTAGTGGGAGTCCCTTTCACAATGTTCACACAAGCAACATTTTTGGCACTCAGCACATTTCTCCTGAGCAGATATGATAGTCTTATACTACAGCAGACATCGCATACAGCCATTCATTATTGGCTACAGTGATTTATACATAGAGAGAGCGAGTAATGTACGAGGTGTTGTACTTTTTTTTTGACACACCCGAAGTGTATGATACCATACAAACGAGTGTGAAGTACGAGAGGTTTGTAATGGTAATGCACACTGAGGGTGTGAAAAAAATAATAATCAAGCATGAGACTCCATCGCAGTACCAACTTGCTTTATTTGCTGTAATAGGGCCTCTATGCTGTGTTTTGCTTTAACACGCCTTAATCACTCATGGTTCTCCATTAATACGGTGCACAGGTACAGCTTTTAACTTTTTATCAACGTTGTTCTCGACTTGACTTCTTACATCAGTGTTTTTGCCTTTGGGCCCTGCTCTTGGTGTCGAGTCATGCTCTTTATGTGTGAGGTCATTCTGCTCACTGAAGAGCTGTACCTATGCACTACATTAATGAAGGACCATACACGGTTGTGCCATTTTATGGCGAAATGTACCACAGAGGCCTGTTGCATCAACTAAAGTTGGTACAGAACTGACAGACTCCATGAAGCAAGCCTACGGAAAAACAAAGAGTATCTGGAAAATTCTAGTGGATGTGCAACAAAAAGTAACACCACATACTTTATTTTACATAATTGCTAGGGTAAAAGTAGGGGAAAAAAACACTGTTAGGAGTGGGAAGAGTGTGGCTCACGAGAGTGGAAAAGCGGAGCTGGCAGCTTTCACTTTTCATGTCTGGTTGTATCAGCACACCAGAATACTCTGAATGCAATAACCCAAAGAACCGCTTATTTCAGGTTATTTAGAAGAGCAATGCTGTTTAAATGAATATGTGGTTGGTACTGAATGAGTGGCCAGGGGGAATGGCAGCAGTTTTTACTTTCACTTTCACTGACTGGCTGGCTGACACCCACGTCATAATAACCGTCTAGTTATTACAGAATGGGAACAAATGGGCTCACCTGTAATTATCAAGCTTTATATTCCTTTGTTTCATTTAAAAAAGCAGATGAAACACTCTTCCCCCTGCAGCTAAAGTAAAAAGCTCTGCTTTTAATGTTGTCACATGAAACAACAACTGCCCACTAGGATAAGTGGCCATGAGGTTCTGAGCACTGATTGGCTAAAATCACAGGATTTATCATTTCAGTGCAAACCACATGACTGTAAACTATACTCCCCTGTTACACAAGGGAGCCAACACTCGAGTTCGTCTTTGCTTATTTTACAATTTATTAACTCACGATAACCCAAATAAGATGCTATATTTAGATTTCAGTGAGATCATGCTTCTAAACAATACAGCTAAAAAACCTCTACTAGTCTTGATGTACTATAACTCCCAGACCTTGAACAGACCAAATTCAGAGTGCTTTATAGTCAATCCGATGCTTTTATTGCAATGCTTCCAGTGTGTGTGTGTGTGTGTGTGTGTATGTCAGGGGGGGGTGAACGCCTGCATAGCAAGGTATTGAGATAGTAGTTATTCTCATTTATACAATGGCAAGAACATTTCCTGGATTCTGATTGGTCAGTGTGTCCCTGGCACAATGAGGTTATCCCAGCACAACCTCACTGTATTGCTTTGCTCTAGCTTATTTATCTTTTCTTTTAAGAAACAAAGATATACTGCCACATTAAAATCTTTACATTTTTTTAATTTTATTTTGTGTAACAACGGAGTCATTGTATAATAGCAATAATGCATGCCAGGTGTAGGTTGTGCTGGGATAACCTCACTTCTGGATGTTGCAGGCTCAGCTCATGCGCCTTGTGTCCAACCACCCATACGTGAGGTTATCCCAGCACAACCCACACCCTGTCGTGCATTACTGCTCAATTTTTGTTCATAGGCATGTCACCTGTAACCTTTCTAGCCAGTGTACTCCGTTATGCATGTAGATCATGTTTGCTATAACAGTAAAAGGTGAAATATCAGCAAACAGCGTAAAGTAAAAAAAAAAAAAAAAGTCAAACCTGCACTGGTGTAACACCATGTTATGCAAATCTGCCCCACCCTCCTCCTCCAAGATGTGACCATAAAGTGCCCAAACCTACATTTCGGGTCACATCTAATGTCGGACTGTCTTGCCGAGATGGTTATTTCCAACGCCTACCAACTACAGCGAAAACATCAAGGAGCACCGTACGTCATTTGCATTGAGAGGAATTTTGTCTTTCCCCTCTCTGGGGGATTAACACCCTTTACTTCCATTTTCCACCTTGACCCTCACCCCAGTTGTTACAACTGCTGTGCAAAGAAACAGAGAAGAAACATTTTTAAACTCACCGACCAGAGAAAACGAACTCCATATACAAAATAGACTTAATAAAATGTAAACCTCCACCTAAAATAAAACAAATATATTAGGAAAATCAGAAAGCAAATGTAATTAACAAGAGCAGAATCCTTCATTTCACACACTTTGGGCATTCAAAGGGAGTTATATTTCCTTACTGGCGATTACAATTGTGTGTAGGTCTGTCAATACACAAGCAGTTGGTATGGGCTGTCCTCCCTGCTAGCTGGGACAGGCTACAACAGTCTGAGAGGTCTCAGGACACGCCTCTTCCCAGACTCCCGAGTCAACTGTTCTGTCCAAGTCTGTGGGAAAACACTGGTTAAAACTGGAAAACAACAGTTAACATTAGCCAAAAACAGATGCTAACCCTGCACTATACTATATACTGTAGCAGGAAATAT
The DNA here is from genome assembly GCA_016271365.2 of Neoceratodus forsteri. Lineage (NCBI taxonomy): Eukaryota > Metazoa > Chordata > Ceratodontiformes > Ceratodontidae > Neoceratodus > Neoceratodus forsteri. Next base: position 35,511,853 of record JADMNL010000036.1, on the reverse strand, counting down.
TAGCTATCCTTTTATATTCACTATCTTGGTTTTGGAAAATCCGCCAATTTAAAAGGATCGCTAATATTTCCTGAAATTGGTCGGTACAGAAGACTGCATGTAGTAACACTTTGTTGCGGCATTTGGGGAGAGATAGCAAACCCCAGCAAATAATTAGTATTATTAGTTTCAGGGCAGACCCAGGTTTTGGTATTGACTGGTGGACATAACGTTACAGGGTTGACTACTTATGGTGGTACTAATTAAGGTAGGCTGACAACAGAACAGTATAGTTTAATGGCATGATTATGATGGACCTTCTCTCTGCAATCTCATTATTTTCAAAAGAATGGAGAATATTTTGACGCCAATGCATTTGATTCTGGCCAATCTGACTTCCGACTCTGCATAGGACTGGGTTAAATCAAGTTAACTTACTTTTCATATTTACAGCAAAATAACACATTTGAATATTTATTTCTGATAACCATACACGTCTGTAGATTGAACTCATGACCATTTCATGCAATAATAATTTCCTTCATGTCTGAATGGAATAACTGGAATGCTATTAATTAGATAAGGTCCCTTGTTCTTCTACAGATTTTTATATTATAATACCACTTTGTACATACACACTGCATATAACAGGTAATGCGTATTGCAGCCGCTAAGTCTTCCATTTTCTGGGTTAATATAAATAAACTGGTATCTTGTTTCCATCCTGTAGCGGAACCGCGTACATTTTCGGGTGCAAACAAGTTTGGGAAACTGTTAGTGCTAATATTAGCAGGCACAAACATATTCTGTTATACAGTATATATATATTATATATATATACATATATATATATATATATATACACACACACATACACATATACACACACATATACATGCAATACAGGGCAGAAGATAATGTAGAGAATGTATAGCACTGAAAACTGGGAGGGCCTGACTGCCTATGGACAAAGCCTACACACATGACCATAATTACCAGTAAATAGTCCCCTTTTCATTGGCTCCAATAGGCAGTCAGTTGGTATGGGCCCCAATAAAGTAGTCCTCAAACTGGGACTGTCAGTGCTGTACAACAGAGCTCAGTACTCACCTGAAGAATGCAATACTGGCAGAGCTGAGACGATCCAGGTGGCGTTTTTTTGTTTTGTTTTTGTTTAAAGAATTTTTGGGCAGGGAAAGGCAGCTGAAACTCATTTCCAGTTGTGTCTCTGAATCACAGAGAAGTTAAGTGACTTACTCAGGGTCACATAGCATGCACATGGTGCTCGTGGGTTTCAATCCCAAGTCTGCAGGTTCACATCTTGGTGCTCAAACCTCTAGACTATAATGCCTGAAAAACATGCGGACAGAGGGCCACGCAGCAGTTCACAGCTAACCTACAGGGTAAGCCTTGATGTGCGCAGCATAGGAGTTTGCCGCAGCCCATGTAGCCTGCATCCTGATCTTGGGGGGAGTAAACAGACCCCAGAAGAGTATGCTGGGTGGATAGCAGCACATAGCCATTGCCGGGTGGACACGTTCTCCAAACCTAGGAGAACAAAAAGCCTGTTGGTATGGCAGACTGGCTTAGTGCATCTGAGGTAACCTCTAAGGGCTCTCCTAACATCCAGTAAATGCAGCTGTATCTCCTTGCGTTCTTTAGGTTTGGGAAAGGGAAGGCAACACTACCGTCTGCTGCCATAGAAGATAGAGACCACCATTCTGAGGACCACTGTCGCTGTGAAAAACCAGCTATGGCTCATTGTGTGAAAGTGCCTGTATCTCGATACTCCTCAGAGCCGAAGAAATGGGCATGGCAAAAGCAACCTTAAAAAGCACCTTTCCCGGATTTTCACATTACCCACAACATTATCAGGAGGCTCTCCTTACCTGACCGGACATTCCTCCATAGTAGTTGTAAAATTTTCTGTGTAGCCCAATAAAGAAGGGAATGGATCGTATTTTGCCCCCGAGGGGCTAACCGCTCAATCCTTCCACTTCCTGGTCTCCTGATACGTCCCGCGCGAGGGATGTGCTCCATTCAAGTCTATAGGGCCTTTATTTTAAAAGTTATTTTTACTATTATAACTGGATTTTTAGTAGGAATCGGGACCGTGTTCAAGTAACCTTGTTACTTGAATATTGGCCCCAATTTGTACTAAAAAAGTCCAGTTATAATAGTGTAAAATAACTTTTAAAACAATGCCCCATGAACCTGAATGGTGCACGCCCTGCTTAGCATATAATTACATCACAAAACAAGGCAGCGTGGGGACGGTGTTGGAGACCAGGAAGTGGAAGGGATCAGAGGCTAGTCCCCTCGGGGCAAAATATGATCCGATCCTTTCCTTATTGGGCTACACAGAAACGTTTCCAACTACTATGGAGGAACTCCCAGTCAGGTAAGGGAGACTCCTGATAATGCTGCATTGCATCAAGAAAGGTGCTCTTTAAGGGTTAATAGCCACAGGGATATCTCATGGAGGGTCTCAAAGGGGAGTCCATTAAGGAATCGAGGATCACATTTAGCTTCCAGGATGGAAAGACCTGCAGGTTTCTGGGATGGACCTTGTGAAAGGCTTCAAGGAAGCAGACATCTGGATGGGATCCGAGGCAGCATGATCCCATATAACACACGCTAATAAAGTGGGCCACCATCTGCAACGTGAGGGCGCGTAAGAGCTCACTGGTAGGTCTTATTTGTCAAGCATTGACTGGACTGCATCACGGGGTGGATAACATTTGTGGATATATCCTGCCTTCACAAATGTTCTGCAGTCAGAAACTAGGCTGAGAGCTGAAACTTCTGAAGCAGAATCAGTTCTTAATGAAGAAAGTCTTGCCTGATCAGAAGAGAGATTGGTTCGCACATTACCAGGTGTATGAGCATTGAGTATTTGAGTAACATACTCACTGAGGCCAGCGGGGCACAATAAAATCTATGTTGACAGTTTCCTCTGCAGCTTTCATAGCACTTTTGGTACCATTGGCCATAGGAGGAGCATGTACAGAAGGGCATCCTGCCATGGCAGGGAGAGGCAGTCGATCCCCAGTGACTAGCAGTCTCTGTACCTGCTGAAGTGCCAGAGGGTCATTACATTTTTTTATTTTTTTATTTAGTTTTTGCTGGCCGGGTAAGTGCACTAGACAAATCCTGCCTATTTTCAGGCACGACCCAGGGGAGGGGGATATAGATGAATGCCAACTGACCTTGAACCAGATTAAGCTGTTGGTGGTATTTGTAGTGAATGAGGGAAATTTGGCCAGGACACCGGGGAAATTCCCCAACTCTTTTCAATAAGTGCCATGGGATCTTTAACATCCACCTGAACTACCACCAGAACAGGCAGATGGGGCCTCGATTTAATGTCTCATCCGAAAGATGGCACCTCAGAAGTGCAGCACCCCTCTCATGCTGCACTACAGAGTCAGTACTGGGATATTAACCCAAGTGCCAGATGTGGGAACTGAACCCACAGCCCTCTGATCTCCTGGCCTCAGAAGCGAGTGTGCTACCTACTGAGCCACTGACACTGCCGTTTGACTTGGTAGTCATGAGGTCCACAACTGCTTTTCCACAACACTGGCAAATTATATGGAAAATTTTCTGGCTGAGTTTGCACTCCCCCAGATAGAGCTGCTGTCATCTTAGCCAGTTGGTCTAACTGTTGAGGGACGACCAGGTGAATCACTGACAGGAAGAACTAGCTCCTCTCCACCCAGTGAAGTAGCTTGTTAGCCTCTGCCATGATTGTTGTACTTTTTGTGCTGCCTTCGCATCTGATGCACACCACAGTCACTGCATGTCTGAAAGTACTAGGGCATGCTGTATGAGAAGTGCCCGGAATACCACTCTCATCTCAAGAACACTTATGGGGAGCTCCCTTTCTGCTAGACTCCATTTCCCATGAGCCAATGCCAAGCCTAGCATGGCTCCGCAGCCACGTAGGCTGGCATCCACCACGAGCATCAGCCACTGCACCTCCTGTACGGCCACGTTGAGGTAGGTTTATCCGCGGTGACCACCACTTGAAGGATGATCTCACTGATGAGATCAGAGAGATACTGGCTGACAGGATCATTGTATGTGGATTTCACAGCCACAGAAAGTGGAGCTGAAACGGGTGGGAGTGAAGCGTGGCTCACAGTATCTGGTCAGTGCTTGCAGATATGAGACCCAGCACATGCAGGATTGTTCTTGCGCCGGCTGCTTGCTTGTGCCCGTGCCTTTTGCTAGCCTTAGAGAGACCCAGCACTTTGTCTGCTGTGAGGGACACCGTGGCACTGGCTGTGCTGAACAGTGCCCCCCAGTGCTGAGTGCACGGTGTTGGCTGCACTGTGCTCTTGCTGTAGTTTATTATTCGGCTGTGGTGCTGCATGTTGTGGAAACTTTGGAAACTGATCTCTGGTGGTGGTGGTGCCAGTGACTGTGCCCAGATGAGCCAGACATCCAGAGAGGGATACACATATATGCCTCTTTTCTCTGAGGTGTGCTGCCAACATCAACATGACCTTGGTGAACACCCTTGGTGCAGTAGATATTCCAAACGGCAGAGCTGTGCACTGAAAATGCTGATCTTGAACTCCAAAGTGCAGAAACTGGCGGCTGGACTGACAAATGGGGTTACGCAGACAGAAACTGTGCAGGTTCAGGGACATCTAGGCGTACCACCACTATGGTGGATCATAGCATTTCCATTCTGAAGTGCAAGGACTTGATCCTGCCATTGAGGCATTTCGAGTCCAGTACAGCTCTGAAAATCTGCTGTCTTTTTGGAAACTATTATAGGGATGGAGTAGAGGCCTGAGCCCTTTTGTCAAACAGGAACTGGCTGAGCAGCCTTAACGTCTCCGTGATATGCTGCAGCAGTGTGCATCGCCCACAGCGTGGCTGGAATGGGGTGCACTAGAGACTTCACCAAGAAGTCTCGCCTTGGAGGGTTCTGAAACCCGGAGTAGACAATGTCCAAACCCCACTATCTACACTAATTTCCACCCACCAGTCCATAAAGATCACCAGCATTTGGGGGGTGTTGAGGACCAGAGACCAGCCTGATCTCAATATGCATGGCGATCTTTACGATCTCTGTTGTCCTGGCACTGTCCTGTGCCTCTGTCGCTGCTGCTGTAATTAAAGGATCCTTGGTTCGAGGACGGGGGGGGGCAGGATTTAGCACCTTGCCTGGAGAGGAATCAAAGTAAATCCCGAGCAGAATGGATCCGACTCGGGGGGGAAAAAAAAAAAAGGCAATGTCTCATACTCTTCCTATCCTGGGGAAAATCAAGCTTGATGACTGCCTCTGACTCCAAGCCACATAGCATGTGTCTGAAATGAGCCCTCCAAGTCATCACTGAATACAGTGCGGTTTTCCCCAACAGCTGCAGGACAGCATCCTGCACATCAGCCAAAAAAGCTGTACCCAAAGACAGGAGTGACCAGAGCCTCATCTGTCATTTAGTTACACTCCGGAGCCTTAGATCTTGTTTCCTGTGGTGCGGCATTTGCGGAATCCATGATGAGGGCAAGAAAATGACTTAGGCGACTAGAGTTTGTCCAAACACCCAATTTTAAGAAGCAATAGTGAGACATTGGCTGAAAATCATCTCCAAGGTCAGTAGCAGTGTTTCTTGCTAAAAGGTTCTCCAAGATGACCACCACACCCCATGCACATCTGCAGACTGTATCATGATGGCCGACGCACTTACTACACATGAGCAGCCTTACCAAAAGGCCGCAACTGGCAACATGCAACTGTGGCCTCCCAAGATGGCACCTGTCGTGCATGCGCAGACAGCAGCTAAGGGAACCCACTCAATCACATGCACTCTCCACAGTGCTCTAAATCCTCTGGAAACACTCTCTAGGCCCTTAAAACCTTAGCTCCCACCTTGTCTTCCATGGGAAAGGGTACAGTTCGACCCTACATGGCACCACAAGAAAAGTGTGGGCTATCGTAGCCATAAAGGCACTACAAACCAGGGTTCTCAACCTGAAGATGGAGCGCCGCAAGGGGAATGAATCCTGTAGCAAAGATCCTTCTGTGCTGCTGACTGTAGATGGAATCCCAGAGCAGCAGCAGAATCGTAGCAGGATGAAAAAATTCAAACAAAATTCACTCGTTGAGAAGACAAAGTACCCCTGTAGAACAGCGACCTGTTCACCAGCTAGGACAAGTTCTAAAAGACTGAGGGAGTTAGGGAAGGGCCGTGTCCTATGATTTCACTCAGACTATTACAATTAGTCCCAGCTGGCAGGAAAAACAGCTCATACAAACTGGTTGCCCTACAGGGGCCAACACATGAACATGTTACATCACTTTTATAACCAAACATATGGAAATGATAACACAGCACTCAGGAAACAGGACGGACTTAGAAGAGTCAGTGTACTGGCTGAAATTAATATCAACTTTCAAAAGTAACAAACTATTATTTTCTTACTCGTGAAGTACTGTTTTTTCATTTCCATTTTGCTAAATAGAAGATTTTCAACCAGACAATACTTTGTCAGATATGTGGACAGGACCCCACCTGGAGTTTGACATAGCCAGTACAATCCCTCTTCATACATTATCAGACCTACGACCGCACAGCCTGTGACATCACATCACAACTGATCAAGAGCCAATCAACTGCTACAAGACTGTGCTTAGATGTCACATGAGCACTGTCACAGCACTCATTAAAGAGGAACATAACTAATTATCTCGGTCGCCAGGTAAAACACTGCTTTTTCATTCCACCTAATACTGCAAAGTAGAAAGCCTTCTAATAGAACCATAGAAGGGGACGACAGAAAAGGACCTCAAAGCCCATCTAGTCTGCCCCTTACCCCACTAGATCAACCTACCACAACTTGAGGCACCCCTCCCCTTAGCCCCATGTGTCTGTCCCAAGCAGTCTTAAATCCCTCTATGGTCTCTGAGTTCACCACCTTCTCCGGAAGGCCATTCCAGTTCTCCACCACCCTCTCCATGAAAAAGTGACCTCTCACATTCCTCCTGAAGTTCCCCCCCCCACCCAGAGTCTCAGTCCACGTCCCCTTGTTATGTTTCCTTCCTTCCTTCCTGTGGAATAACTTTCCTGCACCTCCCTTGTTTATCCCTTTGATGTATTTAAAGGTCTCGATCATGTTCCCCCTCTCCCTCCTGGTCTCCATTGTATGCAGTCCCAACTCCTCACGCCTCTGTTCGCACGGTTTGCCCTTCATCTCCCTGCACCATATTGGTCACCCTTCGCTGAACCTTCGATCGAGTCTATATCCTTGCACAGGTAAGGCCTCCAAAATCAAACCTCGTACTCGAGGTGTGGCCTCACCAGAGCTTGATACAAGGGCACCAGGACCCCCCTACGCCTGCTGGTGATCCTTCTTGCATATACTTGCCAGCATCCCATATCGCAATCCCAATAATCTAATGAAAAACAGAAAAATACTTAAGAAACAATAATTAACAAATGACTGCTTTTAAAAATGAACATTCTCTGCTTGCCATTTTTCTGCTAATAGTTCTTTAAGGTCCAGCTTGTCTACCCCTTTTACTGCACAGCCGTGACTACCGTATATCCCAGTTTGAATACTGAAACATATCCTCCGTGCATAACTGCTGTAACGTTATGCAGAAATGTAAGACTCAGGCTAGTCTGTCGGTTCAGCTGCAGCACTGCTGCCTGCAATGCTGGCGACTCCGGTTTGGGAACGAGCTAGAACCAGAGGGTGAGCAAAGGGTGGAGGAACCAGAGGGTGGGCAAAGGGTGGTGGATTGAGCGTCCCAGAGCATGTTCTTCTCCTTCAGGGAGGGAGGCTGGTGCAGCTGTTTTACTGCCACCTGGGGGACCACAGGTGGCAATTCAGGGGCTATGGTTGGCTGGGAGATAGGAAACACGTACTCCACAAGGCGGCACATGGCAGAGTTGCCACACGTGGAGTAGCGTGTCATGTGTGTCACATTCATGTCACAATGGAATGGACAAAACTAAAGCGGAATACTTCAATATTTTGTAGGGTGAAGCTCAAGTATTCAAGCTCCACCTGGCTGACAAGGCATCCTGACGAACACTTACCTGAATGTCCTGCTGTGGAGAGGGGGCCATCATAAACTGGGGTAAACTGCAGAGATGGCGTGATTGTGCCTGGGAATGAGAGGCTACCTCTGCAGTGGTGGATGGCGCAGTGCTTGTGACAGGAATATAAAATGGCAAATTAATAAACAAACAGAGTTGTGAAATTAACATCCCTAGCTTACCTCAATACTGCATCAGAAAGGTACATACTCCGATATTAACACAGAAATAACTTCTCCATAACCGGACAGAAACAAATGCATAACATGAACTCCGTCCCCCAACAGGGTGCTTGAAAATCTTCAGTTCTATGGTTCTATGGCCGAAGAGTCTTTTTTTTGTTATTTAAAATATAGTCCTTTTCCACATCACCCGACTCCCTCCTCTCTTTGCCGTGAAGCACTTCCTCCCATTCAGTACCTGATCAAATGACATCACATGTTATCAAAGACAATGGGCAGAAAGGGAAACTGTTCTGATGCAGACATTCAGGAATCCTGCCACACAAGTTCAGACTGACAAACCACCTTACCCACTACAAATACTTTGCTTTTATTTAATCAGTTGTTCCAACATGAGCACACGCACACACCCCTTTCCCAGTTTCTGCTCCAATAGCCTAAGGCTCATCTTTTTTCTAAAACCAGTATGACACAGACCTTGAACCAGTGGAAATTCAGTATCCAGAATCATGACTTTTGCAAAGAAGAAGATTTCATAGACCCGAACAGCAGAACAGCTGCTTTCAAAATCAGCTTTGGAAAAACTGAATAGCTTCATTTTTGTGCAATCCTCTACGTTAAAGGTTTCTTTTTTGCTGCTACTTAAAAGCACAAGGGCTATATTTACAATTAAGCAATAAGATACAGTGTGTATGCTGTTGTGGGATAATTGTACACCTTGGATGTGCTGTGAGGCAGGAGGCATTGTAGAGTGCCTCCATCCACCCGGAAAGTGCAGTTATCGCATATTGTACAATGGCAAGGATAAATGCTAAAACCTAACTGGTCAGCAGAGACCCTAACCAGTGATGTTATCCCAGCACAACATCAGGGATCAAGTTCCAGCACACACAAGACCATATCAAATGTAAAAGAAATCATTGCACATGCCACGTCCAAGTTGCCCACAACTGGCAAGGCCACCCTGCATTTTCCCAGAAGTTCATTCATTTTTGTCCTATTAAGTATGATGGCATAATTTTATTTCATTTTTTAATTTCTCTGTATTTTTTTTTTATCAAAATAGGTTACATACTTTGTAAACAATTTTTATTCCCAAATGATGGCTCCTTGTGTCTCTTGTTTAATTTGGGTTACTCTACAATAAGCTTAGGGAGTGAGGAATGAGGGAGGGAGAGAGACGAGATGGACTCTGAGAAGAGAGCAGAAGGAGCAATGAGGGAAGCAAGAGGAGAGAGACGATGAATGGTAAGGAACCAGAGGGTGGATGGGAGAAGAAAAGGGAAGGGAGGAAAAGAGTGACAGAGTATACCTCTCAACTGTCCCTGCCTTTCAGGGACATCTCTGATTTTGACACCCCCACCACCACCACCACCACCACCTCTGGAAATGTATGGTTCCATCACTGAAGTACATGGATTTAGCCACAATTTTTTTGGCGAGGAACACCTGTCCAGGCTCCCAGCTCCAAAGCCATGGGACTCCTGGCTACCAGGCGGTCGGCACCTCCTTAGCCAACACTCGAGACCGCAGACACGGACTCTCGGCCCCTTAAGCCGAGGAACACCTGTCCAGGCTCCCAGCTCCAAAGCCACGGGACTCCCAGCTACCGGGCAGTCAGTGCCTCCTTAGCCGAAGCTCGAGATCGCAGACACGGACTCTCGGCCCTCTAAGGTACGGCAACTGCAGCAACCAACCGGATTGCGAGTGCCCTTTCAGACTACGCTGATTGGTCCCTGGTGAAAGCCAGCTTCTGTTCACTGAATTTAGACTTTTTTTAAATGCCCGTGTTGGGAAAAATGTTAAAAAATGTTTAATATTTTATTCAGACTGTAACTGTGAGGCTTAGATCTGTGCTTTTGGGGAGGAAATCTGTGTTTACAGCCCTTTTCTGCCTACGTGCACTGGCCCCAGACTTTGGGGTGCCAAAGTAATACACGTCCTTTGTATTACAAATCTTGGACTCCCCGCTGCTCTATCTGCCCTTTTGTTTAAACTCCTGTTATTAGTCCTCACTCTCCTTCTCTCCCCCAGCAGAGGAACACCTGTTCAGGCTCCCAGCTCCAAAGCCACGGGACTCCCAGCTACCGGGCAGTCAGTGCCTCCTTAGCCGAAGCTCGAGATCGCAGACACGGACTCTCGGCCCTCTAAGGTCCGGCAACTGCAGCAACCAACCGGATTGCGAGTGCCCTTTCAGACTACGCTGATTGGTTCCTGGTGAAAGCCAGCTTCTGTTCACTGAATTTAGACTTTTTTTAAATGCCTGTGTTGGGGAAAATGTTAAAAATGTTTAATATTTTATTCAGACTGTAACTGTGAGGCTTAGATCTGTGCTTTTGGGAGGAAATCTGTGTTTACAGCCCTTTTCTGCCTCACGCACTGGCCCCAGACTTTGGGGTGCCAAAGTAATACACGTCCTTTGTATTACAAATCTTGGACTCCCCGCTGCTCTATCTGCCCTTTTGTTTAAACTCCTGTTATTAGTCCTCACTCTCCTTCTCTCCCCCAGCAGAGGAACACCTGTCCAGGCTCCCAGCTCCAAAGCTGAGGGACTCCCAGCTACCGAGCGGTCAGCGCCTCCTTAGCCGAAGCTCGAGACTACAGATACAGACTCTCGGCCCTCTAAGGTACGGCAACTGCCGCAACTTTGCCGCCCCCCCCACCTCCACCTATTATTAAATACACTAGCTTCCCGCCAAATTTTATTCCACGCCCCTTGGCGCAGCACCCCTCCAATTGAGATTTAGCTCATTGTCTCCTTCTTCTTCGTCCAGTCTCCGGGGTCCTATTCATAGGGCCACGCCTTGCCCAAACAAGTAAGTTCTCCATGGCTCTACCTCCCTCATTAAATAATCTTTAACGCTCGAAGAATCTATTTGACCTGGATCTGCAGGCTACTGAGAAGCTTCAATAATTCAGCACCCTCTTTGGGCACTGGGCTAATCTAGTGGCTCCACTTTATTACGAGTTTCTATCATGTGGGGTTCTATATGGCTTCTCTCATTGCCCCTTCTTCTGAGGTACCAGCTGGCCAGTACCGGCCAACTGAGCTGCCGTCATGCATGGACTATAACCGCACCTTGTGCTATTTGGCATCTGGCAACTTATCCTTTAATTGCCTCTGTGATTTCAAGCATCCATACTTCGAACCCTGCTCTTGGCCTACACATTCTAGCAGTACTTAGAAAATGCCCTCACCACAAGGCCCGCCTCTCACCATGCAGACTACTATTCCCTCCCCACACTTTGCAGTTGAGGTATTAGTTCTCGCTACAGCAGGCCACCTCACCTATGGTGGCAACATTCCGCTCCCTAATGACAACAAATCTACTAGACGGGAAAAAAGCAGGAATTCTAAGCTTACAATTGGCGCACTCAGAAAATCCTACTTATCCTCCTGCTATGCTCAGGCAACAAAGAACTTAACCCTGGCCCTACAGAAGCTATCGCATCTCCAACAGAACTAGCAAATCTAAAAGGAATGAGCTTCGTGCATATTAACGTATGCAGCCTCCTAAAAAAGATCACATTAATCCAAGTCTGGGTAGATCATACCTCTCCTGATGTACTAGTGATTTATGAAACTTGGCTTATACCTGGCACCCCAGATAGGGAAGTAAACATCCCCAACTATGCCTTGTTCAGAGCTGATAGGCATACTAGAGGAGGAGGAGGAGGAGGAGAGGTAGCTATCTATGCTAAAGACAAATTTACTGCTTTCTGCTTATCCTCGTCATCTGTCGCCAACAAATTTGAATGCCTAATACTAAAGTGGAGATTACACAGACTAGTGCACTCTGCGTAATAGGATGCTACAGACCACCATCTGCTGGCCTGCAGCTTGTGTCTTATCTAAGTGACAAGCTGGGACAAGGGCTGCCAGAAACTATTATCCTAAGAGACCTCAATCTTGACTGGCTCTCTAATGCAGCAGCCCCACTTGCATCCTTCTGTGATGCACATGGGTTGACACAACTTATTACTGAACCAACATGCCCAAACGTGAAGAACCCTAGCAAAAGTACCCTTTTGTATGTGCTAATGGTGAGCAAACCTCATCTTTTCTCCCACGCTGTTGTCTTCTTCTCAGACGCCAGTGACCATTGTTTTATTGCGGGAGTAAGATCAGCCAACAGCTCAACACCCATGACTAAGTTTTCTAAGAAGAGATCCAGACACAACTTCAATGAACCCGCCACAGTGGCAGGATTTCTACCTGGCCAAAATGGTTATGTCAGCTTACAGTATCTTCCACTGCATCCTGTCGAGGGCCCTTAATAAGTATGCTCCCTTGATTAAAGTTTGGACTAGGAACAAAACCTGTAAATGGTTCACCCCTCAAATCAAGTCTCTGCTCCCAGAAAGAGATAAACTTTGGAAAAAAGTGCTCAGACTGAACACTCCTAAGGATTGGAATCAGTTCAGGAGGTTACGAAATTTATGCACTAAATCAAATCAGAGAATCGAACGCTACTTTCTACAGCTCTGAACTAGACTCTGCCACGAAGAGCCCAATCAAGTTCTGGAACACTATTAACAATCTGCTAGGCTACTCCCCAGGAAACTCACTCCCTACCAAGATTGCATCTGGCAACTGAACTATCACCGAAAAGATGGATATACTTGACTCATTAAATAGCCATTTTGCTACTGCAGGCCTGGCATTTGATAACTCCCCTGCAAACATACTTCACTGGCAGATTGCCAACCACCCTCCTGAAACATTGACTGCTTCCTCACTTTTCACGCTTCAACCCACCTCACTGAAAGAGGTAGAGGACCTCTTGCTACAGTTGGACATTAGAAAAAGTGCTGGGGCCGACACCCTAGACCCTTACTTCCTAAAAATTGCCTACCATGTCCTAGCAGTACCCATCACCCACCTATTTAATTTATCCCTCTCCTGGGCATCTTGCTATCTGTATGGAAGACAGCACATGTCATCCCACTGTTCAAATCGGGTGACCCCTGCGATCTCAATAACTACAGGCCATTTTCTCTCCTTCCAGTGTTGTCTAAACTTGGAGAAAATTGTAAACGCACAGCTGAGAGCTTACCTTGAATCAATGAAACTGCTAAATGCTATGCAGTCCGGATTCAGAGCTAAACATAGCACTATCACGGCCCTCGCTAAAATAACCAATGACTGGCAGCGTGATCTTGAGAACAAAACTTTATTTGTGCTGTTTTCCTAGATCTAAGCAAGGCATTAATCACCGTCGACCATAGCCTGCTCCTCTTCTCCCTACAAACCATAGGTGTGGACCCTCCTCACTGCATTGGTTCACAGACTATCTTACAGGGTGCCTTCAGCAAGTTAAAGCTGAAGGAGGCCTGTCTCCTTTAAAAACTCTTCAAAGAGGGGTACCCCAGGGATCTATACTAGGTCCCTTACTATTTGCAATCTACATTAACAACATCGACCACTGTATAAAAAATGCCAGCATCCATCTGTTCGCAGATGATACAGTTCTCTACGTGAGTCGCCCAACACCCAAAGCTGCCTGCAACGATCTACAGTCTCAATTCAACCTTCTGCAAAGCCAACTTCTCCAAAAAAAGCTACTCCTCAACGCCAAAAAAACTAAAGTGATGGTCCTCTCTCCATTCATCCATACAGCAAACCCCTGTCCAGTGGGACAGTTCCCAGATTACCACAGTTCTGGTGAAAACTAGAATTTGTTACAAAATTCAAGTATCTGGGAGTCTGGATAGACCACAGACTCTCCTTCATCGAACATATCGAGGACTTGCTAAAACGACTCCGCAAAGGTTTGGCCTTTTTTTTTTTTTATAGAATCAACGATTTCTCACCAGAGATGCCAAGCAAAGGCTGGTCAATCTCACTTTTCTATCACTGGTTGATTACGCTGATTTCCTGTAGCCAATGCCCCAGCTCTTACATGGCAAAGCTGGACATGTTCTACCATCGAGCACTGAAGTTTATTACGGACTTCCCTTTGTCACGCATCACTGTACCCTATATGCAGCAGTGGGTGGACCTCACTAAAGCTCAGGCGCCACAGAAATGCCACTCTGGACCTATAGAGCTATCTCCAATAAACTGCCTCACTATACCTCCTGCTGTCTACCCCTAAGTGTAATCAGGAAATATGCGCTAAGAAGTTACTCAGTTATAACACTTAAAGTACCAAGGCAAAATCTTGATTTGCACGGCAGCTATAAGCTTTGTGCTGCCTACCTCATGGAACAACCTGCAAAAAACTCTCAAATTAAGCACTCTAATCTGTTTAAATGCCTTCAAGACACTATACTTCCGTACAATCAAAGAAGCATGTAACTGCTTCCTTCACTCAGATCCAGTACCAGTGCCTGCACTGGTAACCAGGCCCGCCTAGACCCAACTATAAGTACTGATCCCCTGCCCGCTCCTCCTAAGCCTAAATGTCCTACCTTTCAAATCCCCTTGACTTATTTACTCTATACCCCTACCTTCTCCTAGTCTCCCTACATCGAGTAGGAGCTCATTACCCTCTGGTTGAGACAACCTCCCTGCCCCGCACTTTATATCCTACAACCCTAGTGCCCCACTCTTTTTCCCCTCCATCTCTACATCCGTATGTTCTCCTCTGTGTTCTGTGCATCATGTCCTCTAGCGCTTTCTTCCTCTCCCTCCTTCTCTTCTACCTCTGCCTCTACCTTGTGTACTTTTTTCAACTACCTTATATAACCTGCCTTATAGCTGTCTGTAGATACTTCTGTGTATGTAGATACCCTGCACACTGTACAATGTCTCTATAATTCCATGGATATATGAATTTACTGTGGTATCTATTTTATACTTGCAACTGCTGTTACTCCCTGCTACCTGTTGTAAAAATATCTGTATTGCCTTGTAAATATCTGGGCTGACCTGTATAAACACTTGTCCATGCTCCACCCAGGTCCATCTTGCAAATGAGCTTCGCTCAACGATGACCGCCTGGTTAAATAAAGACTGGATTGACTGATTGATATTTTACAGTCTCGGAATTTGAGATACCTTTGAGTCAGACTCATTTACAAAGGTTCCACGTCCAAAATAAATCATAACAATTTGCTAAATACAACAACGTAACAAAAATATTACATATACAATAATGTATGGGGGTGAGTGTATAATGAGAAATTATGTGCACCCGAGGTGTGGGATGCTCTTCGCCCTCGGGGTTTATATGAGCATCCCACACCGAGGGTGCACATAATTTCTCATTTATTCACTCACCCCCATGCATTGTTTTATGTAATTGCTGGGGAGTGTTTTCCCAGCATCACTTTGTTAAAAGTAGTAGGAGTGTGACTTGTATGCAGCTGCGGTTTAAAAAAAAATCAGTTTGCTGTTTTGAGCCCCAGGGGTTAGATGCATTTTATTTATTTTTTACTTTCACCAATACAAAAAAGAAAAATAAACAGCTTTCGGTTTGCTACCTGATGTGAGGATCGGAATAAGAGGGCTATGTCTGTGCTGTCGCGATGATCATCGCTCATTTTTGAAGATGACTGGGGAAGGCAGCTATCTTTGAAATTCACTCCTGACTGGGAATTTGCTACAAATTGAACTGTTTAATCCATGCTGATTTTGCTGTGTTGTGCGCCGCAGTCGTAGTTCATGAAGCGACAGTTCTGGGATTGGCGAGCGAGGAAAAAGAGCGTAGGCATGCGCAGTATGTGAGAAACTGGGCGTGTGTTCGCCGTTATAACTTGCGGGAATTTGGTTCCCCCACTGTATATTTAACATATATTTCATACGCACGCACAAAATCATCCACACCATGCAATGCTAGCAGCTGCAGCGCCATGCAATGTTAGCAGCTGCAGCACCATGCGATGTTAACAGCTGCAGCGCCATGCGATGTTAGCAGCTGCGGCGCCACACACTAGCAAAGTGGAAGCAGTAGGGTTGGGGACAGAAAACTGCATCAGGATCAATTGTGTACTGCATAGTAACCACAGAAACATGCATAATGACAGCAGAAAAAGACCACTGGTCCATCCTGCCTGCCCGTAAAATCCTAACAAATGTGGGACCTAGTGCCCATAACAGCACATACGGTGGGGGAGACAGTGGCAGAAGTTGCTCACGGGCTGACCAGAAAGGTTGTTGTAGCCTAATCACTGCATCACATAGCAGCTAGGTAATATCTTAAGATGCCACAGCAGTATCAGGCAGAGTCTCAGGTGCTGCAGGGCACAGAGACTGGTCTGCAGATGGCATTACAGCAGTACCATTCAGATGAAAATACTATCAGGTTGGCAAAGGTAGCAGAAAATCCTTTCCAATCCTAAAAATTTTCTGGACACTTCATTTTAATAGCTTCCATAGTTACTATTCATTTTATGTAAGTGATAACAGTAAAACACCCTACAGGGTGTGGGGTGTGTGATAACAGTAAAACACCTTACAGGGTGTGGGGTGTGTGATAACAGTAAAACACCCTACAGGGTGCAGGGTGCGTGATAACAGTAAAACACCCTACAGGGTGCAGAGGGATATCCACATACCCAGGGCCTGCTGAGGCCTGACAGTCCCCAGAAGTGCGGGTATCCCCCAACACCCCATACTTTCAAGGGTCTTGTTGTGCTTAGAAAACTGATTTTTTTTTTTAAATGTTCTTACTGCAAAAGTATTTTAAAACATTTAAGAAACAAGGTTTATATATAAAATAGTCCTTATAACAATGCTTTTTTTTTTAAATATAAAGAGGACTCTGTTGCCAATAAACTTATGCCTTGTGACTGCTGTCAACCAATCAGGCTACAAGAGTTTTGTAACTCATTTTCTAATACAAGACAGAACCACGTAAGCATCTGTTCATTTACTCTATAACTAATTTTTACATGGCGTCTCTGAATCTTTTAAGCTCTGTCCCCGACTTATGTATGTGGGGATGGAGAGGTATGGGAGAGGAGGGAAGGAAAAAGACTGACAGAAGGGAGGTTAGGGAAGGACAGGAAAGAGGAAGTCTACAATGGTACTTCGATCTTTTGTAGTACTTAGCATAAAGAATTTTATTCCTTATCCCATCAGATCTTCTTGGTCTCTGCCTCACTAAGTGTTCGTTCTGACCAATTTCCTTCCAGCAAATCTTTCTCAAGCGTTTCTGGGCTGACTGCACTGCATGTCTGAACACTTGCGCTTTTGTAAGGCTCCTGTTGCCTGTAAACAGGATGACTGTCATAGAGTTTATGATGAGAAACAGGTGGATTCAGGCTTTTTCTTCCTCAACCCTGGAGAATGCAGCCTTGGCTAGCAAGCTGAAGACCTTAAACACACCGATCTCCACGCCGAAGACGTGGCAAGAAACTTAAGAATGCACACACGTTAATCCTGATGTCAACAAATTAAGCTGGTGTTAAAAAAAAAAAAAAAAAGAGACAGCGACAAAGAGTATTGGGAACTTATTTCACAGTGACTATTCATATAAATGGGGTCCAAAAAACTGATCAAATCAAACAACTTCATTGGTTAAAACACAACACCTGACCGTTGATAATTTACCTTGAAACTGCACAGTTCGTAACTAACCTGCCTTAACCTACCTACCAACAACCTAACTAAATGTAAACTAAACCTTTTTCAATTAAAATAAAAAAAATTCACTTTTTAAACACAATAACCCACAACAGGGCGTATGTTTCTTCAAAATAAAGTTCCCAGGTTCAACTAAAGGAATATTGCCTTCATTACCAAACTCACCTATTCTACCCAGCAACAACCTAACTAAAGGAAAGTAAAATCTTTTTCCAATAAGTAAGGGAATACAAAACTTTTCCATTATTTGCACAATAACCCACTCCAGGGCATGGGTTTCTTGATAATTAATGCACTTCCCAGGTGTGCTGAAAGTCACTCAGGTGTTAGCCGTGTGCCTTCCAATTCACCCAGGGTATGCATTAATTCTCTAGAAACGCATGCCCTGTTCTGGGTTACTGCTTACATAGGAACACTGTATATCATTATCACTCAACATGTGACTTGAGTACTTATATTAAGGTGCACAGTATCCATCAGTGCACAACTGCTGGGTATCACCCCAATTCTTCTACCACTTTAGACATACTATAATACCTCACTATATTCTCCCACCAACGAGTAGCACACACGGGCTGTGTAGTATAACAGAGGTGTATGAGCTGAAGACTTCTGGAAGTGGCCATTTTTATTATTCTTGTAGTCCCACTTCTGTCTTGTTGTCTCTTCCTTCTCTAAATTCATATCGGTCACCAACCTCTGCACATCAGTGATGTAGGCAAACAATTCCCTCTGTAGATAACACCAAGTTACTCTCATAAACATGATGCTGTTGTGGTGGTGTGGGGGTGTTAGTAATTAATATTAACCCCACCCATGTTGCTGCAGAGCAAACATGCCAACGGAAGTACAGCTCTTTTCAAGATGTGGCACATTTTCCCAGCTGGGTTTTGATGCAACTTTCTTTTTGCTCTTATTGCTGCTTTTCATCCCTTACTGTGATACTGTAATTTGTTTTTGTTGAATAGTTCCTAGTAATTACTGTAGTTTACTGTACACCTCAATTTCTTTACCCAACTGTGATCCACTGGTATTTAATATCTTGTTTTACTCTCTACTGGTCTGCTATGTGTCTGCAAATACTGCCCATGCAATGAATGCTATATAACACCCACACCCACACCCACCCCACCCGTGAATCGCACATGGAAATTAACTTTGCTTCAATGTGCCTTTTCTGGACAGTAATTTTCAACTTGGATATGTGCCAGTACTCAAACTGGGATAGTCATTCCTCTGCAGCAAGAAAAGATGGACCCCCCCGCAAAGACCTTTCTGTCATCAGAATACACTGTTAATATACTGAGAACCACTACTAACCATGACCAGTTGTTATTGAGCAGAGACCAGATAACAACTTGGAATCTTCCACATCTTAAAATATATACAAACTCCACTGCCCACCCATCAGCATGGCGGTAGTGCTGTAAGTCTCAACACTGATGAACCAGGTTCAGGAGAGAGTCTGGTTCACTGGAGCTGAGGGCGGGAAGGGAAGAGAAGGTTGGCTCTAGCAGCCCGTAGGATGCTTGTCTCTTCCGGGGAGTGAGTGCAATCCCACCATGCTAGCATCACTTGGATATCATCATGTAGAACTGCAGGCGCATTGCAATGGGTGGGGAGTGATCAACTCTGCAGGTGTGCATACCTGTTTCACACCTGAGTCTGTGCTCTCACAGTCACCATCAGGGTGGTGGTGGGAGGAAATAAATGTAGGCAAACCAATGCTGGCCTCTGAGGAGAGGAGGAAGTCCAGCACCTGCAGGTCCCACAACACTGACCACAGCTCCTACTTCCACTGGATGCTGGTTGTCCCAAGGCACTTGGGCCCACCCTGAGAGCCCTGCCATGGTGGGGGGCAAACATTAGGAGTTTGGAAGATGGGGCAAGTCCCAGAGAAGGTGGTGTGGATGGGGGCTGGCTGGCTGGCTGATGGGAGCAGGCTAGCATGCAATAAACAGAATCTATGAACAGACAGTCTCTCATCAATGACCTTCCTTAGACAGCTCCTTCTCAGCACATTTCATCAAACTATGGAACTGAAAGAAAAACATTCAAAAGTCATAAAAACGTACATGCTTTCGTGGAGAATTTTGTGAGTGTGCTGGGTTTATCCTGTCCGCTCTGTGTCTAAACCAGCGCTGATCTTCTGGATATCCCAGTCGAGCTGCTTTGCCAAGCCTTTTAAACGCTTATCATCAGGACACTAGGGACACAAAATAAGAACTTGCTTAGAAACTGTTTAATTTAAAGAGGGCAGAAACCCTGTTATTTACCTTTTTTTTTTATATTAATATGGACATGTGAAGTCTGTTTAATACACTAACTCTAATGTACTGCAGTGGGTGGGGAAAAAGGCACATTAACAAATGACCAGAAATAAGAAAACAAATAGGATTATTTCAAAACAAACACATAACATAATACTCTACAGTCTTCACAGGCCAAATTTAGCAATTGCTTTAAAAATGTGAACAACATGACCCGTTAAGCAGTGGTGATAACTTTACCACTCGTGATGTCGATGATCGAGTTTGGGCACAAGCTCAGAATCATTGGGGCCAGCGGGGGAGAGGGAGGGAGTGCTTCATTCTCTACAATGATACTGCCACCTTGGTGACCACAGGTGACAGTGCAGCTGGAGATGGATTAGAAAGGGGGGGCATCACGAATGTCAGTGTGTGAATGTATGCATAGCGTGCACACATACACCTTGACATCACTGTACGCAATGTCCCAGGGGCTGGGATGAAAAAAAAAATACAAAACAGAAAACGATTCTGACCCCAGCACCTCCTTAACAACAGTCCCAGTATATCCAGATCCTCCACCTCCTAAGTGTATGCACTGCGAGATGTGATGTCCAGGGATGTCCCCCCCCCCCTTATACAGAACCCACCTGTGGGGCAAGCCAAAGCACTGTGAAGGCAAGTGGCCCTGGCTGAGGGAGAAGACAGGGGGATCGGGAGGTGCCTGGAGGTCCCGAGACATGGAGGGCTGGAGATAGGAGTCAAACAGAAAGCAAAAGTGTAAACAATGGGTTTATGTTCTCTGTTAATGAATCTATATTCTCCATTCTATTCATTATGAAAACAAGGAAACCCAACCACGCAATTTTTTTTTTTTTTTTTTTTTTTTATAAATATTAGCTTTTTCTGTTTTTTCTTGGGTTTTCTTCCGCCCAACCCCGAGAGCCCCGCACATGGCTGTACATCGCTGCGGAGGCTTATTACGCACACTGGATGCCAGCTCAGCCCTTGCACCTGTACTGCTGCCCTGCCTGCCCACGCTACCCCACCAGACCTCTACCCAGTGGGAATGGAACTACAGGAGGGTCAACAACCCACCCCCGGGAGAGGAGAGAGCAGTCTAACAGCACGTTCAATCCCGCTCCTCCCACCCCCCTCCATGATGGCACCCTGATGACGTTCCCAAACCCAGGTCACCAACGTAGCACAAGGTTTGGCGTCCAACACCTCAACCCTCAGCGCCACTGGGCCGGCTAAACCACGTGATTCCTTAACTTCTTTATTAGTACCTATGAAAGGTGGAACACAGGTAGCACTTTAACTAAAACCTGGCAATCGACAAGTTAGGTATGTACAGGTGACTGAAGATAACGTCTTCCCACAAGACTGCCCACACATCACCACCACCTTGACCAGCTAGTGTGACTTGATTAGAAGCCAGCCTCTGACCTTACTTAAACATGTCTTTTTTGAGGAAAGGCCGTCACTGTGCAGTGCAGTGCTGTGCAGAGCACAGCATTTTTGATGTTTTTAAGGCAGCAACTAAATACTTAGCTAGCTATCCTCTAGCTAGATTTAGAAACAAACCTAGTAGTTATAGACTAGCTGTTGCCATGTCTACCTCCTGGGCAGCTATACAAAAAGCTTAAATTGAGCTCACTGACATCAATATCCTGTTTTAAACTTATCTTGTCTGAGCACATGACACGTGACTGCACTTTTATTCTTAATTGTGACAGCTGATTGAACTTGTGTCATTTGTTGTACTTCTGTGATACCCTTATGTGATTTTTTTTTCCTAGTTCAGTTTTATTCATTTATCTATACGCTGCACAAGAGCTTTATGTTCATTTATTGTACTGGTTTATTGTATTGACTATGTCTTTTTTTTTGTACTGGATGCAATTGTAAATAAGAGCTTGCTCTTAATTTGCTTTCCAATAAATTGGAATTTGATTTTATAGGGAACAGGTCAAAGGACTGCAAAATGTACTGTATTTCACTTGGGTCTCAATCAGGAATGAAACCAAAATTCTCAGCACCAAATCCTTGATCGGGTTGTATTTAATTCTAAAAATTGATTAGCGTTTTGCTCATAAAGGTTCTAAAACATTGTGAAAATGCATAGCACTTGTTTCATTGTGTTTAACAAACATAACACTTCTAGAAAACCTACATAAATGCTTTCTGTACAGTTAATATTGTCCCAAGAAAAAAAACTGCTAATCAATTATTTAAAACCCTGCTTGATGCAATACCCTGTGATGGCACGTAACTGAATCTGCCCATTAAATGGAACTTTCACAACCACTACCAAACTGTACAGCAAAGCCTTACTTCAAGAATGTTTTCTTTCTAAGCAAAAATCCCCAACTAGAGTTCCAGATAAAGGGAAAGGAAAAGGAAAGGGAGACTTGTTTTACCAGGAAAGGCACACTAAGTCAGAGCTTATTTCCAGGTGCGACCTGGGAGCACAAGGAAGTTAAATGACTTGCTCAGGGTCACACAGCATGCAAGTGGGGGCTGATGGGATTCAAACCCATGTCTCCAGGTTTGTAGCTCAGTGCCCCTAAGCACTATGCTATACTGCCTCCTAAAACTAATGGATATGCCCACAATTCCACCTTGCTGTGGAAGCTCACAAATCTCACCTTCTCCACAGGACACGTATCCACTGGGGATCAAGCGTGTACTGCGCAGCAATGTAATGAACTGCAGAAGGTCACTCCGAATGTTAAGGAGGCAGAGTTCTCCGATTATGTCAGTGTGGAATTTGTTAGCCCCTCCCTGGTTGAGAATGACAATGCCCCCGGGATTCTCCTACATGGGGAAGGAGACACCCTACCTCCCTAGAGTCTAGCCTGACCAGCTGCTGGCCTTCTTAACCATGACCAGATGACAAGTGTTCTTAGGAAAAAGGGTTCAACTTACAACTAAGTAATCCCAAGAACCAAAGTGCTTAGAACGGGTACCTATGTTACCGTGTTGTCAGTACAATATAAAGCTGACCTGCACTTGGAGCAAGTTTAGCGCACTTCACAGGGAAGAATCAGTGACCACTACAGTGCAGCAGATTCCTAAGCAGGTCTAGAAAATGACATTTAAATTTAGTGTTTCAGACAAAAGAACAAAATTCTAATTTTGGTATTTCATCCAGAAATGTGGTATACCAGCTCCTCCTGAATGCAGTGTACTGAGCTATTATATACATGACAATTTATTTATTTATTTTTCGTTTTAGACCTGGTAAAAATGGAATACCAGCCACCAGAAGTTGGTATTCCACCAACAGTTTCTAGTGTGCTTGGAATACTGAATTAATGTAAAAATTTGAGCAGCATACACAGCACGCTGTTTAAATATTTGTGCCACACCGCATTTTCGACATAACAACACACTAATTATTGGCAACCTCAACTGCACAGATGCTATGAATACCTACTTCACAAACTTAAGTCTTAGTCAGTTATAACAATGACTAACCCCAACCATACACGCCTGACGCTGAAGACCCACAAACAGATTTTAACAATCCTTCCACTCCAATGTTTCCTTCAAAGATACCTACGAAGATGTTCTGGAATTGCTGAAAGGGCCAGAGATCTCAAAACATTCAGAGCTGAATTATAGAGATGCAAGAATATTGAAGATCCCAGCCATCTGGCTAGCATAACCTGTTGAAACCTTTCAACCACCCTATTAGAGACAACCAGATCCCTTCAATTTAGAAAACTGCCACATCTCAGCACAAAGCTGGGTCCACCTTCAACTCCAACAAATATAGACCTACAGTGCAGTATCTCTCTTATCAAAACTCAATATAATTCTGAAACACTGGCACATTATTAACTAATGGTGCTAAGACATGATAAGATACCATTCACCTGCAGAGCCCTGGTTCAGACCCAACCACTCAACTAGCACATCACTGCTGAAGGTATCAAGTGACCACTTAAATGCAAAAACAGGGTTAAAAATGGAATCTGCCTTTTGTAAGCAACTAAAAGTGCAGTTGACACCATTATGCCCTCAGGTCAGGCAACTTACAGCTATAGAAAGCAATTGAGAGCAGAAACTCCCTCTAAATACATATAGTTTACTTTATAGGTACTCACACATGTTAAGGGGCTATACAAATACAGTACTACCCCTCACCACTTTAGCACTTTTTCAGAGTTTCTTTTGCTTCGCTCAATTGCCTAATCCAAAAGTGCTTTTCTCCACAGACATAACCAAGGGAATCACCTTCGTGTTGTTCATCCAAGGTAGGAGCTAGGAAGTATCGGTAGTTTCATCGCTGTTAGGGTCAGATGCACAAGTAAAAAGGGCACCGATCTGAGCATCCCCAACAATGGCCTCCTCCTCTCCTCTGCCTATGCTCAGGTAGAATCCAACTGCATGTGTCATGGGCTGACGTTTGAGTCATGTGTCTCCATCTTCAGAGCATACTTCCAGTGTGGTGCTAATACTTGCAAATAAAACTGCCTGTACATTTAATAAATATTTAGATATTTTTTCAACTAACAGACTCAGTAACTGTTTTAAGAGTGTGGAGAGACTGTTCTACCTCGTAGAAATTCTCTAACATTTTTCCCTGCTATTGAACACCTTTGCACCCATTTATAGGCTTTATGAACGCAATCAGCATTTTTCGCTTGTTTGTTCCACTGGAAAATGTCACAACCTTCAAACACCTTGGTGTCTTGCTAGACCAAAAGCTATAATTTGACAACCATATTACAAGATCTGTAAAAGCATGCACCAAAAACTCGTGACTACTGTATCACCAACCGTAACTGCCTTGATTACACTAGAAAACTGGTACTCCGCAATTGGCTTCGCCAGCATTAGAACATGGTCAGAAGTTTATAGGTCAGCAAATTCCACTGCACTGCACAAGCAGATGCAGCATTCAACAGCATGGGTAAATCCGTCTTTGGTTGCAACAGGATGACCTCATTGATGCTTTCTGTACAACAATTTAGGCATTCTCCACCTGATGAGATAAAAGGATATCAAATGGTTCTCACTCATTTATACATGTATCCATGGTCTCCACCGGATTATCTAAGCAGCTTGTTAACCTAGGTACCTGCTCAGTGTCTCCAAAACGTGTAAAACCACTGGCTCGAAAACCTTTACCATCCCCAAACCAGTACGAATTGGCTCTCAGATAATATCACAGCCTCCAGAACAGATGAAAGCATCACAGGAACATGCAGCACTACCTCACTAGCCCATGCAACTGCTGATCCTTCCTTCATTAAACTAATCACTTCCTGTCTTGCTATTCCCTCACAGTTTTGCTTCCTTCATATGTTACCTCCTCTCTCCTGCTCACCGCAGTAATCTACCTCGGTACCTGTACATATCTGTATATAGCTGTACTTAACTGTCCTTTGATTGTGTGCAATGACATTTATTGTATATATATATATATATATATATATATATATATATATATATTCGCATTTTATCCTGTTCTTTGAGTGTGTGTAATGTAACTTTATCCTGTTCTTGGGTTGAGTGCAATGTAACTTTATCCTAACATGCAGTGCACTACTGCTGTAAGCCCCACCCGGGGAAAAATAAGAGCTGGAATTAAATAAGGCGATCCTGGTGTGCATAATTATACAAAAATTAAAAAAATAGAAAAATGTGTTTATTCTTATAACAACCAATAATGTCTGCCAGCTACAAAGATCCCACTGGTCATAAAGCCCTATGACTAACATAAGAAGAGAGAAAATAATTTGTTCTAATATTTTATAATGTTTGAGATTATATTTTGACTCCATATTTATCTTTTAAAGTGATGGGCCACATTACTAGCAGTGAATGCCAGAAATAGAGTTCTGTTATGGTTTTAACTCTGTACGTACAGCACTATAAACTGGAGATTTATTTAGTTTTTATTGCCCAGGTAAGTACACAAGACAATTTTATTTATGTATATATTGTGTTTGGAGGACCTTTGAGCTCGAGAGCCCTTTTTCAAAGGTATCCAAGCCTATCAACTTACACACAACAAAGGAACACGTAGGTCGACCCACCAGCGCAGCAGTAGAGCTAGTGTCAGCACGCCTGACAATCGAGGTTCAGGAGCAACTCGGATGTCAGAGGGTTCGCCCGGAGGGACGAGGTTAGCAACCAGGGGACTGCTTGCCTTCTCTGGAGAGGGAGGGGATCCGGTACTGGATGCCTACCAACCTCTAGCATTGGTTGGAGGATACAGCAGCCCAGGACCATGCTGTGTGCCCATCGGGGTGGGAACCGTCAGACCTCTGCACATCAGGGGTGGGAACGCACCTGACTGTGTGCTAAGGTCATTGCACATCCGGCCTCGCTCTGGTGAGGTGGGTGCACAAGGCAAAATAAATAAAAAAATAACTTGCCGCAAGCCCCATGATGCCAGGAATCCCAGCAAGTGCTGGGACCCAGCCGATGCGTGGGGTCCTCCCCAGTAGTGACCGAGGCCAAAAATACATATATATGGAAAAAAAACAACAAAACAAACAAAAAAAAAAACAAGTGACATTCGATAGCAGACCAATACAATACTCAACAGGTATAACAATGATTATCATATTATAAGGATCAGCAAGTTAACAGACTTCTGCAATTGCATCAACAAGGGATGCAGGCTAATGCAACTAACAGATACAGTTTAGGTACTCGTGCAATGCAGTTGCTGCAAAGGGTGGGTGGTGACTTGGGCCTTAAAGGGGAAGAAGTGGGGGAAAAGTGATAATGACTCTGGACAGGGAGTTCCAGGCATTGACAGCTCAGCTGCAAAGGAGTGTTGATCAACAGGAGTTTTTCTGAACAGCAGGAGGAGTTTTCGATCCCCTATAAACCAAATAAATGCCTATTTTCAGGTATGACCTGGAAGGGTTACAGGGAGAACATGCAAACAAGTTACTACAGTACATCAGATAAAAGAAAAGGAGCTTTTAAATACAATCACAGCACACTCAAATGTGAACGACCATAACCCTGAACAAAACAAGATAACCCAAGTGTCCACAATCAATGGGGGGTGGAGGACGAACCAACAACTAAGTGCAATTTCAGGCTAAGTCAGCCTTCAGGATGTCCCACAAGAACCTTCTAAAGAGGCAGTGAGAGAAAGTACTACATACAAGTAACAGGAGGGAGTTCCAGAGCCTAGGTGCGCAGACAAAGGGCTGATTTCCCAGGACCGCGTGGGCTTAAATAAAAGCCGTGTTTACAAGGCAGCAACGCTCTGGCATCTGCGCCACTCCTTTTCAACCGTGCTGGCTGCTTCTGTATCAGTTCACTCTTTACATAGCCCCCCTTGCAGCGCTGCATGTCAGTCTGAGGAGCGGCAGTAAATTCATTAGAGAACTGAGGAAAAATGCCTTTGGAACAGAGCGAGTGCAGCAAAGTGCCCACACCACCCTTTAACGCGCTCGCTCCAATACTGATACCCACAACTGAGTTGGATCAAAAAAATGATCCAAAGGGCATTTAAGGCACTCCAGTAAGCATTTACACTGCAGACTTTGCAACGCATCAACCCATGCGCATGGGTTGATGCGCTGCAAAGTCTGCAGTGTAAACGGGGCTATCAATGTTATAAAAAAGAAATTACATTTTGAAAGCTGCCACTTTTGAGCTGTTTTACTTGTAAACTTTTTTTTAAATGAAAGCTTGGAGTCTGACAAACAATGAATAAGTCACAATAGTACAGTTTTCATGTGTTGATGCATGTTTTCGCATGTCTATATATTGTTAAAAATAATAGGATTCTAAAATGTTTTTGAGCCATCTTGCTTTTAAATATCAATATATGGAAGCACCAGCAACACTATGCAGACTCAAGGTCAGA
Organism: Neoceratodus forsteri; assembly: GCA_016271365.2. Classification (NCBI taxonomy): domain Eukaryota; kingdom Metazoa; phylum Chordata; order Ceratodontiformes; family Ceratodontidae; genus Neoceratodus; species Neoceratodus forsteri. The sequence goes on along the minus strand of JADMNL010000036.1, from coordinate 35,483,999 downwards.
ATGGCTACTGAGGATACAGTCATCCACAGACCAAAGAAAACTACCACTTACCTTAGTGATGGATGTAAACACTTTTTCTAAAATAGCATTCGGTTGAGCTTTTCGAGGTCCGTCTGCTTGAATTCTAAGATGTAAGGCACATGGTTTGGCAATGAACCTGCAAATACAAAAAAAAAAAAACACATTTAGACTGCTACTTGCATAAAGACTTTCTTCAAAAGTTGGTCCATACTGATAGATGTGTATATAAACTCAGAAAGGACATTAATCTGCTGGAGAAGGTCCAGAGAAGGGCTAAAAAGATGATAGTGGGTCAGCAGGGTGAGGCATACGAGGAGAGGCTGAGGGCACTGACCAAGTACTCCCTGGAGGGGGAGCATGATTGAGATCGTCAAGTAGGGATAAGTAAGGTGGATAAGGAGGGTCTTTTTAAGCTAAGCAGCAACCATAACACAAGGAGGCACAGTCTTAAACTGAGAGAGCTAGGTTTGGAGGGAGGTCAGGAAGCACTTCTTCATGGAGAAGGTAGTGGAGAATTAGAAATGTGCTGCTGGAAGAGGTGGTCTTGTTGAAGATGATGGTCAGCTTCAAGAGAGGCTGGGACAGGCATGGGGGAAGGTAAGGATCATGGGTAGGGAGGGTGTGAAGGATGGGAGGAGTGGGGAGGGGGGCAGGGACAATAGTTCAAGCTGTGGACCCTGCAATATGAGCAGACTAGACAGACCAAACAACTGTCTGTCAGCTTCTGTGTATGTTTGCAAACTACCAGTAGTTTGTGAGGACTTGAGAAGCAGAACGTCAGGCTGTTTTATATGAAGGGCTGTTTTTAGGTAAATGTACTGCTCTAGTCCGACATATTCATAATGTTGTTGTACAGTAACTATTATTTCACACACCAGAATTGACATACTTAAGTGCATCGACTAATTTTCAAGTGGGTCTTGGCGAACCAGATACAGCTACACAGCAAGTACAAACTCTAACAAATAAAACTGAGAAGGTGCCTAGGAGTCCATAGAATCTGCTCTGGCTCTAACTTTATACCATTCCAGCTTACTGCTGTGTGCCCTTAGACTTAGCCCCCAGTCGCTGTGAGTGCGGTCTGTTCTATGAAGCCATCTCTCTATCCTGTTCATACAGCTACTAGCCACTTGTACCTGTCGATCCCACCCTAAACCCATGGACAGTTTCTGCCCTCACCAATTCACTTGCCAGGCAGTTCCAGTTGTCCACCTCTTTGTAGAAATACTTCCTTGCATCTCTCAGATTTACCACCAGCCAGTCTGTACCCATGGCACCGAATGAGTGACCCCTTGCTGCATCTGAAGAATGCATTTCAGTCCAGAGTCAGAAGCTGTAATGAAGTACACGGCTTACAGGCAGACTAGATGGCCTGGCGGTCATGATTTGCCAACAATTTCTGTTTCTATCTTGTCAATACAAACATTTGAACATTTTTATCGTACCTCCCCCACCACCTCTAGCAAGTATGTGTTCAGGCTGTCCATTCCTCATACACCTTCCCTGTAGCCCCAGCACCATTCTGGTTGTCCTTCTCCCACTGTCTCCAAGAAGTCACAGTCTTTTTAATTCAAGTTTACGCGCAACATGGGTACAAGGTAGACACAGCTCATCAGAACTATTACAGACATTCCAGTATTACATTTTACAAAATGAGCCACAGCACTTTGATACACAAGACAGTGCATATTTTGAGAATACATTTAGCAATGCAGCTCCTACAGGTTCATAGTTATTGGATTAACTTAGCAGGTGGTGTATGCTCTCCAGACTGGGCTTATTCAGCGCCTCTCCGGGAGAGTCACCAGAGCACAGTTCTGATACTGCTGTTCCCTAGGCTGTTTATGGGGTAAAATCAGAGTCCCTTCATTTACCCACCTTAACCATCTGCCCGTAAAGCACGACTCCCGCTGGTTTACCTGATATGCAAGTTGTTCCACGCGGTAAATCTCAATCGCTATAGGCACTTTTACACGGGACACACGTTCCATGATGGTGCTTTGTTCCACTCAGTCTGCTGCAGAGCGGATCGCCATTATATGGTGTGATCTGTACCACAATGAGTGGTACAGATCAACCGTAACATTACCCTTTTTGTGCCGTATACAGGCAATCCACTCCGAAAGAGCCAAGACAGACCGGGATTCCCTGTTGTTTTGGCACAGAAATAAGCAGAAGGGTGTTATTACATGGCCGGGTAGAACGGAACAAAATTCCAGTAACCCAGGAAAGCAGGGAATATGGAATTGGCGAATGTTTGGTTCTCGGCGGAACTGATCGCCTGCACACGCCAGAAAGGTAATGTTGCAGTTGATCTGAATTGCTCATTGTGATACAGATCACTGCATGTAAAATGCCTCATGTCTATCCAGTGTTCGTGGTTCTGGTTTCAGCCATCCTCCCTTATGGCTTCTGTGCTGTAACCAGAAGCACATGCCACAGGTAGATGACATCTCTGCCTCTTACCCCAAATGGGAGGAGACTAAGACTAGTGTCTTGTGACCAAGTGGTGCATCTAACAAGCAGTCACAGTCCTTTTGAGATGTAGGCTCCGGAACTGCACTACTTGAACAACGCTAAACAATATATCAGGAAGCCTCTGTATTTATATATTTACAAAAAGGTGTGAATAAAGAGACAGGGAGGATGTAACACAGGAGGAGTAGAAAGACAAGAGAAAAACTAATTCCAAATAAGGGTCCAGGAGATTAGAGGGATGTGAACAGGTGTACAGTAGGTGCCAGCGTCAGCATTCATGCAGAACAAGCATATGATAATGAAAGAGAGTTCTTTTGAAAGTACATGTGCTGCAGACTCCTTTTACGTTGGGTGACAGCGATTTTCATGTAATGGCAGATCTATTCTGAAAGCTTTTGTGCCAGCTGATCTGTATGCTTTAGGACTATTACAGACAGTTCTGGAGGTGAGTCTCAGGTGATACAGCTGGGGTGGTCTTGTTAGAAGGTGGCACATATATTTACGGTAGAGTCTTTGAACACAGTTATGCAGCAGGGAAGTCCATTTACATTCTCTCCTGCTGACAGGTAAGAGAAGTCCAAGACTAACAGATTGCAACGGTGGGTGTTTCAGTCACCACCAAGGGCAAATCTCTGTATGCTGTTGAAGGCTGACCAATACAGTGACGGCAATGTAAGACGCTGATCTGTATACCTGACTCACATACTTTTAGTACAGGGAGTAGGCACTGTTTTAACAGTAGCTGCTCACTCTTTGCAGTTCCAGTTCCGTAAAGAAGACCAAGATTTTGGTTAGAGAGAGCCAATGATTTCCGTTTTCATAAATGACCTATTCCTTTTGGCAAAATCTTTAAATCAATTTTTACTTTTTTTTCCAAAGCTGAGAGAAAATCTGAAAATTTTTTTTTTTTTTTTTTTAAACAAAAATTGGTCTCAAAACTGAGGCATTTTCCCCAAAAGCTGGTGCAAAAAGTGTTTTTTTACAAGATAAGGTGGTGCAAATAAAGTTTTTCATGGCAAATTCAATCCCAAGTGCTGGTTTAAATCTGAAAAATTCAGTTTTTTGCTAGTGTTTCCCATTGAAAGTTTGCCCTATTCATACAGACCTGGTGATATATGTATCACAGGAAAGTTTTGGTACAAGCCACAGATATCCAAGTATTTAAAATATAGTCTCCAATGGAGCAACAAAACCAGCAACAACTGCCCAGACCGGTTTCGCAACTAATGCGTCATTAGTTGCGAAACCGGTTGGGGCCTATGTTGCTGCTGCTGAGCTAAAGATGGTATGTTGCAGGCATTGAGCCTCCCATGAAGTGTTTGTGATTAAAAGCCTTTTACAGCTTTAAATCTGGAGTGGTGCTGGTTTTGTTGCTCTATTTGGTTCACTTAATATAACCTGGCACACACTTTTACAGCTGGAGCTGTTTTGCTCCCGCTTATAGTCTCCAATGGCCCTTCTGGTGGAGTTGTTTTTGGGAGACTTGACGTTATTGGCCCGTAACTGCAAAGTATAGTTTTGGAACTGTTGTGCAGGATAAGACTATTTTCCAACCAGGTCTCGCTTGTGTTGAACATCAGTTGTAAAGCAGAATTAAGTTTGGCTATGAAGTCAGCCTCACAACATACCTGGGCAGTTCAGAAATAGTAACTCGCACCCTGTTGCGTCTTACTGCTTATGTCATTCTTTTGTTCACTGGTCCTGCTGTCCTCCCTGGGCTAAGTACAGTCACACAGGACTGTACTGAGCCCTGGGAGAACAGCGGAAGCAGCAAATACAGTACCGGATTTGAGTTTATAAAAGCTTGAACATGCACAGCAGGATACTGAGTCTCCCATTGCTGCAGCCCAGTTCTGACATCAGCTGAAGGGGATTCTGGGACTTCTAGGTACAGCAAATGTCGGCTGGGAAGTCAACAGAATAGACCTGATACTACCTACTGACTTGGGTGTGGGGCTCTTAGTGCTGACTGTTCCCTTTAAAGAAAGCTCCTGCTCCAATAGTGCTTTTGAAATCTGAAGATTCCATCACTTATGGACACCCCATAGTGGACGTGTTAACCTACCAGTAGCGCCTGGGATCCTATGGATGCATTGCCGATATTTGGAAAAGCTTATCTATGTCTTATTTGGGCCGAACTACTGCGTCTAAGCCGCTGATGTGGCACTGAGCTTAACCACTTCATTCCGTTTTGAATCGATGGGACAAAAGACTCCTGAAATTACTTTGATTTGCTCTGAACCACCCCAATATGTCTCCAGCTTCCTCATCAAATGAATGGGAGATGCACCTGTGTACGGCTTGTAAAATAGGGATGCCACAGTAAGACGGTTTCACAATATACTACTGTATGCGACAACTCTCCCTGACAGACAAGTTCAATTTAAAAAAAAAAATTAAAAACTATTACTTCCATAACATACCGGTGTTACGATAACCATGTTTATTATACCAGCAACGTTTCATACAGTGACAACCCCTACTTGTAAGGTACTTTTGGTATGCAGTATGAGAAAGGCATACTATAAATGTTTCTGCACATCCAACAGCTTTATTACTTTACTACACATTCCTTAAATGGGGCCTCACTCTAAATTAATATACAGCACTGTTCAGTTACGCATTGAACAGGTAAACCAAAATTCAGGAGTCTTCTGAATCATGAATTCAAATTTGATGAAATGTTCAAATATATATATATATATATAATACATACACACACACACATACATATATATACATAGATATATGCATACATACACACTGAAAAATCCTGGTCTCCGAATGGCCCAGAGACAGTCACATGACACAGATTTTATTTCTTTTTACCTACTGTGAGTTCAAAAGGAATAACTGAGCAACAGTTCACTCAAACTGGTTAACACTACCCACTGAGCCTATCAATCACTGAAACCACACTTCCATAACTAGTTAAAAAAGAAAAAGTGTCTGCCCCCCCATGCTGCAATTCACCCTGGTGCTAACTGCTTCCCCCTCTCACTTACAATTCCAAATACATTCCCTGGTGCCAGGAGTTCCCCCCTTCCTGGTGCTAAGAGTTTCCTTCTCCACTTCCAATTACTTTTCACAAAATATGCAGCCGACAATACTACAGTGTACAACGAGAGAGTCAGCAGAATTAGCACTTTGGAAATAGTGGGGCACAAGTGATGGCTGTCATAGCAATGCTTGTGCTCCACTTTTTCTATGTAGGGCATTTTTTTTTAGTCCTTCATTTCTTATGTACTGAACACCTCTGGGGTTTCACCTCGCAATTCTGTTTCTCTCCCTATCATACGTCATTGCCCGATGTAGCTAGTGTTGGCAGTGCAGAAGAGGGAGAGTGTCGGAGGCATTAGCTGTTTGGAAACAGCGGAATGCGAGCAAAGGTTTATTGTAGCAACACTTGTGCTCCACTGTTTCCGTGCAGGGCAGGCTGTTTTTTTTTTTTTTAATTGTCCATCATTTCTAATGTAATGAACCCCTCTTAGGTGTTACCTCACAACCGTTCTCTCTCTCTCCATTATCCATTGCTACCCAGCATAGCCTGTGCTGACAGCATGGAAGACGGAGAGTGTCGGTAGCGCCAGAGAGAGAGAGAGCGCACACAACCTCCCTGTACAAACCAGCCCCAAGGGGCTGAAAACTAAATAAAACAGTCTCCCCATGACACACGAGTTAAATCAACATGTTGAGAGAGAAACAAACTGGACATATCCTCTGTACTCTTACCTCTACCACCTAGCTGCTCTATCGGAGAACACTGAAAGTGGAAGTGCAGTAATCGGGAAAGGAAACAAACACACACCCGATCCCTTGTTCCTTTTATTTAGTGAAAGTGCCCAAATATTGTCCCTTCCATGTGATCCTTCCACAGAGACTATTATCTGCAGGATACACAAGTAAGCTTTTATTTATGTCACCAATCTGCTTTAAGTTGGGCGTGGGGGAGTAAGCTTTCATGAAACAGATGAAACCATATTTTATGTCATCAAGCTGCTTTATGTTTATATTATTGTTGTTTTGTTTTTTTTTGGGGGGTTATAAAACAGATGCTGACCAAAGACCTTTTGGGCTATAGTCTGAAAACTGTGAGCCCCTTGGGATGAACTACTGTCCACAGGGCTTCAGGGAATATAATTACTGTCAAGCAACAGTTCGCTCCTCGGGTCAAGGTCTTCACACTGTAGATCTCAACTTCAATCAATATTTGTATATATATATATATATATATATATATATATATATACACACACACACACACACACACACACACACATACACACACACACACAGACACAGACACACACACACACACACACACACACACACACACATATTTGGGAAGCAGTATAGCGAAGTCATTTAAGGCTCTGAGCTGCAAGCTAAACATCCAGCAGACTAGACCTGGGTTTGAATCCCACAGCTTCCACTTGTATACTGTGTGACCCTGAGCAAGTCACTTAACTTCCCTGTGCTCCCAGGTTGCTCCTGTAAAAAAAGCTTCCAGCTTAGTGTGCTACTCCTGGGTAAACAACTAAATTAAAAAAATATATATATATACACAAACACATATAATATATATGTGATTTTTTAAGTGTGTGGTAATCTTAACAGAGGGTTTGAACTCCTCCCAATTTAATCCATGAAAAGTCATGACTGTCCTGAAGGGGTTGGTGCTTAAAGTGGCATGAAAGATGGCTCACCCTCTGGAACAGTGCCCCCCTGCCCTTACTCTCTGCCCCCTACTCTAGTGCTACTGGAGAGCACTACAGCAGCTGACCTCAGCCACAGGACATGTAGGCCCCAGTCTCCACTGTGACCGTGTCAAATCCCATTCACTGCGCAGCTGCAGGAGGCTAGAGAGCGCCAGGCTCTAGCCATCTGTCCCTGGAAAACAAGCGCATCATCGTCGTCATGATGAGCTCCAGTGCTGGAGACCCGAGGTCGCTCACAGTCCCAAACCTGGGTCTCAGACGCCTGCCCCGTCACAAGGCCTGCTTAAGGCAGCTCTTCTGAGCTACACATGAAGGACATGGTGGGAAATGAGTAAACAGCTGGCTTAAGGATTAGTAATTTTATATACCGAGTTACTGTTAACATTTATAATGTCGCTCCACGCGAAGTGTAAAAAAAAAATATATATATCAGAATACAAAATCTGGCCGGCTCTGTGGTGCCAAGCGATATGGGATCTCTCTGGCATTCTGATGACCCATGTTTGCATCCAGAGCTCATGACTTCGACAGCGGAGGGCAACAGGGAGAGCTTAAGAACATCTCATTTATACTCCCCTCCTGGTGGTCAGGGAGACTGTCGCGTCACTCTTTCATGACTCCTGGTGATGGCTAGTGGTAGTGCCAAAGACACCATGGGTGACCATACACTGTCAGGCACTCCCACCCCCCAGGCCAGCTGTAAGTGCGCAGCCAATAGAAGAGGGGTGGGCAGGACCAGAAAATAGGAAAAATGCCCCTCTGGTGTCCCAGATGACAGCCTCTTCGCCCTTTCCAATGTCAGACCCTCCACAGTCTTTGCTATCAGTGGTCACCCCTCCTGGTACAAGCAACAATTCCTCCACCAGGCCATAGCACAGCCCACTGTGGGGATAGGCCAGCCATGTGGAGAGAGGTCAGGAGCTCTCAGGAGATGTCCTGTGATGATGGCCAATGGAGACTCCCCCCGGCAGGGAAAAACTGGCCACCAGATGTCTGGGGAGCAGCGAGCATGGTGCACAACAAGGGGTGAGTCAGAAGAGGGGTATAAAAGGGGCCAACATGAGGCCCAAAGGAGTGTGACATTGGGTGGCACTGCGGGCATAAAAAAAAAAAAAATACAAAATCTTCTGTTATTAACAAAATAAGCACTTCAGTGACTGCCACATAACCCTGCAGAATATGCACCCCTAGGTATCAACAAAACATTATTTTCATAATTCATAACCAGTGGACAGCAGGCCTGGGGTTAATTTTAACACTGCTTTTGGTGGCCCAAAGCATAGTCCAGACCGTCTTAGGCTAGTGTGATCTCCTTCAGGTTGCCTGATGTGGCCATTTCATTTCTGTCTGGCTTTGGGACTAAAGTGTGGCCATGGTGCCAGAAGAAGCCATAAGGTGCAGCAGTAATAACCCAAACTGAAAAAGGTTACCACTGTAGCCACGAAGTTAAGTGCAATCAGCAACAGGACAGAAACACTTTGGTTCTATTTTCTCTGCTGTCCAGCGACACTTTGATATGATATTTTCTCCAACAAGACGACCCAAAAAACAGTTAAGTGTGACCCCCTGCCAGGCTAACACTTTTTGTGGCCAACCCCTTGTCAATGTGGTTATTTTGGGTAATTTCCCACCTCTTACTAGGGTGCCCAGGTTCTCCTTCGGCCATCCGGGGTAACCTCTCCCAAGTGCCATCACCAGCCTTATCTAGTGCTCCAGAGGCTTCCCACACACAACAAATGTGGCCACCCCCAAAACATATAACGTAGCCACAAACCATAATTGTAGCTGGATTAGGAACTAGGCTTGGCACGCGTAACAAAAGTAGCAACACACAGTTGGAATAGGAAGTGCGGAATTACTGATGAATGTCCATCACTGCTTTTGTCTGCGTTTAATGCCAAGTTCCACCTGCATCGAAGGTTTTGATGGCCTCTTAACTGGCCACCATCAAGGCAGCACTGGTCATTAAAAACTGGTCAAGTGTCCACTTGTTCATCAAACATAATATTACAGCTTAGCAGAAACTATTTCAAAACAATTCAAGAAGCATTCTGCATTAAGTGTAACATTGCCAGCAATCCCTTCACCAAGGCAGAAATCAGATTACATTTAGCATGATAACACCAAGAAAAAACCTTCGAGACTGAAAGAGGCAATCTCGGGTGTTTGCAACCTAGATAAGAGCCAGATACATGTTTAACACACAGACTTACAGATGCAAATAATTATCAAAATAAAGACACGAAATGTGAAGGAATATACAAGAAAAATGTGTTTATTCACAGGGATTTGGGATGTAACCCCCTCCAGATAGTCTTGTTTTCTGTGGGGTCCCTGGGCAAGAGATGGCAAATACATTTTATCATTTAACACATATAAATACAGATACATCTACAAATGGAAAGACATTTTAATTTTGAGGTTTTCCTATTTCAAAGGCACGTGTCCAATCGAAGTAGATTTACACAGTCCTTGCCAAGGTTACATTTGCATTTGATTTACATCACCGTGTGAGCCATGGCAACTAAAAGCAATTCTGCTAGGAGCAGTCAGGGGAATAATTAAGCTGGAAGCATGGACCATGGAAAAAACGGTGCAGTGAATCTTGAGACATAGGGCAGTGAAGACTCACAAGGATTACCATGAGGGCTACTTCACTGAAAGGGTGGTGGAGCCATGGAATCGCTGCCCAGGGGCTGGTGGAGGCAGACACGGTGGAGGGATTGAAGAGGGGTGGGACAGGTACCGGGAAGGGTTCTGGGAGCAAAATCCAGTGCAGCGAAATATCCAGAACTGGGAAGGAAGAAGCCAGAGAAGGCAAGGGGGCAGCAAGGTCAGCTCCCAGGGTGGAGCTGACCAAGCGAGCTGAACACGAAGACCATTAGGTCTATTCTGCTGGCATTTTAGTATGTTAGCATGAAAGGCCTACTGTAGGCAGCCTCTTGGACAAAGGGGTGGAGAACTGGACAATAAACAGAGCCAGGGACAGCACTAACATGCACCGAAACAGCAACTGTTGCATCCTTTCCATAACTGACCCCTCTTTCCTTTGCCAGGGGGCCCAAATTGATGCACCTACTCTCTAACAGTATCTAAAGGAAGGGCACATGAACTGTTCAGAATCTGCCACTAATTATGTTTTGACCCAGTGGGTTCCTCTTTAGACCCACATTTTTTTACACCAGTGGGTCCAATTCGACCCATGTTTTAAACCCCCCAGCGCTTACAGAGCATGCTGTTAACTCAGTAAGGCTACATGACGCAATGCTCTAAGCCAAACTAATAATGGCTATGAAGGCCAGCCCAACAGCATGATGGCTGTGCTCCACACTACCACCTCAAAGACCCAGGATCCCTTGTAAATTAGCCCTAGGACTGGCAAAGGGTCACACACATGGTGGAGGCGAGGTGCTCAGGTCCTAGGCAGGAAAAGCATGGGCCAGCAGTGGTGGACATGAGAGGCACGAAGGTGCTCTAAGGGTCTAGAATGAGTTTAGACCTGTGTTGCTGGAGGAGGTGATAAAGGTGACCCGGGAGTCACCTCCCACTTGCTGTGTCTCAGACCTCGGACCTACATGTCTGTTACTGGACTGCCAAGGAGGCCCAAAGTCAGATTTTTTCTGGCATTATCTTGTGTTCCTTTTGGACTGTTGCTTTCCCGTGGTTTTTAAATAGGCTGCAGTGAGGCAACACCGAAAAATAACTTTGAACCCAGATGTATTAGTGAATTAAAGTCCTGTCTCGAACCTTCCATTTTCAGGAAGCTTATGGCATCACTGCTGGAGGTTTGAGCAGTACAACACAGTGGTTTAAGGCTCTGAGCTGCAAATCTGGAGACCTGGGTTGAATCCCAGCTCCCACTTACATACTGTGTGACCCTGAGCAAGTCACAACTTCCCTGTGCTCCCAGGTTGCACCTGTAAACAAGCTTTCAGCTTAGTGCGTCTCACCTGGTTAAACAATTGGGGGGGGGAAGGTTTACCTCACTAGGTATGACATCTATGAAGCTCGCCAGTTGGGTTTCAGGCCTCGCTAAAGGACAGAGACCACAATAATCAAGCTGTTTGACAATCTGCTCATGGCGTGCGATTAGAAGCGGAGGGGTTCCCTATTGTTGATTTCCTTGAGCTCTCGTTAGTATTTAACATTGTGTGTTAAGGGGTATTGATGGAGCACCTCAGGCAAAATGGTGGCGGTGGGGGGGGGCTTACTGGGATAGTCGTAAAATGATTTGAGTCCTTCCTGTCCAGCAGATTGCAGCGGGTCATGATAGGATCATTCTCCTTGTGTCTGTTGGCTGTCAGCTGTGGAGTTCCACAGGGGTCGATCCTGTCCCCCATGCGTTTCACAGTGTACATGCTACCAGAAAGGTGCCATTAGGTGGTACAGCACACATTTTCTTGTGATGTGTGTGACAGGGAGCTCCTGCCACTCTTGAGGACCGACCTTTTCTTAAATCTGTTGCAACAGTTCTTCTATTTCTTAGCCTAATCTATCCATTACAATTTCTGCTCCATAAGGTTGGCCACCTATGGGCACCCCCTTCCCCTTTCTTGACTATGCATGCTATAGTGTCTTCTTTAATTTTACTTTTCCCTCTCGGGTCCTCATACAGGGAGGTTATTGTGGCAACCTCCAAACGTATGTAAAACAGGTTGTGTTTATCGTTGTTGGATTTAGTATGTTATAGCACTATGTCATAATATACCCTGCGTTTATGAAACCTGTAAATGTTGAAAATACCATGGCACTAGGTGTTTTTGATAATGGTAAAAAGTACTAGGTGACTATTATCGAAATTAAGTTAGTTGTGCTATTTAAAATGCATGTAAATTGCTGTAAACTGAACAAGACTGAAATTCTGTGGTGATTTGCATATATCCCATGATGCTTTGCACTGTGGAAGTATGTATGATGTGGTATTTCTTTGAAACTGCTTGATTTGTTGCCAATGCCCTTTGGGGTAACCCTTTTTTCAGTGTTTCAGCACTGAGTTTTTTTTTTTTGTTTTTTTTTAACTTGTTTTGTTTTTTATTTTCTTTTTGAGCCCCCACTACCCAAGCAAACAGGGCCCACATAGGGATGAAGGGTTTTCACTGAAAAGTGATTATATCAGAGATCAATGTCAGTAGGTGCTGGCTAAGTGCAGAGAAAGGACACTCAGGCTGCTGCTGCAAACTGATGTACTGAAGAAGGAATATGCTATCGCTGAAGCTTATTTCCTGTATTCTAAATAAACATCACACAGAGATTGTGTGTTGAACCTGAAGTTTGGTGTCTGGTCCATCTGTTATCCCACAACCCCTCCACAATATGCATACAATACTCAGCTGTGCCTGTCCTTTGCATCCAACAGGTGAGAGGTGGTCTCTGTGCTGGAGCGTGGCCTAAAAGAAATTACAGTCTGGATGGCCTCCAGCTGGTTCAGCCTCAACCCATACACGACAGAGTTATTGCTGATGGAACCAGGTCCTCAGGAGTCAGCTGTCAAGCAGGAGACCACTGTGCTGCCATCTTAAAATGGCACTGTGCTGACTGCTGTGGATTGGGAGAAAAAACTGGGAGTCCTGTAGGACTCTAAGTTGACCTAGAATATCAAATGTCAACTGTGGTCTACTGTGGATTTTTAGCTCCTAAATCTCTCCCGGATTAAGCCCCATATCTAAAGCAAAAGGATCTGTAACCCTAGTTCATGCTTTTGTGACCTTGAGGCTTGATGACTGTAATACTCTATCGTAGGGCTCTCTGGGGTTTCATGCACTGCCTGCAGCTGATGCAGAATGCCACAGACAGGTTAGTCTCAATGTCATCATACCGAGATCATATGACACCTGCGCTGTGGTACCTGTACTGACTTCTTATAGGTGACATACCATCTTCAAGGCCCCGCACGGTTTGGGCACTGCTTATCTTTAAGACACCTGGGTTGGTATACTTCCAGTCACTCTCTCCGCTCCACTGAGGAACTTACACTGGCCGTCCAGATATCAAGCCTCAAGCACTCGGGCAACACAGCTTTCTTGATGAAACCACTGACCATCTAGAACTCCTTGCCATCCCATTGCAAGAGTTTCCCCGTGGTGGAGATGTTTAAAAAGGGCCTAAATGGTTTGACGTGAAGCACCCAGACATTATGGATAGGAAGCTAAAGAAAAAAAAGGAAAAAAAAATGTGCTTTGCCTCGCCTAGATTATTGCCATAACGTGGGGCACAGGAGAACGGGTAGCCTTCAGAATGGACCCTACTGCTGTACAATATAAAACTGGGTTTCAGACAGTGCTCCAGATTTACATTGGCATTCAAGTAAAGTACTCACCATTTTTGACACTAGGAGAGTAATTTACAATTCTGATAAGAAAGCGTGCTTTAAACTTGAAAAATATGCACCTTTGAAGTACCTATGAAGCACTTCCCAAGGGCTGGGATGAGTATCATTACTCCCCCAAAAAAATTTTCAGAGAGTATTTCTTAACATTTGGTGAGTAAAATAGGCCAGTACTCACCTTATCTGGAGTACTGGTTGAAGCATCAACTGGGTATCACACTGGAAATGGTACTCATGAGACTTATGTTGGGCAGAGACCCGGGATGCCCATGAAAGCCTTCCAACGTTCCCAGTGCATCACCGGAAGCGTACCATGAATCTTATATTGCCCTTCTCTACCAGAAGGGAACTCATCCTTGTGAAAAACTAACACAGACTAGTACGGTGCCTCAAGCGAGGCTACAAAATGTGGACCAGGGGAAAATGCCCTCAGCCAACTTGTATCCACTGCCACTGCTCCTAAAGCTTACATTAAAACTAAGGAGAAGTGACTGGATGCTGACAAACAGGCCCGAGAAGATTACCGGTACCAGGTCTCGCACATGTCCTGAATGACCAGGTCTGCCATACATGCAAGTGTAATAATCACCATACGTGGAAGTGTAATAATCCCCATATATGCAAGTGTAATAATCCCCATACGTGGAAGTGTAATAATCCCCATACGTGGAAGTGTAATAATCCCCATACGTGGAAGTGTAATAATGCAACACTACCCCATTGTGCTGCTGTTATCCGCGGTCCATGACTTCATATATGGGCCACATTCTCAAGACATGGTATAATGTTAAGACTCCGCTAAAAGATGGTAAAAAAAAAAAAGATAGGATTTACAGTGCAGTTTTACCAGTGGTCAACCAAAACAACAACTGAAACGAACTGCCCGACTTAGATACTAATGGTGGGGGGAGAGAGCCCGCTGGAAATAAACCAAAAAAAGCTGATGTACGCTGAGACACAACTTGTGGTATACATTCGGGACCACCCACAGGGCCAACTGTCTCATTCAGTCACAGTTACCCTGAGTAAGCTGGGAGTCGTGCTGTCAACGGACTGACTGTGTGGTATTCTTACCGGACCGAGGTGTCCTAGAATACCATCCTTCACATAGAACATGTGGCTTTGTACTGCGGTATGGACGACAGTGGTTTACGCCTCACAACACCATGCAGTTCAAGGCTCTCACTTGCTTGCTGTTATTGGCACAACTTACTACCCGACACCTTAGATGACATGCCTTCTGCCCTCAATTCAGTGGCTGGTATGTCTTATTCTTTTACTTAGAGATTACACTTTGGTGCAGGACTTGTTATGGGGCTCGGTTTGGTTACTTTCACTTTTTTTGCGACACGGACAATGGCTTCTCCATGTGGAAATTTCTCTTACAACCACTGCTGTAGGGTGAGACTGCCGAATAATGAGAACATTATGTTCAGTTCTTTGTAGATTGCAGTCTCCTCTTCTCGCTAAAAAGTGAAAAAAAATGGCTACTGCACCAAATGAGAAGAAGAAGCTGTGCAGATCCCTCCACAGTGTAAACAGGCTAGCTTTTAAGTGTTGAACAGGATCTGGCAGCTAGACCATGGATTAAAAGAATTTAATCAATGACCACCTGACAGCTTCTGTCCAATGACCATCACTTGCTTAAGTAACCATGTTATAAAAAATATTATTTATCGTCATGTCAAACATCTGCTCATTAGAACTTAATGCTGTAAGGTCTTCCTAGTTTATGCCTGGAGATTAAAGACTCTAACAATAGTATCTCATTGCATTTTACTGTATTGGAAATATTTGTTAGTATGTTAAAATGTTAATTTGTATTAGTATATGGGGGTCTGTAGCAGACTCATATTGTTAGTTTTTTATCATTTTTGCCGACTAATAAGTGGTGTTGTACAGAAATTCATGTGGTGATATTTATTGCTGAAAATAATGTAAGAATGTGTCCGAACACTGCAGAAGTGGAAATGTATGTATTCAATTCAATTTTATTTTACCAGGATAACACCACCGAATCATGTCATTTGCAAGGAGGTTCTGGGGGACACAGATACAAATCCAGATAGGACTAACAACAAGCACAAATGCAAATTCAGTGAACTCATATACATATACAGGAAAAACAAAAGCATGTACAAAATGCAAATTCGGCAAATACATCAAGGTCTGCAAAATTCAGCAAGCTCACAAAAAACGATGTAATAAGGGTTTATCTCTTGTATGATGTAACATGTTACATATAATTGTAACATAATGTCAGATAATACAAGTAAAGTGTTTTTTTAACAATGTACTGAACTTCAGCCTCCTCTTTTCGGGTGTTGGCTGCAACTACATTTTAATAAATTCTTAACAACAACAAAAAAAATTCTAGAAGCGTGCCTTAAGTTAACCAAGAAGCGATAAATCCCACGCGGACTAAGATCCTGGAGTGCCTTATGATTTTAGAAATGGATTCCAACTTAAAAATATGAAAAACAGCATCATTTGATGAAGAAAAGAGAAACTGCTCAGTAGAATATAAATATGATGTTTGATTCCAGCCGTGGCTTTGGGACAAGATTTACTCAAGTTCAAAGCATCACTGGCGAACCCGACTGTAGTACGAACGACTACACTGCTGTTATTGTCACAGTGCGGCATTATGCATCCCATCTGGAATGCTGCCCAGCCACGGCTGCCCCAGACAGAGATGCCAGCCAAAGATGGCTTGTGTTGGATGAGGGGAGGTGAGAAATCAGGAGCTGGATCTGAAATTCACAGTTTACAGCACTACTCTATTGCAGTACGGAAAGTCATTGTTTCAATATTGTTCTTTCTATACTGTGGTGTAACATGGCATCGGAGGTCATGGCGTCCCTACTAGGAAGTCGCATTCACTGTTCCAGAAATCTCAATGAATGGCACTTAATGACAGAAATGGCATCATAGAATGCCCCTGAGGCACGGACTGGCAGTCCAGAGACAGCGCTGCAACTTGCCACACCAGAGACCCAGGTTCAAGTCTTTTTTTTTTTTTATTTAGTTGTTTAACCAGGTCTTAAGTCTGTTCTGCCACTTAGGACAAACAGGAAGATGGGAAGTGTCCCACAGGACACACTTCTGTCCCAGTGTGGAAGGACGTGCAGTATCAGTTTTTTTTTTTTTTTTTTATTTCTCGATATCCCAGTGGAGATAAATAGTGGGTACACAAGGGCTCTGTCACTCATGAGTTATGGTCTTGTCCCCTTCACTTGAGAATAAATTGCATATTTTAAAAAGGTCACTGCCTATTTGATTTATTCAACATCACTCTGCTTGTGGTTTGTAGATTTAACCGTTTTTCTCCGGTTTTAACTACTGACATCATAATTGCCTATTGCAGCATCGAAGCCATCAGCACTGTAAATCCTGATCTCTGACTGAAGTACGATGATACTAACCTTCAAGACAGCTGACACCATGCCCGCCTTGATGGCCCAGTGGTGACGCAACAAGCTGCCGCGCAGGCGACCACAATTCCGGAGCGAGCTCAGGATCCCGCATCAGGAAGCAGGCGAAACTGCAGCAACTGCTGCTCAGCAGTGCACTGCCGGGAGGGGGGGGGAGGAAGAGGGTAGCATTGGTCACCAGTGCCATAGTGACCCTTGCGGTGGGCGAAAGGAGCTTGCAGATAGGCTATGCCCACACCAGCACAGGAGGAATGCACCAGGGAATGACATTCTATATGATGACCTGGGCTCCAAGGGCCCCCCCCCCGAATGAGTCCTACTGCCAGTCACAGTGGATTCTGGACTGCCTCAGGGAGATGGGGTGGTCACCATCCTCTAGAGGTCCTGCCACAGATGGCAGAACTGTGGGAGAATTGGGCTGGGCAAGGACCCAGGGGAGGCCAGACCAGAGCAGATCCTGTGAACAGGGTATATGTCGAACAAACATGGTTGGGAAGAAAAAGAAATATCAAACATAAAAAAAGGAGATGATATCTTGAGATAAGCTACAAAGATATAAATTATTATCCTGCCATTTTTATCTTCGCTGGTGCTGTATGTTGTCCTACATTTCTCACTCTCAGTAGGTTATGGCTCTTGCCCATTTTTACAGGTGGAAGGACTGAAAGCAGTGCAAGGGGTGCCCAGTTGGCTTGGCCAAGACATGTTACACTGCCATTCAAGTGACCCAAATTCAGGGCAGACTAGTAAGCTGTTATGCAGTAGTGCACATTAGTCAGGGAGGGTTAGTGGTCAATTCTGGCACCATAGTGAACCCCAGCAGATTGGGCCAGGGAGTTACTGCTCATTCAGGTGACGTGGGATCAGGAGCAGACTTGGGTCACCGTGTCGGGCAGCCTGCCAAGCCAAGCCAGCTGCCGAGTGGAAGTGTGCATCTGTCAGGGAGGGCTGGTGATGAGTTCCAGCGGCACAGAAAACCCCTGCAGAAGGGCCGGGGAAGTTAGCTTTCACCACAGGGACACTGATGTCCAAGGCAGACACAGGCACCTCTTGCACAATGGAGGGGAAGGAAGGACTTGGGGGAGAAAAGAAGGGAAAACTAATATGCAACAAAGCATCTGTTTGATGGTCCTTGGCACCCTGGGGCCCTGCTCCTTGAAGATCCCCACCTAGGCTTCCTGGCTCCCAAGAACAGTCTCCAGCCATTAGGTCTGATGGCTCAGGCGACAATCAGAATCCTTCATGATCAGGTGAAAGGGGAAGCGCCTAGTGGTGCCATATAGAACATGCCACTGTGCGCTGAAGCTGGGAGCCACCTTGTGGTGCCCCATGGTGTGCAAGGCTCAGAATAGAAAAAAGAACTCACTGGATGACCCATAGCAGGATTAAGACCAGAGGACCCTCCCCAACTGCCTGCCACTAGTCAGCATTTCGCTGGGAGGACCCTCCCCAACTGCCTGCCACTAGTCAGCATTTCGCTGGGAGGACCCTCCCCAACTGCCTGCCACTAGTCAGCATTTCACTGGGAGGACCCTCCCCAACTGCCTGCCACTAGTCAGCATTCCACTGGCCAACTGACAAATGGCTCCTGCTGCAGGGGACATGCCACACAGTCCAGGTCTGCAGGATCATAGCTCTGGAGGGTTTGGGGAGGGGCAGGCAAGGTATAACTAGACAGCAGCAAACACTGAAGGGGAAGATGAAGCACGAGACTTATTGGCAGTAAAATCCTTTTATTTTACTGTAATCCCGTCTTTTCCCTGGACAGCCCAAGCTAAGATTCAATATCTTGTTTACAGTGGGGTCCGCTCTACTGATTTATACAGCTAGGCTGACTGAAGCGCAGGGCTCAAGGTCCTACAGTCGGAAAGCATTTGTTTCAGTGGGATAGTATCCAGGGTCTCCTGGTTCACAGCTCTGCACTCTGATCACAACATTGCCTCAATGTCCGTTAATGGTGGGGGAGAGCTCAAAACATATCAGCAGAGTGAATTCTATCAAAGGAAGGCAGAGTGGATTCTACCAAAAGAAAGAAATGAGAGAGTGTATGTGTGTTTTGAGCCTGGCTCTCCTTTAACTGGAAATGTGGGCATGTCTGCTACTTAATCCTCCTGCAGAACTACTTTTTGCTTCGTATTAAAAGAATCTTTTTCCACCTTCTTTTACTTATGCAGCTTTTTCCCGGAGGGGGGCTGACATGTAAGGCTTGGTATGTCTCTCTCTGCCTCTCCTGTCTCTGGGCTCCAATCCACCCTGATCAGGGTATCATGTAGCCTGCCAGTATCCCCCATTTTCCATTAGCTCCCATTCCCTGCTGCCGGGGCACACACATCAACACATGCATGTAGAGGTACGCACATGCTGCGGAAGTCCCACAGCACCTTCCCTTCCTTGGCACCCTCAGTCCCACACTACTCTCAGGACTCCCACCTGGGGGCAGTTTTTCAGCGGGAATGCCAAGTCTCCCTCCCTGGGAGAAGAAAGCAGTCCTCCGGATGCTTGATCCTCTCTCTCCCCCCAGCTGCCTCCACCAACCCACGTTTGCCATCGAACACAGGTCACCAGCATTGCAGGAGGTAAGGCACAGATGCCTCCAGCCCTCCACGCCCCTCCACGCTGGCACGTCCCCCATTTCTAAGGTTCCGCTCCGAAATGTTTTTTTCACAGCAGGCAGCATCAGTTGAGCAGAAGCCCAGGATAAAATGTTAACTGCTGGACTCCTCTCACCAGGATTGTGGAATTGACTGTTACCTAAAAAAATTAACACTTCGGCAGAAGGCATCATCAAGGGATTCTATGGGGGGGGGGTCAAAGTGAACACAAGAAACAGGTCACTAGGAAGACTGAAGAGCCCCTGAAGTCACTGTGACGAGTCTGAAAAAAAATAAATGTAATATTTAGACAAATCAGCTTACATTTCATATTTTTTCTGTAATTTTCACCCTTCCTTCTTTATTACTAAGGACATTTGCATGCAAACAGGATCGCTGCCCTATATGCGCTGGCTGCTTGTCTACACCTGAGGTAACAAGTCTGTTCAGAATATCCCAATCTGGTGTTGTGGAGATGATTATGATTCCAGGTGTGGACTAGCAGCCAAAGCAGAATTGGGCCAGCGGTGTCTACGGAATTATTTAAAAATCTGGTAACCGCAAAAGGCACACTGAGCCAAATCTCACATCCAGACGTGACCAGAGGGAAGACGGAGCACAGAAAACAAAAATAACAGCATTAAAAGTGGTTACAGTAATAAAATTACAAAGTGCAGAGAACAGAAAAATGAACCACCAAGAAAACAATGCGACGACTAATGGACCCCAAGATAAGTTCCAAATGGAGTACGCTGAAAGTGAAGACCAGGTTAAAGAGCGGCTGACACCAGTTTTTCCTCTAGGCAGGGCAGGCAACCTGTAATATGGAGTTGCCTGTCCTAGGAGCTATTCTAGCCATATATCACCTTTTGGTAATTTATTAAAAAGTTATTCCTCCATAAAGCCTGGCTGGCAACTTCCGTGCTCTGAGCAAGCGGCGCTGAGCGCTGCATCCCGATTCCCCACCCTAAAAAGAGCACAATTATAATGTGAAGTAGAGAGCAGGGCTGCAGGGGCTCTATGGAGAATGTAATGGAATCTGGGGGGCTGCCTAAATCTACCCAGATTATCTTTGTGGGCAGAGTATACATGTATGAGGTTAATATCTTTGCCTAATGTCTTTTTTTTAAACCTGTAAAAAAAAAAAAAGTACATCAATAATTGAACCCCACCGACCACCGCGACTACCCAGCACCCTTGCTTCCTCACACCTTCCCTCACCTGAACAGGTCGCAAGGTGAAGATCCATTCTTCAGTGGCAGACATGTATTGTTAACGGCGACTGCTATATGAGGAATTAAGGTAAGTGTGGTTCAGTGTATTTCAGTGAGGTTTTCAACTCTGGTGCATAACTCTGCCATTTTTGCATATTCTGACATCAAATTTTCAACATGACCTTTTTAAGACCCCACCTCATGAACAATGCAGGTGGAATTATGCAAATCTGGCCTGAAAGGCGATTTCACAGTTGCTGGGTGAAATCACCTTTCAGGCAGGATTTGAACATTTTCACTGCTCTTGTTCATGAGGTGGGGTCATAAGAAAGCTATGTTGAAAGTCTGGGATCAAAGTATGTAAAAATGGAAAAGTTTTGCATATCCGTTGAAATTTTGCTATGCTCACCCGTAGCTTTGGCAGTTTCACCTTTCTTGCCTCTTTACAAATCAAGCATGGGGTGTGCCTTGGGATTGTCAACCCTAAAATAGAATAAATAATAACGCTCTCCCCATTCTCATATACTGTACCCATCTCAGCTTATTTACTGATGGAATGGGGTGGCGTTAGGATTGACTAACAAGGCACTACTGCCAATTGCAAAGAGAACAAAAGAAAGGGAAACCGTAATAATTTTCCTGTTGCTGCCTGCAGGGTGGGGTGGGGTGCTAGGGTTGGAAAACCTAACGCCACATTTCCCCACTGTTGTCACTTTTATCCTAACTAGTGCATTAAAGAAGTTTTTTCACTAAGTGTTAAGTTTTTGCAATGAATATGAATATATATATATATATATATATATATATATATATATATATATATATATATATATATATATATATATATATATATATATATATATATATATATATATATATATATATATATATATATATATATATATATATATATATATATATATATATATATATATATATATATATATATATATATATATATATATATATATATATATATATATATATACACACACACACACACATACACGTGTATATATACACACACATATATATATTATATATATACTAAATATACTAAAGAGCCAGGAGAATAGGCCAAATGGTCTGTCTTGTCTGCTTGAAAGCCATCAACCTAGTGGCTCCTCGCCTTACCACCTCCCCAGCCCCCAAGAGAGTCTTCTTTTTATTCAGAATTCCCCTATACCTGTCCCACCCCTTCTTGAAGCCCTCCACTGTGTAGTCTTCCATCAGCCACCCAGGCAGCGCATTCCACAGCTCCACTACCCTCTCAGTGAAAAGATGCCTCCTACGCCTCCGTATTTCCCCAGTATATACTTGTACAATATGTGTGGACACAACTAATATAAAAAATGTTTTCTCCACACATGCGTGATACATTTTAGAACCCAGAATTTATCACACATATGTTGGATAAAACATTACCTGTCAATCATCCCCTTAAAAACAACCTATGGTACAAACAGGACAGGGGTTGGGGAATCCGTGTGATACACGATTTATCTGCACTCCAGCACTTTGACTTCGGGCACATCACTCATGACTTATGCCACTCAAGAGGTTACCCAAGGTCATACTGCTCCCGTGCAGATCAACGTATCACAATAGCCCCCACTGCATACTGCTGGTTTTAAAGTTTATGTTGTGGTCTCTCACAAAGCCTCTCAAGGACCATTCTGCAAATATTTTTCTGATTGGAAGGTCATTGGGGAGACAAATTAATGAATCAGACTGGGACACAATTATTAGACCAGTGACGATTTCACAGACTGTGCATGACACCTTTTTTATTTATTTATTTATTTATTTTAACTGTGGTGAAACTTTCTCACAGTTCTTTGGCACACCTGCAAACATGGTCTTGTACATGCTACAATGAGAAAGCAGCAACGACCTAACTGGAATGCAAGCCACCCGAACACAAGGTGTATACAGCATCGCCCATGCAAGATGCAGTCAGTGCACCGATCAGAAGGTATTCTGCATCGCACCGCCTACTCACTGCTTTTATGCAAAGGTAGTGCAACCATGCTTTTACTTTCAGCCTCCAGGCTTCTGCAGAACAAGTGCTTCCCACCATTTAAAGGCATAGTTCTTGACCCTAATGCTGCTGCCAGGGTTACCGATAAGTTGTGTATGATGCTGGCGCAATTACAAAAGTAGTATTTTGAGCCAGTTATGTCAGATTATTCAGGCCCCCTTTGTACCTGAACACCAACCCCACATTAAACTCACACAAAACAGAGAATTGTATGGATTACAGCAGGGCTACATATGTTGTTGTTGGACTTAGCTGCTGGACCACAGATTCAAAGCTGGGCGCCAAATAAATATCTTTATGAAATAAAACAGAATGCATTCATAGTTTTTTTTTTTTTTTTTTTAAATGCCTTTATCAAACACAATAACGGTACTTGTGTGTGTCAGGGGGGAGAATGTTTTTCTTTTGTTTACTTTTTTTATGTTACTTTAGACACATTCATTGTCAAATAGTTTCGTTTTTTTAATACAAATTTAGTATGCCAAGTCAGACCAGTCCTTGACCAGGTCAAAAACTGAAACTCTATCAAAGCGCTTTTGATCAGTTCGTCAAATGACAAGTAAACGGGACGAACTGGGGACTTGTGTTCTGTGTGATATGAATGCAGCTTTGTCCCTCATTCAGGCACTGCAACACTTACAAACCCAGGGGCACTCTATTCTAGGCTCGAAGTCGCTAAAGAAAGAGCATCTAGTCCAGTGGTCTAAATTGAAATAAGATTGCAACTGTCATACACGATTACAGTACAGAGCTAGACTACTGCCTTTCAGCACCTTCAGCTCAACAAAGAAAAGAAAGGAGAAAAAATAAGAGGAAGTTCGCCCTCAAGCTTAACTTGCAATTAACAGTGGCGGTTTTGTATAGCTTTAAATAAGGAGGGGACTCTGATGCAGAGGGATTATTTGAAATGCAATATTTTTCTTTTTTTCTTTTAACAAGGGCTCTTAGACATCTTTTATCTCAGCAGTTTGATAGCTTTATTGTACTATGTTAGGTACAGGGACAGACTCGGTTTTAAATGCTTGTAATTGTTTAAAATGAAATTGTATGTACAGTGCTCCAAGTCCTCAAGATGAGGCACCGCTTTGTTTATGCTTTACAGCCCCCTTGTTCTTTTTCACACCAGAAAGAAAGCACAGAACCCCTGTGAAAACAAACTGCTAGCAATTTTTTTTTTTTTTTACGCATATCTACACACATACAGTGGTTAGAGATGGTCTAAAGCACTGGGGCTTGACCTGCCAGAGGCAGACCTGCTGAACACAGAGTTAAATGTACAAATGTACTGGGACCAGACCTGGTGAACACATGGTTACATGGGCAAAGGTACTGAGGCACGATCTGCCTGAAGAAAAAATTACTTACCTTAGTAATGTTGTTTCTTCTAATGGAGTCTTGCTATATTATGACATGCAGTGAGTCCCAACCTTGAACTGCTCCGGAGGTGAAAGAGTTAACTTTCCATGCCAGGCATGGAACCTGAGTCTGAACTCGATTTAAAACTCTGTCTGTTGTTCTTCAAACTCAAACTGTCAGATCTTTACGAGCAAAACTCACTAACGTTCTGTGTGGAAGCCGTAAACCTACACTAGCCCACTGGCTACTAACTACAAGAATGACGTTTTTCTGATCCCAAAACAAAGACTCAAGTCAGGGGAATCAAGAAAGAAAATTAAAACATAACACCCAAGCACCCTAAAAGAAAGGGTGAAAAATAAAGTGGGCATCTACAAGTGCCAACATTGCACTGCCCACCCACAACCCAAAAGTAGAGGTTCTGAGAGGGGCAGCTGGAGGATTATAATATAGCAAGACTCCATTAGAAGAAACAACATTACTAAGGTGAGTAATTTTTCTTCAAACAACATGAAGTCTTGCTATATTATAACATATGCAGATTACACAGCAGTACCTCCATGGAGGAGGGACAGAACCTACCTAGGAAATAGGCTCTGAAGCACAGCTGTGCCAAATCGAGCATCACTCCTAGCCTGGATGTCCAGGGAGTAATGCGTAGTAAAAGTGTGAACTGTTTTCCAGGTAGCTGCTTGACATATCTCTAGGATAGGGATGTCTCTGGCAGTAGCCAGAGACGCAGCTGTACCTCTGGCAGAGTGAGCCCTCAGGCCTGAGGGAGGAACCTTACCCAGTTTTCATAGCAAAATTGGATACAAGAGACAATCCACCTGGCAATGGATCTTTTAGTGGCAGGTTTTCCTTTACCAACCTCACCATAAGTGAGGAACAATTAGAGGGAGTCAAACCTGTGACCCTTGGTACGTTCTATGTAGTAACTAAGGGCTCTTTTGACATCTAAACTGTACAATCTCCTCTCACCAGAGGAGGAATGGTCAGTGAAGTACACAGGAAGAGACATGGATTGATTAAGGTGGAAGTCTGAAACCACCTTAGACAAAAACTTTCTGTTAGTCCTGAGGACCACCTTATCTCTGTGAAAGGAGATAAAATCAGGCTCCACTGACAATGCTTGCAATTCACTTATGCGCCTGGCAGAAGTGATGGCTACCAAAAACATAGTTTTCCAAGTCAAGTACTTAAGCTCTGCTGAAGACAATGGCTCAAAAGGGGGTTGCATAAGCTGGGCAATGCAAATATTAAGATCCCAAGCAGGGCAGGGTCCCTGAATG
Organism: Neoceratodus forsteri; assembly: GCA_016271365.2. Taxonomy (NCBI): domain Eukaryota; kingdom Metazoa; phylum Chordata; order Ceratodontiformes; family Ceratodontidae; genus Neoceratodus; species Neoceratodus forsteri. Next base: position 35,458,529 of record JADMNL010000036.1, on the reverse strand, counting down.
GAGGGTTGGTGTGAAGCAACCCCTGAAAAACTTGAGAATACAGGGTGAGCTAAAAAGAAGAGGGTTTACCTGCTGATAAGAAAGCAGACACGGCTGCCAGGTGCACTTTTAGGGTAGCTGGTCTCAGTCCCAAAGAATTTAAATGCACCAAAAAATCCAGGATTGTGGGCCAGTCAACAGATTCTGGGGGAATATGCTTGTCAGAGCACCATATGGAAAATATCTTCCATTTGGAATTATAAGTAGCCCTGGTGGAAGGCTTCCTAGAGGCCTTCAAGATATCCAATACACCTTGGGAGAGGTGTAGGTCAGCAAACTCTAACTCTTCAAGAGCCAGGCCTTGAGATTGAGAGATTTGAGGTTCGGATACCAAACTCTCTCCTGGGCACAGGTTAACAGGTTGTGATTCCTGGGAAGACACAGGGGAAGATGGACTGCTAAGGACATGAGGAGTGGGTACCAGGGCTGTCTGGCCCAATCTGGAGCAATCAGGATCATCTTGCAGGGTTGAGATCTGATTTTGACTAGCACCTTGAACAGAAGAGGGAAGGGGGAAAGCATAGAGAAACTTCCCTTCCCAACTGAGAAGGAAGGCATCCAGAGGGACTGAGCCCAACGCTGGGGGCCTGCAGCAAAAAAGGGGAAGTTGGTGATTGCCTGGGGCTGCAAAAAGATCTATCTGCGGGGTGCCCCATCTGGCAAATACTATCTCCAGTACTAGGGGATCCAGCGCCCATTCGTGATGGCTCTGGGAAATCCTGCTGAGAGCATCTGCCAGGACATTGTCCTTGCCTGGGAGGTGAACTGCCGTAAGGGAGGCGTTCAGGGAATAAGCCAGAGACCACAACTTCATTGCTTCGGTGCACAAGGCCGCAGACCGAGTGCCTCCTTGCTTGTTGATGTACCACATTGTAGTGGTATTGTCTGTTCTGACCTGTACAACCTTGTTCTAAACAGATGTGGAAAAAACTTGGAGTGCTAGAAAAACTGCTCTGAGTTCCAACAGATTGATGTGGAGCAGAGATTCCTGTGGGGACCACAATCTCTGGGTAGTGAGGTCACCCATGTGAGCTCCCCACCCCAAGAGGGATGCATCTGTAGTAAGGATTAAGGAGTGAGACTGAGGGCGAAGGGGAGCCCCTGTCTCAGATTGCTCTGGTCCTGCCACCACTGAAGGGCCTGGATCAGGGTTCGAGTCACTGAGATCAACTTGGTTAGAGGGTCTCCTTGAGACCAAAAGGCTCTCAAATGGAACTGGGACGTCCCTCATCTGAAATCTTGCTCCTGCACTACTGCTGTAGAAGCAGCCATGTGCCCCAGGAGCTGTAGAAAATGCCTTGCTGGTCGAGAGACCTGCAGCGTGAAACAGGAGGCCACAGAGACCAGGGTCCTTGCTCTTTCCAGAGGAAGGAAGGCTCTGGCCTCTTTTGTGTTCAGTTCTGCGCCTATGAAGGTGAGAAGCTGGACAGGCTCTAGGACTGACTTTGGAAGATTGAGAAGGAAACCTAGAGATGTGAGCAGTTGCTGAGTTACCTGAAGGTGTAGTTTGACCTGGTCTGGGGACTGGCCTACTATGAGCCAGTCGTCCAGATAAGGAAAGATTTCAATCTTTTGCCTTCTTAAGTGGGCAACTGCTACTGCCAGGCATTTTGTGAATACCCTCGGGGCCGAGGGGAGGCCGAAGGGCATTGCTCTGAACTGGTAATGGCCTGAGGGCAGTTCGAATCTGAGGTACTTTCGATGGGAGCTTCTGATAAGAACATGGAAGTAGGCATCCTTGAGGTCCAGGGAGGCTAGCCAGTCCCCTGGCCTTAGAGAGAGTAAAATAATTCCCAGAGTCACCATTTTGAATTTTGGTTTTAAAAGGTGTTTGTTTAGATATCTGAGATCCAGGATGGGCCGCCATTCTCCTGTCTTTTTTGGAGTAAGGAAGTACCTGGAGTACAACCCTTTGCCCTGGTGTAGGGTGGAACCCTTTCCACAGCTCTGAGAGCCATAAGGGTAGAAACTTCCGCTTCTAGGGCAAGTGCCTCTGATGGATTTGCAGGTGGAAAGGACCTGGCTCTCATCTTTGGAAATTTTTTGAAGCTGAGAACCAGTCCCTGGCTTACTACTTCCAGGACCCACTTGTCTGATGTTAAAGACTTCCAGTCCTGGACAAAGTAAGCCAACCTGCCCCCTACCGGTAGTGGAGAATCAGCTCTGGCCACCCCATCAGGGAGCCTGCTTGGCAGGGGCTTTGGGCTGAGGGGTAGAAGCAGGCTTACTTGTACCCCGTCTGCCTCTCCCTCTAAAGAACCCCCTCTGGGCATAAGCAGAAGAGGAGGCCTGGGCTTGGTAAAAAGGCTTGCCCCTGCCCCTGACATGCTGCCTTTGAGGAGTGGCTTGCCTTTCTTTGGCCTGTGCACTCCTATAGATGGTCCTATATTCATCCATTTTCTTCATATAATTCTCTGTCTGCTCCCCAAACAGAGAATTGCCCACAACAGGAAAATCCATAGCCTTAGACTGGGTATCCTGTGACAGGGTAGTACATCTGAGCCAAGCCATTCTGCGAAGAGCCATGGATGTAGCCATGACCCTTGATGATACATCACTAGAGTCTACTGTAGCATGAAATTGCACCTTGGATGCCTCAATACCATCCGCAGCCACCTGCTCCAGCTCCCTGGCAAGCTGGTCAGGGGCCTGTTTTGCTAGGGTCAGCACAGTATCCCATCCGGATGTCTGGTACCTAGCAGCATAAGCCATATAATTTGCCTGTCTGAGTCCTAAAGATGCTGCCATGTACTGTTTCTTTGCCATGGCATCTATCCTCCTGGAGTCCTTTTCAGGAGGGTGAGAGGCTAGAGGAATATTTGCCTTGTCACAGGCAGCAGCCTGCACTACCCCCACATAGCTGCATTGCTGAGTGAGGAACTCCGTATCAGAGCCTGATAATGCATACCTCTTGTCCATCCTTTTATCAACAGGGAGGATAGAGTAAGGAGTTTTTAGAATTTTTACTGTCTGTTTTCTAAAAGATTTGTGCAAGGGAATAGACAGTCTCCTAGACTCTGGAATATCCATCATTTCTACATAATCAGGCTCTTCTTGGTCATCAACAGCTTCCTCAACAGGGAGTTGGAGAGTTTCAGCAACTTTCTTATAGAACATAAAATGAGAAGGGGACTCAGATAGCCTGGGGGGGAAACCCCCAACGGTCTGTCTGGAGAGATGTCCGGTTCAATTGGCACATCCAGACCTTCAAATTCACATTCACTATCCTCATACTCCTCCTTCCCTTCCTCGGTTCATAAAAATCCTCAAAATCTTGAACCGGTGGAACCGGCCGAACCGAACGCTTCCCTGATGGTGTCGGTTCGGACGGAACCGGGGAAAGAGACTGGAAAATTTGAATTGCTCTAGCTATTTCCTCAGCGGTTGGAGAAAGAACTTTTGGCTCCACACTAGCTGACTTTCTAGACCTTTTAGTTGGAACTGGCTCCTCAGAGCTGGCTCTTTGTTTGCCTGAGGAAGTATCGCCCTGGTCAGAGGGCACTCCAACCGAACCGGGCTGGCCATCCGGGTCAGCGGATTTTTTGGCCTCCCTTTCCCAGAGCCTACCAACTCTCTTTTCCACGGTGGCAGCAGGAAAATTCTTACAAATCTGGCAGTCTGCATTGAGGTGGTCAAACCCCAGACAATATACACAGGTGGTGTGTGGGTCAGCCTTAGCAAAGGCTTCCCCACAGAGGCCACAGTGCTGAAACCCAGTGGGCCCGGGTTTTTCTTTTGGGTTTCTCAGACATAGTGCCAGCCTAACCAAACTTGCCCGTTAATGGCAATCCGCCAAGCAAGACTCTCTTATCGGTTCCCAGCTGTGTCATGGGTCGTAGAAAAAACCGTAATGAAATCCGTTTTTTTAGAACCGATAAGAACCGGGAACCGCACTCTAAAGGACTAGAAAGATTTTTAAAACAACCTGATCGGTTCAAGCCGAACCAAAAACACATTTACAAGTTCCACACAGAAGAAAAATAAATGTAAGCCTATCTATTACTATAATACTACAGAGAGCTTGAACCGACCGGTTATGGTTAATTTTGGTCAAGAAACCAAAAATAAGACTTTTAACCGACAAACGAACCAAGCAGAAGGAAAAATCTCCAGAGCGACTGTTCAGTGAGGCGGAGTAAAGAATCTGACAGTTTGAGTTTGAAGAACAACAGACAGAGTTTTCAACCGAGCTCGCTCTCAAGGTTCCATGCCTGGCATGGAAAGTTAACTCTTTCACCTCCGGAGCAGTTCGAAAGTTGGGACTCACTGCATATGTCATAATATAGCAAGACTTCATGTTGTTTGAACACAGGATTACATGTGTGAAGTACTTGGGCATGACCTGCCTCAGCCCAGGATGGATAAGTACTGGGGAGGGAGGTCGACCTGCCTGAACACAGAGTAAAGATGGGTAAAGTACTGGGGCCCGACCTGCCTATACGTAGGGTAAGATGGTAAAGTACGGGGGGAGGGTGCTGACCTGCCTGAACACAAGGTTACATGGGCAAAGGTACTGGAGCTTCAACTGTATGAGCATAGGGTTATATGGACAAATGTACTGGGGCTCAACCTGCCTGAATGCAGTGTAAGAAGGGTAAAATATTGAGGGGCGACCTGCCTGAAACCAAAGTAAACAACATGGGTAAAGGTACTGGGACTCACTCTACCTGAACACAGTGTACGATGGGTAAAATACTGAGGGTCAACCTGCCTGAACACAAGAATGCATGGGCAAAGGTACTGGGGCCTGACCAGCCTGAACACAAGACTAGATGGGCAAAGGTACTGGGGCATAGCCTGACTAACACAAGGTTAGATGGGCAAAGATACTGGGTACTCGACCTGTCTGAACACAGGGTTACATGGGCAAATGTACCGGGGCTAGACCTGCTGAACACAGGGTTACATGGACAAATGTACCGGGGCTAGACCTGCTAAACACAGGGTTACATGGACAAATGTACCGGGGCTAGACCTACTGAACACAGGGTTACATGGACAAATGTACTGGCGCCAGACCTGCTGAACGCAGGGTTACATGGACAAATGTACTGGCGCCAGACCTGGTGAACGCAGGGTTACATGGACAAATGTACTGGGGCCAGACCCACTGAACACAGGGTTACATGGACAAATGTACTGGGGCTAGACCCGCTTGAACACAGGCTTACATGGACAAATGTACTGGGACCGGACCTGCTGAAAAGAGGGTTACATGGACAAATGTACTTGGGCCGGACCTGCTGAACACAGTGTTACATGGACAAATGTACTGGGGCCGGACCTGCTGAACACAGGGTTACATGGACAAATGTACAGGGGCTGGACCTGCTGAACACAGGGGTACATGGACAAATGTACTGGGGCCGGACCTGCTGAACACAGGGTTACATGGACAAATGTACAGGGGCCGGACCTGCTGAACACAGGGCATGGACAAATGTACTGGGGCCAGACCTGCTGAACACAGGGTTACGTGGACAAATGTACTGGGGCCAGACCTGCTGAACACTGAGGTTACATGGACAAATGTACTGGGCCAGACCTGCTGAACACAGGGTTACATGGACAAATGTACTGGGACCAGACCTGCTGAACACAGGGTTACATGGACAAATATACTGGGGCCAGACCTGCTGAACACAGGGTTACATGGACAAATGTACTGGGGCCAGCCCGCTGAACAAAGGGTTACATGGAGAAATGTACTGGGGCCAGACCCTCTGAACACAGGGTTACATGGACAAATGTACCGAACCAGACCCGCTGAACACAGGGTTACATGGACAAATGTACTAGTTCCAGACCTGCTGAACACAGGCTTACATGGACAAATGTACTAGGGCCAGACCTGCTGAACACAGGGTTACATGGACAAATGTACTAGTTCCAGACTTGCTGAACACAGGCTTACATGGACAAATGTACTGGGGCCGGACCAGCTGAACACAGGTTTACGTGGACAAATGTACTGGCGCCAGACCTGCTGAACACAGGGTTACATGGACAAATGTACCGGGGCCAGACCTGCTGAATGCAGGGTTACATGGACAAATGTACTGGCGCCAGACCTGCTGAACGCAGGGTTACATGGACAAATGTACTGGGCGCCAGACCTGCTGAACACAGGGTTACATGGACAAATGTACTGGGGCCAGACCTGCTGAACACAGGGTTACATGGACAAATGTACTGGGGCCAGACCTGCTGAACACAGGTTACATGGACAAATGTACTGGGCCAGACCTGCTGAACACAGGCTTACATGGACAAATGTACTGGGGCCAGACCTGCTGAACACAGGCTTACATGGACAAATGTACTAGGTCCAGACCTGCTGAACACGAGGTTACATGGACAAATGTACTGGGCCAGACCTGCTGAACACAGGGTTACATGGACAAATGTACTGGGGCCAGAACTGCTGAACGCAGGGTTACATGGACAAATATACTGGGGCCAGACCTGGTGAATGCAGGGTTACATGGACAAATGTACTGGGGCCAGACCTGCTGAACACAGGCTTACATGGACAAATGTACTGGGGCCGGACCAGCTGAACACAGGGTTACGTGGACAAATGTACTGGGGCGGACCTGCTGAACACAGGGTTACATGGACAAATGTACTAGTTCCAGACCTGCTGAACACAGGCTTACATGGACAAATGTACTGGGGCCAGACCTGGTGAACACAGGGTTACATGGACAAATGTACTGGGGCCAGACCTGGTGAACACAGGGTTACATGGACAAGTGTACGGGCCAGACCTGGTGAACATGGGGTTACATGGACAAGGACATGGCTGACCTCCCGACATTAGTCACGCCTTTGTTACTTCTCCTTGATTACTGCAATGCCCTGTACCTAGGGTTGCGGGGTTGATATCCGCCCTTGCAGCTGGTGCAGAACGCTGCAGCCAGGCTTTGACGGGGACATCAATTAGGAATCATATTACGCCTGTGCTGACAAACTGCACTGGCTGCCGGTTCAGTGGCAGATCACCTTTAAGGTCTGTTTGCTGACCTATAAAGCCTACGAACAGGGACGCGAATATCTGCAAGATCTACTTGTTCCTACCGTCCTCCGCTCACTCAGATCCACCGGCGAGGGATTGCTAGAGGTTCCCAGGTTAGTTTAAAAAACATCTGGGGCACGAAAGCTTATGCTGCCCCGACCCTGTGGAATTTCACCGCCGGATACCGTTGCCTGGACCGCCGCAAAGCTTTAAATCAGAGTTAAAACATATTTATTCCAAAAGGCCTATGGGGAGTAGTTATTGCACTGACATGAAATTGGAACTGTATTTTATTGTTGTTTATTATGTTACATGTATGTCTTATGTATTTAATTACTGTACAGCGCTTTGACTTTGAAAAGCACTTAAAAATAAATTTTACTTACTTACTTACTTACAAATGTACTGGGGCTGACTAGCTCAGCATGGGTTACATGGACAAATGTACTGAGGCCAGACCCGCTGAAGCACTGAGGTTACATGGACAAATGTACTGGGGCCAGACCTGCTGAACGCAGGGTTACATGGACAAATGTACTGGGGCCAGACCCGCTGAACGCAGGGTTACATGGACAAATGTACTGGGGCCAGACCTGCTGAACACAGGGTTACATGGACAAATGTACTGAACACAGGGTTACATGGACAAATGTACTGGGGCCAGACCTGCTGAACACATGGTTACATGGACAAATGTTCCGAACACAGGGTTACATGGACAAATGTACCGGGGCTAGACCTGCTGAACACAGGGTTACATTGACATAGATAGTAGAGATCAACCTGCATGAATGCATACATGATGGGCAAAGGTACGGGAGGTCCACCTGCCCGAACACAGGATTGCAACAGCAAAGGTAATGGGGCACAACATGCCTGAACATGAGGTTAGATGGGCAAAGGTACTGAGGAATGGCCTGCCTAAACACAAGGTTACATAAGCAAAGGCACTGGGACTCGACTTGCCTGAACACAGTGCAAGATGGGTAAAATACTGGGTGGGGGTGTACGACCTACCTGAACACAGGATTACATGTGCAAAGGTACTGGGGCTAGACCTGCCGGAACACAGAGTTATACGGACAAAGGTACTGGGGCACAACCTGCCTGAACACAAGATTAAATGGGCAAAGGTACTTGGTATCAACCTGCCTGAACACAGGGTTACATGTGCTGGGACTCGGCCTGCCTCAGCCCAGGGTTAGACTGATAAAAGTACTGGTGGTCGACCTGCCTGAGGTCAGGGTTAGATGGGTAAAGGTACTGGGGCTCATTCCGGAGTCAGAGGTCAGTTGAACAATTCAACCTGGATGAAACTTAAACAGTGATGCCAGGTTTTGATGGACAAAAGTTCTCTTTTCGGTCTTCCTGAGGCCAGGGTAATACAGACAAAAGTTACTGGGGCTCAGCTCTCCCAGATGGCAATGGTCTGTCTGCTCATCTGATGCAAGACAGTGACACAGTTACACTTACAAGGCTGCAGTAACCTGGGAGCCAACAAAATTCTCTAGTACACACACACACACTAGACCAAGTGACGTCTAACCATACCTTAAGCATCACTGGTGGTCCAGAAATACAGATCACAGTGATGGAGGTCATTGTTCTCCTTTCCACCGATTATTCATGTAAAATGCTGAAAACATTAACTTAAAGCAGCAATGCATGTTTATGGCAAAAATTTGCACCTACTGTTTTTTATTCTATTTTAGAATGTCCCTTGTCTCTCTCTCCCCCCCCCTCGTACCCTTTTTCTCCACTTTGTCTGCTTTAGTACTTTTTCTTAGACTTAAAGCCGAAAAGCTGTTCATTAACTCAAGCTTATAATTTGGATATCTAATACAACAGTCTCAGTGCTTCAGATATTTATTAATAATTGTATTTATTGTTTTATATATTCTTTGGACTTAATGGTTGATTACATTTGTGTGTGTTTCATTTGTAAATTACTCGAGCACCAGCGATAGAACGATATAAATAAATGTCTTGCCTTAACCCTTGCAGGGCTGGGACTGATACATCTGTTCAGAACTCCAATATGTTCTAATTTTGTCAGCAGTCCAAGGGTTAAAATAATTAAAAGAATCCTTTTAATATGGCAATACTGAAGTCCATATCAGTATTTTAGCCATTTTGAATACTCATATTTAACATCACATTTCTTGTGATTAAAATAAACCATCACGCAACATACACGTGGTAACCGGCCCAGTGGTGCTGAGGACTGAGGGATCCACCTTACCTCCCGCCACGCTGGCGACCAGTGTTCAGGAGTGGACACGGGACGCTGGGGTTCGGTCAGAGCAGGAGAGGACTGAGCGTCCGAAGGACTGCTCTACTCTCCTGTAGAGGATGGGTTGTGGACTATGACGGTCCAGCAAATCCCAGTGGAGACTGGGGGTACTGCAGCCAAGGAGACGTAGCAAGGGGAGGTGCAGCAGGTGCATCCTGTGTGCAGATGTTGGAATAGCCACCACGCGCTGGGCGCCATGGCACGTTGCGCGCCGCAGTAGTGAAGCGTGGGGAAAAAACTGGCACCAGGACAGGCAAAGGGGGACCCACAGCTGGCACCACGCTCAACATTGGATCCTTCCGACCGTCCTCGGCTCTCACCTCTCTCCGCCGCTACCAGATTGTAGATAAGAGCACTGAGGAGTTGGTGGTCCCACCGGGGACTCAAAGCCAGGGATTGTTCAGGTCAGTGTAGGGGATGAGAAGTCCCCAGGTTGGAGAACTGGTCAGAAGACCTCGGCAGAGTGGGAGAAAGTCGGGGCCTAGTGTCCACACCAGAGAGAGGTTTAAGGGGCCAGAGAACGAGGGGGCATAAACAGAGCTAACCAAAAAAAAAAAAAAACATACACATGGTCCCTAAAATCTTATGAGACAAAAGGTGTGCAAGAACAGCTAAGGATACTAATGAAACAATAGCCCGATTCATATAAACAGGAGCACTCTATTTTCAATTTGTTAAAAAGGGCTCTGAGCTGCAGATCTGGTGACATCCAGCAGACCAGAACTGGGTTTGAATCTCACAGCTTCCACTTGCATACTGTGTGACCCTGAGCAAGTCACTTAACTTTCTTGTGCTCCCAGGTCGCACCTGAAAACAAGCTCCGGCTTAGTGTGCCTTTCCTGGTTAAACAAGTTCCCCTTTCTAAATTTGTTAAAAAAAAAAAAAAAGGGTTATAGCACATTAAAATGGAGAAAGGGGCTTTACGAGGCAAGAGGTAAGGGTAATCAAAATAGCACAAAACGTACAGGTCAAGATTTTCCACCATAGCACACTCGTGAAAGATTAAATAATGCCTGGGACCCCAAAAAGGCTAAGAATGGCAAGTCTGAACCATGCAATGCTGCTTTAACTCAAAATGACTGTAGACAGATGAATGCAAACTAGCAAGGGCTGGATATGCACAATGCAAACACATCACCACATCTCAGATGAGGCAGGAAGGCCCAACTTCAGTCTCATCATATCAAACCTTGTATCTCCTGATCTCTGGTCATTTTCAAGTTAGCAAAGGCAGATCTCACAAAATAAGGATCATTTTACAGAAGGCGAATATTCAGCAAGGCCTTGTGCAAACACTGCATTCACTGCAAACCCATGCTGGGAATGCAGAAAAGAATGCCAAGTCACTGAACTCTGTAAGCCAGGTGCGTATAGTAAATCCTACTGCGCTGAACGCTGAGAGTTCAATTCCCAGTACAAATCAGGACTCCAAATTATAGCAACATCTTCATTCGCACAAGCCACTCCCCAGTAACTGCCACCCACCCTAACAGAGAGATAGAAAGGCCAGAGGGAGGCAGGAGGTGACTCAGTACGCTTGTGCAGCCTCATACTTGGCATCATCAGCACGCTTACAAATGGAAGGGAACCTGCAGCAGACCTAATGCCAGACCCTTCGACATTAATAGTGCCTCCACACCAGCACGTCATACAGGGAGAGTAAGTATAAGAACCCAAGTTATGTAATGCAAAAAGGAAAAAGTTAATTGTCCAAGCCTGTCACTTGCAGGCTGATTTTCATCAGGCCTCCCTCTCTCTCTCTCCCCCCCATACCCCTCTACCCCTTTTTTCAGAAGCCACCAATCCAACTCTCTCAAGAAACTGCATGTATTTCTAACTTTATTGGCCAATTCACAACAAAATGGGGGGCAAGCAAACTGATAACTTGAGTGAGTGAGTGTGAGTGTGAGTGTGAGTGTGAGTGTGTGTGTGTGTGTATATATATATGTAACATGGCAAAAAAGAGAAGCGTGAAATAAGGGAATGTCATTGGACAAAACGCACCACATGATCAAAGTTGGAGCGGGGATTAATCACTGGTAATGCCCGCTCCAACTATTAATCACGCGGTCACCGTGTCAAGCTGTAGCACCAGCAGCTATCACAGCAGAAAACGCTGTATATCCCACAATGCAGCAGACCACAGAAAAACGCATCGCAGCGAAGACACAAGATCTGACCGAGTGAACAGAAGTGAAAAAACGGAAACAACAACAACACAAGTATTGTCATATTACAAGCATATTAATGCCCTCGGTCGGCTTCTCCTGGGAATTAATACATGGTTAGATGGTTGTAAACACCGGTCTTGACCTCGTGTCAACCCCAACGCATTAATTCCCAGTAAAACCCTCCTTCATCAGAGCATTAATGTTTACATATATAGGAGTTCGGGTTTGGAAACGAGCATACATTCTACTTTTTGTGGCATTAAGATGAACCCCAACTCATGCATTAACAATTTTTGCACATATACACACACTGCAAAAACTGTGTTAATGCACCATTACAGTTCAACTTAACACCACAAAGCAGCAAAATGTGGAGCTGGTCCTAACTCACCCCCCCAGGCAAAAGACAAAACACACAGGCAACCGCAGACCGCCATCATCAGATAAGACAGAAAACATACAACGTTTCCAGATAACACAAATGCAATAGCACTAACATACTACCTTGTGGATTTGTATCTGTGGTATGCACATAGACATACATACTCACTTCTAGTTGCAGACAGAAATCCATGATTCTGAAATCGCAATGGTATCTGTGTGCAGAAGCACAGGCCCCTGCAGCCACAGATACAAATCCACAATAACAAACTTAAAAGAGTTCTTTTGTCTGTAGAAGACAGGCCCCTCCAGGTGCAAGACATACACACCAACCTCTGGCTGCAGAAGTGCAGGCCCCATGAAATCACTAATACCCAAACTGCAGCAGTACTGCTGTCTGCAGGACAGCAGGCTGCTAAGAGGCCTGCTCCTCTGCATATCCGGGTGTGAGACATACACATCAACTTCTGGTTGCAAAAGCGTAGACCTCTGTATGGCCTGCACTTCCACAGCTGCATACAGAAATCCATGATATACAACTTGCAACAGTACATATGTCTGCAGAAGCACAGGACTCTGTGGGGCCAGCACTTAGGCAGCCACAGGTACTCACGAATGCTATAGGTCATACACGCACACAGTGGGATAAAATAAAACAACCAGGAGGAACCAGATCTGACACTGGAGATTGGGTATGCCAGTGTCAGCATCTGATGCTGTGGCAGTACCAGGGGTAGGCACTCTGGAGTCGCCACCTATCTATGGTAAGGGGCAATCTGGATGGGAGAGGGTACTAAAGCAGTACCGGAGAATTGACATCCCAGTCTGCTTATGTAGGTATAAGAAATTCAGTATAGCGATCAGAAAGGACAAGTGAGGGCTGGCTGAGCTGGGAAGGGAGGGCTAAAATAGAAATAGAGTATCAGGAAGGAAAACAGAGGCTTGCAAAGAGGGAAGGATTTAAATTAAGCAAGTATGAGGATTGACAAGGGAGGCGGGCTGAGCTGGGAGGGGAAAGAACATGTAAGCGAGTTGCGTTTTGGGTGCAAGCAGGGGAAAAAAAATCCCCTATGGCACCACTTTGTGTGTGACAGGTGAATTCACAATTACAACATGAAAATGGCTCCTCCGTTAAGCTGGGCACCCATGATCTTGGGGTGTCCAGAAAATATATTCTAGGCCCAATTAAAAAAAAAAAAAAAAACACACTGCCACCACCAGACTCAAGCTGAACAAGACCCGTTTAGCTAGGTTCAGGTGTTTGTTTTTAGAAATATTTTTGGTTAGGTACTTTCCAAGTTTTTTATTAAAAAAAGAAGGAAAAAAGTGGTAGCTGTCATGACCTGAATGTGTTTTTTATTGTCATGAGAACTAGGTGGTGTGAAAGCAAAATGTTCTCGTGACACAAAAATGTTACGTGTTATCAGAGGGTTATCCAAAAACCCTACTGAGCATGCTCAGAAAAAAAACCTTAAAATCCTTAAAACTTTGGAACAGATTATTTTTCAAAAACCTTCAAACACTACCTTGGCAAAGTCACTTCTACCTAAACGTTTAAAATTCCATACCATCTCAGCTGTGGTTCAAGCAAAAAAAAAAAAAAAAATGTTCTTTTTATTAAAGTTGACATTCCATATCTTGGAAACGCTGAAGCTGCCGTCTGAAACTTCTCACAGGAAAACTTGCCTCCGAGAAACAACACATAGGTACAGGCAATTTCATTAAATACCACGTTATTATGGCAAAAATTGGGGTTTAACATTAAAACCCTTAGGTCACAAATACTGTTTGTTTTTTCAAATTGTTTAACCAGGTTAGACACACTAAGCTGAAAGCATGTTTACAGGTGCAACCTGAGAGCACAGGGAAGTTAAGTGACTTGCTCAGTGTCACACAGTATGTAAGTGGGGGCTGTGGGATTCAAACCCAGGTCTCCAGATCTGCAGATCAGAGCCTTAAACCACTGCGCTATACTGCCTCGCAAGTGTTCTATGCTTGTTATTTTCCACTTCGATAAATCATTAGTCAACTGTACGGTCAATCAGACAATTAAGTTAAACTGACTAATGATTTAACTGTCAATTAGTTTGACTAATCACATGAGCCAATCATGTGTACTAAAACCACTTTCACATTCCAACAAATAGTAACACTATCTTAAATATGAAAACGTGTCTGTAGGAATGAAATATACACCTGCAGGATACAGGTCTGGAGCACTGTGTGTGATGCTGCTGCTGCTACAGCAAAGTCCACCAGCAGAGTCCACTGGGTATGGGGCAATGTGTGTAACAAAGAAGCCGCTTTGCGAGTGGCATGCACCCACAGATACACACACACACACACACACACACACACACACACACACACACACTCTGCATTAGGCTATATTCTGCAGCCTTGTGTCTCACAACATACAAGTACAGTGTTTGTCATGGAGTGTAACTGTATTCCTTAAACAATATTTATTTTTGTATTTGAAACCTAAGCTGTGCTTTGGCATTCATTTGGTAGGGTTTACCATGGTGGATGGGGTCAACAGTGGTTAGGGTTCAAACCTCCCTAACATCACATTCTTACTTTGTGCCTCTTCCCACAGGGAGGTCCTGTCCACCCCCAGCACGCAGAGCCCCCAGGCTGCAATTTGCACAGGAGGGGGGTGGGTCTGACTAACGGGGGAGAAAACCCTCCCTGGTTGGCAGCAGCATGAAGGAGCAGGTCCAATTACTGCTTATGCCCTACAAGTATGCACTAACAGCTGACCACTCACCCACAGCCAACAACAGACCCAGGGGGGGTTCTGTCCGCTCCCAAGTATGCAGAGACCAAGGCTGGAATAGGGAATGAAGCTTGCAGGATTGACTGGTGTCAATGACGGTGTCCATGCCGGCTGTGGCTCCAACCAAGTACCAGAGTTTCTGGATGGGAGTCAGTGCAGAAGAACCTTAGCCCCTCAGGCAAGCTCAATTGGGAGAAAAACAGATCAAGTAAAAAAAAAAAAAAAAACTGCTACAGCAGCATGCCTTCTTAGGATCTACTATCAGACATTTCTCCAATTTTACCTTCCTGCCAGTGGGTGGGGACTCTAGAAATGAGTACATGCTTGTACACCATACTTACTCATCCCTGCTTATAAGCGGGGGGGTTCATCCAGATGGACCTACAGTCTCTTCCCAACCTTAAATTGCTGTGCATGTTATGTATACATTGCTTCTCAGGACACCACTTGATTCCCTAAACAAATCAGCAGAATTAAGGAACAAACCATTCCTCTAGTCTTAGAATATGCCTACCACTGCATTAGTACCATCGTATACTTTTTAGGAATACACGCGGGGTCCTGTGAAAGACTTCCATGATTTTAGTGCTCAGAATCACATCTTCCCCATTTGAAAGGTACAGGAAGTTCTGATGGCAGTAATGTGATATCCTCTCAGCCCCTGCCATTTTACATACACAATATGAGGAGGTCTGAGGTGTTTGCATTACAAGTCAGATACTTAAAATATCTCAGGGAAAGTTTCAGTGCCACACTGCCTCATCTTGGCTCAGTTTCAGTCGAACTTATGACTCTGTGATGACAGTTATGTAGAAAAGGATTGTTTCCAGGCGTTGTTCCTGTTCCTGTACAAAATGAGGTTAGTGTATTTATGTGGACACCACCTTTCAATGTAAAACACGTCACCCAACAAAAATATTTACAAAAAAAATTTCATTTATTTTTAAAAAATCATATACAATTTCAGATTAAAAAACAAAACAACAAAAAAAACCAAAACAAAGGATACCGGTATGTGCGTCAAAATATAATTCTGCCCTGATACTATTCAGGAATGAAGGTTCAAATCCTCTGCTGGGGGCTGGCCCCATAACGCAGTGGAAGAACTACTACTCGCTATTCCAGTGTCCTAGGTTCAGGAACACACTTGGGTTGCTTGGGACTGACCAGTGAAGAAAGGATTGAGCATCCTAAGTTAAGTAAATCTTGAAACCTTGTATTCACTGTTCTCAAATGGACCTATGCATCAAACCTGTACATTGTGCTTACTATTGTTGCTTGTATCAAATCTGTTTCCTGTGTATTACTGTTACCTTGTACTCCACTGTCACCCTGCACCATGTGTTATGGCCCGGGTCGTGCCTGAAAGCGGTCCCTGGGATCAGTGCACTCACCTGGTCATCAAAGTCATAAAATAAATAAATAAAAGTACAGTTCTCCTTCGTTGGGAAGAGATGCTGCATCCTGCTGAACTGCCACCTAGTTGAGGCGGGCTGCACATGGAAGGGAAAGAAGCAGCCACTGGATACCAGGCATGGATGTGTGCACTAACTGAAAACACACGCGGGTTAAGTTTTCATGCATAAATTATTTAAGAAAACAGTAGTTTGAAATTCTATTTTATTTGGGAATGTGGGGTAATTGAAGTTGCTGATGGCAGCTGAGTTTTAACTGGTGGCTGCAGTCCTCTTTAAAATCAACCCCTTTTATGTTGTCTTGCGATGCGTATGTTTGTCTTGTGGTAGTAACAGAAATGCAGAGATGTGTCCGTGTTGGCGAATGCAGGGCAGCTTTGGTAGGTGTGTCCCTCATTCTCCAGTTAGTCAGCATGCTAGCGCTGACACGAGAATTATGTAAAGTGCCACCAACTTGAAAGAAATGTGCCGCTGCAATCAGAGACAAGCTCGTCATGCAGCGGCACAGATTACATGCCTCCTGTACGTGCCTTTCCTGGTGAAACATTTCAATGAACATTCCAAACACAGCAGACATCGGGGGTGCAATCCCCGTGTTGGCATCTCCTCCACCTGGCACACTGAGAGCCCACCCCAGTGTGGCCAACATCACGCGCCCCGAAAGTCATGGGGCACACTGAGAGCCCACCCCAGTGTGGCCAACATCACGTGCCCCCGAAAGTCATGGGGCACACTGAGGCCCACCCAGTGTGGCCAACATCACGTGCCCCAAAGTCATGGGGCACACTAAAAGCCCACCCAGTGAGGCAACATCACGCCCCGAAAGTCATGGGGCACACTGAGAGCCCACCCCAGTGTGGCCAACATCCAGTGCCCCGAAAGTCATGGGGCACACTGGGAGCTCACCAAGTGTGCCCAAGATTTGTTTTATTTCACCTGTAAAGAGAAAAGCGGTCCCGCGATGTCCGTTTATTTTGTACCCTGAAGAAGGAAACAGTCCCTCGTCCGCTGCACTCCCCTCCCAACCTGCACCCACCCTCTGTGCATCCACTTCCCACACCCCTATCACCCCATACTTACCTCACGAGGTCCGGAGCTGCAATCTTCAGTGAAGCTGGAACACGTTTGGACTCTTCAAAGCCGAACTGCAAAATGGAAATGCCAGTAAGCTGTATAATGGCATAAGTTGGGGGTCAACTTAGGTAGATATCTCAGCAATTTTTTTGAATTTTGGCTCCAAATTTTCAACATGGGATTCTTGGGACCCCACCTCGTGAACACATGCACTATCATTTTATTTATTTTAGTCTTTTGGTAACCGGGTAAGGCCCACTAGGCACAAGTGCCTGTTTTCAGGGGCGACCTGGGAGCACTGGGTGGTTAAGTGACTTGCTTAGAGTCGCACAGTATGCAAGTGGAGGTTGTGAGAATCAAACCAAGGTCTGGTATGCTGGATGTACCAAGCTTATTCACAGCTCGTTACTCTAACCTCTAGGCTATACTGCCAGACCCAACTCGTTATTCGGTCCCAAAGGTCATTTGCCAATCACTGCTCTGAATCACCTTTCAGGACCGAATAATGAAAACAACAGTTACCACTATTCATGAGGCAGGGTCTCAAAAGCCTATGTTAAAATTTGGTGAAAATTCAAAATGACTGTTACAAGCGTGCATTGTGCAGTTTCCATGCATGCTTGTAACTTTGACAATTTTTAATATTTTCACCCAGATTTTCAACACTGCCATTTTTCATACCTTCTTATGAACAATACAGCTGTCATTTTCACATCCTGCCCCAAATGTGTTCTTGCACATATGACGCACAATGGCGCGGTCGCTGTGGGAAATCAACGTTCGGGACAGATTAACAAAAATCACAGTAACACTGTTCATGGGTGGAGGTCTCAAAATGCCCATGTAGAAAATTTGGTTAAAAAAATCTCCAAAACAACTGCGTCACGGGTGTGCAGTGCACAGTTTCTACGCACACTCAAGACTTCACCAATTTTTCATATTTTCACTCCAGATTTTCAACACTGCCATTTGTTTACACCTCCTCATGAACAGTACAGCTGTCATTTTTCATATCCTGCCTGAAATGTGTTTTCACACCTGTGGCGACAAAAGGCGCAGTCACTGTGCAAAATCACCTTTCAGCTAACAAACTGATAGTGCCACTGTTCATGAGAAGGGGTCACAAAAAGCACATGCTGAAAATTTGGAGTGAAAATACCAACAAACACCCAGGGCATTAGGGTTTCTAATCATTAACACCCCACCTGTAGAGGCCGACAGGCATCATGGCGTGACTTGGGATCGTCGGCTGTAATGCTCACGCCATCCCACCCTGCAGCCAGCGACAGGCATCCGGTGTGCCTTGGACTCTCGGTCCAAAGTTCAACCCATTCTCCTATACTGCACCCATCTCAGTGTATTTCCTTATGGAATGGGGTGAGTGTAACTCGAACACCCCAAGGCAGAGCGTGACACTTGTTGTGTCTGCAGGGTAAGGTGAGGTGAAAATATAAGCATTATGTCCAAGACTCAAAGGCACACCCCAATGCCTGTCAGTCTCTGCAGGGTGGGGTGGGGCTGGTGTCAGTTCAATACTTCACTGCCATTCCTATAATGCATCTCTCTAACTCCTGCACTACCAATGCCAGCAAGACCACATTCAACATTGACAAATGATTGTTTTCTTTCTGTACTGTCCATCAGTCTACCACTCCTTCAGGCCGGTCAAGCAATCTCCCCACATGCCACACACACCTCCTGCTACTAGGCATCCAGCAACAAGCTCCTCAGGTTGCATCCATCCATCCTCTAGGTTTCCGAGTTATCCCTGCTGGAAGGGGAGGCCTCAAAAGCCAGGCGTCTTCATCGCAAGGAGAAAGCACCTCTGCAGCCACTGAAGAGCGACTGGCACATTTGGGGAAATCTTTGAAAAATGCAATATTCAGCATGTATTTCATACATGAGTAAATCTATGCAAAAACAGGATCTTTATTCCTTTGCGTTCATCTGCCCCTACAGCTTACTCCATACTGTAAGTCATCCTTCATTATGACATTAGACTAATGCTATCAGAATAACTGCGCTATCACAAGCAGAGTATTATGCACTCGGGCAGGGACAACATAACAGGAGCAGAGAACCCTCATCTAGCTGACAGTAGTGCGGTGGGATATAGAGGTTCTCAACCAGCAAAACAGAATTAAATGACATTTTTGAAACTACTTACTGTTTTGTAGCTTGCGTTTCTATCTGGTTGCTCCCATGTCCCCCTCCTGCCATGTCCTCCACAGCCAGCCCTCTGATGATGCAGACAACGGGCTAAGCGGCAGGGATGTCTATGTGCCGGATTGTATGTCCAAGTCTTATGATGTAGAGCAGCACCTTTTGAGCTTATTCTACCGGTACCAACTGCGCTGAGCTCACCTCAATTGGTACTGACTGAATAAGTGTGAAAAGGTGCGGTTCTAAATTGTAAGACTCTGCACAGATGTTCCGGCAGGTAGACGACCCTGCAGCTTAGCCTGTCATCTGCATCACCAGAGGGCTGGCTACAGGGGACACTGTGGATAGCATGCCAGGCGGGAGGATGCAGGATCAACCAGACAGAAACTAAAGCGACAAAAAATTAGTTTTGCTATTTAATTGAAATCTATTTTGCTGAATCAGGACCGCTGTGTTCCACAGTATTAGGTAAGAGTTCACCTTTAAGGAGCAAAAGGAACAGTTTTCATTCACATGCCCTCAGTAATAAAGAATGAGAGGGGCCAGCACAGCGGTACAGCTTCCGCTTGCTATGCTGATGTAACAGGGTTGGCCGGTGGGGAGGGGAGAGGATCAAACATCCCAAGGACTGTTCTCCTCTGGGGGGGGCATCCAGAGTGTGACTGAACCCTGGTGGAAACCAGGGGTCTGTCAGTCGGTGCTCAAGATCGTTGGGAGGTGTGCCAGGCATCCAGTGCTCAGCATGCCACACCTCCCTGGGGGACAGCATATACAAAAAAAAAACACATTGGCCAAGCAGGATGATGTCTACCCGCACACCAGAACCCATGCAGCCAACCAAGGCACCCCCACCCCAGATCATGAACCAGTCTCCACTTCAGGTGACCCTCCCTGAAGACCCTTCCTTTAAGGGTAAACCAGGTGCACTCCTGTGGGTAAGTAAATCCCAAGAGATGGGGGGGTGAGCTAAGGCAGATGATGGCCGGCAATGGCCAAAAAAAAAAAACGAATAAGGGAGAGGGGCCCCCACCAATGGCCCAGACATTAGTGTGCCGTACTGCCATGCAGGCAACACCGATTTGGAAACGCACTTGTGGAGCCGCGCTGGGTGAGGCCATGGGCTGGGGCAGCTAATGCATGGCAGTGCACACTCCATGTGGGGAGGGCTGACAATGGGGTTCCAGAACCACAGCGACACCTGCAGGAGGGCCAAGGAACTTGCACCCCCTGCAGTATGCTTCAAACGCACGGTGTTGGAATGGCTTCTGCTCACACCATGGGTCACAAGGAGGAACAGGGAGAAAAGTAGACATTCGCTGCCAGAATTACGGTTTCAGCCTGAATAGGGCACATCCCTGACTGGGGTCAGGTACAGTATATCTCGGTAGGACGAGTGGCTAGCTGGACAAAAAATCCTATATGGCAAAACAGAGATAAGGGGGGAAAATGGAAAACAAATGTGTAATATAAGCTGCATTCTGTCTAAATGTAACATTTTCCATGTTTTTTCCATAGCAAGCAGGGAAACAAAAACCTGCCTTGAGTGATTAAGAACTTGTAATATAGATGCATCTCACTTTTTTGGTGGTATTTAAAAACATGCACTTCACAGCAAACCATTAAGTACAGATTTTTACCCAGAATCTTCCAAAGAACTAAATTAAAACACAAGCGTGCACGGCTGCACATATTTAAATAGAAACTAAAACCCACTCACTAACTTTTGTTTACTTGCTCGCCACTTCATCACAACATGGTTATGTAGACACACACACACTCACGCATACACACATTACACACACACACACACACACACACACACACACACTTACTTACGTCTCGCACAAACTGGAAAAACTAAACTGTAAAAACACGAGGTACTGTACTCAGATATTTTTAAAATTGTGCTAAGACACACATACTGAGTGGGTAACAGCACATTTCCAGGTGTGTCCTGGGAGGGAGTGGGTTTGGGTGAGCGGACAATAAAGAAGATGCAATAAGCACAAATAAAGGATGGGCAATTTTTTTGATGGACTCAGACAGTTGACATTCATTGCAATAACCCATGGGCTATTATAGCATTCACATGCTCTGTCAAAATAGAGTGCTCCCTCACTGGCTCTCGTCCTATGTGTGGGCATAGGGAGGAAAGGAGGCACTGTGGGTCACCCTGGAGAATGGAAATGGCTCCACAATCCGCTACAGGGGTTGTAAACAGACCCCGTCTCGGGGAGGAATGGACAAGGAAATGACAGAAGGCATCTTTGGGATGGCAGAGAAAGGTGAGATATTGCTGATGGGGACCTGAATATGCAGATGTTAACTGGGCACCTTTGCTGCAGCCACATCCAAGACAGGGCCATTCTCGATGCCCTACAGGGGGCATGCCTCAGACAGCTAGTTTTGGAACCCACTCATGAGGGAACAATCTTAGACCTGGTACTCTCAAATGGGGACAAAGAGAGGATCTCTGATCTTGAAGTGGGTAGCCATCTGGGAACAAATGACCACCAAACAGTGTGGTTCACAATAAACTTAGCTGTAGAGTCAAGCCATACAAAAGTGAAGGTACTGGACTTCAGGAAGGCTGATTTTGTCAAAATGAGACAGTGCCTCAGGAAAGTACTAGCAAACAGGCAAGAAGGTGGGGTGGACCAACAATGGGGAAACATCAAAACAGCCATCACAGAGGCAACAAGCCTTTGTGTGAAGCAAATAAATCAAAACGAAGGAAAAAACACTATGGTTCTCAAAAGAAGTGGTGGGGAAGGTAAGGGAGAAAAATATAGCATTCAGGAAGTATAAGGAAACACAGAAGGAGCAGGACAGAGAACTGTACCAGTGAAAGCAGAAGTAAGTGGGGAAGGCAGACAAAATAGCAAAGGCCCAAACTGGGGAAAAGATACCCAACTCAGTTAAGAAGGGGGATAAAACCTTTTATAGGTACATTAGGGAGCAAACAAAGAAGAAGGCAGGGATGCTGAAGCTGAATAAAGAGGAAGATGGTTGGGCAGAGAGCGACAGTGAAAAAGCAGGGATACCGAATGAATATTTCTGCTCAGTATTCACAGTGGAAAAGCAGTGGCAGATACCTAATCCAGCCAATAGAAGCACTCTGGATAGGGGGATTGATATTAGTCCTTTCACAGAAGAAAGGGTTCTGAAAGAACTCTTAAAACTGAAGGTGGATAAAGCAATGGGGCCTGATGGGATTCACCCCAGAATTCTAAAAGAACTAAGGGAAAAACTAGTAGCACCACTGACTACCCTTTTTAATAAATCATGGGAGGATGGTGTGGTACCTGAGGACTGGAGAAGGGCGGATGTGATTCCCCTTCACAAAAGTGGCACTTATGTAATCATGTATTGCCCTAGATGTGTACTCATGTAATGTATAATACTTTCCTTGAGGCTCATGTTTTGTACTGTTCTCCTCATGTAACAAGTTCATAAGTAATCTCACTTAATTATGTTCATTCATCTGTATTGCTCTACTCCTAATTTCAACTGTAGTATATATACCTTCCTCCCTTGTACCCCCCCCTCCCCCGGTCGCACCGTGAAACGAGCTTCTTTTTGCTCAGTGTGCCTTTCCTGGTGAAACATTTCCAATAAAATAAATAAATAAAAAGTGGGAGCAAGACAGAGGCAGGAAACTACAGACCTGTCAGTCTGACCTCAGTGGTACGGAAAATGATGGAATCACTTCTGAGGGAAAAGAACTGTTGAGTACATAAAGGCCAGTGGGGCACAGGACCTGAGGCAGCATGGATTCACAGCAGGAAGGTCATGCCAGATGAATATAATTGATTTCTTTGACTGAGTGACCAAAGTAGTAGACCAGGGAGGAGCTGTGGACATGGCCTACCTAGACTTTAGCAAGGCATTTGACACAGTCCCACACAAAAGATTAATAAATTATCTAGCCTGGGAGTGGGTCCCAGGGTGGTATCTTGGGTAAAACACTGGCTGGACAACAGGACACAGTGGGTAATAATAAATGGAGTCCACAGTGAAGAAAGGAGGGTTACTAGTGGGGTACCGCAGGGTTCAGTACTGGGGACGGTCCTTTTCAATGTCTTTATAAGTGACATTGTAGAAGGACTGGAAGGAAAAGTATGTCTCTTTGCAGATGACACAAAGATCTGCAACAGGGTTGATACGCAAGGTGGGGTGGAAAGGATGAAAAGGGACTTGGCAAGGTTGGAGGAATGGTTAAATGTATGGCAGCTCAGATTCAATGCAAAGAAGTGCAAAGTAATGCACCTGGGAAACAAAAACCCAGGGCAAGAGTACACAATTGGGGGGTGAGATACTGACAACAATAAAATGGAAAAGGACCTGGGGGTAGTCATATCAGATGACCTAAAGGTGGGCCAGCAATGTGAGAAGGCAGTAAGGAGGGCTGGGGGGATACTGGGATGCATAGGGAGAGGCATCACCAGTAGAAAACAGGAAGTTATTGGCCCTCTGTACAGACAGTTGGTAAGACCACATCTGGAGTACTGTGTACAGTTCTGGAGACCCCATCTCCGAAAGACATAGACAGGGTGGAGGCTGTCCAGAGGAGGGCAACCAAAATGGTGCAGGGTCTGCACCAGAAGACATGAAGAAAGACTAAAGGAGCATAAGATGTATAGCCTCGAGGAAAGGAAGGGGGACATGATAGAAACTTTCAAATACCTCAAGGGAATCAACAAAGTCCAAGAGGGTAGCATCTTTCAGAAAAAGAGATGTGCAAGAACAAGGGGCACAATTTGAAGATAGAGGACGGCTCAGAGGTAATGTGAGGAAGTATTTCTTCACAGAGAGGGTTGTAGATGCATGGAACAGCCTTCTGAGGAGAGGTCATAGAGTCAAGAACAGTGGAATTCAAGAATGCATGGGACAGACATAAGGCAGTTCTAGTGGGAGGTAGAAGGAAGCAGGCTGTTGGTTAACTAGGATCTGCAGCTTATCCGTTCGGTAGGGGAAATGGGCAGACTAGGTGGGCCAAGCAGTCCTTATCTGCCATCAAATTCTATGTTTCTATGGGCAGGCTAAACAGTTCCTCAAACATGGCGGCTACGAATCTCCATTAGCAAGGAGCCGCCACAAGACTCTTCACCTTCTCATAATCATTTTCCTTATCTGTCTTATTGATTCTGCCCTTAAATTAAAAAAAAATTCCTTATCTGGTTGATCCTGCAGTTCCCCAGCTTCAGACAATACAGGCTGTGAGCAGGAATGGGTCCATGAAGTAAGTGCGGTCGCAATTGTGATGTTAACTATAACTTAAAAAAAAAAAAAAAGAAAACAAAATTGTAACTGGAAAAGGAGGAAGGGAGACGATCACAGGACTCGGGCCAGAAAACTCGCTCACCAACAATTACATAAAACAAAAGATGGGGAAGTGTGTGAAACTCGAATATACGCTTTAATAAACCACGGTAGAGAATAGCATCCCTCACCTCGGGTGTGCATTAAATTTCATATCACACACTTCCCCATCCTTTATTCTATATTTAACAGTTGTGTAAATAAATTATTTAGTACAGAGAAATACAATATGATAAAGGCCTAAATGTTATACAAGATAATAAAACCCACAAGTGTTTAGAACAGGCGATTCGTAACACCTAGTGGGTTCTGTGAGACTGATGTCCCATAACCCACTTGGTGTTAAGAATCAAACTGTTCTTCAACGTTCAGGATAATTGTCAGTGGCTCAGCAGGTAGCACACTTGCCTCTGAGGCCAGGAGATCAAGCTGTGGGTTCTAGGCCCACACCAGGCACTGGGTTAATGTCCTAATACTGGCACTGCAGTGCAGCATGAGAGGGTGCTGCACTCCTGAGGTGTCATCTTTCGGATGAGACGTTAAACCGAGGTCCCATCTGCTTGTTCTGGTGGTAGTTCAGGTGGATGTCAAAGATCCCATGGCACTTCTCAAAAAGAGTAGGGGAATTTTTTTTTTGTATTATTTCTTTTCTCCTCTCTTGCCTCACAACCTACCACTCCTTCAGGCTGCCTAGATCCTGCATCCGTTCTGCCTGTCCCATCCTGAGCCCTCCAGCTTCACATCGTAGCCATCCCTGAGGTAACCCAGACATAACCCTTCTCAGGCCGGGCCCCTCCTCAAGGGAAGGCACTGGGGGAGGGGCAACCAGCACAAACTTGGCCCCAGGGTGCTGCTGAAGTGGAGGGCTCTTTCACGGCATCGGCAGGAATGGAGGATCGGCAGCGGTCATCGATCGGTCAGGGAGGATTCCTGCATTTCTGCACTGTTCCCTATGCGTCGCGCCAGTAGTGCCCTGGTCTCCACCAGGGCTGCCGAGCGACGCCAACCCACTACTGCCCCAGGAGAGCAGTCCCTACAGACGCCAGTCCTTTCCTTCCCTGCCAGTCCCCAGCATCCAGAGTCTGTTCTCGAACTTGGTCGCCGCTGACGCGGTGTGGCGTCCAGGAATGTTGTTTTATTAAACATTCAAAGCATCACAACAACAGAAAACAGTCAAATCAAGTCATATAGAAACATAAATAAAATACCTGTCTTCAAGTGATGGGAACATCTGAATCAGTGACCCAGGGAAAATTGTTCCACACATTTCGAATATAGAAATCAGTTTGATAAGATTTTTCTTTATAATAAAGACATTGCATTCCTTTGGAAATACTACCAACAAGGTCTTCATATGAAAGTAATTTCTGTTGTAACGTAAATAAACAGCGGGCATTCCAAATATACCATTTGATAATAGAAAACAACACAGTCAATGTACATGAGTCCCAGTGAGACCATTCCCTGCCATACACACCATAAATCAATGTCTCCTAAGAGACTGAACCAAAAGGTAACATATCCCAACAGGTGGCCAAATAAGACCAAAAGGACTGGATAAAAGAACACGTAAAAAACAAATGATGCATAGTTTCAGACTGTACTAAGCATGGTGGTCTAATACAGTGTCTCATTCAAAGTCTTATGCTTCTGATTAGTCTTCACATTCAATTTATCATGGCAGCAAAGCCACAAGACATCCCACAATTTACAAGGGACTCTTTTATTGCGAAGCAATCACAAAAGACCAGGTAATGAGGGAGGGGGGCACAAAGGAAAGGTATCGGACTCCCAAAAATGATGGTCTTGCACAGAGGAATATAATAATTTCTTTGATTGGTGCAAAACATGGTTAGAACGTGATACCCCCACCATTTTAAACGCACAAAAATCTCTCTATAATAAGAAGGAGAGAATGGAACGGATTTAAAGATTTCCAATGAATGCGAAACCCAACCAACATACCAAGCCTGGATTTTAATTCCAAATTAAGTCGTCCACTAAGTGGGCATCTGACAACAAAAACAGGACGAAGATTAGAAAACAGAAATTGAACAAAGAAAAATAACACCGGGTTAACCATGTTTAGACCTCCATCTGAAACCTTCAAGTACAAAACATTACGTTTTATGGGGTTTGATCTGCTTCCCCAAACTGCCTGGAAGAACAGACCATAAAGGGGGCCTCCCTTTCCTTAGAAGCAGGAAAAATCATACTAACATAAAAAGAGAGGCAACAGATAAGTCCTGATCAGGCATATCCTCTTAAGTTTTCCCATACTACACCTATTCCAACCTTCGACCAAAGCCTTCCCCTGCTTAATCTTCAAATCCCAGTTAAAAAGATCTTGCCTACCAGTATCAAAAGCAATCCCTAAAATCGTAATGGGTCCATCCGTCACTGGGATACCGGCCAAGGCTGTGGCAGGCAGTTCCATCCCAAGACATCTGATCACACATTTATCCTCATTTAAGTGTACACCTGAAGAAATACCGTAACAAGCACAAAAATCAAGTACTCCGTCAAGATTGACAGGAGATTTCAGAAGCAAACAAATATCATCAGCATAAGCTGCTGCAGTCCAAGGTACATGATGTCCGGAGACCATGATAGGAGTTAAAAACCGAATATCGTTCAAAATCCGAAGGAGACCAATACTAAAAATAAACAACAAAGGACTTAAGGGGCAGCCCTGACGTACTCCTCTTTTTACAGGAATCAAGGGCCCCAAGAAACCGTTCACCAGTGGCCTGGTAAACATAAAGTGATAAATAGCCTCAACCAAGCAATAAAAAGATAGAGGATACCATAACGTTGCAAAGTTACCCATAAGAAGTCCTGATCCACAGAGTCGAAATCCTTCCTCTGATCTAAAGAAACCACCAAGCCACTTGTAGAAGTCAATGTTCCAGGTTCGAAAACTTCCCTCAGTAATAAAAGCTGGTCCGCCATTACCTTTCCGGACAGCACATGACTGAACTACGGGAAATGACTGACGCTGCAACTGTAGATAACCAATGTGCCAATATTTTCATTAGAATTTTAAAATCCATATTCAAAAGACAAATCGGCCTCCAATATCTAAATTTTCCGAACACCTTTTTTATACAACATAGTTACAACCCCTATTGTCGTATCTAATGGAAAATGTTCTTCCTGTAACATAAAGGTATAAACATGAGCCAATTCCTGGGAAATAAAGGGACAATAAGTTTATAAAGTTCTGATGGGAGACCATCCTGTCCAAGTACCTTTCCTTTGGGCAGTGCCACTACTGTGTCCAGTATTGTGTTAAGAGACCGCTGAGGTCAAACAGCGCCCTCAAGACTAGACAAAGCAGGGATCTCCAGTAAACTAAACAATCGGGAAAAGGCAGCATCAGTGGTCTGTTTATCAAATTGCTTCCCAAATAACTAGACACTACTTTCATTATGTCAGATTGCCGAGTGACAGCGGACATATTAGAATCCCAAACAGCTGTCATTGGACAAACATTGTCCAAGTCCCTCGTATAAAAGCTGCTGCATAGTTAGAGATGCCATTTGTTTTTCATGAAAATCCCGCATCTGACATTGGATAGTCCGAATCTGTCCCCACAATCATGTCAAATAGTACATGCCAGACTCAGCAAATGTTGCAGCTGTTGTCCGAGTTTCTATATCTCAGTTTCTCAGAATTGGAAACATGCTTGCTGGCAAACAATAATAAGGCCGTAAATCAGATTTAAGACTATCCCACCACAGGAAAGGATTATCAAACATCTCAAATAATGTTTTCTTCTGCACAACGAATACAAGATCTGATGGCAAACTGACCCGTCAGAAAGCAGCAGAGTATTGAACTTCCAAAGACCTGGCCCATGAGGGGAGCACACAACCCACCACAATGGATAGTGTCTTGTGATTTGAATATGCTACAGAATCCACCTGGGCAACTTGTACCGGAATCCCCTTACTGAGAAAAAAGAAATCTATGTGGGTGGCACGCATACCCCTCTGAAACGTAGGCATACCTTGGTTATGAAGCGATTTACAGATATCTTTCAACTGGGCCAATTGTACAGCAGAATTCAAAAATGACATCACAAAAAAAAAAATTTGTGGTAGAAGTGCCACTCCCTCGATCATGGTTAGTAAGACCACAATTAAAGTCATCACCCCAAAGTATGGCTTGTGCCGAAAAAAGAAAGGGGCGTATCTGAAGAAATACATCCTCCCTCTCTGCCTTCGCTTGTGGCGCACGTATATTAATCTAAAATAAGTGCCCAGAGTCTTAACATCCAATACGAGAACCCTCCCAGGAATCAAATCTAACAATTTAAGAAGCTGAAAGTTCAAGCTAAACAAAATCCCCACCCCAGTGTATGCACCTAATCCAATGGACCAATAGGAGGGACCCTTATACCGTTCCCGTTGGGCAGTGCGATCCTCAATGTCTGCGTGCAGATGGGCATCCTGTAAAAAGATAATATCAGCATGAGTGGATACCAATTGGGAAAAAACACCACCACATTTTTTTAGGGTTTCTAACACTATTGACATTAATTGTCAAAAATTTCAGCTGGCTGAGTTGACTCATTGGAAAGACAAGGTGGTTTATGCATCTTTGTTTTACCAGCACCCAAAGCCCATTTCTTTTTCCCTTTAGGAGCAGGTTTACCCTTCAGAGGACCAGAAGGCCTGTCACTCACATCTCCCAATTCACTGGATTCCGAATCTGAACACAGCTCAGCACAGTGGGAATCCTCTGAAGAAAGTTCAGAGCCTTTTTCCACTAAACCAGGTTCTTGAAAAAGTGGTTGATATCTGTTAGATGTCTGAGTTTCTGAAATCTTATGAACATTTGAAGCGGGTTGCCGCCAACTCCGACGTCCAGTTACCCTTTGCCGAGGATCAACAACAGGGTCCAACGGGGAAGGGGGGGCATGTCCGTAGGAGGAGGCATGGGCTGTACTTATAAGATTCCCTGATCCCAAGGAGGTAGAGACATTGTACCAGGAGAGGTCGTTTCTGCCCCAG
Source organism: Neoceratodus forsteri (assembly GCA_016271365.2). NCBI lineage: Eukaryota > Metazoa > Chordata > Ceratodontiformes > Ceratodontidae > Neoceratodus > Neoceratodus forsteri. The sequence continues at coordinate 35,428,856 of JADMNL010000036.1, read as the reverse complement.
CAGACAAATCCACTACCTGACCTACCACAACGGGGGTTGGGGGGCAATGTGGAAAAATCAGAAGGTCCAAGACATAGATCCTCAGGTGCTTGAGGGTGAGGGTGAGGGGGGAACCCCCCCCAGACTGCACATGTGCCCTCTGGGCTATTGCCACAAGCAACCTTTGTTCTTCCAGATCCCCAGTTCCAGATTTAGCAAAAGCAGCCTGTTCACATTCCATATAGGAATGACCATAAAGGCCGCACAGATTACAACTAACTGCTTCCGAGCAATGCATAGACATGTGGCCCAATTTACTGCAAAGGGAGCAACGTACCTTATCACAAGCACTACTAATATGTCCTGGAGCACCACATTTATAGCACGTTTTGGGTTGACCTGGATAAAACAAAACTCCTCGGTCACCCCCAAAAAGAAATAATTCAGCAAATGCGGCAGAGAACCATTCACATCATTCAAAATGACACAGATTTTCCACCCCACCCCCCCCGTCCAAATGTTCTCATTATCAAAATGGCACTGGGAGCCCCAACACAGTACAACGTTGCTTGAGCCAAAAAGTAAATCAGTCACACTCACACCCTCACTGCGAAACAAGACTAACATTTTTTGAGCACATCTAGTAAGAGAATGACCTCAAAAGGGGCCCACAAAGGTGTGCCCTTCACTTTGTCATACCGCACTCCAAAAGGCTCTCCAACCCATTTTGTAGCTAGAAGCTAACATCAAAGGAGCGCTCCCTGATTCATGCATTAGGGTATACAACTCAGTGGCTAGAAACTGCAGACTGTGTTTAAGCAAGGTTTTATCCACATATTCCCTATCAGGAAAACATCTGAACCACCTTTATAAACAATGCGAACAGCATTGTGATGTTAGAGAGTACTTTCTTCTTAAAAAGAAGCATAAGTCCTGGACTGATTGGTATTATCTCCCTCGAGACTGGCCAAAGTCCTTAGCAGCTGTCAAAGGAGGGACCTGCAGGCAACCCACAGGAACACTGGCAGACCCAGAAATGTCATGCTGCCTGTCTTGGGAACCTAATGCAGCCATCTGTGTAAAGTTAAGTTTCGGATTTGGGGTCAATTCCAGATCCGCATCAATGTCAAGTCCAGTAGTACCTGGAGCCACACAGGAAGTCTGGGAATCCACAACATTGGGTACGGGAGTTTGCAGAGATATGGATGCCGGAATATGAATGGGGCAAACCCTGAAGTCCATTGATTAGAGACAGGCGAGCGGACCCATCCAGCCGCCTTCAGGGAGTGATCCACCTACCACGGCTCGAGATCCTCAGGCACAGAGTCCACCCACCCCTTCCGCGGGACCACTGGTTTGAAAATACGCGACTCTGAAGTAGCAGCAGAAAAAGAAAATATTGAGACACTCTCTTGTTGAAGGTTTTCCATTTGAAAAAACTACAGGCGGCCGTGGGGACGCGGTACAAAGCCGATCCCCAGACACACCGGGCTGGATGAGTATTCTGGGCTGGCGCCGCTCTCCTGACAACTCCCCGCCAGTCACCAGAAAGTCACTCAGGTCTTTTTGAGAGCACTGCTGTAGCAAATCTCCATCTCCATGGCCTCCACAGTATGCACAGAAACAGAACCCGTAGAAGAATTCAGAGAAGTACCTGCGGTTGCCGGCACAGGATTCTGTAAAATTACCAGAGAAACAGGTTGAGAAACTGATCCCAAATCCAAAGCAGCATTGCAGTACACGGCAACTCGATCCACAGCTCCTCGGGATTCTCTACTCCTTCCTCAAACGAACAGCAGCATTGAAAAAGGTATCCACATTGCCAGCATCACCCAACAATGGTGCAGCAGGCACACCAGGCTCCTCCATGTCCAGCTCCATCACGCTTCAGGTGGAGACTGATTCTGCAGTGGACAGCATAGTCCCCTACTGTCAGAGTAGGGGAATTTCCCCCAGTGCACTGGCCAAATTTCCCCCATTCACTAAAAATACCACCAACAGCATAATCTGGTTCAAAGTCAGTTGGCATTCATCTGTCATCCCCACCTCCCGGGTCGTGCCTGAAAATAGGCAGAATTTGTCTAGTGCACTTACCTGGTCAACAATAAATAAATGAAATTATTCTATGGGACATCCACACATGAAAGGACAGCTGCATTGTAACCTGATTTTGGACAGGAAGTGATGGGCAGAACAGACCTGCATTAAACAATACATCCCAAGAACGGTACTTAGAATAATGCAGTGTCCTAAATACTGCCCGGTGGGGTCAGCCCACACCATGTAAAAGCCAGAGTCCTCAGTGTGTGATTTACACCCCAGGCTTTCTATCCCAGAGGGGGGATGTCTACCAATTAGCAACGCACGGATACATGCACAGCACCTGCTACTGCAGTTCCCACGCAGTACTACAACATAAAAACAGGAAGTGGCTAACGGTGCCAGATGCAGCTGTACCAAAGTTATAAATGCACAAACTCAACTGACAGCTGAGGGGGCGGGGTGGGGGTGGAGGATGGTTTCCCATTCCCTTACATGGTATCAAACCTCTCTGTCAGTAGAGAAACTAGAAACTCTGTACAAGGATTATAATTATAGGTGATCGGAAATGATTTTTTTACAGTTAACTGCTCTGCCATTTTCCTTTATACACCATTTATGAAGTCTGACACACTCTTACCAATATGTGACACATAATCTAGATTTGGGGTGCCAGCAACAGGGACAACTTTATTTAAAATGTTTGTGTGCCCACTGCAGTGTTACAAAACAATTTGAGTAACAGCAGGAAAATGTGTAGCATTTTGCAAGTAATCTTGTGTGAAGCAGCTGAATAACCACTTTTGGGTGACCTCAAATGTGTAGCAAGTGACTGCTATACATGCACAAGTTTGTGTAGCAGTTGATGAAAATGTTGTAGGTTTTTTTTTTTTTGGCTACACAATACCAGGTAAAATATTCCGTTCCTCAGATCTACACAGAAATCCAGTCTTCTCACAAGCTACTGCTCTTTCTCTTCACACTTTTTAAGACATTCCTTGACATCAGACATACCATTCCATGCCATTCTTCAGAATGACCTGGAATGGTGCAACTGATGTCATAAAATGTTCAGGCAGTATGAAAACACAGAGCAGCAGAGGCGAGAGAGTCAGGGTAGTAACAGATGCAAACAAAATTATTATTTTAACACAAAAGGTCAAAACATATCAAATACTGCATGGACACTAAATGAAAAACAGGAGGGTGTCTAGAGGTCTTAATCACCTTTAATATTAACCTGTAAACCTGGGATATCATTACAATACTGAGGGAAATTAGTTTGTATAGGAAATCATACTTCTCCACCTTGTCACTAAAATATCGACAATGACACTCAAAATGTGGACACGAAATCTCAACATGGAACACATAAAACCAGGATCCACAAAAACATAGGATGGAAGGAGCAAAAGGGATCAGGGGAGTATGAGCGGATGGCCAGGAGGGTCACGGGATGGTAAGAAGTGCCTAAGGCAAGGAAGGAGCAGACCTTGGCCTGGAGATCAGGAAGGGGGACAAGGGGTTCTTTAGATACATTGGGGAAAAAGGAAAATGAGGGGCAGATCAGTAGGATTAGGACAGGGAGGGATGGGCACAGGATCCGGGGAGGAGGCAGTGCAAACAAGTACTTTGCCTCAGTTTTTACCAGGGAGGATGGGGGAGCTCACATCTGTCGGAGAAAGAGGGGTAACCCAGGGAGGGAGTGGGACCCTTAGAGATAGGGAGCCCTTATGTGTCTGGGGAGAGGGAAGGGCCAGTACCGTCAGGTGGGGGGATGACAGTACAAGGAGCGGGGGACGTGGAGGCTGAAATTCCAGCAGAGTGTGTGAGGGAAGGCCCTCAGATCCCTTCAGACAGAGAAAGCACCAGGGCCGGATGAAATGCATCCCAGAGTACTGAGGGAACTGGCGGATGTCTTGGCAGCCCCCCTGGCAGAGCTTTTTAACATCTGAGGACAGGGTGGGTACCCCAAGACTGGAGGGTGGCCAACATTATGCCTATCCACAAGGAAGGATCAAGATAGGAGGCAGGGAGCTACAGGCCCGTTAGCCTGACGTCTGTGATGGGGAGTATTGTCAAGGAAAGGCTGGGGGGGGTGCTGGAGAAAATAGAATACCTGGACGATAGACAGCATCGATTCGTCCCAGGAAGATTGTGTCAGACCAACCTTGTGGAGTTCTATGACTGGGTGATGAGGGCCCTGGACCATGGTAGGCCGGTGGACATCCTCTTTCTAGACATCAGCAAGGCATTTGATTTGGTATCCCATGGTGGTCTGCTGGCTAAGCTGGGGGAAATGGGTGTGGGGATGCAGAAGATCAGAAGGATAGGAAATTGGCTCTTGGAGAGTACTCAGAGGGTAGTGGTTGAGGGGCTAGTCTCATCTCCAAGGGAGGGTCATTAGTGGGGTTCTCCAGGGATCGGTACTAGGGCCCCTCCTGTTTAATGCACATGTCTCTGACATAAGGAAGGGTATCAGGAGTGAAATGAGTCTCTTTGTGAATGATTCGAAGCTGGGTGCGGTGGTGGATGGGAAAGAGGGTGAGAGTGGCCCTGCAGGAGAACCTGGAGGCTCTGGAAAGGTAGTCGAGAAAGTGGAAACTGAGGTTCAATGCAGGAAAGTGCAGGGTTCTGCACCTGAGGCCAGAAATCAGGCCAATGGTATACCCTGGGGGTGGGGGAGACGCACTAAAAGTCTCAGAGGCGAGAGGGACTTGGGGCAGTGGTGGTTGTCAGAATGAACAACTGAGAATTGTAGGAGGGCAGCGGCAAAGCCAATAGGATGCTGGAGTCGCATCGCTAGGGGATTACCTCTAGAACGGGCGGAAGTGATCCTTCCTCTGTATAACTGCTTGGTTAGGCCGCACCTCGAGTACTGTGTAGAGTTTGGGAGACCGCACTAAGGAAGGACACTGCACTCTGGAGAGGGACAAAGAAGGGCAACTAAAATAATCTGGGGCCTGGGGAAAGGAGTTCAACATGTACACCCTGGAGGAGAGGGACGGACGAGGGGACATGATGAGAGATCTTCAGAGTACATGAGGGGATCAATAAGGGAGGCTCAGTCGAGGTGCTCCAATGGAAAGAGTGGAGGGCAACTAGAGGATATGGGTGGAAGCTAGAGGGAGGCTCGGGGAGAGGAGGAGGAGGTGTTACATGGAAAGGGTGGTGGAACCATGGAATGCACTGCCCAAGGGACTGGTGGAGGCGGAGACTGTGGGGTTTAAGAGGGGCTGGGACAGGTATAGGGGAGGGTGAAGCTGACGAAGTCCAACACAAGGGGAACATCTTGGACTGGGGACAGAGAAACCGGGGGTTAGAGACAGCAAAATGGGTGCAGACTATTAATCAGACACGAAAGACCAGTAGGCCTCCTCTGCTGGCATTTTAGCATGTTAGTATGGATGTTACATGGAGCAATTCTGACTTGCCAAATGAGGATGCCTCCTTAATGTGGGACTGTTGAGAAGTATGTAGGAGAGGTATGTAAGAAACTCCATAGTCTTGGCATTCTGGGTAACAGTAGGTAAATCACCATGAGGGACAAGCTGCCAATCTTTGTCTTCCACAAGAATAAAAGTTCTGTAAAACAGGCTTTCACACTTGGTCCACTACGACAGAGCAACCACCACCACTGACATGTCTTGGGACACATCAGTGTGATGAAACCACACAAGCCATACCCACAGTTCATGTCAAAAATGAATCACTGGTATACCATTTGGACGTTTCAGGGACCTCACGGTCTGAAATAGAACAGCGGTAGTTGTGATGGGGTTGGGGGGGTCAAGGGCACATAACTGCACTACACAAGTGCTTTACTGGACTTTAAATGGACGATGTCAACCCCCTTAGGCCTCAAAGCGTCCCTAGTTTAAAAAAAAATGATTGCTCATTCTGTAGGGACAATTGATTATAGCTGTTAGTTTGTTTTATATATACTTAACTTTTATTGAATTTTATGTTTTCATACAATGTACAGGCAGAGGAATAACAGAACAAGAGCAAGTAACAATTATCAGTGGCCAGCATATGCTAGATATCATTAGGTCTGTGTGGGAAGCAACATCTAACAGGTTGCTAAAAGTCCCTCAACTGACTTTATAGTTCCAGATGTTAAAAGTCCAAACTAAGCAACAACGAATAGAATAACCACAAAACAATTACAATGACTCACCCTGCAAATTACTCCCATGCCCCTCCGCACTTAAATAGCAAACAGTAATTAGATCATTAGAGCCGATCACTTATTTATTTATTTATTTGTACAAGTCGGATTTACAACCTTGAGTCAGAGACTCATTTACAAATGCACCTCGTCTTAGGGAGGGCAGACAAAAGACATAGTGCAGGTAAACAACAGTAGGCAACATTACAGGTGCAGTAGAAAAGAAACATTTAACATAGATACACTTGGGTTACATATTGTTGCAAATTGCATACAATCATGGATGTAGTAAGTCCTCAGAAGAGACAGCGAGTTTACATCCCCCTGTATAAACTTTTGTATGAGTGGGGGAGGTGGGTCGGGAGAAATGGCTTTCACTTTCTGTTATGTCTGGGCTGCTTCCAGCTTGCACTAGCCTTGGTCTAACTTGTCCCTCACAACTGGTTTTATTAGTTCTGTCAGTGCTCCCCCTAGTTTATCTGCTCACCTTTCCCCCTGCTGGGATTCCCTGGCCACCCCAACTCTCATGGTTGCCCTTTTCACTGCACCGCATTCGTTAATAGCCATCTCGCTAGTCTCTTAACTGTAACGCAATTCTGCAAGGAGTTGGCTACAGTGCTGTATCAAAATGTCCATACCTAATCCTTAGGTACGTCGATTTCATGTATGTTAACACTGCAGATATGTCAAATATTGTCTGTATGTTAAAAATTAACTTTGTCTTTCATGCAAATGTAATTGTTTGAAACCTTTTCTATGTTATGATAAATGTAAACTGTATGTTCAATCCAACCATCCAACTGTACTCCCTCCCAGGTCGAACTTGGAGATGAGCAACTTGTTGTTCAGTGCCCGGCCCAGTGGCACTGAGGGTTGAGGTGCTGGATGCCACACCTTGTGCTGCACGGGCAACCCTGGTTCGGGAGCAAGCCCGGGAGCCGGCGGGGAGGAAGAGGATTGAGCGTCCGGAGACTGCTCTCCTCTCCATGCGGGAGGGTGGTGGGTTGTCCAGCGTTCCAGTGACCCCCGGTGGAGATTGGGGCACTACAGGATGTAGGGCCAGATGTGTGGGAGTGTGGCAAACGTCGGCAGGGTTACCGTGCTCCACAGCATCACTGCACGACACGCTCATGAGGGAGGAGGGAGCTACGGGGAGGGAGAAAACAAGAAAACCTCGGCCCTGGATAGGCAATGGCCCCACAGTGCCAGGCCACCACACACTCAACACTGGACCTCCGCCTCTGCCTTCAATCTCCCATGGACCTTAGGGCCCCTGGTCACATGGGAGAGAGTAATGTACTTGAAGAAGAAGGCAGGGTCACAGTGGGCAGTAAGTGGCATGGTGAGTTGGGAGCCTAGAAAGTTCCGGGTCCCTGAGGCAAAAAATAGAAAATGCAAAAAAAAAAAAACTTGTTCTTCAGTGTGCCTTCCTGGTGAAACATTTCAATAAATAATAAAATAAAACACTACAGGATGACTACAATAAAAATGAACTTTGTTTTCAGAGTCTAGATGTAGTGTCTGTTGCGTTAACCTAAAATAAAAGCAAGTTACTGATTTCTGTCTCCTTGCATGAGGATACAACAAGAGAAAGTAACTCCATATTACTGTCCTGGAGATCAAGTGATGTACACTAGGGAATGAAAGCAGGATTGACAGCTAACTGATGTAAGACCCAACAGCACCAGAAGTCGTCACCGTTTTGCTCCTGGCCCCTAACTGTATGTCAAGTCTGTCCATAAAGTAAATGGCAGCGACAATCAGACCAGCTGTCCAGCGGGAGTAATTTGTTGAAAAGTAGTAATCTCCTTAGCATTTTTTTGGCATGTTAAAAAAAAAAAATCAATGAGTTTTTTTTTCTTTTTTCTTTAAAGGTCATGCCTCGCGACCCAGGGGGAGAAATCTCAAGCAGAACCAAGGAATGAGTAGATAGGTCCAGTTCCATGAAGATGGTCGGGACCGCCCTAGTTACTGCTCACCAGCATTTAAGTCAGAGTGAACACTGCCAAGATATCAAATCAAATCAAAGCAGCTTTATTTATAAAAGAGCACCTTTCAAAACCCAAGGCGCTTGTACAAGGTTCATTAAAAAAATCGAAACAATTAATTAAAACCATAATAAAACAAGTTAAAATCCATGGCTGCAACATTAAAAATCAGCATATGCCAGACTAAAAAGAAATGTCTTCAATGCTGTTTTAAAACTTTGAACAGTCGGGCAGTCTCGCACCTGATGAGATAGAGAATTCCCCAGGGTTGGAGCTGCAAAACTAAAAGACCTGGCTCCGGATGTCTTTAAACAAACCCTGGGATCCCTCGTCAGTGGATCAGAGAGACCGGGAGGGACAGTAGGGATGAAGGAGATCTTGCAGGTAACCAGGTCCCTGGTCGTGTAGGGCCTTATAGGTCAGCAAACTGACCTTGAAGGTGATCCGCCACCATACTGGCAGCCAGTGCAGTCTGCGGAGCACAGGCATTATATGACTGGTTCTAGATGTACCAGTCAATAGCCTGGCTGCCGCATTCTGCACGAGCTGCAGGCGGTGGATATCAACCACCGGTAACCCAAGGTAAAGGGAGTTGCAGTAGTCAAGGCGAGAGGTAACGAAGGAATGGACCAGAGTTGGAAGATCATCGGAAGGAACCAGGTGTTTCACCCGGGTGACATTCCTCAGATGGTGAAAAGAGGATTTGACAACTGCCGACACCTGCGATTTAAGTGTCAAACAGTCATCAAACATAACACCAGGTTCTGCGGTCTGAGGTAGTTAGCTGTACACCTAAGCCATAAACCTGAAGGTGATCCCGCCAACAAACCCGCCTCCCGACGACCTGGGTCCACAAACAACACCTGAGTTTTTCTGGGTTTAACCGCAGCCAACTCCCATTCATCTAATCCTGGATTTCGGTGAGACAGTTGCTAAAAACCAAAATGGCAGCATCCTGCCATGCACAAAGGACATGTATAGCAGAGTATCATCTGCATAGTAGTGAAAACTCAAGTCATAATGCCTAATAAATCGCTCCCAATGGCAGCATACACACCGCAAACAACACTGGTGCCAAAATGGCAATGGGTAGCGTAGACTCCCCACACACCCTCCCAACATCTACCCTAAGGTGTGCCCAGATACTTCACAGGAGTAATAAACTACGTCATCCTGCTTCTCCATGCGTAATCCCTCCAATGATATGAAGGGGTGATATGCTAATTCTGTGTGGCATATTTGTGCCATGTTTCAAGAGTATAGCTTGTGTGCAGTTCAGCATTCCATTTATCCAGAGTAGAGACGGAGATTCCTGATTCAAGTCCTGTAATTCCCAGGTACAAATTACCCCTTTTAAGTGTTGCAATTGTTCTCCCTTTGGTGGGCACTAAGTTAACAGTAGGTTGGAGCCCCTTTGGTAAGGTTTCTTGAAGTCCCTCCAACCCAAATAAGTAACATCTCAGCTGTAAATAATGAATATGAGCCCATGCAATTGTAAACTCAGTGTATGGTGAAACGTTGTTGGGGATGGAAATCGATCCCTCAAACAATGCTGTTATGCTGCACTAGCTACGTAGCTAGTGCAGCACGACTTGGAATGCGTTCGCACATGCGCATTACGTGTACCTCCAGTCATACAGAGATGTCTACAGCACTGAGTGCTGAACCCGGAAGAAAAGTTGCGGTGAAAATAAAAAGATGAAGTGAGGACACTTCACTGCTATTTCAATAAGAGACTTGATATTTTGTTGCTGATAGTGGACCATACACTAGAAAAGACAGTGCATGGTCCACTGTCTACACCAAGCGTGAGTAACCATCTCGAGGTTGCCATGGTGACCAAAACCTCTCGAGCTTCGCCCTCCAGGTTCAGTCGGTTGTCATAGCAAACCTCTCGATGGCTACATATACCTATTGTGGATAGAGGACCATACACTATCCTCTATACTGTAGTGTTGTAAAAGATTGAAACTCCAGAGAATCGAAACTTGACTGACACAGCAAATGCCCAGCCTACTCCAGTTGTGAAGGGTGGTGTCTACTGCATTAGGAGAGTACAGTGAGTTATATGCCATAGTGCTCAACCAGATGGTGAAGGCAATGGGGAAATATGTTTTTTTCCCCCCAGCAGTTCTCCACTGCTAAGCTCTGAGGGGAATCCAAAGTTTGAAAGAGTGTCATCAGAGAGAAATAGGGCAGAGAGAGGGGGTAAGAAGGGAGAAGACCCTAATGTGTGTCAAGATAGAATGAGCGCAGGAGTTCGTACCGAGGGTAGTATAAATGGGGGCAAAAGGGGGGGAACAGGGCAGGAGGAAGGAGGATTTAGGACAGGGAGGGAAGGGAGGATGGAGGGGTGACAAGGGAGAAAGGGTGAGATCTTAGTGTTAGGGGACTCGATACTGAGAGGGATTAGGTGGGGTAGCAAGGGAGAGAGGCATAGTCGGGTCTGGGTGGAAGCCATGCCAGGAATGAAGGAGGAAAGGGTGGGGCAATCAGTACCAAAATGTGCCAGAAAGGGCAGGGGAAAAAAAAAAAAACAAACACATCTCATTCTGCACCTGGGGACGAATGACCTGGCTGATGGGACGGTAGATGAGGTGAAGAGGAGTTTTGAGGATTTAGGTCCAGTTTGAGAGGGGGCAGGAAGATCAGTTACCTTCTCAGAGGCACTTTCAGTTCCAAGGGCAAGTACAGAAAGAAAACTGAGGATTCAGGAGTTTAATGACTGGCTGGTAACCTGGTGTCAGGAAAAAGGGTATGGGCTGGTAGGAGGGTAGGGGGTGACCTGGGAGGACAGCAGTCTATACGCTAAAGATAGATTGCACTTTAACAAGGAGGGGAAGAAAGTACTCATGCAAAAGCTTAGGGAGTATATTGAGGAGAATTTAAACTAGGAGAGGGAGTGGCACAAGGTATCGAGGTGATCAGAGGCCTTGGGATGGGAAACCATATGGGCTTACCTCCATAACAGTGAGATAAGGCAAGGGGCAAACAATACAGGGAAGGCTATAAAGGGAGAGGAGGAAGGAGGGGGGAGAAAGAAAGGGGATGGAGGGTGGTATCTTTATGTGCTAGAAGCCTGGGGAATAAAAATGCGGAACTGCAGGCTCTCATGGTGGGGAAGAAGCACATGGCAGCCCTCGCCGAGGCATGGGCCACTCAAAACCATGATTGGGACCTAGTGGTTCCAGGTTGCAGACTATTCCACAAGGATAGAGTGAAGGGGAAAGGGGGGGTAGCGCTCTACGTGAGGGAGGGGCAGTGCTCTATGTGAGGAGGGGCTAAAGTGTGTTAGGGAGAGTGGGAGGAAGGATATACAGAGCTCTATGGATGCAAATCCAAGATCCAAGAAATGGGACACTACGGTTGGGAGGTGTCAGGCCGTCCTCCCAATCAGAAGAGACAGGCAGGGTATTGGCAGAACAGATCCAGATGAGCTGTGGGAAGGTGGGGTGGTGACAGTAGGTGACTCAACCTGCGGGAGTGGAGTGGAGTGGAGGACACCTGCCACCAAGTGTAGAAGGGAACAGGTATTGCTAGACACCTTCCAGGTTAACTTCCTGATGCAGTGTGGTCAGCGAACCAACTAGGGAAGGAACATCCTTGACCTCTGTGTTGTCTAACGAGGAGTGGGTGAGGGATCTGAGGGTGGAGGAACCACTGTCAGGGAGTATCCAACGGACAGTATGATTCTGGTTGCAGCCAGCAGATAGAGAGGGGCATCTGGCACAAAGGCACTAGACTTTAGAAAGGCTGACTTCAAAACATGGATGAAGTGGTGCAAGGGTTTCTGGACAGAATTCAGCCTAACATGGACATGAATCAGAGGTGGAAACTCATTAAGCTATGGATACTGGAGGCAACCAATTCCTGCACCAAGGCCCAAAGTAAAAAGGCAAGGGTGAAGAAACCTAGCTGGATGAGCAAGGGTGTCATAGACAGGGTGAGGAGAAAAAGAGTCGCCTATAGTAGGAGATACAGGAGAACTGGGAGGGGGGAGGACAGGGAGGAGTAAGTGACCAGGGAAGTAAGGACAGCAACGGCATCAAGGGAGCTCAGGCTGGCGAGGGAAATTAAAGAGGGGAAAAAAGACTTCTTCAGGTACATCAGGGAGAAAAGAGGCTATAAGGACCAAACAGTAAAGAATAAGGAGGAGGGGGAATGGGTGGAAAACAAGGGCAAAAAGGCAGATGCGCTAAACAACTACTTCTGCTCAGTTTTTACTGAAGAGAAAGGAGGAGAAATATCTAAGGTTGGGGGGAGGATAGGATCCAAGGGGGAGGGGCTGACGGACAGGGAAATCACAGAAGGTAGCGAGCTAGAGGGGTTAAGGGTCCTGAGGCTGGACAAAACACCAGGACCAGATGGTACACACCCCAGGGTACTGAGAGAGTTGGCAGAGGTCCTGGCAGGCCCACTGTCAGGCCTATTTAATGCCTCTCTGGATTCAGGGTGTGTACCTCAGGACTGGAGGATGGCTCACGTGGTTCCACTCCGTAAAAGCAGTCCCAAAGATGAACCAGGGAACTATAGACTAGTGAGTCTCACATCCATAGTGGGGAAACTGATGGAAACAATCCCAAAGGAGAGGCTGGTGACCCTGCTGGAGGTCAGTGGGGTGCAGGACAGTCAGCAGCATGGCTCTGTCAAGGGCAGATCCTGCCAGACCAACCTAGTGGACTACTATGACTGGGTGACTAGGGAAATGGACAAAGGGCATGTGGTGGAAGTCCTGTACCTGGACTTCAGTAAGGTATTCAACATGGTGCCACATGGGAGACTAGAATGTAAGCTAAGGGGCACAGGGGCAAAGTTGGTGGGATGGGTGGAGAACTGGCTGCAGGAACGGCAGCAGAGGGTGGTAGTGGGAGGAGAATGATCATCCCCGAGGGCAGTGATGAGCGGGGTCCCATAGGGGTCAGTGCTGGGGCCGGTGTTATTTGGGGTATTTATTGCAGACATCTCGGTAGGCATGAACAGCAATATCAGTCTATTTGCAGATGACACCAAGATTGGAGCAATGGTGGATGACCAAGGGGGGTGTGGCAGGGATTGCAGGAAGATCTAACAAGGCTTGAGACATGGTGTGACACCTGGCAACTTGGTTTCAATGCCAAAAAATGCAAGTTGCTGCATTTTGGGGCAAAGAAACCAAAGAGGAGCTACCATCTGGGGGAGGTGCAGCTAGCTGTGACTGAGGAGGAGAATGATCTGGGGGTGCTCATTACGGAGCAATGAACAACTCAGCACAGTGTGGGAAAGCAGCAGCAGTGGCCAACAAGATGCTGGGTTGTACTGCAAGGATATGACCTCTAGGAGGAGGAAGGTGATTCTGCCATTATACAGATTGCTGGTCAGACCCCACCTGGAGTACTGCATTCAGTTTTGCGCCTTATCTAAAGAGGGACATTAGATTGCTGGAAGGGTGCAATGCAGAGCAACAAAGATGATCCTGGGTCTGGGGAGTTACTATATGAGGTTTGACTGAGGAGTTGAACATGTACTCTCTGGAGGAGAGGCAGGACAGGGGATATGACTGAGACCTTTGAGTACATGAGAGGAATAAACAGAACAGGCATGGAGGGACTGTTCAAGGGGAGGGTGGGGAGACGCACTCGGGTCATGACATGAGATTGGAGAGTGGAAGGTTTAGGAGGGAAATTAGGAGGCATTTCTTTATGGAAAGGGTGGTAGCAGAGTGGAACGCACTATCAGCAGAGGTGGTGACCTGTAATTGAGCAGACTCGATAGACCAAATGGCCTTTTTCTGCCGGCAGTTTCGTATGTTCATATGTCCCATAATAATTGCCAGGACACCCTGTCAAACGTTTTCTCAGCATCTAAACTAAACAATACCACCAGCAGTGATCTGTGTAGTACAAAGTCTATAGAGTGCAAAGGACGCTGAACATGATCATGCATTTGGCACTGCCTAATGAATCCAGACTTATCTTTATTTACACTTTTTGGGAGAGGAGGGTCCAACCAGGAACCCAGATTCCTGTAAATAATTTATAATCAAAATTTAAAATCGAAATTTGGCACATGAGGCCAAGTGGGAAGGTTCTTCTCGGCTTGAGGACTGCTGAAATTGTGGGGTATTCACATTTTTTCCAATTGTTTAACCAGGTGAGACACACCAAGCTGAAAGCTTGTTTAGGTGCAACCTGGGAGCACAGGGAAGTTAAGTGACTTGCCCAGGGTCACACAGTATGCAAGTGGGGGCTGGGATTCAAACCCAGGTCTCCAGATTTGCAGCTCAGAGCCTTAAACCACTGTGCTATACTGCCACTTGAGGTGGACGGTCTCCATCTTGATACTGGAGGAAAGTTCAAAGCAATAGCGGGAAAGGTCTTCAGAGAATGTTTTATAAAATTCAACTGGTTACCACTGGGGCCTGGACAGTTACCATTTTAGCACATTATAGCTGCCTGAAATAACAGCCATCTCTGTTACTCATCTGTTAATTTGGTACTCTCAATTTAAGTATGCCCTCTTTTGTGGGTCAGAAGCATCGCCTGGGTGTTCAGTTCCCTACAGCATGTCGCCTTAAGTTGCAGAGTCCTCCATGGTACCCGATTAGACATCCCATAACAGGACACTGGCGACTGAAGCATGCATGCATGCCTGTTTCTTGCGTGCTGTCAGCTGCCAGGTCAGTCTTTCAGACCCACGTGTTCCCTTTTCATTAGCTGGTAGTTTGATTCTGATCTTTTTTTTTTTTTTTTTTTAAAAGGTGAAAAACATCGGCCCAGTGGCGCAGAGGGTTGAGGCGCTGGTGCCATACCTCAACCCACGCCAGCGACCCGGGTTCAGTAATGGACTCGGGTCGGCAGGGATAGGATAGGATTGAGCATCCGATGGACTGCTCTCCTATCCTGGGGTGGAATTGGTGATGGCCTTGCTCAGTAGTGCCTCCCCGATGGAGACTGGAGGCACTACACGAGCGGTGTGATGGGGGAACTAGAAAGCCGGAAACCACTCCAAAGACTAGCCGGATGATGGCTGCCCTCCCCGGGCACCTCTGAAGACTCCCTGGAAGCCACGAAATGCCTCAGCAGCACCAGGGGCCGAAAAATGAACAGTGTGCTCATCTCCTCCCGCCAGTGCCTCCCCCCTCGGAGGAGGGGGACACACCTAGTGAAGGGTTACACCGGGCTACCCCATGGAAGGCTGAAGATCTGAGGTAGGTGGCCGAGGGGGAGATAGTAGGGGGAATGTCTGTGGGTCATGATGGCCCAAAGGAGAGGCAGCTCCAGAGCATGTAGGGGGAGCATAAATAGATAATTAAAAAAAATAAAATAAAAAATGAAAACAGACTGCCTACCATACTGGTGTTGCCACACAAAAACTTATTTGTCTGCATTCCTTGATCAACAGGGGTGGAAGTACAAAAGTGGAGGAAGCAGGAGAGGATGTAAGGGCAGACTAAATGGGCCATGTGGTCCTTTTCTGCCATCAAATTTCTGTGTATTCTGTGTAAAACTCCCCCTGCATCTTTCCTGAACTTGGGAACCATACCTCTCAACCTCCCTCATCACAAATCAGGGACAAGGCTTAAAATGATCAGGGACAAATGACCAAAATCAGGGACACATCTGAAAAGAATAGTAATTTTAGTTCCAGAAGCTGTGTACAACATGCTTCTTAGTCTGAATATCATTATGTTAATGAGAACTAGACTGTAACCCCAATGGCTGACATTATTTTATGATCCAAATTCCTACTCTTCAGTGACAGAAATGCCAAATTTAGGAGGGACAGAAGAAATTTCTGAGGCAAAATCAGGGACTTCCCTGAAAATCAGGGACAGTTGAGAGGTATGTTGGGAACAGTCCCCAAGCACAGTGCAGTCACTCATGATGCTGCAATAGGTGAGAAGGCTACTGCTCATAAGAGGCAGCACTGTTTGGGGGTGTTCGTGGAGTTCAGGCAGTATGCAATAAGAGTAGACCTGGGATTTGAAACAAAGCAAGGTTGAATATAATCACACCATCAGCATGCATTTCAGTTCTACTAAGAAAGGAGACACAAAACAACCACCAACACCACTGAATTTCAGAGAATTAAAGTAATCACAAAAGGTGCATTTTTTTAACCAGAAACACTGGTATGATACAAAAACGGTTGACAGTGTCCCTTTAAAGCTCCAATATATAGGACAACATTTTTGAATTTTATATACTTTGTTAAGTTTTATCCATTCAAAACACAACAATACTGAACAAACAAAATAACCCACTACACAAGTACTAACATAAACCTAACATAAATCCCTTCCCCCTCTTTTCTGCAGGGAGCAGTACTCACAGGTATTTGATCAGCAAGTACAAGGTTAATCTCATAAAGCAGCTTAAGTCTCAACTGTAGTTACCCAACAACGTGCAGTAATTATCTCTATCCCAATGCCCTTTATTTCAGTTAAGTACTATACCTCTACCAGCCCACTTACACAGGCTCTTGTCATACAATCCTTTCACATAATAAGCAGTTTCCCACGTTCACTTGTACACCTTATATAATGATGGCTGGTATTTGCAGTGGTTTTTGCCACATTCAGTATGAAGACAATTTCCCTCTACCATTCCATCCCAGTGGAGACATCCTCATCTAGCCAGTGTCTCAGGATTACTAGTCTGGCTGTTGAATTAAGGCTTTCTAACCCCAGGAATCCACTAATATTATTACTCTTTGCAGTGCTCCTTTAAGTCAGCACTGCTCCGGAGCCAACTAGAATGCTATGCTAATTATGGAATGTTTAGCTGGTGCATTCATTTTCAAACTGCCCTATTCTAATTGCCTGGATTCTACCTCAGATTTTCTGTCTCCGCTGCAAAGTTCAGACGCCCTGGAGATCTATCAAGATAGTCTAAATTGTGCACACGAACAAAAGAAACAAGTATTGTGTCTTATTTTTTCATTACTGCCTTCTTATTGAGTTTTAGCAATTTTACTTCATTTATAAGTTGTTTAGTGTTTTTTTTTTTGTTTTTTGTTTTTTTTTTAAATCGGTACTTCGCGGTTCCTTTGAACCGTGAGGCAACCGAGGGTTTGGTAAATTTCAAAAGGAAACTCTTGTAAGTTTCTGAGGGTTTTTCTATTAAAAAACATTTAAATCTCCTAATTTTGAACCGAGGTATTCCTTTTTTTTTTTTTTAGCGGTTCTCGGTTCCTGAACCGATTGAAACCGCGGTTCTGTTTAAAAATTGTCGGTTTCTGAACCGATCGCTTTTCTACTGAAACCGACCGGTAAATCTTTAATATCTTGATATTTTAGTGGTTTCTGAGTCCTGTTTTCTTAAAATGATGGATAAACCTAAAAAGAACACAGGACCTACAGGTTTTAAAATTGTGTTAAATGTGCAGAGGTGTTTGCTAGAGATGACAAGCGTGATCTCTGTCTGCTCTGTCTGGGTATGAAGCATTTCAGTGCAGACTGTGAGATGTGCAAGTCTTTCCCTGAAAAAACTGTGGAAAAGTGCAGGGAGAGACTTAAGAGAAGGCTTGAAGAGGGGTCCCTGGGCTCTGACCAGTCCACCCCCCTCACGAAATGTGGCAATTCCTTCTAGAGCCTCAAAATCCACCCCTGATATGGGTGAGGGCTCTAGTAAGAGAGGCAATCAGCCAGCTGACTCTCCGGTGCCTGCCAAGAAACTTAACAAGACTAAGCACACTGACACCCCGGCTGAAACGCCTCAAGGGGTCCCTCAGGTGCCATTACAGACTCCCTCTCCTGCTGACATTACACAAGCCCTGGCTTTGTTAAAAGGTGCTGTAGGGCCTGCTCCCTGCCCAGCAACCTGTAATTGCTTCATCTAATAAAGCTGCTGCTACCCCTCTGGTGCCTGTTGCCACTATGGGTGGTGAGATGGATGATGATGAGGAGGAGGAGGAAGGCATAGAGCCTGAGGTGTCACCGGAGCAAGACTTTGGTTCTCCCCCTAGGCATTCAGAGGATTTTTCCTCCCATTTTTCTTTTATTAACAAAATGGTGGAAACACTGGACCGCCAGACAATTGAGGAGGTACAGGATGAAGAAGAGGTTCAATGTATGGAACTAATGAGGCTAACACACTCAAAACGACTTCTCCTTCCTCTTTATAAATTTTTCAGAAAAGATATTCTGGAAATATTAAAAGCTCCTCAGACCGTCACACTTATTGATAAAAAATCTGACAATAAGTACCAACTGGAAAGATCTGGTGCTGACTTTTTATTCAGCCATCCTGATCATCAGGGCATTGTGCAGCAGGCAGCCTGTGAGAAGGCCAAAACCCCCTTGTCTTCTCATCCACCTGAAAAAGATTCCAGAAAGGTGGACAGTATGGCTAAGAGGGGGTACCTCATAGCATCCCTTGCTATCAGGCAAGCCTCTTATCAGGCCTATGCTGCCCTTCACCAAAAGGTTTTATGGCAGTCTGTGGTGGATAATGCAGAAGCAAATCCTTCTCTCACCATTTCTGAATTGCTAGAGACAGCCAAATTGGGTTTGGAGGCTTCCAAATACCAATTCCAGATGGCAGCAGATACAAATGACACCGCTGCCAGATGGTTGGCTGGTACTATAGTCATGAGAAGGTTTGCCTGGCTGAGGGCTACTAACCTCACCCAGGACACACAAACCAAAGCCATGGATTTCCAAGTTGAGGGCCATTCACTTTTGGGTGCACAAACTGAAGCCTACATGAAGAAAGGAAACGAATACAAGACTGCTTTCAGAAGTAATTCCACCAGGGACAAACCTCTCCTCTACATCTTATTCTGGGGAGGGCAGGTCTACTTTTAGAAGACCTTTCTTTCAGGTGCAGGCTGCTCCACAGATACAGTATCAACCCCAGCAGACTGGTTTTACAGGGCCAGGGGCAGAAAGGGCTCCTGCAGAGGGTCCCATGCTACCCAACCTCAGCAACAGCAGAAGCAGAATCCCTGACTCTTGCCTTCAGGCTGCCTCTCCACGTCCAGTAGAGGGCAGTCTTTCTCACTATCTCCAGGACTGGTCAAAAATAACATCAGACAGGTGGGTCCTGGAAATAGCGGGTCAGGGTCTCTCCCTTTGTTCCAAGTCCCTCCCCCTCCCCAACGGTAAAACATTTTGCATCAGTTCCTCCCTCACAAAGAGAACTGCTGGAGCAGGAGGTGAAAAATTTACTACTGTTAAAAGCAGCCAGCCTGTTCCACCCAACCAAAGAGGGCAAGGGTTCTACTCCAGGTATTTCCTAACAACAAAAAGACTGGAGATGGGGCCTACACTAGACCTCAGACATCTAAACAAGTATTTGGTCAAATCCAAATTCAAAATGGTCACAACGGCAATAATTCTGCCAACACTACAAAAAAGGGACTTGGCCTCTCTGGATTTAAAAGATGCATATTTTCACATCCCTGTCAGAGAAACACACAGAAGATATCTCAGGTTCTCTCTCTCCCCTCAGGCTAGTACCAGTTCTCAACACTTCCTTTCGGCCTTACCTCTGCACCAAGGGTATTCACAAAGTGCATAGCAGTAGTAGTGGCACATCTCAGAAAACTGGGTGTCACAGTTTTTCCATATCTGGACGACTGGCTGATTGTGGGAAAATCCCAACAACTGTTAGAACACTTACTACTAGCTCAGAGTGTTCTCTCCTCCCTGGGGTTTCTTCTAAATGTCAAGAAATCCATTCTCACCCCAGTCCAAGTATTGCAGTTCATAGTGGCAGAACTCAATACAATTCTGGGGAAGACCTTCCTACCCTTGGAAAGAATATAGGCTATTCAGTTTCTGGCAAGCTCATTCATCCTGGACAGGTCAAAACCAGCTTCTCAGTTTTTACAGCTACTAGGCCACATGGCTGCAGCAACAACCACAGTCCTGGGCACCAGATTCCAAATGAGGGACATTCAGTTTCACCTCAAGGCCCACTGGTCCCAGAGATGAGATCCACTTTCAAAACTAATTCCTGTAACAAAAACTCTTCTATAGGCCCTACAGTGGTGGAAGGATCCAGACAATCTAAGGGACGAGGTGCCTTTCCTACAAGAGCCCCCCTCCTTGGTGCTCACAACAGATGCCTCCCTCCTAGGACAGGGTGCCCACCTAGGGACCACACAGTTCATGGCTCCTAGAGCGGTGCAGAGTCACTTCTGCACATAAATCTCTTAGAGTTAAGAGCAGTGTACCCAGCCATTCAGGCTTTCGCTCATCTCATAAAGGGAAAAGTGGTTCAGATCAGAACAGACAATACCACTACAATGTACTACATCAACAAACAAGGAGGAACAATATCTACTCCACTATGCACATAGGCAATGAAAATATGGAGCCTGATTTACTCCATAAATGCCTCCCTGCAAACAATTCATCTGCCAGGGAAGGACAATACACTGGCAGATGCCTTGAGCACGTTAAACCAGGCCCATCACGAATGGGCACTGAACAGTCAAGTAGTGCAAGTCCTATTCAGGCAGTGGGGAACCCCAGCAATGGATCTTTTTGCTTCCTACCAGGATCACCATTTTGCTGCAGGGCCTTAGTGAAGGGAACTGTCCCAATGGATGCCCCAATTCCCGAGTGGACAGGGAAACACCTTTACGCCTTTCCTCCGTTTAGAGTACTCATCAAGCTCAGGTCACAGCCAGCCTTGATGATTCTGCTAGCACCAGACTGGCCAAGACAGCCTGTTACTCTCAATGTCAGTGAGCAAACCGATCTCACCTCCCTCAGCGGTACAATCTGCTGACCTCCTTCCAAGGCAGGGTGGTATATCCCAATCTCAGGTCTCTCAGACTCAAAGCTTGGTCTTGAGGACTTAGAGTATCCAGATTCTCAATACTCTCAAGCAGTTTTAGAAGTCCTTAAAAGTTATAGAAAGCCTTCTACTAAGAAAACTTACGCTTTGAAATGGAAAAGATTTTCTATTTGGTGTACAGAAAAGGGCTGAATCCAGCACAGGCTGGCATTCCAACCCTCCTAGATTATTTGTCCCATCTGCATTCCCTGGGGCTGTAACATTCAACCCTAAAGTTCATCTTGCTTCACTTTCAGCTTATCTCTCTATAGGAAAGGGGATATCACTAGCCTCGAACCCCATATTTAGAAGGTTCTTTAAAGGCCTTCTATACCTGTTTCCCCTCATAGGGAACCAGTGTCAGCTTGGGACCTCAACATTTGTATTGACCCGCTTATGCTCCCACCATTTGAACCCCTGGTTAATGCAGAACTAAAGTTCTTCACCTGGAAGGTAGTTTTCCTTGTGGCAATTACCTCTGCTAGGAGGATAAGTGAGTTTCAAGCCATATGTGTGGAAAAGGACTATGTTTCTTTCCACAATGACAAGGTGGTGTTGAGAAATAATAGAAAATTCCTTCCCAAAGTAGTTTCTGATTTTCATTTAAATCAGTCTAGTACCCTACCAGTATTCTTTACAGCACACATCAGTTCTGGTAAGCACAGACTGCATAGTTTGGATGTGAAAAGAGAATTGAGCTATTATATAGCCAATACCAAGGACCACAGGCAGGACAAGCAACAATTGTTCCTTACCTATCAGGAAGTAGGTAAGGGGTCTCCTGCTTCAAAAAGGACTATATCTCGATGGATAGCCCAATGTACTCAGTTTTGCTATACAAAGGTGGGCAAGGTCCCGCCTTCAGGTTTAAGGGCCCATTCCACAAGGGGCACAGCTGCCACCGTTGCAGCTGCCAGAGATGTTCCTCTTCTGGAGATTTGTAAAGCAGCTATCTGGAAATCAGTCCACACCTTTACTAAGCATTACAGCCTAGACACCCAGGCCAGAAGTGATGCCAATTTCAGAAGGGCTGTTTTGCAGAGTCTTTTCCTAAATAGATTCTGCCCACCTCCTGTGGTACTGCTACATAGTCTGCAAAGAGTAATAATATTAGTGGATTCCTAAGGTTAGAAGAAAAAAATTACTCACCTGTAGTAATCTTATTTCTTCCCAGGGATCCACAAATATTATTACTCCCCACCCTGGTCTTCCCCTTAGAATCTCAGGAAAATACTCTGTACGGCTGAGATGTCTCTCAGTATGATGGGTATGTCATCTGTTGGTACATTCTCTAATACTTAGCTAGTACGTTCTTTTCTAAGGGTGCATCTGGCTCAGAAAAGAGGACTCGTTATTTAAGGTTTTGTTGGCCCTTTCTTGGCCTATTATTACTTTTTATGGCCCTGTTGGCCATTGACTTATAATTAATTATTCATTGTTATACATTACATAGTATGGTCTCTTTGCAGGCTTCACAGAAATCTGAGGTAGAATGCAGGCAGTTAGAATAGGGCAGTTTGAAAATGAATGCACGAGCTAAACATTCCATAATTAGCATAGCATTCTATTTGGCTCCGGGGCAGTGCTGATTTAAAGGGGCACTGCAAAGAGTAATAATATTAGTGGATCCCTAGGAAGAAATAAGATTACTACAGGTGAGTAATTTTTTCATATGACCCTTCCTGGGACCGAAGACCCAGAGACACGGTCTTGGAAGAGGCTCAAGATGCAAAGCTCGGGCCTGAAGGCATCCTGTAGGCTCTGGATTGGGTCACAATGTTCTTTCATGTCCATCCAGAAGGGTTTCGCTTTATTGCATTCCCAAAGAATATGCAACAAGGCACCTTCAGCAACGCCACATCTAGTGTGAGTCAGTTTCATGTTTGCACATTCTAAATAACTTGCTGGCGGTAAAATAAATATTCTGCAAAATCTTGAATTGTTGCAAATGCAGTCTGTCCTGCTTTAAGTATATGTCTGTGTCCCCCCAAAATTCTCTTCCAAGCATCCTCCTCCTACAGCTGTAATGGAAGTGCATTTAATCAGTAATTACATTCACCATTCAACCTCCTGGGGTCTAACCCCTGAAAGATGGAGATGAAGTGGGGCAACTGGGATATGGAGATAAGCTTCCCCAGTACAAAGCCACCTTCTTTGGCCCATGCAGAAGGACCCATGACAGGAGAGATGCAATGTTTTAGCTGCACGCACTGAAAGCTGGTGTTGTTTGGGACTTGGTGCTGTGATCCGAAAGGACTGACAGGGTAAGTAGGTATTTCCCAGCAACAAGTGCTGGACTGAGGACTAATAGAGACCTGGCCAGAACTAGTAATCTAATGATCGAGGGTATTAAATAAGCTGAAAAAATATTGATCAGCAATGTCAATCAATCAATCAAATCTTTATTTATCCAGGCGAAACCATTGAGCATAGCTCATTTACAAGATGGACCTGGTTAGCACAGGAACACAGGATATACAATATATGAACAGTCACAACATAACACCTCAGTAATATTATACAATACAGAGATACAATACTTAAATGTATGTTATGCTTGAGCGTGCTAATCAGCTGTAAAAATGCACAGCACTTGGCACAGAATGGTTAGCAAAATAAAAAAATATATCAATATATACACACACACAGACACACACACACACACACACAATTCTGTCTACTGTGCCATGGACTCACTTGAAAATACTGGTTAGCCGTCTACTGCTACGCATTTCTGGAAATGGTTAGCATTACCCCCGTTTTGTGTAGCGTTTTGCTCTGCTACACCAGCTACTTAATACATCTTGCAACATGGCAAAAAGAACAACATCTGAAATAAGCAAGACAATTGGTGTAATTGCGTCAGGTGGTACAGGAGCAACATGGCATTATGGCATGATAATGCCGTGTTGCTTGTGAAGTTCAACCAGTGGCCAGTGGGATAAACGGGCAGTACAGAAAATGCCAAGAGTTAAAAAAAAAAAAAAAAAAATAGGATATGTAGTTTGAGAAAGTACAGCAGGGAGATAAGAGGAACAGTAGGAAAACTAATAGCGAGACACAGAGAGGGACAAAGTGCATCAGCGAGATAGAGGAGTAACAGAGGAATGAGAAATGTTGTCAGAAAGTGCATAAGAGGGTTGGAGACTAGGATGGCAGGAGAGGGGGAGAGTGGACCACAGGAGAAAGGTGAAAAGTGACAAGGAGACAGGGAACAGGAACAGACAGACATGGAGGCGAGGAACCTGTTTGACAAGGTAGTGGGATCCCAGATGCCTCAACAGGAGACAACGTTGCTGAAGAAGCAAGCACAAATCCTTCTTGGTTCCAGTGCTTCATGGTATACGAGACCATGAAGTTTAATTATTGGGCACGATCAGTGGATAGCAACATCAATAAGTAGCTGGAAAAATGGACAGTGGCACAAATGAAGCAGTAAGGTGAACAGCAGCTAGTCAGGTAAACAAGAGACGGTTATTGAGCAAAGGGGCTAACGCGATATGCAAATGAGAAAGACATGCTGAATCTGATCGAGTAGAGCTCGGCAAGCGGGGTCCTCTTGAGAATGGCAGAATAATAACAGCCGCCAGAAATATGTAAAAAGTTCTAAAAATCGTTGAGGCATGCATTATAGTAGTCGCCTGCAAAATTTGTGAAATGACACATACGTATGCAAGAGTGTGTGATGTCAATGTTTCAAAAGTACAGCAAACGTTTGTATGTTATTGCAATCCTGTCACCTTCTGATTCATTACAACAGTAGAGAATAATATGTCAGACACCTACCAATGTAGACACCATGTTACAAGTACATTAATCCACTCTGAAGGTGGTATCTAATGGGGAATTAATGCATGGTTGGGACCGTTGTAGGCACTCGGCCTGCGGCCTCGTGTCACAATGGTCCCAACCATGCATTAATTCCCCATCAGATGCCACCTTCGTCGTGGATTAATGCTTACATGGTCAGCTGTCTATTTTGAGGTGTGGATTACCAAAAACTGGTTGTGCCACATCTTTGCTGAAACTAATCTTCATTACCCAACACATCTGCCGATGTCTTTGGGTAGGTGTGTCAGGGATGCAATGCCTGCCTGACTGCAAAGTTGCTCTTCGATGTATAACCAATGCTGCTTGTAGTCTGTGGACTCAGTTTGTTCAGGGAGTCCCCATTTAAGATATTTACTTCCTTGCAATGCAAAGTAGTTTAACAAAAAGTTGGGTAATCCAAGTCCTTCCAGCCTCTTTGGGACCTGTCAACTTATGGTGCGCCACCCTCCCACCTTGCCCTGCCACAGGAAGATGGTTAAACAGCAACTCTCTATTATAATAAACAGCTTAAAAACACGAGATTTACACCAATTATGTTTCAACTTTATTGTTTTCTAGTTCTTTATTTATTTATTTATTTTTTACTTTTCCTGCTACTGGTCTACTGAATATTGTAGGTAATGAAGCAATTACTTAACTCAGTCTTTCAAAATGTATCCAACTCTCCCCTGCTAACCACACAACTGCTGTTTGTGACATCATAATCTGTTATCATGGTGAGCACTATGATGTCATAAACAAAGGCACTGTGAAGTTAACAAGGGGAAGGCAAATGTTTTCTATACAGACTTCATATGAACTACCAAGTTGTACTGTAAATCTTGGAAAGGAACACTGAAAATGGAAAAAAAATGTATTCTCTAGTAAACTGCAACAGCTGAAACATCTTATTTAGAAAACACATGCTGAAGTGCAGAGCTGCTCATTAACATGGTTTGCAGGGGTTTAAAACAGGAAACTGCGAGGATTATGTTGAGCATACCAGTAGGGTAAAGTATCCTGCAGAGGCTGCTCATTTTCACAGTATTTAATCCCCTACCACACATAAAAGAAAGTGATAAGGAAGTCCATCTCTTTAGGTCCTCCACTGTACTTGTGAGGATACTGTCATAGTTAACCCTTTAGACTATGCCTGAGCCGTGGTTTCTGTATCCCCAGGTAGGTCAATGGTGTGGGCCTCACCAGGCCTAAATTTAGAATACCTTGCTTGCCTCACCTGAGCACTGAGGGGAGCACACCCGCTTTGTTAATGTTTAGCTTGTGTTTATAGAAGCCACTAAACTAGGATGTACTCTATAGATAGCACTTCAGGATAGAGTCCTTGGGGTCACGAACATGCAGCAAAATGTCATCTGCATAAGCAGATAATTTATATTCCTGTTTACTAATTCAAACCCCTTAATCTAGTTTTACTGCTAAATTTTAAAATTAGGAGCTCCAGGTATAGAGAAAATAAAAGGGTGAGCCGGACACCCCTGTCTAGTGCTTCTCAGAGCCCTCATTGACTCTGACAGCACCCCATTACAGAAAACCCAGGCTGTGAAGGACTGGTACCATAACTGCACCCAAGAGATTCACGACTGTGGAGGCCATATCTCCTAAGGATTGTGAACAGTATCTCCAGGCCACCCGGCAGTTTTTCTGCATCCAGAGACCAGAGCTGCAAGGAGGCCAGTTTCCTGGGATGCAGAAATCAGATAATGCAGTTTCTAAGGTGGCCACTGGAGAGACTGTCCAGCATGAACACCACTTGTTCAGGGTCGATCAGTGCTCTCCAAACCCAATGTAGCCTCTCTGCCAGGATACGGACCAAGATACTGAAGTCTACATTGATGAGGGGAATAGATCTGTCATTACCTGGCTGCAGCTCATCCTTCCCCAGTTTCAGAATTACAGAGATTTGGGATTTCGTCAATGAGGCATCGGTGAAGCCCTCATCACATTTTTTTGAAATTACTATTTATTCTCCCCCTTCTCCTCTGAAGTCACCTCTTCAGGAGAGCCAATTGAGCCTGTCCCTACCCCAGTCCTACTCATTGGTCGGGATCCTCCATCATGCTGCGGTTTACCCCCCCCGCGCGGGGTCAGGGCACCCCCAAACCTTCAAGTCTCATCAGGACCCAATCCGGCTGGGCAGGCAGCAGCAAATTGGGACCTGGCTCGGCTCTCCATCTACCCGAGTCCGAAGGAGCATTTTCTGATTTTCACAGGCGGACTTTTACGTGCCCCCCACGTCAAGGCGAAGGCGCAGACGCTCCCAAAGTCCCACACCCAAGTTCCCATCCCCAAAGCTGATTGGTCTGTGGCCTACACCCCCCAACCAATCACATCCCAGAGACTCAAGCAGCTGTCACACCCCCCAGCCTCCGCCAGGGGTCACCGCTTGCCGGTCTAAGTACCCACCTTCCCCCCGGAGAAGGCGAGCCATCAGACACTGAGCCTTCTCCCCCAGCCAACCCCAGCGGTCAGAGATCATTCGAACCGGACGCTGGCGGTGCAAGGTGTGCCCAGCGCCTCAACCCTCAGCACCACCGGGCCGGCACTCATCATACATTTTATTAATGGCAGTCACCATAGAGGTGCCAGTTCCTTCATGTAGAATTTATAAAATTCATCCGAGATCCCATGCGGGCCCAGGACCTTGTCTGCTTTCATGCCCAGGACTGTTTATCTCATTTCTCCCTCATTAATTGGGCCCTCCAGGAATTTTTGTTGGGATTCCTTGAGTTGGGGAAACTGGATATTACCCCAAAAACCATTAAAGTCATCCTCGATATCTTGATCTCTAGAATCAACCATATAAAATGCCTGATAAAATTGCCTAAAGCAGTCTATCTGCCTAGACTATCGTGACATGCGCTTCCCCCTCCCCTCACAATACCCTCAAATCACCCTCCCCTCCCAATTGTTTTACCAGGAGTAACACACTAAGCTGAAAGCTTGTTTGCAGGTGCGACCTGGGAGCACAGGGAAGTTAAGTGACTTGCCCAAGGTCACACAGTATGCAAGTGGGGGCTGTGGGATTCAAACCCACGTCTCCAGATTTGTAGCTCAGAGCCTTAAACCACTGCGCTATACTGCCACCCTCTTAACCTCCTGCTGGCGGAGTCTGAAAGTCATGAGGTGGCTGGCATTGTCCCCCTGGTCAATATACCAGACCTCTGCTCTGAAAAGAGCCAGTTTGGCTCTCCTGTTCAAGAGTTCTGCATTTGCCCATGCGGCTATTAAGGTGGAGTCATGTCTCCAAGTGCCCAGTTTTAAGTTATGTTCTATTTGCAGACTCTTCAAGAAGGGCAGAAGCTACCACCTCCTTTTTCTTGTTGCATATGGTGGTTAAATCTGATAATTTCAGCTCTGATATAGCACTTTGCAGCCCCACACAAGATCTTCCCTATCCACCAAGCTCAGGTTGTCTGAAAAAAGTTTGTAAAACAACCCTAATTTTGTCTGGGCTTTCTGGTCTCGGAGAATACGTGCAATGAATTTCAAGTACAGTCAGCCTCTGGCCCCTAGTCAGATCTAGTTGCAGGCAATCAAATTGGGGTGTAATCTGAGACCACCATGGCTCCATCTCACAGGACTGAATACTGGAAATGGTCTCAATAGTCAGCAGAACATAATCAACCCTGGAGGAGGAGTCAAGAAATCCTTGAATAGAAGAAATACATCCTATACCTTGGGTGCAGAATTTGCCAGGGGTCAGCGAGTCCTAGCCCGTTCATCAGTTCTCTTTAGCCTGGAGATAAGCCCGGTCTCCTACTCCCAAATTTGTTAATATCAGGCTGTAGGACCAGATTCCAGTCCCCACACAGCAAAATCAGGAATCTGGCAAAATGGGACAGGAGAGAAGCCAGGTTGGTAAAAAGGCTGGTTTGTCACTATTAGGGCTATAGAGGGACCCACTGCCACCTCCGTCTGACCAATTCTGCCATGTATAATATATCTCCTTCAGGATCCCATATCACTAGTAGTCAAAGTGTACTGCCCTGGCCACCTATAATCATTCCCTTTGTTTAGTGCTGTTGCCTGCCCCAAAGATCTGGCCTAGCTATTCTCTTCTAAAGGCTAATATTTGGCCCGCTCAGATGAGTCTCCTGCAGACATGCTATAAACACCTTCAGTTTCATAAGATGTTCTAGGACGCAGTAGTGTCTGTTCCGTGCTTGGCCTCACTTTATATTCCTGGCCACAAAACAATGTACACTAGCCGCTGGGTATCCAAGAATCCTAATTTGTGCCTCTGCGGCCCGAACCTGCTTTGTCCTAGTGCTCACAATTCTCCTCCTCCCCTCCAACCGTCCCTCCCTCCTTACACAAGAAACATGGAATATGAAATACAAATACAACAAGCAACACTGAACAATAAACGGAAATCTCACATCATCTCCCAGGTCCCAAAGACCTGCCACCAACTCCTTTAGGTCCTTGTGTGGTTGTCGAGCTTGGCAGTGGCTCGTGGCATCAGCACTGTACCTATAAGGCTATGTGAGACTTCGATAATGTAAGGATTGTGGTGCAAGTGCCCTGCTACTTTCTGCATCATCTTTTGTATAAATTGCAAGGTATCCACCCCTCCATCAGACCCACCAACACAAGATTATTATGCTGACGTTGGCCTCACTGGTCCTCCAATCTCTCTTCTGGTCTGAAAATCTGAAGATGTGGGTTTGAATCCCATCAGATCCCACTTGCATACTGTGTGACCCTGAGCAAGTCACTTAACTTCCTTGTGCTCTCAGGTTGCACCTGGAAACAAGCTGCAGCTTAGTGTGCCTTTCCTGGTTAAACAATTTCCTCTTTTCTTTCTAGTCTATTGACTTTCTTCCTTATCACCAAAGACTTGGGTTGCAGCCAAGCCTGCTGGTTCTCTAGTGAGCTCATTCGAGCTTCGGTGTCTCTGACCCCTGCCGAGTTCTTCTATGGCAGGTTTGAAGATGCATACATCACTAGCAAGCTCCAAATGACCTCCCTCACTCCACTATTCTCTGAGGAAATGTTCCAAGGAGAGTGTTTCAGGCGGCTGAGGGTCTGGGTGGAGGCAAGTCGTTAGGATTGTGGCATTTGGGCCCTGTGCAGTGTTCTGGTAAGGACGGTGGAGTAGCAAAGATCTCACCCAGCAGCTCTTCTATTTTAGCTTCTATTTCCATCTTGGCCACCATTCTCACAAGCAAATGCAGATTTTGATGCCACAAATGGACTGTAGCACATAACTAATTAAAATAAAGTCTGATTGAAAGCATTTTAAATAGATTGCGACTAGTGCTCCGAGAAGTCGCTCCTTCCTGCTGCTACTCAGTTGGGTGCATTACGTTACTCACTCCACTTCAGGAAAACTTTTTAATATATGACATTCAGATACCATCCTGCTTATTTTTCATTAATTTTCTGTATTTGCCTCGGTCATTATTTATTACTAAAGATATTTACATGAAATTAATACATTTGTTGATCCATAATTGCTATTTGGCAGTTCAAGTTTATTTCACCGGAAGACTCCATTGAGCAAGCTCATTTACAAGGAGGTCCTGCCAAGGACAATGCAATACAAGATACCAGAAAGTATTGGTGGACAACACATAATTCAAGGAAAATGCTAGTATAGAAATATACAATAATACAAAGCTTAAAATAAATCTACAGTACTTGGGACATATCCCTTTTTATGAGACCAATATGAACTGGTAATCCCCTAGTTTTCTAATTACTAATCATTCCAATCGTAATTGTATAGTTTTAATTTCTGTTGTAATCAATGTCTGTTAATTCATTAATGAGCTGTACAAGTATCGGTTATCCTATTGTACTATACATTATAAAATCAATAATTAGTTTTTAAAAAGAAGGGAAGAGTTGGCCCGGTGGTACTGAGGGTTGGAGACGCGAGACGCAACTCACGCCACACCAGCAACCTGTGTTTGGAAACAAGTATGGGTTGGCAGGTGCTGGACAGGGAGGGAGAGGATCAGCGATGGGAGGACTGTTCTCCATAGGAAACATAGACTTTGGCGGCAGATAAGGACCGCTTAGCCCACCTAGTCTGCCCATTTCCCTACACAGGATAAGCTGCAGATCCTAATTAACCAACAGCCTATTTCTTCCTACCCCCTACAAGAATTGCCTTATGTCTGTCCCATTCATTCTTGAATTCCCCACTGTTTTTGACCCCATGACCTCCTCAGGAAGGCTGTTCCATGCGTCCACCACCTCTCTGTGAAAATACTTCCTCCATTGCCCCGAGCCGTCCCCCCCATCTTCAAATTGTGCCCCTTGTTCTTGCTCATCTCTTTTTCTGAAAGATACTAACCTCTTGGACTTTGTTGATTCCCTTGAGGTACTTAAAAGTTTCTATCATGTCCCCCCTCTTCCTCCTTTCCTCAAGGGTATACATATTAAGCTCCTTTAGTCTCTCCTTGTATGGCTTCTGTTGCAGACCCTGCACTATTTTAGTTGCCCTCTTCTAGACTGCATCCATCATGTCTATGTCCTTGTGGAGATGGGGTCTCCAGAACTGCATGCAGTACCCCAGATGGGGTCTCACCAACTGTCTGTACACTGGGATAACAACTTCATGTTTTCTACTGGTGATGTCTTTTCCTACGGCCCTTTTCCATTTCTGTTGTTGTTACTACCTCCCCCACCCCCCAACTATCGTGTACTCATTCCCTGGATTTTTGTTTCTCAGGTGCATTACTTTGCACTTTTTTGCATTGAATCTAAGCTGCCATACTTCTGACCATTCCTCCAACATTGCCAGGTCCTTTCTCACCCTTTCCACCCCCACTGGTGTATCAACCCGGTTGCAGATCTTTGTGTCATCTGCAAAGAAGCATACTTTTTCTTCCAGTCCCTCTGCAATGTCACTTATAAAGACATTAAAAAAGATTGACCCAGTACTGAACCCTGCGGTACCCCACTAGTAACCCCTCTTTCTTTGGAGTGGAATCCATTTACTATTGTGTCCTGTTGTCCAGCCAATGTTTTACCCAGGCTACCACCCTGGGACCCACTCCCAGGCTGGCTAATTTATTAATCTTTTGTTTGGGACTGTATAACCCAAGGGGGGTGGGGAGGACACCAAAATCGGCCCTCAGTGCGGGTGCTGACAATCGAGCAGACTCGAAAGACTGTTAGGCCTATTCTGCTGGCATTTTGGTATGTTAGTATGACTGTGTCAAATGCCTCGCTAAAGTCTAGGTAGGCCATGTCCACAGCCCCTCCCTGGTCTACTACTTTGGTCACCCAGTCAAAGAAATCTATTAGATTCGACTGACATGACCTTTCCACTGTGAATCCATGCTGCCTTGGGTCCTGTGCCCCAATGGCCTCTAGGTACTCAACTATTCTTTCCTTCAGAAGTGATTCCATAATTTTCCCTACCACTGAGGTCAAACTGACAGGTCTGTAGTTTCCTGCCTCTGTCTTGCTCCCACTTTTGTGAAGGGGAATCAAATCCACCCTCCTGCAGTCCTCAGGTACCACACCATCCTCCCATGATTTGTTAAAAAGAGTAGTCAGTGGTGTCACTAGTCTCCCCTTAGTTATTTTAGAATTCTGGGGTGAATACGTCAGGCCCCATTGCTTTGTCCACCTTCAGTTTTAGGAGTCTTTCAAAACCCTTTTTTCTGTGACAGGACTGGTATCGACCTCCTCATCCAGAGTGCTTCTACTGATTGGATTAGGTACCTCCCCCTCCTCCTCTTTTGTGAATACTGAGCAGAAGTATTCATTCAGTATCTCTGCTTTTTCACTGCCCCTCTCTGCCCACCCTCCCTCCCTCCTTTAAGCCTCACTATCCACTCCTTTGTCTTTCTTCGCTCCTAATGTGCCTATAAATGTTTATCCCCTTCTTAACCAAGTTGGCTATTTTTTCCTCAGTTTGGGCCTTCACTATTCTGACTGCCTTCCCACTTCCTTCTGCTTTAACTGGTACAGTTCTCTGTCCTGCTCCTTCTGTTTCCTTATACTTCCTGAATACTATCTTTTTTTCTCCCTAACCTTCCCCACCACCTCTTTTGAGAACCATAGTGTTTTTTTCTTTTATTTTGCTTTATTTGCTTTACACAAAGGCTTGTTGCCTCTGTGATTGTAGTTTTGATGTTTTCCCATTGTTGCTTCACCCCTCCTTCTTACCTGTTTGCTAGTGCTTTTCTGAGGCACTCTCCCATTTTGGCAAAGTCAGCCCTCCTGAAGTCCAGTACCCTCACTTTTGTATGGCTCGACTCTGCAGCAGAGTTTATGGTGAACCACACTGTTTGGTGGTTACTTGTTCCCAGATGGCTACCCACTTCTGGATCTGAGATCCTCTCTCCGTCCCCATTTGAGAGTACCAGGTCTAAGATTGCTCCCTCCTGAGTGGGTTCCAACACTAGGTGTCTGAGGCATGCCCCCTCTAGGGCATCAAGAATGGCCCTGCTCTTGGATGTGGCTGCAGCAAAGATGCTCCAGTTAACATCTGGCATATTCAGGTCCCCCATCAACAATATCTCCCCTTTCTCTGCCATCCTAAGGATGCATTCTATCATTTCCTTGTCCATTTCCTCCCAAGACGGGGGTCTGTATACAACCCATGTGCGGATTATGGTGCCATTTCCAGTCTCCAGGGTGACCCACAGTCCTCCTCCTCCCGGTTTACCTTTTGTTCTGCTGCTTTGATCCTTCCCTTACACTGAGAGCTTACTCCTCCTCCTCGCTCACCCTCCCTGTCCCGCCTGTAGAATGTGTACCCTGGTATGTTGACATCCCAGTCATGGTTCTCTGTGTACCATGTTTCTGTGACTGCCACAATATCCAGGCATCCCTCTTCCATCAAGACCACCAGCTCAGAGAGCTTGTTGCCCAGACTACGGGCATTGGTACTCATTACCCTCCATATTTTGATGGCATTACCCCTTTTTGCCCCATCCCTGTCCTTACTGCCTTTGCCTTTTTCTCCACTTACCCCTGCCTTTCTCCCTATCGACTTCTCCCAGGGAGGATGGACTGCATGCTCCAGCGAATGACTGCCACCAGGTTGAGGCCTGGTGCCCGTGAGGGACAGGAGCAGCAGAAGGGAGGCTCTGTGAGACTACATAGCATGCACGTGCCTCCAACACATGCACGTTGACAAGCACGCCCTAGCATGGGAACAGGAGAAAAAAAAAAATGAAGGAAAAAGGGTGGCAGGACAGGCGCATATACAGACTGCCAGCCAATCCTTCACCCACTGCATCAGCAAGACCTGGAGACCAAAAAACTGGATTTGTACTTGGGGGGGGGGAAACAGCCCTTCCCCTACTGATCCCACCATGAGGGGGGGGGGAAGATCCATGGAGGAATTCCGGTCCTCGGGTAAGTTCTGGAGAGATGCAAGATGGTGGGGATCAGTGGGGCGAGCCGATGGGAGCCCAAGCTGACCTGGCTACAGGAGGATAAGCAGAATATGAAAAAAATGAGAGAGAGAGAGAAGGGCTGTATTTTTTTCTCCCTTATGGGTTTTCCGTATATCATCATCAGCCCTCCATAACTTTCTATTATTCCCTTTTCTGTGGTTGAGCTACACGTTTTACTTTTAGTAGCGTCAAGGGATTTGCTGGGGAATGCTTACTGATTGGTGGCTACTCCACCTTCTGGGATGCAAGGAGTACATCTGTTTTTTGTCCGATCCCAGCACGTTTTTGTTCTCAGTTCTGCACCAGCCTTAGGGATTACGTAATGGAGAATTTTCCCAGCTGACCCCTCACTTACTTAGTATGTGTGGTCCCACAGATAATTTAAATTTATGTTATATTTCTGGGGGAGAGCTTTATGTATGTTATTTGTTGCTGTCAGATCTGAATTATTTGGGGTATGTGGGATCCCTTTATTGGATTTTCCTAATCTGAGGTACAAGAATGGTTCAGTTTTATGTACATTTATATTTACAATAATTCACAACAGGGCATGTGTTGTGGGATTTACACGTGCCTCGTGTGGTATGTACAAGGCATAGCCAAGTGACTTTAACCACACAAGGTATATAAATCCCTACTACACATGCCCTGAAGTGCACTACTGTGATTTTAAAATTAATCTTATTAAAATAAAAATGAATTAGATTGAAAGAAAGTAAACATTTTATTACTGGGTCTTTACCAGTTGTCTGTTGCAGGATTTACACATGGTCATGTGACATGTTTTGACCAATGAAGTTACAGGATTTTCAAGACCCATTTTATAATCTTGTAGAATGACTTCTGACTCTCCTATCAGTTGGATATCCCCTCAGCTGGAAATGGCTATCTCTGTAATGCTTACTGAACATCCCAATAAGCTAAAGTTTATCAAAAAAGAGTGAAATCTAAACTTACATTGATAGAATTCAGTGATTTTTTTTTTACAACTGCACTGGAAAGCTATGACAGGCCATATAGTTACTGTATCACTAACGGTAAGGAAAGTAGAACCCAACAGTTGCATACTACTTTTGGTCTCTGTGAATCTCATCACCAATTTAGTGCAGTGGATCACTACACAAGCTCCCTGGATCTGGTCTCGCTAGGGTTGAGTATACAGCAGATTCTAGCAAACCATGCTTCAATTTGATGAGGTCGGATTGTGGAGTGGAGTTAAAGAGCGAGGAGAGAAAAAGCAAAACAGTGAGACAGATGATGTTCGCCTCCATATCGCATATTTTGCACAGAATGCTCTGTGAAGAGAAGTTAATAAACAGGGGAGTAAAGGAGAAGACCCAACATTAGTTCCCGCAGGACACCCAAGGTCCCTCATGTTACAGCCGTGATCATTAAATCACACGGGTGCCTCCTGTGTGACTCCGCCAGACAGCCCTCCAACCAGCTAATGAGTTTAAAGTCCAATCCTGTGAAGTCTGTATAGCAGAAGCTGGTCAAAGGTCTGCTAAGACAGCTTATGTAAAGTAGCTTTCTTTCCCTTCAGCCGAGAACCCTCCAGGGCTCCAGCTCATCCGCCGTGAAGAACCGCGGCCACCGGGTGGTCGGCGCTCCTAAGCCACAGCCCGAGACCACTTGCTCAGACTGCAGACCCAGAGAGTACGGTAAGCCACAGATGTTATCCCGCCCACCCACCCCCTCCTGACCATTATTATATAGCCCTCCTTGTCCCGCACTCCCCTGCCATTGGCTTTCCTACAAATCTATCCTCCCCGCCTCCCTAGGACACCCACAGACATATAAATTTTGGGCTACCACTTCAGGTTCAAGTGTCCCATCCTAACTAACCTACCGCAGTCTTCCCCTACCACTCATCTCAGATCAAATTTGTGACTTCTTATTACTGTCCCTAGTCACTGTATCATAGTAAGTTCTCCTTGCTCCCTACAAGTGGTTTCAGCACGTACATCCCTTTGCTGACCCTCTGGTGTGTAGCCTTAGCTGGTGATACTTCCTAGATCAGGTTTATGACTTCTCGTAACTATCTCTAGTCACTGTGCCATAGAAACATCTCCTTGCTCCCTTCAAGTGGTATCGGCACCTATATCCCTTTTCAGACCCCGTGGTGCATAGCCTTACCTGGTGATACCTTGCCCAGATTAAGCCCTTACAACTGTTTCTCTTTCTGACCCCCAGACTTTAACCATGGAACTTGCAATCTGGCTCTACCTATTTACCGCCTTATGCACCCTACCCTTATTAGGGTACACGCCAGATGGAATTTACCCCAAAGAGGACTCATATCCCCTACCACAAGAATGTCTACTCATGGAGTCCCTATACAACTCATGCTATGCCCCCAAGTTGTCGTACCCACTTTCAGCTGAGTATCCTCTCTGACAGCCACCGCATCTTGTTACCTACTCAAGGAATGTTATCTACTCGCCCAGTACCTGCATCTACTGATGTCATACGGCTAGGGTCTTAGCATGTGTATCACTAGGACTAAAACAGTACAAAGAATAGGTCCTTGCATTCCTACACAATACTTCCACTAGCCAAAGAAGGTTTAGTTCTTCCAAATTACCATTTGTTGCCCTGAGGAAAGTTGTACTCCTCCTCTTGCTATGCTCAGGTAATGTTAAACTTAACCCTGGTCCTATACAAGCAATTCCTTCACCATCCGAAGTCACAAAGTATAAAGGTGTCAGCTTTATGCATGTTAATGTGTGTAGCCTCTTAAAGAAACTCACCTCAATACAGGCTTGGGCTATTCACATGGAGCCGGATGTACTTGTCATATCTGAATCCTGGCTTCATCCATCCACACCAGACAAAGAGGTCAATATCTCCAACTATCTGTTATTCAGAGCCGAAAGACTAACCAGAGGCGGTGGTGTAGCCATCTATGTTAAGGACAAGTTTATGGTCGCTACCCTCAACTTTACATCAATTGCCAATGCCTTTGAATGTCTGTCCTTAAAAATCAAACTATCTACATCAATGGCCCTCCGTGTCATAGGATGCCATAG
This sequence comes from Neoceratodus forsteri, assembly GCA_016271365.2. Classification (NCBI taxonomy): domain Eukaryota; kingdom Metazoa; phylum Chordata; order Ceratodontiformes; family Ceratodontidae; genus Neoceratodus; species Neoceratodus forsteri. Next base: position 35,391,683 of record JADMNL010000036.1, on the reverse strand, counting down.
ACCCCTGTCCTCAGGGTCACAGCTCCTGTCTCACCTATCATCTACTAAGAGTACCGACACAATAGAAACAATTATACTAGGGGACCTTAACTACAACTAGCTGTCAAGCGCATCTCTTCCACTTAAATCCTTCTGTGACTCTCATGGGCTCACTCTCCTTATTAATGAACCTACTGGTATCAACAAGAAAACCCTACAAAAAGTACACTATTAGATGTACTTCGAGTAAGCAAACCCCATTTCTTCTCCCATGCTGGGATCTTTTCTGCCGATGTTAATGACCATTGCTTTATTGCTGGCATAAGAGCAGTCCCTAAGCCAACAGCCTCAGCAAAGTTCTCTACCAAAAGATCAAAACAGAATTTTGACCCACTTGCATATAACAATGACTTGAAAACCTCCCTGCTTTGGCAGACCTTTTACTTAGCCAAATCAGTAGGAACAGCATATGCCATTTTCCAAGAAATTGTATCCAGTGCTCTTAACACCCACATACCCTTAGTCAAAACCCGCATAAAGGCTAGAAAGTGCTGTTGGTTTACAGCAGACATCAAGGCAGCACTATTAAAAAGAGACAAGCTCTGGAAGCTACATAAATCCCACAAAGTCAAGACTGGCATCTTTTCAGAATAGCCAGAAACCACTGTACAAAGCTAATCTGGGAAACCAAGTCCAACTTCTATCGCTCTGAACTTGACACTGCCTCCAACTGCCCTACCAAGTTCTGGTCCACAATAAAGAACTTTCTGGTAATACCACAGGAAACACTCTCCCTCAAAAATTATTTCTGACAATGTAACTATCAACAGCAATAAAGAGATACTACAAGCCTTCAACAATCACTTTGCTATTGCAGGGCTAGCTTTTGATAACTCACCTGCATGCAACCTACATTCCCTGCTTACCACGCAACCTTCAGAATCTAGTCCTTCAGATGCAGTCTTTTCATTCTCTCCTGCCTCACTAAAAGAGGTCGAAGATCTCCTCCTCCAGTTGGACACCAGAAAAAGTGCTGGTGCTGACACCTTCGATCCATACTATCTAAAGATTGCCTATTACGCATCTATTCAACTTGTCCCTCTCTCAAGAGACCCTCCCCAAACTGTGGAAGACCGCACATATTATTCAGTTGTTTAAATCCGGAGACCCCTATGATCTAAACAACTACAGGCCCATCTCCCTTCTCCCGGTACTATCAAAACTTCTGGAAAAAATCGTGAATGCCCAACTGAAATCTTTCATAGATGATACTAACCTGCTAAACCCAATGCAATCTGGTTTCAGAACTGAACATAGTACAATCACGGCCCTGGCCAAGGTGACAAATGACTGGCAGCGCAAGCTAGAGAACAAAAAATTTGTCTGCACCATTTTTCTAGACCTAAGTAAGGCCTTTGACACTGTCTACCACAGCCTCCTCCTTTCTTCATTAAAAGCTATTGGTCTAGATTCTACATCCTTGCATTGGTTCCACAACTACCTTTCTGATAGGCACCAACAGGTCAAGGCTGAAGGTGAACTCTCCCCCTCAAATCTGTTAAAAAGAGGCGTCCCACAGGGATCCATCCTGGGGCCACTCCTATTTGCCATCTACATCAACAATATAGACTCAGGTATCAATGAGGCGACAATTCATCTGTTCGCAGATGATACAGTGATCTACCTAAGCCATACAACTCCTGAAACTGCCTCTAGCGACCTGCAAGCTGACTTCAACATACTTCAATACCAGCTCCTTAGTAAAAAATTGCTTTTAATGCCAAAAGACAAAGGTGATGCTATTTCACCTATTAGCCATGCAGCCTACCCTGCTCTACCGCCCATCACCACCCTCCTAGGAGAAACCCTGGAATTTGTGCCGAATTCAAATACCTGGGGTCTGGCTAGACATCAAACTCTCCTTGCAGACCACCTGGAGGATTTGTTAAAAACTGAGGCAGAGACTAGGTCTCTTCTTCAGGTTAAACCGCCTACTAACTACAGAGACCAAGAGACAGCTAGTTCAGTCTCGTTCCTTTCCCCAATTGATTACGCTGACTTTACATACAGCCAATGTGCTACTTCATACCTCGTAAATTGGACATTCTTTACCACAGAGCCCTCTGCTTCATCACTGGTCTCCCTTCCACCCATCACTGCTCTTTACTGCGTGCCGTGGGTCAGACCTCCCTACACTACAGACGCAAATAAAATGCAGCTCTCTGGACATACACAGCTATCACTGGCAAACTTCCGCAGTACATTGTTGATTGCCCGACTCTCAACATGCTTGGAACCTATGCCCTAAGAAGCTGTTCACTAATTTTCTGAAACTGCCCAAAGCCCTAACGCATTTTGGGAGAGCTGCCATAGGATCTGCTCCCCCTATCACCTGGAATGTGCTACAGAAAATTACTGAAACTGAGGACCCTGTTAGTATTACTGTGTTCAAGTCCTTATACTCAAAATACATTACAGAAGCATACAACTGCTTCCAACGATCCTAGTTCTGGAATGTGCTACAGAAATCACTGAAACTGAGGACTCCTGTTAGTGTTACTGTGTTTAAGTCCTTATACTCAAAATACATTACGGAAGCCTGCACCTGCTTCCAATGATCCTAGCTTACTTTCACCCCCTTCCACATCCTCCCTGCTTTTCCCATCCTCCTTCCTTCTTGTATCAGTGCATAACTTGTCCCTGAGCCACCTACTTATCTACAACCCTAAATCTCACCCACCTATTCCTTATATACCCACAGCATTTCATTCCTTCCCTCCTAGTATTATCCTAGTTCCAGACCCCCCACTGGCTGCCCACTTCTCCTGATACATGTCTCCCCTTGAAAGCCTGGGTCTTTTTAAACTGACTATGTATGTCTCTTCACTTGTAGCATCCACTTCAACTAATCTCTTCGCTGGACTATAATGCCTTTACCTTACAGGAATACTAAACCATGTATGTTGTTGTATCCGGTATAAATTTTTACTGACTTGCCTGACTATTGTTATGTATACCCTTACCAACTGTTTTTTACGTGAACCCAAATGTATTTTAACTTATCCTGTCTATTGCAGGCCTACCTGTACTCTTGTACTCTTGCATCTACTGTCGATTTGTCTGTATATAAATGCATTGTTTCTTGACTTGTGTAATGCAGGTCCACCTTGTAAATGAGCTTGCTCAATGGTGTTCGCCTGGATAAATAAGAATTTGATTGACTGATTGCCTTAGTCCACTGCAGTGAAGATAAGGCAGTATAGGTGGAGTGACCTGAACTGAAGCCAGATTGTACTGGGCATAGAACAGTGTGCTAGTACTGTGTCAACAGGAGATGCCTAAGTGAAGGCTAGCAGTGTTATTAGAAACATACAAACACAACTAATCCTGTTTTATTTATTTATTTATTTATTTATTTATTGAATTTTGTTGACCTGGTAGGCCAACTGAGACTAGAAGTCCCTTTTTCAGGGGGGACAGGGGGATACAGATGGTAACTAACTGAAATTGAACCAGATTAAGCTGTTGGTGATATTTATTTTTTTTTTAGTAAATGGGGGAAATTTGGCCAGGACATCAGGAAAATTCCGCTACTCTTTTCGAGAAGTGCCATGGGATCTTTAAGCATCCACCTAAACCACCACCAGAACAGGCAGACAGGACCTTCGCTTAATGTCTCATCTGAAAGACAGCACTCAGGAGTGCAGCACCCCCTTAGTATTGGGAGCTGACCCAAGTGCCTGGTGGGGGACAGAACCACAGCCTTCTGATCTCTTGGTGTCAGAGATGAGTGTGCAATCTGTTGAGCCACTTGACACTGCAAAGTGTGGTTTAACCACAGAACAAATACTGTAGTAATACTACATGTCACAGATACAAAATTCCTTATAGCAAAATTAATTTTGTAACGTGGAGCAATTCCATCATCTAACAGCAGAGAGGGTCTTAACTCTTCCAGTTCATCTTTAAGAAGTTGTGCCAACTTCCAGTGACACCACTGATGGACATAGTGACAAATATGAGCTCTGAGACAGAGTTTAAAACTTCAAAACATAGGGCAAACCCAGTGGTATGGTGGGTTGAGGCACTTGACTGGAGACCAGGGTTTGGGTGTGGACCAGGGTCACTCAAGGGCTGGACGGGAGAGGGAGGATTGAGTGTCCCACAACAGCTCCCCTACCTCAAGGTGGGGGATTCCTTTGTCTATGACTTGACTGCCGACTGGTGGAAGCCAGATAGCACAGATAGCAGGCACAGCAAGATGGGGGCATGGTGTCAGCAGACAGGGCTTGTAAGACCCGCCAACACCCTAGGGGAATAGAATGAAAAAATTGCTGAAGGAAAAATATCCCGGCTCGCTCAGCATCCCCCCACAGGCACCACGTGACCCTACAAGGCAGGCGACAAGTAACGCAACCTGGTTGGTGATGGGGCTGGGTTGGGGGGGATGCTGCCGAGACCAGGGATGTAAGGCACAAAAAGTGTATATGAGAAAAAACTTCAAAACTTTATTGGTGCAACAGAATTAAGCTAATCACGATGTCGGCTAAACACAAACTAAAAGAGATTTCTTTATCTGGCTCAAGAATGGCACGAAACCACAGATTTGGTCGTCCCTTCTCCCGATCGCATGGTTCACAGCGATGCCTCAGTGACTTCGAAGAAGAGGAGGAAAACTATACCATAACGTTCAAGAAAGCAGTTACCGAACTCCAAGATACCATCTCCATTCTTTGCAGGCTAGAAAGCAGCTCAGTAGATGTAAAGCAGGATGTTAAAAAGGTTGACACCCAAACGACAGACCTGGAAGCACATCATATGCCCAGGACCCATCGTGAGCGGCTATAATGTCTGAGTCAGGTTCAGGCTGAGTGGTTAAAAACCTTGGCAGAGGGGACAGGATATGGTTTATCTCCCTTGCAAGGGACAGCCTGTAATGTACTTGGTCTGTTCCAGGCAGTAATGGTACTATCCCCTGAAGCAGAATAACCAGGACTAAAAATTAACTAGCACAGAAATAATTTCACAATAACAAATGGGATGGTTGCAGACTGTGGAATCTAAGAGTTGCAGAACATTTAATCGAGGGGGACAGCAGATATGATGGTCCATCACCTTAGACACTTGTTCTCACTTCAAGTTTCTAAGAATAGGAGAAACACAGAAGGTGATGGCAGATAAGGACCGTGTGGCCCACTTAGTCTGCCCCCTTTCCCTACCTAATGCAATACAACAGACCCTAGTTGATCTGCAGCATACCCTCTCTTCCCTACTGCGAGAGTACTCATGTCTACCACATGCATTCTTGAATTCCCCTATTGTATTTGCTCCCACCACCTCCACAGGGAGGCTGTTCCAAGCATCCACTACTCTGTCTGTGAAAAAGTACTTCATCATGTTGCCCCCGAGCCTATCCCCTCTAGCCTCATATCATGCCCCCTTGTTCTTGTACACCTTTTCTGAAAGATGCTACCCTCCTGTACCTTGTCTGTTTATACCCCTGAGGTACCTGAATGTCGATCATATCCCCCCCCCTCCAGGAAATACATATTGAGGGCCTCTAATCTGTCCTCATATGACTTTTGGTGCAGTCCTTGCACCATTTTTGTTGCCCTTCTCTGGACTGCCTCCGTTCTGTCTATGTCCTTCAGAGATGTGGCCTCCAGAACTGACACAGTGCTCCAGGTGAGGTTTCACTAGTGATCTGTAAACCTCTTTTTTCCTGCTGGCGATACCTCTCCCTGTGCACCCAAGCATCCCACTGAAGAGTCACCTTACTGCTGTGTAAAGTAACATGGTTAATCCTGGGTTTTGAGTTATTGTTACAAGGGCTGTAGAAAGTTATTACACAGGTCCTAAAGTTATAAAGGTTCTAAAGGCAGTGCATTAAAAAGCTGATATAACATAACAGAACACTACGCAAAACAGGAGGCAATGCTAACCATTTCCAGAAATATGTAGCGGGTAGACTGCTAACCAGTTTTTGAATATGCCCATGGTGCAATAGACAAAATGAATAAAAACAATATATATTTTTTTTCATTTTGCTAATCATTCTGTGCTGCTATACATTTGCCCAGCTAATTGGCACTTTCACACAAGGAAATCAAACACCCTGAAAGGGGAAGCACTAAGTTTAGTCGACAGTACATCTGTCGACCACCCGCACAGCGACGGCACAATACCAAACGCAGGTATTGTGCCGCCCAAGCCCCCAGTGTTTTCTGTGGGGGGCGCACCCATGTGGGGGGCTCTACCCCCCCGACTTTAGTATTCTCAACTCCAGGTCGGAGTTGGTCTGGGGAGTGGGGTAGGACACTGGGGGAAAGCAAAACATGGAAAAGGACCATTACACTGAGACTGTCACTGTAGTGGTCATTTTCCATGTTTTGCCATCAGGGTGTTGGGCAAAGGGGGACCACCCCCTGAAAGGTGACAAGAGATGTCATCAATTTGCAAGTCAAGCTTACACAGTAGAACCCACTTAAATCACTACCCCTTAATAGCCCTGATAAATGCACATTACAACCCAGGTGGATGAATCGAATTCACCACCTTTTCTGACTGTAAATGTTTACTGCGACAATTAAAAGTACTGCCAGGGGGGGGTTTAAAATGATCTGGATATCACCACAGCACTTGTAACCATGAATCAGGAGGAATTCAATCAGTCTGTGGTGACTTACAACCAGACAACGTTTCAGAGAACTAACCAATGCCGAGATTGCAGCATCCGTTTGAGCAGAATGAGAATGGACCAGAGCCAGAGAACAAAGAGAGAGCAAGTTGACCCATGCCAAAAGCAGTGCACACTGTTCTGAAAACAACACAGCATCAGATGAATACCTACAAGCACTGTACGGGTTCAGGGATGTTTGTGCGGAGAGTTTCTGTGTACAACAAAAGGCAGAATGCTATAAGAATACTTTTTTAGTTGTTTGTAATTTTAGGCAAATAAAGTTAATTTACAAGCTACTCTGCATCGTTTCATACAGTGATCAATTTTGGTACCAAAAACCACAAACCATGTGCAGCATACAGGAGGAGTAAACAGCTGAGGCCAGATATTCAAAACTTTGCCCTGGGCACAAACCGTTTGCGCAGGTTTAGTGTGGGTCCGCTATATTCAAAAGGTCAAATACTGCACAGAAACTGCATTAGCGCCAGGCAAATTCATAATGTATGCAAGGGGCTAACTGAGGGACCGTGTCAGCGCAATGCTATACTCAGTGCATACCGCCGCACAAAGTGGTTTTGCGCAACATATTGCATGGTGCAGATTACCGCCAGGAAAAGGTAGTCTAACCCTGGGCAAACCAGCTTTACATGTCTTTGTGGCTTTGTGTAACTTTTGCGCAGCTTTGTGCGACCCTAACCAATAAGTATGACACATAGAAATAAGCCAGACACAGAGGAAACATGTTGCTCACTGATAGCATCACTATGATGCCATCATCTGCCACCAGTCCCAGCCATGCTGGCAGTACATGGTGACCTGGCTCCCAGTGGACACCATGGCAATGCGGAGATACAGCACACACCTGCAGACCACCCTTCTGTGGACACTAACAGATGTCAGCACACTCATGCAGCACTGAGGGCATGGAGGGTGTTGAGGGGAGGGTATACAAGTAGCCAGGCTGCACCACAGACCGGGTGTGCCACAAGGCTGGGACACATCACGCAGTGCACATGGGCCAGTGTTGGGAATACCCCAACACCGGTGTGCCTGTCTGATTGTATGTGCCCCCCCCCAGCCACATACCGCACATCTGTGCAGACACCACAGCACACAAATCCACCGTGTATATGTCACTGTGAGCATCCCATGCCAGTGGTGTGCCATCTGTGGGTCGCACAACAGCATAACAGTAATGTCCACTGTCAGTAAACACCTGCAAGTTGGGCCTGTCACTGTGTACAGTGCAGTGGCCTTCATTGCCCTGCACACAATAGGCATTGCTGTGTCCCTCACACTACTGGCCCCCTTGCTACTGTAGTGTCTGCTGTGCACTGTAGCATGGCCTACAGTCTGAGAGCTGCATGCAGCACCACCACCTGTGCCTGTGCTGTGTAGTCCCCTGGGGCACAATATGCTATGCTGTACTGTGTACATGTAGCCTGCAGCTACCACCATGCACTCCCAGACTGACCTACAGGTGGAGCTGTGGGACCCTGCAGTAACGGTGGGCAAACTGCATGCAAATCAGGTTATAATGAGATGCTAATCTGGATGTTTGCCCAGAGACTACCTACATAGACTCATTTGCATGTCACGTTTGAATATAGCAAAGTTTAGCCCCAGGCAAACGTGATTGAGTAGGGCAAATGGCTTAGCTCCACGATAAACCTTCACAAACATGTTAGCACCACACAAACGTTTCGGAACTACTGTACATTTTTTGCACAATGTACTTTCATGTGCGCTGCTGCTTGCTGCTGCACAGAGTCCACGCATTTGCTGGCACACACATTGGCCACGTAGTTCACCTCTACCACCCTTCACATCGCTGTGAACTTGACTGCTGTTGTGGTGTGCACTTCCTGGTTGCTATACTCAGAGCTGTCTTATTCCCAGGCTATGTTTGCACTGCACCCCCAGCCCAAACTGCCTGGCTTCCTTAGCATGCTATATTCAGCAGGTTTAGCACTGGGGCTATCCCTTTTGAATATAGCAGGCTATTGGGTCCAGGCTAATTTACCACACCAGGCAGTGCTAATTTAGCCCCAGGGCAAAGTTTTGAATATAGGGACCCTGGTGTCCAGAAGGTATTGGTTTAAGCTGGCTATATTGCACCGATTTAAACAGCATATTTATGCATTATGCAATGCCTGTAAGCTTGCCATACTTTTGAATAAACACAAATTTCAAGGAAGAGATTGCGCAAGAGGGGGCTCAGACCATGGCCTGAGTTGACAGGTTTACCGCTTAGCTGGGACACCTGCAGGGCCAGCAGAAAGAGGTGGGACTGTCCCAGCACAATATACTGCCAGGTCCTGCTGCTGGGGGGAGGGGGGATCTTATGGCCAATGATTTTCTGTTTTCAAATATGGCCAATTTCATTTGACAAATTCTTAAAATCAATTTTTGCCTATTTTTCCCCTGAGGGCAAAGCAGCCTTTTTTGTATAAACATTTGGCTCAAAATGAGGTGGTCTGCCCAAAAAGCTGGTGCAATGTGGGATTGTTAGCATGATGAAGAGGGGCTTTCCCCCATTAAAAATTGACTCCCAGGTGTCAATTTAAAAAACAGAGAATCACTGGGATGGGGGGAAACAAGGGAAAAGAGAGACTAGAGAATGAGGTTTGCCTGGCAATATCAGATAGCAACTACCAGCCCCCCTCAGACAAGAGTGAGTTAACAGCAGCCTGAAACCGCAGCTAAAATTAGCAGGAGGAAGAACCAAGTAAGTGAAAATTTTGTGCCTGAAGATATGTCACCTCCTTTCTGTGAAGCCATGCACCGTCTGTGCACAACTAACATGCCATTTCTCTCTGCATCACAAGCCGTACACCAGAACAGATTCGCATTCTCAAATCATTTTAATCACAGGCACACAATCGGAGCAAGCTTAAGAAAAGGGCGAGTAGCCTGATGCTGTGTGTACCTGCAGTGAGGCATGCACCAATTATTTGCTGAACAGACCAGACCTCTCACTGAGCATGCCCAGTCAACACTGCTGTATCTAGCATGTTCACCGTTTCCATGTAAACAATGCAGGGCTCAATGGAAAGAACATTCAAAGTTTAAATAAAAAAAAATTATCTACACAGCAAACGGGCCTGATCTGCATGGCCAAGGTTTGGGTGGTTGGTCCCTTTATCCAGCTATCCACAATCAAAAAGATGCACCAGTAAGGCAGATGCTTCCTACGGAACTGAAAATATCTGTCATGCCTTTGAAAACTTTTACTGGCCCTTCTCAATCTCTCGCAGTACACCTAGGTTAGTAAATGTTTTGCAAAGGTGGACTTATTCCCAAATTAAACAAAACAAAAACATGTCATGAAACCTCCCACTTTAATAAATGTCCTATGAGAATATAATCCTTTTTTTTTTTTTTTTTTTTTAAAGTAATTATTCCTGTCTGGTGGGCATTTAACTTGGACCACTAACACATCCACATCTGCAGTCTTATATACGTTTATAGGGCAGGGGCACTAGTAGGGCATCTTATGGATGCAAGAGTGTTGCCTCGTGCATTTCTAGGGCAAGAGAATTGCGAACTAAAGGAGAGCAGTTGTAGTGCCCTAAAGACGCAAGAGGCGACATTCATATCTGTAAAAGGCCCTCCTAGTGCCCCTATAAATGTATTATAGATCCTGCCACAATTAAAGAAAAAACAACTTTTTTGTGGTCTCTTTCTGTGGCACGAGTGGTACTAGCTGGAAACCTATTAAAAAGGAACAGCGCAAGAGATAGTCTTATGGAAATAAGAGTACCTCTCATGCAACCGAAGGAAGCGTGGTGATTGGTTCGGAGCGTCACATGATGCTCCCGTGATCTATAATTCAAAATAGCATGCCCTCACATACTAACAACATACAGCTCCCTAAACAGGCATTCCAGAGTTGAGTAGTAAAACAGACTGGCTTCATTAACTGGAACTCCAAACTTGGTATCCCGATACAAGGATAAGCCGATGTCTAATTGGTATTTGGTGAATCTGCCAATATCCAGCAGGCTTACTTTTGATTTGGCCCAATTGACTTTTGGGCCACTTCGGTTATTGTTGGAACTTATGAATTATGTAACAAATAGTCCACTGTTGGGTGTGCAGCAATACTGTAATAACCGAACCACATGGGTGGATTGTGAGACCCGTGGCACAGTCAAAGGCCTTCAACCACGCAGGAACTAAGGTTATTACTGCAGTGATGCACATCCAGTGTGAATTATAACACTTGTAACTTCTGTAAAATTGCCAAGAGTATTATGAATGAATTTATATCCTGCATTCTGTGGAACCAGTTTGTGAATAAGCCTTGCCTGAAAATGCTGTGTTTTCATCATTTCCAAACAAAACTTGACCTTCGGGCAAATAGTTAAAACCATGTATTCTAGCCATTCCCAGGTGGCCCAAGCTAGTCCTATGACCAGCTCTTTCACCACCCTAGTTAATTTTCCCCCTTCCTAGAAAAAAAAAAAAAAATCCCTGCCTCCCACTAGGCCAGCATATGCCGGTAACCCAGGTTTGGGAGCGATCATGGAAAACCAAGGTGAGGCCATGGGCCGAGTAGCTGCCAAGAGACTTGCACCACATCCCTATCATATGCGACATCAAATCACACCACCAAAAATGTGGCCTAACTTACGTGCACGTCGGCCACTACGTACCAAAACAGGGGCCCTACAGTTACCTACGTGTCATTATTTTGCCATAGAGAGGCCACAACTGTTGAGAATGCAGCAAAACATTTTAAAATAGCAACCAAAAGCTGTCCCATTGGCATGGAGAGCAGAGGCATTGCGCCTTGCCTCCTGCCACACTGGTGATCCGTGTTCAGCAGCGAGCATGGGTTGCTGGGGGTTGGTCCAGGAGGGAAAGGATCAAGCATCTGGGTGGCTAGGCAGTCCCACCTAATGACTGCCCCCAGGTAGAGGCCAGAGGGTAGAACAGGCTGGGGATGCCAATGACGGGAGGGTGCTGCAGGAGTCTGCAGCGTGCGCACGCCTCCAAATGCGCACACTGATGTGTCACGCCCCAGCAATGGGGGGGGAGGGGGGAGAGAATATTGGTGGAAAAACACGCTAGGCGGCAGGATGACAAGCCACCTCTGTGTGCTTTCCGCACCGTTGGCCAGGCACAACCATAGTCCTGTGGCACAGGACGATAGTAAAGGTAAGCCCTGGAGGAGCCGGGTGACTGAGCAAAACCAGGAGATAGAGAATATACGAAAAAAAAAAATAGCAACCAAATGTGTTGGCATATTTACCCTGCCTCAGGTGCGCCGCAAAACGGTGTTCTGCATCAGCAGCAGGATGTCTGAAAATCCAGACCATCGAATTTTACAGAAAACAAAGACCCGTAGCCCTTCCAGTCTGCTCAGTCCCTCCTTAAATCCCCCCAGTCCAGCACTAGAAGGCCCCTGGCAGTGCTTCCTGACGGTAACTCTACCCCGCTCAGTGTCTGAAGCCCTCTTGACTCTTCCTTCTACTTCTGACCTCCAATGTGTGGCATTCTACTCTCTCTCGATGCCATCCTGGCCTCCATTTCTTTGCCCCACACCACATTCTCTGGGCGCTGTTGTGGCCTTCCATGACCTCAGGGACTCCTTCACTCCATCCACATCCAGTCTTCTATCTTTTCCCAGATAGGGACTGCTATTAGGGCCATCACTGCTGCTCGGAGACACAGATCCATCTGTACTCTTCAAAATGTATTACCTTTTCTTTTTGGGGACATGGAAACTCATTCTCTCTTCCTCTGGTGGAAACTCAAAGCACCACTTGGTAGCCAACATACATACTAAATACTAATTGCCAGCAGATTAGGCCTTATGGTCTAGCGAGTCTGCTCAAACCTCAGATCCCTTGTTGGGAACTGGGCCCCCCCCCCCCGTGTACCAGAAACCCCTAACATCCCTCCCCACCCCTCTGGGCCAGGCCCTCATCTGATACATCCCCTTTCTGTATCTGTCCCACCCTCTTTTGAAGCCCTCCACCATGGAAATCTGAACAAGCTCTCCAGGCAGCACGCTCCAAGGATCCACCACCCTCTCAATGAAAAACCTCTTCCCCCCCATCCTTCCAACTTCAAACCATGTCCTCTGGTGATACCTCTCTCCTTTAGTCTAAAGATTCCCTCCGTGTTTACCCGATTTATGCCCTTCGGGTACTTGAAGACCTCAATCATGTCCCCCCGTCTCTCCTCTCATCCAATGAAAACAGGCAGAGCTCCTCATGTCTGTCCTCGTACGTCAAATCCCCCAGTCCTCGTATCATCTTGGTAGCCCTCCTCGGTACCCTCTCCAGGAGCTGTATGTCCGTCTCCAAGTGCAGTTTTCAAGCCTTTCACATGTGCCTGATCACTACTGACTTTTGCTTTTCAACCACACGTTTTCAAAAGTTTGACTGCATCTAGAGTTTACTTCCCTGCTGCTCCAGGAACTTGCGCTGCCTGGCTTTGGTCAGAATAAGCTCAGTGTCCTGAAACCACAGATGGAACAGCACTAATTGAGAGTGTCCAGGTCCTGCTCCCCTTCTCATGCTGGCGGAGGGCCCTCCACACCCTCTGGCAGCCCAGTCTCCCATTATCGCAGTGATGCCGACATTCCATACTGTCTACCTTCAACTTCACAAACCACATTTTCTTCTGTATAGCCCCCAACCTAACATCCACACTTATGCTGCCCATCCGGCCTGTAAATCCTGGACTCCAACCACCACCACTTGTCCCACCAGGCCACCAATCAAGTCCTTAAATTCCTGAAGGGCATCATACTTGTGAATTCCGAAGAAATGGTGCCCATTAGCAGATTTATTGGAGCTAAATCCATCTGTAGCGGCTGGGCCTCCAAATATCCCACCACCTCTATCTTTCCTGCAGCCTTCTGATACTGCACCAGATAACTGAATCATTTTGGCTTTTCTGAAGGCTGTGTGAGCTTCAGGGACCCACCTGTGGTAGCCTGGAGACCCTACAATCAGACCAGGTAGAAGGGAGACCTCACACACTGTGGAGTGAAGGATGAAAACAAGACTGGTGAACTGTGTACTGAAGCTACAAGGATTAGGCAGCCAATAGGCTCAGTTGCACCATGTGCCCCCCCCGACCACGTTATCAATTTCTCCAGGTCCTTTTTTTCCTTCAGTTACTAATCCCTTCTTCGCTCTCCACCCAACCACATATTTTAGGGTCATCTGCAGAGAAACACAGAATGTGTCACCAGAAAAGGATGGCTTGGCCCACCCAGTCTACCCAAGTGTTGCCTGCCAACCTCTGCAGATACTATCTGGTCTACTCCAATGTCACAGATAAACTGCAGAGCCCTAGACACAGGGCAGGCCCCTGAGGCACACCAGTGGCAGGGTGGGACAAATCGGTTTGTGAGCTGGTGGACAATTTGGCCACTAGCTTTAAAAATCTGGTAGCCAAATCAGTATTTTTAGTGACCATCATTTTTAATGGCTCAAAAATCACTTACGTGGGCAGGTACCCAGTTGGCTGGTAACTTTCTAAATCAGGTAGTCAGATTATTTGGTTTTCTTTTAGTGGCCAATGACCACCTGATTTGTTGCACTCTGCCCACTGGTCACACTCCTGACCTCCAGCTGCTTGCATTTAGTTTTCGTAGCAGTCATCCTTTATACAGTGCCTTTACCAGACTCAACTTACTTCACAAAAGTGCATACAGCAATAAAAGAAAACTAAACATATAAACAGAAATCAGTCCAAGATATAGAAGGTGCTAGGTTCCTTAAAGGAGACATGAAACTATGTTTACATAGTTAACTGCCCTTCCTTTTCCCTTTCCATGCCAGTTATGTACTTTAATACGCTCTAAACAATTTCTGTTTCTCTTACTTTATTTTTATTCAGTTTATGTATAGCTTGATAGATCGATAGATAAATCTTTATTTTTCAACAGGATAGAACTGTTAGGACTTTGCAGCCCTGTTTACAAAGTTGTCCTGCTTGGATACAAAGTTTCTTATAAACAAATGTGACAAACAAGAGGTTTCAGACTGACAGCGTAATATACATGCTAGATACAAAGTTTCTTACGTACATGGAGGAATACATTCAGATACAAAGTTTCTTATATACAAAGCAGGGACAGCAGCACTGTACAATCAATAACAAGTGCAGCTGTCGAGCAAATCTTGAACAAGGCTTTGAGTGCTTTCACAGCAGGTGCCTTCCTAATCTTTGGGGGTAGCTTGTTCCTTTGGTTTGCAGCCCACCAGTATACATTCATTTCCCCATAGGAACTGGATAGTCTAGGGAAGAGAACGCCTCTGTTTTTTTTTACCTCCCTTAGATTGTGTTCGTATGTGCAGGTTACATCCTTTTTCTTTTCAGCTGTTATAATGGGATTATGGCACACATTACCAAATACAACACAATACACAGCTGCTATAGCATCAAATGTTATAGCATTAGCGAACACTTCAAGCAACTAGCAGATACCACGTATTGAGGGATAATGTCAAGACAGTTAATTGTCCAGGCACTAATGTCCGAAAAGTCCTCAATAAAAGATGAGTCACTGTAGCAGGACACTGGACCTTTCATAACAGAGCATGCACCAACATACTGTCCCTGCAAATAATTCCACTGGCTAAAATGGTAGCCTGTCAGTCCAGAACATAGAAACTGAACATCTCAATCAATCAAACTTTATTTAACCAAGCAGTTACATCATTGAACAAGCTCATTTTCCAGATGGTCCTGGACACATAGGACAGATGTTTACAGTAGACAGTAAAACAGGCTGTTACTGGATACAAGGTCAGTATTAGCTGTAGCAGAACATGTAAGGCAAATGCAAATACAGGCATTGAAAGTGCAGCATATACAGGCTGAAGTCTGTAGAGCACAAAGGGAGGTGAGGAAGGAAGGACACAGATGAGGGCAGTGGGAAGAGAAGTTGTCAGACATATAATGGAGAGAGAAACGGGCAGCCTATTTGAAGAAGGCCCCCAGAGGAGTTAACTTGGGGAAGGGGGGAGGTAGTTGGGGAGGGGTTACCCTAGAGGGATGCCAGCTGACAGGGGGAATAAGGAGGTCAGGGATATCCAGAAGTTAGGGGACTCAGTCCAGCAGGGTAATGGGCTGTCAGAAAAGCTGTGCCCTGTGCCCTTGACACTACGGCAGCCCACAGAGACACTTAGCCATCAGTGTGAAGCGACCCCAGGACTGCTGGATTCTCTGGATACAGATCTGCTGTCTTCTGCCCACCCACAGAGTAGCAAGATGCACCAAAGCAGCTCTGAAGAGCCATTGCTGGAACTGCAATGGTCCAGGGTCCCCCCAGTTCAGTTTCTGTTTCGAGTGTCCTGGGCCCTCAAGAGGCAATAGCTACTAAAAGCTATGGACTGTATAGCAGTTTTCTGTTGCTGTATTTTTGTGGAAGCTGTATCCATAATCCAAGGTAGGCAAAAGGTTAGTCTGAAGTACTGCCTGATCCTACACAGGTCACTGATTTTCTGATGTACACTCCAGTTAAAGAATTTAGGTGCATTTTTGTTGACAGTGAAAGGAGGGAAATGTTTTTCTCGTTAGCATTGTCTTACTTTTTTGGGAATGCTGTGAACACTTGACTTGCGGGGGGGGGGGAAGAGATCTACTGGAGAAATATATAAATGCTTCATGAATAATGTATTTATAGAATGGGTGGGGGAAATGCATCCTGATTGGTCAGAAGCCATTCCCAGAAGTGCATTTATCCAGCAGTAACAACCCTGCGGGTGGCACTTTTCTGTCAATCTGGATGCAGCAAAATTTCTGGCAGCCATATTAGTGCTGGAAAAGCCAATTATGTGCCATAACATAACTAAAATTCCACAAGTTTAGTAATAAACCCACTCGCACCAAAACAGGATATAAACATAAACCAATAACAAAAAAACGAAATAAAATATGCCAAAACTGAACTTGCGTTGCTTTTTTCAGTTTGTTCACATGCAGACCTGTAATCTTCAGCTCACGTTGCTGCTGCTGCTGCTGCCTGCCAGGCACCTTGCCTCTCGGCCTGCTCACAACTCACTGATCAACAGGCCACCCCCTCCGCCACCTGGACTCCATGGCCCACAGTCTCACAAAAGAAACACTTCCATTTCCATTTTCCTTAACAAGTTTACCAGCGCCGTAAGACAGTAGTGCCGCCGATGGCGGCTGCCAGTAGACCAGATTTTAAAAACAGCTACTTATTCAAGAGACAGCACAGACATGCAACAGGGGAGAGAGGGGGGGCAAGTAGAACCCAAACCACATTATTTCCGTGTAAAAGAAGATGCAATGTACTGCCTGCATGCCATATTCTCCTATATTCTCCAGTGGTACTGACCCACTGTGAACAACAGAAACTATGTTTCCCAAATAAAAGCAACAAACATTTATTTAGGTATTTATTTACACCATTTTCCCCTACGCTATTTATTTTTTTTTTTAATACAACAAGGCACTCCAGGGTGCGGGTTGTGTGTCTGATAACCACACACCCCAGGCTCTGAAAGCACTATGCACCTCACTACACTCCTTGCGTTGTGCACTTATCAGACAATAAACCACACCTCATTATGGCTTGTTGCTTACACAAATATATATATTTTTTCCATAATACATTTTATTTTCTGATCTTCCCTGGCAGCCGACTCCTGACCAACTCCCCCCGCCCCCCAGCTCTATCACTGCCTTTTCTGGGACTTATCTTCACCAGCGTCCTCTGCCAGAGGACTGTGGTTATGCCTGGCCACCAGTGCGGGGCCTGTGGAGGGTCACTGGTCATCCTGCTGCCTGGGGTGATTTTCCTCCAATCTTCTCTCTGGGCCCCCGGATGTGCACTGGACACAATGTCTGAGCTCTGCCTCCACAGAGACAGCCCTGGCGTCCTGAACATGGGATTCCCTTCCCTCTGTGGTGGCATGCATGTGGCACCCAGCCACCGCTGGACGTCAGACAAGCAGCACGCCACACTAACCCCTCCCCGAGGAAGGAGAGCTGTCCTGGGATGCTTGATCCTTCCCTTCCCCACCAGCCCCTGAGCAACCAGAGTCCATTCCTGACCTCAGGTTGCCAGCATGGCAGGAAGGTGGCCAGTGGCTCAGCCCTCCACGACACCAGGCCAGGTTCTTACATATATTTTTGGGGCTGTGAGCATTACTATAAAGGGTGGGTCTGTGATTCTGTAAGCATGTATCTGCATTTGATGTAAAGGGGGGGCATTCATTTCCTATACAACTGATCATGTGATCTACTTTGTTAATTGATTTTGAACACAAAACTTCCCTTACTGTTTTCTAAATGTGCCATGGGATCTTTAATCACTACCTGCACAAGCACAAGAACAAGAACAGGCATACTAGTGCTAGATTCAACATCTCATCAAAAAGATGGCACCTCACAACAGCACTGGCACAGACATCATACTGAGGCATCAGCAGGGTTACTTATAACCAAGTCCGGCATACCCCCTCCCCCCCCGAAGAGCTACTAACACCACTTCCTGAAGCAGCTGGTGTTCCTTGAAGGTCTTGCACCCAACTGCAAACCAGGCCTGACCCTGCTTCTCTTCCGAGATCTGGCAAGATCAAGCTTCAAGGTGGTAAACCTGCAACTCGAAGGCATATCAGAGAACAATACCGAAGGTTTAAAAAAAAAAAAAAAAGACTATCACTGCTTGGGCAATTGCCAATGCCAACTACTTCATACAAAATGCAAATACTGAAACTGAATCAGTCACTGGATGCCTATGACCTGATCCCCACGCCCACACAATCCTTTGATTATACAACACATCCACGCCCGGGTCACAGTGTTAATAAATATGAGTGCAAACAGCCCATGAGGTGATGTTCAATGAGATGTCAAACATGTATCAGTTCCTGCATAAGAAAACAATCTGTCAAGCACAGCCTACTCTCCCTGACTCAGGCCAAATGTTACCCAGCCTACAGGCTATATAATGCCATTCTCGGATTCAGTACTGTTTAACAGCACTCAGAATCATTTCGAAACACCTAACCCAGAGCTTCCCTTTTCATCACCACGGCCTATTTTCCAACAAACTGTAGGTTACAAGTGACAGTGTGGTGACTGCCTGTAGACCATCTTTTAGACAGGGACAAAGGTAGACAGGCAAAATGTCTGAGGAGAACCTCAGAGCCAGACACTCGAGGGTCCAGCTATATAGCACCTGCTACCCCCTTAGGCCAGCAAACAGTACCTTTTTAGCCCAATCTGAACTTTAAACGGGAACATTTTACATTTCGGGGGGTGGGTGTTACCCACGTGACAGCATTGCTACCCCATTGAAAAAATTCTAGATCCTCCCCTGGACCCAAACACACTAAATGCTGAGCCCGGCCAACTCCACTCATGCAACAAGGGCAGCTTGAAATAAAGTGCCTTCAACAACAGTTAAGATGCAGTGAAGGGGAGAGTACTCCTGTTGTTGTGTTCATGGCTGGGAAGGGTGGTAGGTGAAAGGTAGGCCTAACTTGGGAACAGGGGCAACACCCTATCCAGGGTAAGTGTACAAAGGGTAATAAACAAAAAAGGTGAAAACAGAAAACACCACATCAGGGTAAAGGGTACACGGGGGGAGGGGGCAGGTGAAAGCAAACAGGTATGGCAAAACTAGGAGCAGGAGCAACACCCTATCTAGGGTAACAGTACAAGGGGATTTAGACCAGGTATGGGGGAAAACAAGTAGCAAACAAAAGGAGGAAACTAGGAAGGGTGGAAGGTAAAAGGTAGGCTTAAACTGTTTGCAATGGCCTGATCTACAGACCTCCAGAACAAGGGGAGGAGTTAAATAAGGTACTGGTGGAAGCCATTGGAGAGATGGTAGAAAAGGGGGAGGTGCTGCTGGGGATTTTAATTTGCTGGATGTAGACTAGAGCCTCCCAGCTGTGGCTTCAACTAGAAGCAATGCATCCTGGACTCCCTGCAAGGGGTGTTCCTCAGGCAACTAGTAAGTGAAATCACTTGTGATGGGGCAGTACTAGACTTGCTACTCACTAACAGGGACAGCGTTGCAGGTGTCAAGCTGGAGGGTACCTGGAGACCAGCAATCACTGTACAGTGTGGTTCAATATAAGGACGGCAGTGGAAAAGTCAGCCTAGTAGTGAAGAGGGCCAAGGCACCTGGGGCACCTTAATTGCTCCCACACCAGTGACCTGGATTCAGGAACGAGCTCAGGGTGTTGGTGGCTGGACGGCAGGGGAGAGAGGACTGAGCATCCTATGAACTGTTCTCCTCTCCTGGGGTGGGAAGGGGTGCAGTTTAGTTCCTTGGCTGGCACCTGGTGGACGCTGGGTGGCAGTGCCAGAGTAACAGTGATGTAGTAGGGAGGGGCCGCACTTCCATAGTGTTTGCGCCTCCATGCGCACATGCTTATGTACTCCCATGGGGAAGGAAGAGGGAGAGAATGGAAAAGGGTGGCCGCTGGCCTAACAAAGCCCTGCCTGCCCCCATTCCTGCACTGCCACCTGACTGCCAACCCTGGTTCTGGATGAGTGTCACCAGCCTTCCTCTTCTGGCCCCATCACGGGGGGCAATCCATGGTGGAATACTCTGGATGGGGCAAGTTAGGTTGGTGGGTACCAGATTGGGGGGGGGAAGAGACAGAGCTGAACCAGCCTGCCAGTAGCCACCCATGGGGGAAAAAGCTCCATTAAAAAAAAAAAAAAACGATGACTGTGGAATCGAACCACATGAAGGTGAGGGTCCTGGAATTGAGGAAGGCAGATTTTAAAAAGATGGTTGAATGCAACAGGGATGACAGGGGAGGGAGAGAAGGGGTGACCTGGGTGAGGTGTAGGAACAACGGGTGACACTAGAAAAGGCCACAGTGAAGACAACAAACTTCTGTATTAAACAGCTGAGCAAAAGCAAGATGAAAAAAAAAAAATGCTTTGGTTCTCGAAATAGGTGGCAGAAACAGTAAAAGCTAAAAGGGCAGCATTCAGAAGGTATAGGAACTGAAGAAGGAGAAGGAGAGGCAGGTTGTCAGGGGAAAACATAGGGAGGCAGAGACAGCAGTAAGGAGCATGAAGACACACACTGAATGAGAAAATAGCCCTGGCAGTAACAAAAGGGGACAAGACATTCATTAGGTATGTAAAAAAAGGAAAGCAAGGGGTGGGGCTGTAAGGTTAAAAAGGGAAAAGGGGGAAACCCTGTACAGAGGGACCCCCAGGAAAAGTAGACATCCTGAACAAATACTTTTGTTCAGTGTTCACAGAGGAAGGGAAGGGGCCACAAAAAAGTAACAGCAGCACTGGAGGGACGGAGGAGGCCACTAGCGAGGCGAGAGTCCTAAAGGGACTCACTAATCTGAAGGTGGACAAAGCAATGGGGCCAGATGGGGTGCATACAAGGGTACCGATGGAGCTCAGGAAGGTACTTGCTGCACCTCTGACAATCCTATTTAACAGCTCATCGGAAACAGGGGTGGTTCCGGAAAACTGGAGGAGGGGAGACGTGGTCCCAGTTCACAAAAGTAGTAGCAGGGAAGAGGTTGGCAATTACGGAAAAGCATGAATTGCAATGTGCCCACCAGCAGGGTTTTGTGAAATTCCACAGTACATATGCAGCACTGGAAGAATTCACCAACTACACATACACACGTCCCTTGATATTGGTAATATGGTAGGAGCCATTTACATTGACCTAAGAAAGGTCTTTGATTTGATTAACTATAAGCTCCTACTTGGAAAGCTCCTTGGCCTCGGTCTATCTAGGGACTCAGTGGCCTGATTACAAAGTTCCCTGTCTGAGCACATACAGAGTGAAGACTGATGGCTCCCTGTCCGACAACCAGAGAGTATTCACAGGTGTGTCACAGGGCTCTATTCTGGGCCCTCTTTGGCATTTTTATTAACCAACTGTCAGATGCCCATCGGTCAGCTCACGTTCCCCTGTTTACAGATGATGCTGTCACCTACGCTAAGCACACCAACCTTAGCAACCTCACCTCTAATCTCCAGGGAAACGGTGAGTCCTTAGAAAAATGGTTCTCTAGCAATAAACTGAGCAACCATAACAGTAATACAAAAAACATGCTTTTCACCAGCACTCACAAGAAGAGAAAGGTCACTCCCCGCCCCCCGTCATCCTCAATAACAAAGGTCAAATGCTGCAATAGGTGGAGACATTCAAAATATCTTGGGGTAGTTCTGAATGACACTCATGCTAGCTTTGCCCCCGTCCCACCATAGACAATCTGGTGTCCAAGGTAAAGAGAAGGCTGGGTGTCCTGTTCAGAAATCGGAATAGCCTTACTGCAGATGCCAGGCGACCATGTCCAGTTCCATCCTGTTCTTAGTGGACTATGGACTACCTATCTATGCAGCTGCCTGTGACTCAGTATTAAACAAGGTCAAGGTGTTATGCAATGAAGCTAGCTGCTTTGTATTAGCGTCCGGTAAGCGCCCTCACAGCGGTACCTTTTCCTAACTAACCAATTGGCTACCCAGGCCCAGTAGAATAAAGTTTGAAACCTGTCTATTAGCCAAGAAGGCACTGATAGGCCTAACACTCCCAGCACTAAAAAATTGCTTCCACCCAGTGTCTAAGCAATACAACACAAGAGGCATGGCCAGAAATGTCCTTGAACTACCTTTCTGCAGAACTCTGCTGGGTAAGCGTTCCTTTGCTACTAGGGCTGTAGGCTGGCAAAATGAAATACCACAGTCCACGCTGAACCTTTACAGGTCTGTCCAGTTCAAAAAAAAAATCAATGCGGGCTAGATCAAGGTGGAACAGCAGACATAGCCTAACTAGATTTAAGTAAGGCTTTCAACACTGCTCCACATAAGATACTAGTAAGCAAGCTAGGTAGTTTAGGAATGGATTCAAAGGTGGTCAGCAGAATAGGAAATTGGTTGGGGGTAGGTAGTAGAGGGTGATGGAACAAAGTTCACTCTGACAAAGGGACGGTGACCAGCAGGGTACCTCGGGCATTAGTGCTGGAACTGGTCCTCTTTAATGTCTTTATAAATGACACTGCAGAGGAGCTGGAAGGGGAAGGGCTGCCTCTTTGCGGATGACACCAAAATCTGCAATAGGGTGGACAATCTAGGGGGAGTGGAATGGATGAGCAGTAACCTGAGAAAGCTCAGAGTGGTCAAACTATGGCAGCTTAGAGCACATAAACTCAAGGGCGGAGTACAAAATGGGAGGGGTGGTACTGACAACCACCAAGCTGGAAAGAGACCTGGAAGTAATGTTATCTGATGACCTGAAGATGGTCAGGCAGTGTGACAAGGCAGTTGGGAAGGCTAGTGGGATGCTGGGGTATATAAGGAGGAGTATCACTAGTAGAAAGAGGGAGGTGGTGCTACCTCTGTATAGATTGCTGGTAAGATCCCACCTAGAGTACTGTGTCCAGCTCTGAAGACCACATCTCCGGATGGACAGGGTAGAAACAGACCAGAAAAGGGCAACTAAAATCATGCAGAGGCTAAATCAGAAGCCCTACAAGGAGAGATTTAACAATCTAAATATGTACTCCCTGGAAAAGAGGGGATATGATAGAGCTCTCTGAATACCTCACGGGGGTAAACAAGGTGCAGACGTGAAGCATCTTTCAGAAAAAATGGTACTCAAGAAAGAGGGGAAAATTATATGAAGCTGGAGGAGAGTTAATTCAGGAAAGATGTGAGAAGTTTCACAGAGCGGTGAATTCGTGAAACAGTTTTCCAGATGAGATGATGGGGGTGAAAAAACGGTGGGGTTCAAGAATGCATGGGGCAGACATAAAGGAATCTTAGGGAAAGGGATGGGGTTGCAGAATGGGCCGGAGATAAGCAGGAACTATGGTGATACCGTAGGCATGGAAGACTGGGTGGGCCAATCAGGCATTACCTACTGGCACATTATAAGTTTCTATGTAAGGAGAAATTAACTGGAAACTTCACCCTGCACCATACTGATGTGCGTGTGTGTGTTTATGGACCCTTTAAAAAGCAGCATCCCCTGGATTTATAGTCACCCTCCCTTTATCCCCAAAAGCTGTTGGCTCCTCTGATGACAAGGCTCCCAGATCTACAAGAACTCCTGTACATAACAGGGAAACTGAGCAGCCTACAGGCAGATTGCTTCTATAGGCACATATGGCCTATACATCCCATAAATCTACCTATAACGCAACCACTGGTCTTGTGCCATTATTACACAACAGAAACAAGCCTGAAATGCAAAACAAAATAAATATTTTCATAAGCAAGGACGTGCAAACACAAATCAGCTCCATGAACAGTCCTTATCGTTTTTGTATTTTTTTTTTTTAATAAATGGGAATTCCAGTCGGTGATGGCTCACGAAGGAGCAATGCTGCTACTGTTTGTTTCTGTCTATCGCCTATTGGGCTAGGAGGAGAACTGGGCTGCAAATGACAGGGTATTCTAGGGGGTCTTGTGCTGGTTTGATTTAGCCAGAAGCAGCCTGACGGGTGGGGTCCTTTGTATGGAGGATACAGCAGTTGCCCCTTTAATTGAAACCCCCACCCATCATATCATGCTACTCACCGCTCGAACAGAATGCGCACCGTAAAGATCCCCAGTGCCAGCGGGAATGCAGCCAAGATGTGGCCGGCCTTAGGATACTCGACTCCAGGCTCAGTATCGGCCAGATCCGCCCACGTCACGTTCTGAGGCAGCCAGAACCTCTCGTTCCAGAACCAGGCTGCGAAGGCTGCGGCCATGTTCACTGCTGCCTCGCGCGCAGCGGGGGGCCCGAACTCGGTTCTCTCTCGCTCGCGCGCTCTCTCTCTCTCTCTGCCGCGCGCTCGTTGTGTCAGTTACGGGGTTGGGGGAGGATGGCCTCCGGGAACGTGCGCGGCCTCGATGCGGGGGCGGGGCGTGGGGAGGCTCCGCCTCTGTCCCGCCCACACCGGCTAGGCGATGTCGAAGGTGGAAGGATTGACCCATCGAGCTATCCGGGAAACTGTGCGGCCTCGACAGGGGGCGGGGCAGGAAGTGGAGAGGCCCCGCCTCTGCCCCACCCACACCCAGTGGAGTGGGCATATTGGGGTCAGACAGATGGACGGTGTTGGGCATACGGAGGGGTGTGCCAGGCTTTGGCCCATTTATTTATTCATTTAATTTTGGCAACCGGGTAGGCCCACTGAGCCCAGAAGGCCCCTTTCTCAGCCTTAAAGTGAGCTCCAGCAGCACACACATCACTGCCAGTTGCTTCTTTATTGGGAACTCGGAATTACAAACCTGTGAGCTAAGAGCTCGTTTACAAAGGCTCCTCGCCAACACGTAAGGAGATGCATTGTGGTGCAACAGCAGAAAACTTGACACTGGGATTGTACTACTAACGCAGAGTTCACATAGGAAAGGGTAGCAAATACATTTGCAATTTATTGAATAAGCTTTATTTAGCACACCAAAAGAAGGAACAATATTCCAAAAAAGGTTGTAGAATATGGTTACACTAATGAGCAATAACAGAGACAAGAATAAACCAAATGGTGTAGGAGTTAAATAAAGTCTTACATTCCTTCCCCCCCACTACCACTTACCCCCAAATCCCCCTCCCTCCACTGGAGGATATCCAGAAGAACAGACCTAGTTGGAATGATTGAATTGTCAGGAAGGAGGCACCTGTAATATAATGGGAATATTTAGGATGTCAGTAGATCCTGGAGGGGTTCCCAAATATTTTGGTAATGTGAGAGTTGACCAGCCATACTGGCAATAAGACGCTCAGCTTGCAGGGCAAATAATATCTCCTTGTGCCACTCAAGATATTGAGGTATCCCTTTATCAAGCCAATGTCACAGGATGACTTTCTTTGGACATATAGAAATCAGGGCCATCTGTGGTTTCTGATTCCCAGCCAAGACGTTAGTGTAGTCCCCCAAAATGCATATTTCAGGGAGGAAAGCATTACTCAATCCCAAGAGGTGATCTAGATGGGTTCGAATAGACTTCCAAAAAGGGGCCACTCTTTCACAGGACCATAGAATATGGAGTAAATTGGCAGGCTCTTTACCGCACCTGGGACAGAGGTCATCTGGGAGTTTACCTATTCTATACAGACGAACAGGAGTATAGTATAGGTTCTGAACAATATTAAACTGCATAAAGTGGTATTTGTCCCATTTGATAAATTTATAAAGGTGTTTCCAGATAGTGGTCCAGTTCCTGGGACTATCAGATGGTGGAAAGGAGTGGTCTCAGCAATAAACTCTTGGCCCTTCATTGATCGCCATGAAATCATGTAGCGCCCGATAGTAATACGAGATTTTATGTGAGACAGGAGCCTGACGAATGAGAGGGACAATTAAGGTACTTAATGGACTAAGCCATGGACCACTGCCAAAATGTTGCAGAAGCATATGTGAAAGTTGGAAATATCTAAAGCACAGGGAGGCGGGCCAGTGATATTTGATACAGGCATCTTGGAAGGATAACAGTTTTTGATTGAAGGTGAGATTGTCAATCGATCGCACCCCCATACAGGGCCAAAACTTCTTGGAGAAGCTGTCCAGCTATACGGAAATTCGGATTCCCAAACAATGGTTGGGATGTGTCTTTGTATGGACAGACTTTATAAAAAGAGTAGAGTTGCAAGTGAACCCATTGGGACGCTTCCATAGGGGAATCTCATAGGGACGGGGGAAGTTTCTTCTTTGGGAAATAAGGTAGGGAGTGAATATCCAAACCATTATCTGAACACAGAGAACGTTCAATGTCCACCCACTGTGGAATATACTGCCTAGGGGAGTCACTTCCTGGTGTTCCCACCCAGTAGGAAAGCCGAATGAGGTGGAGGGCCAAGTAATACAAGAAAAGGTTTGGAGCCTGCAATCCTCCATCCAATTTAGTGCGCATAAGCTTAGATAACGCTCTGCGTGCTTTCTTACCATGCCATAAAAATGAAGAGAGAAGTCGATGGACCTGATTAAACCATGTTTGGGGAAGGGCCAAATTAAACATGTGGAGCTGGTACGGTACTCTAGGGAGAATATTAATTTTTATGATATTCATAAGGCCCCATAATGTCAGAGAAAGTAAGGACCAACGATCTAGATCCACTTTAAGATGGGTCACTAGGGAATCTAAATGAAAATGATGCATTTTAGAGGGAGAAGTACTAAGATAAATTCCTAAATATTTCAATTTATTTGGCATCCAGATCAAACCAAGATGCACTGTATCAGCTTGGAAGGTAATATTGTTCAGGGGCATATAGATTCTGATCAAAAATTCTGAAGGAATCAACAATATCTCGTGGGGAAGTGAGGAGGGAGCCGGATTCGCTACGGATAGAAGCTACAATTCTATCTGACACTTGGGAACGTAACCGAAGGGCAAGCAGTTTCCCCGCTTTTTCTCCCTGGTCAAAATATTTTACCTTTGAATGAAGCAGGAGATGTTCCGCTTTTTCCCCTAAAATGGTATTATACTGAAATCGGAGATTTTCCAATCATTTCCACTCAGATTGAGGGGGAGGTCTGGGAAATCCGTTCCTCTAGGGCACGTATCTGGGATAACAAGGAGGATAAGCTAGCAGAGGTTTGTTTCTTTCGTGTAGGTGCTAAATGGATCAGCTCCCCTCTACGAGCACATTTCAGGGCTCCCCATAATATATCCAGAGGAGGCATGGAGGGGGAGTTAATCTCCATGAAGGAAGAAATAAAGGATTGAAGGTGTTGTAGTAGGACACCGGATTTAAGTAAGTGGTTGTTTAGGCTCCAGACTTTATCTCTGTTCAGAGAGGGAGTGAGGTGGAGATGCAAAAGGGTAGGGTGGTGGTCCGAAATTACCTTAGCTAAGTAATGACATAATATAATCCCAGGCATGCACTCTGCCCCTATTAAAAAGTAATCAATATGAGAATAGGAATTATGTGGAAGGGAGTAGAAAGAGAAATTCCCGAGTATCAGGATGCAAGGCCCTCCATGGGTCTACCAATTCCGTGGAGTCTATCAATTTCTGGAGAGCCAGTTGACCACGAGAGAGTGCCAAACAGGCCTTGCCAGATCTGTCAAGATCATTGGACTGGACTAAATTCCAATCTCCACTGAGTACAATAGGGTGGGATATCCATGGAGCTAGGACGGACATCAATGTGGTGAAAAAATGTGGATCATCAGCAGTGGGACCGTAAATAGCCCCAAGTATGATTTCCAAGTGGCCCAGTAAAGCCCAGAGAATTATATATCGACCTTGTGGATCTGTAACCTCTTGGAGGAGGTGGAAAGGTACAGTCTGAGCAATTAAGATAGCCACCCCCTTTTTACGGATATCCAAGCCAGCTCCGAATGCATGACCCACCCAGGACCGCCTAAAAAGGAGGACCTGGGATGGGAGTAAGTGGGTTTCCTGCAAGAAGACCACATCTGCCTGTAACGTCTGTAAATGAAGCAAGACCTTAGTCCGTTTAGTAGGGAACTGGACACCTTTAATGTTCCAGGTACAAAACTTATAGATAGTCATTGTGATATAGTAGCTGGAAATCAGAAAGCATGGGTAGGCTGCAGGGAAGTAAACATATAAGTAATATTTGACTGCTCTGACAATATCCATCTCCTGGAAGTGCCTTCCCTCCAGTCCATTCCTCCGGTGGTGCCCACCCCTCCCACCCAAGACCCAACAACCCTCATCCAACCCTCCAACTGTACAACACAACCATAGTAATGGGAGGATCAAGATGACCCCCCCAATTAAGTAATAACCTATACGACCAACAAGAAAAAACTCCAATAACACCAACAATTAGAAGTATCCCAACCCCCGTCCCCATTCTAATCGGTTCGTGAAGGCACCAAAGATCAATGCCATACCTAACCCCATGACCGCTGCCCCGCCCACCCAGTACTAAAACTCCTATAACAGCCTAAGATGAACGATAAATCTGTCTAAACTCGGGTCCTTAGGGAGGAGAACCTCACCCATCCAAAATTACTAGGTACCCAGAGGTGGACCCAACCCTGTATCTACCTTGGGGTACTATACCAGGGTTACCAGTAAGTTATAAGGGTATATAACATTGTTAGTAGCAAACTATAATATGGGAACACAGACAAAAAGCACTGTAGTTCAGTACGTAAGTAAGAGCTGAACGACATGTCTGAAACTGTGTACAAGAGTAACTAGTAAATATCAATTGAACATAAATATGACAAGATAATGAGCTCTAGGGAAACAACAAGAGTTAATGAAAAAACGAAAATGTGTCTTGTGCTCCAAACCTCTAAACAGTCTCGAGCTAATAACCCCCTAAATTACAAATAAGAAATAAATTAACAGTGCAACCAATTGGGGGTTACAGAATCAGTACACAATGTAATACAAGTTGCCATGCAAATCCAAAAGGCATTGGAGCGCAATAGGGGGAAACATATGTAAGAACATGGATGAAAGGAGACCCTGTTGAGGTTCTGCATCTATGTAGTACTAAAAGATTCAGGTCTGCTGATGCAGGAAGGGGCCCACGACAAGTCAAAAAAAAAAAATGTAAACCTTTTTGCTAGTCAATAACTTGAGAACAATTTCTATTGGCTCTGGGTCCTGAAGGTCAGTCGTCACTCCCTTTGAGAAATGCAGGAAAAGCAACAGAGAAAGGCAAAATAAGGGACATCTACTGAAGGAATAACTTGGTATAGGGCTACAGGGTTGAGATCACCCAAAAGTCCATGAAGACATCCCTGGAAATAAAATAAAATTCTTGCCACTTATAACTCTAGTTCCAGAAGAGGCACGTAGAAACCATAAACTGCCATCAGAGTTCCAAATAAATAAACTTCTGGGAAGAAAACCAAGAAGTAGCAATTCAGCAGCCAATGTTGCACTACTTAGGTTAAGTGACAGCTATGTAGTTATGACGTGAAATATGCATCAGCCAGCTTGAAACAAGTCTGGAAGGAGGGACTGAAGCTCCTTGGAGGCATGAGCAGAGTCCTCAAATGTGTGCCAGGTATCCTGCAGACGAACTTGCAACCGGGCAGGATATAACATTCGAAATTTGATCCCAGCTGATATAAGCTTAGAAACAGTTGGGTGAAAAGAAACCCCCTTTTGTCTAACTGTAGCTGGGAGATCTTGTGAAACCTGAAGTTTATAACCTTCCCAGGTGATAGATTGAATGTCCCTGATCTTAGCCAACACATGTTGTTTGTCGAGGCAGTTTAGGAGACGTAAAATGAGGGGCCGAGGAGGTGTGCCAGGTGGAGGTCTAGGGCGCAAGGCCCGATGCACCTGTTCTATCACATATTGTGGCCCATTAGATGATGGTCGGACCAGCTTGTCTAACAACTTTTGGGTGAATATAATAGGCGTGGAACCTTCTGCATCCTCAGGAAGTCCTAAAATCACCAAGTTATTCCACCTACTTCTACCCTCAAGACCTTCTAACTTCAATTCCATCTTGTGCAGGTGCTGGCAGAGTGAAGAGACTTCAGGGTCCAGCTGCTCTCGCCATTTCTCAAAGGATACTGGCCTGGCTTCCACATCACCAACTCTCCGACATGTATCACTAATGTCTTTTCGGATTGAAGTGAGTTCTACAGCAAGGGTGGTGAGTGAGTCCTTAATTGGTAGTAATTCCAGTAAAAATCGTTCCTCCGAGAGCGGAGTAGGCCTTTGTGTCTTAGAAGGAGCCTGACCTAAGACAGTATTGTGGCCTTTAGATTTCTTTGGGACCTTATCTGGAGTCTGAGGAGGTGTATGACGAGGGAGACTTTGACGCATCTCTGCATCCATCTCAAGAGAAAATATCTTAACAGAAAGTACACCTGCATCCACTGGAAACAATAATGCAACTGTAGAAGTAAATATTTAGAAAAAATAGGCTGTGAGCTCTTAAAGAATAAAAGAAAATAGCCCGGGTGAGCAGGAGCAGGCAGGGAGAGCTGTTAGCGCGATCTGTGCATCACGTGACTCCCCACATTTACAATTTATAATAGGAAGAAGAGGGCACAATTTATTTTATTTTATTGAGATATTCAGAAAGACCTTTGAGTCAAATACTCATTTACAAAGGTTCCACGTCATACATTGAACAGAGACAGGGACAATATTTTCACAGGTTGCTATACCATTCATTATCTTTTTTTTTTTTTTAAACATAGTGTACACATTTGTTCAGTGAGAGACATACCCTACCAGGATAACATGATTTACAAGTGGTTCGTGCAGCCATAGGGTAGCAGAGAGGATTCTGAAGGTCTGTTTGTCCAGAAAAAATTAAATATATGACCCTCGTATGCCCCATTGACCTCCCAAGCCAAGAAAATGCAAATCCATCACTGGAGGGAGGCCTGTGAACTGTCCCATATAAGGATGGACAGCAGGGTTGGCAGACCAACAAAGAGAATTCCCTGCAGTGCAGTCTTCAGGGGAATTGCTACCAGAGTCTTTTATTTATTTAGCTTTTGTTTACCGGGTAAGTACACTAGACAAAACCTGCCTTATTTTCAGGCACGACCCAGGACAGTACAGTTCAGGTAAACAACAATACAGTGATTGAAAACAGAAAAGGGGGGGCACAACTGCAACCATCAGGATGAACTGGCTTGACAAAAAAACTCAATTTATGGTCCCTGCGAAAAGAATGAGTTTATTTTTTTATTGTTTTTTTGACCTGGTAAGCCCACTGAGCCTAGAAGTTCCTTTTTCAGGGGAAGGGGATACAGGTGGTAAGCAACTGAAAGTGAACCAGATTAAGCTGATGGTGGTGTTTTTAGTGAATTTGTGTATTTGATAACTGAGTAAGTGCACTGGTCCCAGGGACTGTTTTCAGGCATGACCCGGGCCATCTAGAGTCACATAGAACTACATGTTTGAGCAAGAGAGAGCCAGTAGTAGTCTTAGTAGGTTAAATGCATGGAATCAGAGATAAAAACAGCACAATCAAGTCTAAATGGAATTGCCAGCCCAGTAGCACGGAGGGTTGAGGTGCTGGACGCCAAGCCGGTGACCTGGGAGCAGGCTCGGTCCGAGAGGGGTGGAGAGGATTTAGCATCTGGAGGACTAGTCAAGGGGGGAGGCACTGATAAGCAGCAGGAAAATCCCAGCCTCTCCCTACAAAACAGGGTACAGGGGTGGAGAGGATTTAGCATCCGGAGGACTAGTCAAGGGGGGAGGCACTCATAAGCAGCAGGAAAATTCCAGCCTCTCCCTACAAAACAGGGTACTAAATGAGAAAAAGACAGAGGTCAAAAGATCAGTGGGGGATGCTGCAAAAGAAGGTAAAGCCATCAAAAAATGGAGAGCAATGAGTACCAATGCCCGTAGTCTGAGTAACAAGCTTCCTGAATTAGTGGCCTTGATGGAGGAGGAACATCTGGATATCGTGGCAGTCATAGAAACATGGTACACACAAAACCATGACTGGGGCGTAAACATACCAGGATACACTATCTACAGGAGGGACAGGGAGGGTAAAAGAGGAGGAGGAGTAGCTCTTTACATAAGGGAAGGAATCAAAGCAACAGAGCAAAAGGAAAAACAGGGAGGAGAAGAAGCACTGTGGGTAAATTTGGAGACCGGCAATGGCACCACAATCCGCACAGGCGATGTATACAGACCCCCTTCTCGGGGGAGGAAATGGACAAGGAAATAATAGAAAGAATACTTAGAATGGCAGAAAAAGGGGAGATATTGCTGATGGGTGATCTGAATATGCCAGATGTTAACTGGAGTGCAGTTGCAGCAGCCACTTCAAAGAGTGGGGTTATTCTAGATGCCCTACAGGGGGCATGCCTTAGACAACTAGTATTGGAGCCAACTTGAGAGGGAGCAATCTTAGACCTGGTTCTCTCAAATGGAGATGAAGAGAGGATCACAGATGTAGAAGTGGGTAGCCATCTGGGAACTAGCGACCATCGAACAGTATAGTTCACAATAAACACAGCAATAGAGTCAAGCCCTACAAAGGCAAAAGTACTGGACTTTAGGAGGGCTGACTTTGCCAAAATGGGTGAGTGCCTAAGGAATGCACTAGCAAATGGGCAGGAAGGAGGGTGGAAGAACAATGGGGAATAATAAAAACTGCCATCATAGAGGTAATAAGCCTTTGTGTGAAGCAAATAAACAAAATGAAACGATGTAAGAAACCACTATGGTTCTCAAAGAAAGTGGCAGTGAAGGTTCAAGAGAAAAATAAAGCATTCAAGAAGTACAAGGAATCACAGAAGGAGCAGGACAGAGAACTGTATCAGTTAAAGCAAAAGGAAGCTGGGAAGGCAGTCAGAACAGCAAAGGCCCAAACCAAGGAAAAGATAGCCAACTCAGTTAAGAAGGGGGCTAAAACCTTTTATAGGTACATCAGGAGCCAAGGAGGACCAAGGAGGGTTAGTGAGGCTTAATAAAGGGAGGGAGGGTGGGCAGAGGGTGACTGGAAAAGGCAGAGATACTAAACAAATATTTTGCTCAGTATTTACAAAGGAAGTGGGGCGTTACCTAAAACAAACAGTAGAAACACTCTGGATACAGAAGTTGATACCAGCCCATTTACAGAAGAAAGGGTTCTGAAAGAACTCTTAAAACTGAAGGTGGACAAAGCAATGGGGCCTGATGGGATTCATCCCAGAATTCTAAAGAACTAAGGGTAGAATTAGTGACACCACTGACTACCCTCTTTAACAAATCATGGGAGGATGGGTGGTACCGAGGACTGGAGAAGGGCAGATGTGATCCCTTCACAAAAGTGGGAGCAAGGCAGAAGCAGAAAACTACAGACCTGTTAGTTTAACCTCAGTGGTAGGGAAATGATGGAATCACTTCTGAAGGAAAGATTTGTTGAGTATCTAGAGGCCAGAGAGGCACAGGACCCAAGGCAGCATGGATTCACAGCGGAAGGTCATGCCAGACAAATCTGATAGATTTCTTTGATTGGGTGACCAAAGTAGTAGATCAGGGAGGGCTGTGGACATGGCCTACCTAGACTTTAGCAAGGCATTTGACACAGTCCCACACAAAAGATTAATATACAAGTTAGCCAGCCTGGGAGTGGGTCCCAAGATGACAGCCTGGGTAAAGAATGGCCAGAGAATAGGACACAGAGAGTAATAGTAAATGGAGTCCACTCTGAAGAAAGGGGGGTTACTAGTGGGGTACCGCAGGGTTCAGTATTAGGACCGGTCCTCTTCAATGTTTTTATAAGTGATATTGCAGAGGGACTGGAAGGAAAAGTATGTCTCTTTGCAGATGACACAAAGATCTGCAACAGAGTTGATGCACAAGGTGGGGTGGAAAGGATGAGCAGGGACTTGGCAAGGTTAGAGGAATGGTCAAATGTATGGCAGCTTAGATTCAATGCTAAGAAGTGCAAGGTAATGCACCTGGGAAACAAAACCCAGGGGAAGAGTACACAATGGGGGGTGAGATACTAACAGCAACAAAAATGGAAAGGGACCTGGGGGTAGTCATATCAGATGACCTAAAGGTGGGCAAGCAATGTGAGAGGGCAGCAAGGAGGGCTGGGGGATACTGGGATGCATAGGGAGAGGCATCACCAGTAGAAACAGGAAGTTATTATCTCTGTACAGACAGTTGGTGAGACCCCATCTGAGTACCTGTGCAGTTCTGGAGACCCAGTCCCGCAAAGACATAGACAGGATGGAAGCTGTCCAGAGGAGGGCAACTAAAATGGTACAGGGTCTGCACGGAAGACATATGAAGAGAGACTTAAGGAGCTTAATATGTATAGCCTCGAGGAAAGGAGGGAGAGGGGGGACATGATAGAAACTTTCAAGTACCTCAAGGGAATCAACAAAGTCCAAGAGGGTAGCATCTTTCAAAAAAAAAAAGAGGTGTGCAAGAACAAGGGGCACAATTTGAAGATAGAAGGGGCAGCTCAGAGGTAATTTAAGGAAGTATTTTTTCACAGAGAGGGTTGTGGATGCATGGAACGGCCTTCTGGAGGAGATTGTGGAGTCAAAAACAGTGGTGGAATTCAAGCATGCATGGGACAGTCATAAGGCAATTCTAGGGGGTGGGGGTAGGAAGAAGTAGGCTGCTGGTTAACTAGGATCTGCAGCTTATCCATTAGGTAGGGAAATGGGCAGACTGGGTGGGCCAAGCGGTCCTTATCTGCCGTCAAAATCTATGTTTCTATGACTACTCTCCTTTCCTGGGGTGGGTTCTAGGGGATTTCCCCTCTGGTGGTGGCTCCTGGCACCAGCTGGTGGACACCTCATGAGAGGATAGCCAATGGGGACTGGTGTTGGCAGGCATCTGTGGGAGGGGCCGGGAGCATCCCCTCAGTGTACTGACAGCATTGCACGTCCACACCAGAGGGAAGAGCCAGAAGGAAAAGGGCCTTACCCCTGGTAGGCGAAGGTGCGTCCAGGGGCTACATTCCCACACTGGGTCCTCTTTGCCCATCTCCGTGCTCTACTTAGCCTGGCCACTCTATCAGACTATAGATAGAACACCAGTAGGAGTCTTTTTAAAACTTTATTTAACCAGGCAAGTCACCATTGAGCAAGCTCATTTTCAAGGTGGTCCTGGAGAGAGCAAGTATACAACAAAAAAGGAATACACAGTACAGGTGCATTGGTTCTGTATAAAAAGGGTGTGCACACTTATCAGTTTTATCTTCGTAAAAGCTGATGACTTGGTGAAACATTAGAGGTTTTATCTGTAGGCTACTGTAACGGCCATGCAGGCTGCATTTCAATTTGTTCCAGTGTGGTGATGCACTTTGTCAAACATATTTTGTGGTGGACAGTGCAACTGTGTGACTGGAGTGCCATGACTGCTCTTGTTCTATGTACAAAATGCTGCTGCCTGGTTCTTTTTTTTTTTCAGATTATAGTTTATCACTTTTGTTTGCCGACCCCATCTCCGGCTTCTCTAGAAGTCACTATGTGCTCGGTCTGTCCTCTGGCACAGGACATTCAGAGATGCCCAGTCTCCGATGTGGGGGGGGGACCGGGCTGGCATTCAGCCACACTCGGGGTGTTTTCTGCTTTTTGCTCCTTAGGGCCAATAGTGTATACAAGGAAGCATTTTGCACACTCCACCTCCACAGAGACGCCCTCTGGCGTCCTGCGGGTGGGATCCATTTCCCTTGCATCCCGCTGCATTTCCACCTGGATTCCTCTAGGTGGTGGCCACCAAGTGGAATGTGTTTACTCCCTCCTGGAAAAAGGAGAGCTGTCCTTGGGATGCACAATACCCCTTCCCCCAGCCAGCCCGTGAGCGACCCGCATCCGTTGCTAAATCTGGGTTGACCAGCGTAGCAGGCAGTAACTCTGTCACTGTGCTGCTGGGCCTACTGCTTGCATTCTTGCATCAAGAAGCATGATTGAATTACTGTACTCCTTAGAGAGCTGCACTGCCTGTCTACCCCATAGCAACATAGTATTTTAAGGTCAGAAGGGACTTTAGGTCCAGGAAATCCACCTTCTTTCTGCTTTGTAAGCAGGATCCAACAGGTGTGCTATGTAGATATGTACTAATTTATATAATCTCCACTGACCCTACCACCCAGGGTACCCTGTGGTTCCCCTGGTAAGTAGAAATTTGTCCAGGCTTACTTTAAAGGCTTTTACTGTCCCTCTGAACCCCCTACAAAATTCAGCTGAAAATTGCCCCTTTAGTTTAAAAAAAATGCTAATTGCATACCAGCTCCATGATGTGTGGCTGCAGGTCTGGAATGGTCTCCACAGCAGGCAGTGGGGGCAGCGTTAAGAGGCCCAAATGTATGTGGGGTGCTGTAGGGCACAGGTAGATGATAAAAATAACAGGCAAACAAAAAAAATGCAAATAAGCCTTGCTCTCCCCTGATCTCAGCTCTTCATACATCCCACTCCTCTGCTCTTTGTTAGTTGTTTAACCAGATGAGACACACTAAGCTGAAAGCTTTTTTACAGGTGCAACCCGGGAGCACAGGGAAGTTAAGTGACTTGCTCAGGGTCACACAATATGCAAGTGGAAGCTGTGGGATTCAAACCCAGGTCTGGTCTGCTGGATGTCACCAGATTTGCAGCTCAGAGCCTTAAACCACTGCGCTATATTGTCTCCCAAAGGCCTTTAGTACAGGCCTCCTCAATATGATGGTAGAGCCTTTACTTCTGCTGCACCTGCCATGCAGGATTCTCTACTAATCTCTCTTTATCCGATTACATCACCTTCCCTTTTTATATTTCAACTTAAAACATATATTTCTCCACTGCTTTCAGCTGTTGACATTTCTCTCCAATTGAAATTTCTGCCATTGTATTCATTGTACTGACTGACTTGAATGGCTGACTGACTTGACTGATTATCGTTTTGTTCTTCCTGGAAATGGTACTACCCAAGTTTTACTTACTGAACAGTGAAGCACGTTAGAAGTGACGTGAGGAAATACTGTTTTACAGAAAGGGTGGTGGAGCCGTGGAACGGGCTATCAGCTGAAGTGGTGGGTGCAAAAATCAATAGTGGTTTTAATCATGGCTGGGACAGAATGAAGGGTATAGTGGTTGCTCAAGGCCTCAGAATCAGAAAGGAGAATGGTGGGGGTGAGTTAGGACACTGGAGAACCAGTAGGCTTCAGGGCTAAATAGGGAATTTGGGCAGACTGAATGGACCTTTGGACTTTTTCTGCCGTCATTGTCTGCGTTTCTGTGTTTCTAATGTAAATTGTCCTATGTTCTGTTATTTGTTTTGTTTTTAATGATGCACTTTTATATCAACTTTTACTGTACTTCCTGGTTCCACTGTGTGACGATTTGAGATAGGATTTGTATGAAACACTCTACACCAAAATAGATTGCATTGTATTGTGAGTAAGGTGGCCTTCCAGTGAGATGGAATGAAGCCCAACACAGTGGTAGTCTAGCTGGTTGGTCAGGTTCCAAGTCATTTAGTCTTGTTCCAACTGAGAGTTAAAGGAGGCTTCCTGTGTGTGGAACCCTCGTGCTGGATTAGTCCCATGACCACAGCTTCAGAATTAGTTTACCGGTCAAGCCAATCTAGGATCTATTTGCCAGACAAATGGATCTGGAGTCAGTTTACTGTGAGAATATTTTATTTAAAGAGACCAATATTTTTTTCTTGACTGTAACCACCTTTAGCATAGATTGTCTGTTCTAACTACATACTGCCATGGATCTCCACTCTGGTGACTGACACAAACTGATCCCAGATCAGTTACAATGCATAACTGATTCTTGATCAGAGGCTGGTGTCCCTCCTGGAGGCCAAGGGACTACAGGACAGCAGACAGCATGGCTTCATAAGTGACAGATCCTACCAAACCAACCTGGTGAATTTCTGTGACTGGGTAACTAGGCAGTTGGACAGGGGCCATGCAGTGGATGTCCTCTACCTGCACTTCAGTAAGGCATTCAACTCAGTGCCACATGGGAGGCTGGGAAGTAAGTTAGAAGGCACACGGGTGGGTGCAAAGCTGGTGAGATGGATAGGGAACTGGCTTCAGGGAAGGCAACAGAGGGTGGTGGTGGGTGGGGAGCTCTCATCCCCAAGGGTAGTGATGAGTGGTGTTCCGCAGGGCTTGGTGTTGGGACCAGTATTGTTTGGGATATTCATTGCAGACATATCATTGGGCATAAAGTGCAAGACCCATCTGTTTGCTGATGACACCAAGATGGGAGCGGTGGTGGATGACCTAGGGGGATGGCAGGGGTTGCAGGATGATCTGGCAAAGCTTGAAACCTGGTCAGACACCTGGCAACTGGGGTTCAATGCAAAAAGTGCAAGGTGCTGCATTTTGGGGTGAAAACCCCAAGGAGGAGTTACCAGCTGGGGGGAGTGTAGCTAGCTGAGAAAGAGGAGGAGAAGGATCGAGGGAGTGCTCATTACCATGTCAATGAACAACTCGGCACAATGTAGGAAGGCAGCTGCAAAGGCCAATACATACTAGGTTGCATTGCAAGAGGTATACCCTTGAGGAGGGGGGAGGTGATTCTGCCACTGTACAGGTCATTAGTTAGACCGCACCTGGAGTACTGCATGCAGTACTGGCACTCATATCTGAAGAGGGACATTAAGTTACTGGAGGGGGTGCAGCGCAGGGTGACAAAGATGATCAAGGGGCTGGGGGACTTACCATACGAGAGGAGGCAGAGGGAGTTGAACATGTATTCGCTGGAGGAGAGGAGGGATGGGGGATATGATTGAAACCTTCAAATACGTGAAAGGAATAAACAAGACAGGTACGGAGCGGCTGTTCAAAGTAAGGAAGGGGAGGGACACCCGGGACCATGATATGAGACTGGAGGGGGGAAGGTTCAGGAGGGAGGTGAGGAGACACTTTTTTTTTTTTACAGAGAGGGTGGTGGCTGGGTGGAATGCGTTACCGGCAGAAGTGGTATCCAGTAGAATAGTGGACTGCTTCAAAAGGGCTGGGACAGGGCAAGGGAGGTCAAGGAGGGAAGGGTGGAGGGAGGGGCAGCTGCAGAATAGGGCTGCTAGCTGCACATTCAAGCAGACTTGATAGACCACTTGGCCTTTATCTGCTGGCAAATTTCGTATGTTCGTATGGATCAGTCCAGCTGGTAAAGTGATCCTGAATCACTTCAACTGGTAAAGTGATCCTGGATCAGTTCAGCTGGTGACATGATCCTGGATCAATTTGGCTTTTAAAATACACTTGTTTCAAAGCTGTACAAATGTTATGGAAGGATAGCGGATCTGTTGTGACTAGATCTGCCAGTGCTGGATTCGGACTGGATCTGCCAGTGTTGGATTCTTACCCCAGCCAAGGACAGTGGGCCTGTTGTGACTGAATCTGCCAGTGCCGGAATCTGATCCCAGGCAAAAATAGTGGGCCTGGCTGTGTCGTATTCTTTGACCTGACAGCTGAATGGCCAAACTGTTTGAGAGGAACAGAGACTGGAAGCAAAGAACAGTGTTTCCCCAAAGGTAATGCTGCACCACCTTGAGAAGCAGACCCTTTAAGAAGTCATTTAGACTACTCTAGGAGTGATGACAGAGATAAGGTCATGCATAAGACTTAGAGCGCTATCTACAGAGCTCTGTGCACTCCCACATGAGTGCAAAGGATGGCCCAGTATGCCCAGAGGCTGCTCATTACAGATGGAACACCTCTTCGCATTCACAAACCCAACCCCCCAGACATACCCATGGATGGTGACACTGGCCAGAACTGTGGATCAACAGGACGGTCAATCAGAGGCAACCAGGACGTGTGGTCAGACACTGCAGCCATCCATAGAATGGGTTGTATGCTACAGACATTTCTGAGAAGGAGCACAGGCTACATCAGGAGGACCCATCCCATAATTCCTCTGCACCCCCAGACATGCAGCTTCTGTATCATTTTGGCCAATGAGCCCACCCACTCTCTGATATAGCAGGAGGCACAGTAGCAGAACTTTGTTTTTTTATTACACATTTTCAAATACTTGAAATACCCAAACTTCCTATTGGAAGTCCACTTTATTTTTTTTTTATTTTAATCTTTGGTAATCGGGTAAGGCCCACTAGGCACAAGTCCCTGTTTTCAGGGGTGACCTGGGAGCACTGGGCAGTTAAGTGACTTGCTCAGAGTCACACAGTATGCAAGTGGAGGTTGTGAGAACCAAACCCAGGTCTGGTCTGCTGAATGTATCAAGCTCATTCACACCTCGTTTCTCTAACCTCTAGGCTATACTGCCAGCCATCTTTCTAGATCTGGCTGCCCTAGACTTCCCCTTGTGTCTGCAGATGGCAGAGTCTAGGAACTGTGAACGCCAGAAAACCTGAAGTGCCATCTGGGCACAGCTGCATAGTCCAGCAACACGCAAATCATGCGTATGTCATCGCACGCTGTGAATCGGGCCCTATATCATTACTGGATAATAAATAAGAATAAATACAAATTGTCCTTAATGTTGTAAATATTATGCTTTTGGGAGTGAGGGCAGTAAATTATATAAAAACTGCAAAATCGCAGAGGAAATAGTAAATACAGCAATAAACGGTTGATAAATTTAAAGCAATTTTATGATTTTCCGCAAAATATTTCCAGTTGGCTTTGGCAGAACTCAGTTGCAGCCAGCCTGTCCCAGTCTTTCCTCAGTTTTGGATTCCACACCTGAGGAAAGACTGGGATAGGCTGGAGACAGTGCAGGGGGGGCCACCAAAATGATCTAGGGTGCAAAAGGGCAGGACATAGGAGGAAAGGCGGCAGACCTGAACATGTACATGCTGGAGGTCAGGAGGGGGAAGAGGGATGTGATGTATACTAATACCACCATCAAGACCATGCTTACAGTTGTAAGAGTGGTCTCACATGCATTCTTAGGATTAGAGAACCATGAAATGAAGGTGAATGGTTCTGTTACCCTAAGAATGTAAGTGAGACATTGCCGGCCTAGTGGCATGGAGGGCTGAGCCACTGGACACCTTACCTTCCATGCTAGTGACCCAGGTTCGGAAATGAGCCCGAGTCGCTGGGAGCCAACCCAGGGGGGGAGCGAGGAGCTAGATTGAGCTGCTGCGAGACAGCTCTCCTGTGCTGGGGAGGGACATGGGTTTCCCTGGCTCTTGGCTGCCACCCAGTGGAGGCTAGGTGGCAGCGCCAATAAAGGAGCCAGGCATTAGGCTGGGTGGGAGGAAGGGATCATCACTGAAACCACAGAGCGCATGTGTGACCATGTTCTGGGGGCCTGGGATAATTGGGGGGGGAATGGAAAATAGCACACCAGGGCAGGCTCAGTGAGGCCCCGTGAGTACGGCAGATTAAGATCCTCTGTGGGAGGACCGCAGCTTGCCTGCCCCAGAGCCCCAACAGTAAAAAAAAAAAAGCTATATAGAGGGAAAAAAAAGAATGTGAGACCACTCTTTCAACTGTAAGAATGGTCTTGGTAGTGGTATTACTATATTATTTATCAAGCTCGATCAGTAATATATTAATGTTTTAAAAACCTTCCCCAAATGGGCCCGTTTCTAGGGCAGCTGCATGTGAGTCACTTGTCACAGAATAAGAGTATCTCACGCACAGAGGAAAGTAGCAGTTTGATTAGTCGGGAGCACTTCCTCAATCTATAATTGAGACACACAAGTTCCTAAGGAGGTGCCGGCCCATTGGCACTGAGGGTTGAGGTGCTGGACACCTTACCTATCGCTACGCCGGTGACCCAGGTTCAGGAATGACCTCAGGTCATCAGGGTGCCAGCACATGGAGGGAGGGAGGAGCAGGATTGAGCAAGCCGATAGAAACTCTCCTCTCCCGGGGGTGGGTTGTTGCCTTCCCCATAGTTCCGCTCCCACCGGGTGGAGGTCCGGTGGGTAGTGTAGGTGGGAGGGGGGCGGCATCGTTATGGGTGGGTGGAAGGGGCTGAGCTGGCACCACAGTGTGTGCGCGTGTATCCACATGCATGCACAGCCGTGTGCCAGGGTCTCGGGCTGGGAACGGGGAGAAAAACCTACAAAAATCATGAAAAAATCTATATAGAAAAAAGTTTCTAAGGGGAAACAAGGTCAGTAATGAGAACCTGTCCACTGAACAGATGAGTAGTGATGAAAGGGCATGGGTGGAGAAAGGCTAGGGAGAAATTTAAGAGGGACGTTAGGAAGGTCTTCTTTACCAAAAGGGTTGTGGATCAGCGAAACAGGCTGCCAAAAGAGGAGGTGGAGGCAGGGACTATAAATGGATTCAAAGCCTGGTGGAATTGATGTGGCACCGATGGCGAGGTAAGGAGGCTGGGAGAAAGTGGGGAAGGGTCTGGGAAAATGAAGGGGTGATTAAAGAGTTAAATACTATTTAGCAGGCAGTCATGGGGTAACAGGTAGGAATTGTGGCCAGACTGAATGAACTTGGAGTCTTCATCTGCTGCCACTTTGTTTTTGGAATTCCCCATTCTGGTAAATCTGAATTTCTAGACATTCCACATTTTGTAACTGAAGATAAGGAGCTCGGGCAGGCTGGATGGACCTTTGCTCTTTTCTGCCGTCATTGTCTGTGTTTCTAAGATACTGTATGTTGCACAACAACAGGCTCCCAGCCCTTTAGACTTTTGTTCTGCCTTGTGGTTGCAATCCTCTGATTCTGATATCAGAATCATTTCCATGGCAACAGGTTATGATGTCACAGCAGATGATTATGGTTTCAAGGCAGGAAAAGCAACTGGAACAGAGAAAGTCAAAGACAGAGGATAATCTATGGTCTTTGGTTAATAACCACACTGTAAACACATCAAGAGGTTGCTGTGACATTGTAAACCTCGAGAGCGCAGCTCGAGAGGTTTTCAGAATTCATGGCAACCTCAAGAAGTGTTTTCAGCGCGGTTGCTAATCAATGACCATACATTATATTTTATAATGTATGGGCTACCAAGATTGTGTAATCATGGATTGAATTACTTTACTGAATTACTTTACAGAACATTGATTGTTGTGAGCATTCTGTTTTGTTAGAACATTAATTGTTGTGAGAATTCTGTTTTGTTAGAACATTGATTGTTGTGAGCATTCCGTTTTGTTATACTATTGATGTGACATACTTAAGAAGGGTTAACAACAGAGTGATGTCATAACAAGGTTGTAATCTGCTTGATTTCAGTTAATAATAAGGGCTCCCCATACATTATAACTTGATTTTCTGCAAATGTTTGTAATAGTAAGGAATGGAATGTCCTTGGCAAGGTGGTGCTGAGGGTTGAGGTGCTGGATGCCACACCTCACTCCACGCTGGCGACTCATGTATGGGAAGGAGCACAGGCTGCCAGGGTTTGGCTGGGAGTGGAAGAGTACTGAGCATCCAAGAGACTGCTCTTCTCTCCTGGTGATGGAGGACTGCTGGTTCCACCAAACAACTGTCACCAGATGGAGGCCTGGTGGCGGTGCAGGTCAAAGAGCGGCAGACAGTGGGTGGTGCTGCAGGACTCCGCAGTGCGCACGTGTCCCCACTTGTGCACACTGATAAGCATGCTGCAGTGAGGGGAAAGCCAAAAACTAGTGGAAATTGGTGGTTTGTAGGCTTACATGATGCCCTGCGTGCTGGTCCCTCACCCGCCTCACCAACAGGACCCAAACTGGATGTGTGTCTTTGAGGGTGGGGAGGAAGATGGCCCTCCTGACCCTGCCACAGTGGGGGGAGATTTGTAGGGGTATCTGGCTTGCCTGGTAAGTCCTGGGTAGAAGGGGATGGTGGGGGGTGGCAGGGCAAGGGCTGACAAGAGCCAGCTTGACTCGGCCACAAGGAGCATAAAAATCTCCATATAAAAAGAATAGAATGTTCGGAAATTCAAATATGTATAAAATTTTACGAGATCAGAGATCAGAGATCTGTCGATGCCAGCTGTCTGTGTTTTGGATAAAATTTGAAAATCACATTAAGTATGGGAGGACAACCAGGTCAAACAAGAAGAGACTTTAAACTATGCATGGGAAGTAGAGTACAAATGTTCCCCTAGAACTGTGTGTGACTGCTCCCCCAGGTATCCAGAGTCAACATTGCCTCTACCAGTCCTGAGAAGGACACCTCTGACCATGGGTGGGCAATATCTGCCCTGACAAAGGTTCTTGTGTGGACCTGGATCCCC
This sequence comes from Neoceratodus forsteri, assembly GCA_016271365.2. Taxonomy (NCBI): domain Eukaryota; kingdom Metazoa; phylum Chordata; order Ceratodontiformes; family Ceratodontidae; genus Neoceratodus; species Neoceratodus forsteri. Next base: position 35,347,577 of record JADMNL010000036.1, on the reverse strand, counting down.
CAATATACCAGTTAGTTAAGAAGAGAGGTGCTCTTGGCAGATCCTACCCTTACCTCTGTGGTGGGAACATCAATGCTTGTTGCCCACTACCCCACACTGTCTCCCCAGAAAGCCTTCTATGGTGGCATTCTCCTCCCTGACACAATGGCTCGTTTATTGCCTCCTTTACTGCTGGCTCATATGCCAGCCAAGTCTGTAGATGAGACCCGCCATTTCTGGCATTGCCTCCCACTGTTGGCTGTTAATGCCTGCCAACTCTACTGAACACAAGGCCTACCTTTTCCAGCATGGCTCCCACTGTTGGCTGTTAATGCCTGCCAACTCTACTGAACACAAGGCCTACCTTTTCCAGCATGGCTCCCACTGTTGGCTGTTAATGCCTGCCAACTCTACTGAACACAAGGCCTACCTTTTCCAGCATGGCTCCCACTGTTGGCTGTTAATGCCTGCCAACTCTACTGAACACAAGGCCTACCTTTTCCAGCATGGCTCCCACTGTTGGCTGTTAATGCCTGCCAACTCTACTGAACACAAGGCCTACCTTTTCCAGCATGGCTCCCACTGTTGGCTGTTAATTCCTGCCAACTCTACTGAACACAAGGCCTACCTTTTCCAGCATGGCTCCCACTGTTGGTTGATGTGGCAGCTGAGTTTGACAGGCTCTCTGGGGATGTCCTGTTGCTGGCCTTAACCCCCTTACTACTTGCTGATGTGCTTGCTGGTTCCACCTGGGCCCACCTCTTCTAGACCAGCACCCTTGCTGTGGGTTGATATGCCAGTTGAGTTTGCTGGGCTGTAGAGGTGACTAGTGGCAAGCCAATCCCTTGCCACCAGCTGATATGAGAGCTGAGTCGACCCGGGTTAGGGGCGCTCAATTGTAGAAAATGCTCTACTATTCTTCTTGGGGCCAGCACTCATGGGCTTGACTGCTTTGCCTTTGGTCAAACCCCCTGCTGGTACTTATGAAATTTCTATTGACAAAGGGCTGTACGTTCAGCATGAAACGTTGGTGACCACAAGTATTGGGTTTGTGCTGCATCTCATAATAAACCCCTTTTAGTCATACAACTTGTGAGTGCGTATGGTCTTTTCCTCGGTGCCTGACTTACTTGTCAGTGTGACGCACACCCCAGCCAAGCACTTAATGACGTCCTGCCCATCCCTATGCTGTGATGCCTGAGCTACTACCTGTCTGTCCACAAGTGGCAGTGACATAGCATGGTATGACAGCCCTCCCTCCATGGAGGAGAAAGAGGAGGAGGTTGTGCGCATCCCCTGGTATGCTCAATCCTCCCCCAAGTGACCCAGGTTCATTTCTGAACCTGGGTCACCAGCATCGCAAACAGTAGCGCTACCTCAGCATTGATGGGCCAGCTGTATATGTAAGCAATAACCCACAACAGCATATACATTTCTAGAGAATTAATGCACACCTCAGGTAACCATGCGACTGTAAACATATCTGGGACGTACATTAATTCTCAACAAACCCATGCCCTGGAATGTGTTATTGTGCTTATAAAATGGGGCGTTATTTTTTTTATGGAACAAGGTTTTATTTTCCAGTAGTTAGGCTGTTGCTAGGTAGAACATGTGAGTTTGGTAGCAAAGGCCATGTGCCTTTGAATGACCCCAGGAGTAGAATTGTTTTGAAGAAACCTATGCCCTGTTCTGGGTTTTTGTGTTTAAAAGGTGGAAACTATTTTGTTTCATTTAATGGGAAAAGGTTTTATTTCAATTTAGTTAAGTTGTTGCTAGGTAGATTAGGGAATGTTAGTTACAAACTGTTCATATACCAGAGATGAATGAATGGTTAGGTGATGTGTTTAGGCCAGTGAAGTTGCTGGGATTTGGAAGGATTCTGAAGAGCCCATTTTATAAAAAGCATTAATGTGATTTTCTTACTGCAGCTGACAGGCCCAGATTGCAGACAGTGGCCTACAGCTACTGTTGTCAGTTACACGCATCATAGCAAAACTGGCAAATTGATGGCAGCAGGGTGTGGTTGCTGTTGCCAGTAGCAAACAATATTAAGAGACCGAGAAAAAAACAGACTGATGGCAGCAGCTGCCCGCTGCCGTGTTGTCAATTACATAATTCATCACAAAACACAGACTGATGGCAGCAGCCTGTTGCACCTGTTGGTGACAACAGACGTTTTTGTGTTATACTTTCTTCAATGTGAGTCAATCTCCTACAACGTTCACGTACACAAGTACCATCAAGTACAGCAAAGATACATCAGTTTTCATAGTAACATGCCGTGTGTAATTCAGAAAGACATAACATGTAACTAACACTGAAACTATGGAGGAAATATTAACATCTTTTGAACAATATACTCAAAAAAGGTAGAAAGAGAGGGGGACTGCTTGGGAAATGGCCGATGTCCACCATGCTCCCACTTGCAGTGTGGCCCGATGCATTGATATGCTTCTGGCCTTCGCCAGGGGGCCAGCAACTGCCAAGTTGCGAACCCTCCTCCCTCCCAGGAGAAGACGAGCAGTCATTGAACGTTCAAGCCATCTCTCCCCTCCCCGGCAGCCAGTGACATTTTCTGTTGATATCAGTCATATGTTCGGTAAGACTGGAGCAGCTATTCATAAATATTGGAATGTTTTGACAGCGGATAACACTCTTAGACAGGAATTGGGACCCTCAGTGAGGGTAACATTTAGGACTACTAAAATAAAGGACAGAATTGTACACAGTCATTACATTCTGTATTTTTGAATATTACAGTATGCATGTAATGCTCATGTTTTCTTCTATCCATCTTTCAAGGTCCAAGGTGCAGCTACAAGCAAAAGGAAAAGGCTATCCAGTGAAGATATTATTAAAATGATGCTATGAGGTGACATAGTGAATCCCACCATGCTCAAAATAAATTCTGTAGAACTAGGTCGCGGCACCCTGTGTAAAGAATGGTAATCTCGGACCTATGTTTACCCAGATATTGGGACATTGTGACTTCATCTCTCTCGAAGTCCAACACATTTATTCCTATAGACGCCATATGGCGTTGGCACCATCCATTGCCAGATCCGACCCAAAATGGCCACCGGGAGCAACTGATAAGGGCATACACAGCTGTTTGACCATCATTATGAAATAATATGTATATAATGTAGCAACAACCAGACTAATAGCTTTTCTAACTTTTGAAATTATACCTCTGTTTTTGTATATTGGCACCGTAGTCTCTTGAACAGCTCTTAGAGTTACGCACTTAGCATGTGGATATGTGGTAACCATTCGCAATGGCATACTATTTAAAGAGTGCAAATCTGCACTTTAGTCACACCCCCTGTCGAAGCTCAGGACATGCAGAACGCAGGGACAATAAGGAGGCAGAAGGTCTAGAGACTTTGTTGGCATTTCAATCCACAATTTATATCTGCTCAGTAATATTTTACAGGGAATGAATTTTGCACTTCACTGTTCAGCACTTTATTATTAGTACTTTAAGGAGAACGTGGACTTGTGATGTCATGTAGCTTCTTTCTATAAAATGCCTTTAGTGGCATAGCTACAATGCAGTGAAGCTATAGCAAGTCACGCTTCATATACAGGTGCTTGAGTAAAACAGTTTACAAGCTTCTATTAACAAACACTTCTGTCTGTTGTGTCGAGTATCAGTTTATTGGTGTGCAAGATGACAAAGTTTCTGTGTGTAACTAAGTACAGGGAATCTCTCCCTGTCTTGTATTATGGTTCACAGAAGGGTCTCTTGGCATGGAAGGACAGAAGGCCATAATCCAGCAGGCCTAGACAGACTTGATTTTTTCCAGTACTCCTTCCAGCTGTGGAAGTTCACATGTGTCAGTGTCCTATTGGGGGGGGGGGTGCTGGACAGCACATTGTCACCAATGCCACTTAAAGGGCCACCACCAGAAGTTGCTGAGTAGAATGCTGCTCTATCCTCCCCACTTCCCCTTCTCCTGTCATCGAAGCACAAATCTAGGTCACCAATGATAATCATATGCCCACTGCTGTGTGCCACGAGCAGGCTTTCAGTTTTCGGTTTCTGTACATTTCACACACTGATGCATTGTCAGAGCCAGGATTGTACAATGGGGAGTGTTGGGGCGGTGTGCATACTTGAGATGTAATCTTGTTTATGTTGTTATCCCATTGTCTGCTATTATCTTTTTCATTAAATTTTTGACAGAAAACACAAATGTAATCTCAAGTTTTGAATATATTATTTTCCTACACTCAAATCAGACTTCTTCAATGAAGTAACATGCAACAGCAGCAAGAAACTTACAATGGGGGGGTGGCTACACCCTTTGCCCCCCCCCCGATCCACCACTGCACTGATGCAAAACCCTGTTTTTGTGTTCTAACAGTTTGTAGCACTACGTAAGTGGCGCAAAATATCAGTGTGGCAGTGAGGCACACATCAATGTCAGCTGGCACACAGCAACAAGGATGACATCAGTGGCTCAGCAGGTAGCACACTCACCTCTGAGGCTGAGAGATCAGAAGGCTGTGGGTTCTAGCCCCACACCAGGCACTTGGGTTAATATCCCAATACTGTCACTGCAGTGCAGCATGAGAGGGGTGCTGCACTCCTGAGGTGCCATCTTTCGGATGAGATATTAAACCGAGGTCCCATCTGCCTGGTGGTAGTTCAGGTGGATGTTAAAGATCCCATGGCACTTCTCGAAAAAGAGTAGGGGAATTTCCCTGGTGCCCTGGCCAATTTTCTCCCCATTCACTAAAATACCACCAACAGCTTAATCTGGTTCAAAGTCAGTTGGCATTCACCTGTATCCCCCTCCCCCCGGGTCGTGCCTGAAAATAGGCAGAATTTGTCTAGTGCACTTACCCAGTCAACAAAAACTAATTAAAAAAACTAAATTATATGCATCTAGCAATGGAAGGCAACGCAAATCTCTCATAAAGGTTAATGGTTAATTTAGGTATGCAAAAACCATTTCCAATGATAGATGAGATAAGATTCTTTATTAAATAAGGAAGATTCAGTCAGATAAAGATCTCATTTTCAAGGGCACTGGAAAGCAGTAGCTATGATGAGGAATGGGGCTGTAACCAGGAACTTACAACTCTCATGGAAAAAAGTGCAGTCATTCTTGTTGTGTGTAAAGATGAACTAAAGTTTGTTCTTATAAATAGCAGCATAGCCAGAAATTTTGATTTTTTTTTTTTTTTTATCAATTCTATTTGTATCTCCTCCTGAGCACCGGAACTCCAAACAGAAACATAGAAGTTGACGGCAGATAAGGACCGCAAGGCCCATCCAGTCTGCCCATTTCTTTTTCTACCATATAAATGTGCCATCAGCCTTTGCTCTGTCAGTGGCCTATCTATTCATTCATACTCATCTGTATTGCTCCCTTATGCCTATCCCATTCCTGTTTGAAGCCCTGCACTGTATTCATATCCATCACTTCCTGAGATAGGCCGTTCCATGCATCCACCAGCCTTTCTGTGAAAAAGAACTTCCTCACATTACCCCTTAATTGGCCTCCCTCTAATCTCATGCTGTGTACTCTTGTCCTGCCATTTTTCTTGTATTTAAACATATTAGACTCTTTCACCTTGTTAATGCCCTTAAGGTGTTTGAATGTTTCAATCATATCACCTCTCTCCCTCCTTTGCTCTAGGGTATACATATTGAGCTCCGTTAATCTGTCTTCATATGTTTTCTGATGCAGTCCCTGCACCATTTTGGTTGCCTGTCTCTGGACTGCCTCCATTTTGTAAATGTCCTTGTGAAGGTGTGGCCTCCAGTACTGCATGCAATACTGCAGATGTGGCCTAACCAGTGTCTTGTAAAGAGGGATTATTACCTCCCTCTTATGACTTGTGATACCCCTACTAATACACCCTAACATTCCCCTAGCCTTACCTATTGCTTTAGTGGTCTGCTTGGATGATTTTAGGTCATCTCACCTGCCGCTTTACTGACCACTGTGACCCCCACCTCCTCAAGGATGTTACTTTCTCCCCATGGGGCCCCAAGGTCCATGGGGAGATCAAAGGGGCAGAGGAAGGGGTCCAGTGTTGGGTGTGTGGTGACTAGGCACTGTGGGGCCATCACCTATCTGGGCTGGAGGTTTTTTTTCCATAGTGAGTTCCCTGTGAGCGCCCTCTTCCCTCCTGAGCATGGTGTACAGTGACGCCATGGCACATGGCAACCCTGCTGGTGTCAGCCACACTCCCCCACACATTTGGTCCACCATCCTGCGGCACCCCGATCTCCATCGGGGGTCACTGGGATGCTGGACAACCCTGTAGCCCTCCCCCCAGGAGAGGAGAGCAGTCCATTGGATGCTCAATCCTCTCCCTCCCCTGCCGACCCCTGGTGACCTGAGCTCGCTCCTGAACCCAGGTCACGGGCGTAGCGTGAGCTGTGGCCTCCAGCGCCTCAACCCTCAGTGCCACCGAGCCAGCTGAGAAATGTTAATTTTGAGGCTAGACCATTAGCATATTGGTAGAGCTGCTGTCTGCAGCACCAGCGACCCAGATTCTGGAATGAGACGAACATGCTGAAGGACCGGTGGGAGAGGATGGCACAGTGTCCCACAGCACCCTTTCCTTGGGGTGGGTGGACAACCGCTCTCTGCTGCATGAATGCCACCTGGGGGTGCAAAGGTGGTATGAGTCGGATGGTGTTCTGCCAACTCAAACCAGGCAGCTATTTACTCACTCACACTCACATACACACAATAACAATACAATAAGTACAGCAAGCCAAAGCTTTATTATAACAAAATATAATACAAAAGGTTATACATCACCAATTCAATAAAGCATCATCCAAGCCCTCTTCCAATGGCTGGGAAGCCCTCTTGTCAGCCTGGCTAGGAGTCTCTTGAACCGGGAACTGGCCCCACAGCGATGCGTCCACCCTGCAGGAGAGGCTTCAAACCAGGCATCTGGAAAGTCCCATTTTATATGTTTTATCTGGTATTTAGAAATGCTAAACCACCATGTCCTAAGCACTGGCCAGGTGCCCAGAACATCACGAGTTCAGCATGACAAACACCACTTATTCTCATAATAAATAGTTGGCATTCGTCAGATCATCATGCCCTAAACACTGGCCAGGTGTCCAGAACATCATGAGCCAAACAATGCCAGAGATTCCAAAAGAAAAGTCTCACATCTTGTATTCTCATAACATCTTGTACAAAACATCTTATATAACTATGATTAAGCATTAAGCATCATACAAAATGGAGTGACAATAATCAACACAACACATGTATATATATACACACACACACACACACACACACACACACACATCAGATGGGGATGGCAGTGGAAGGGAAGATGCACTGGCTTCACAGCACACACACCAGCTATGTAGCACATCATATGTTTACAGCCAAGCATCTTGGGGTGGGACTGGCAGAATGACACTGGCATGCATGGGCTGTGTGCCATCTGCCCATCCAGCATGAAGGAGTTCTCCTGCCACCACATTTAGAGAAAACCCAGAGGGGGGGATTGGCTTACCCCCTCGATGGCCATATTACGCAAGGGACAGGAGCAGTGAGAGAGCGCTCGCTGGAGTCTGGCATGTGACAGAGCTGAGCAGTAGCCAAGCAGATGGGAGTCATAATGGGGCAAACAGAAGAAGCAAGACTAATTCAGAGAGAGAAAAAAAAAATTTGGTTTTGCGCACATACGTGTTCCAGTTGCTGCTCCCTCAAATCTCATGAGGTTTTATACTAAATTCTTTGCTCTAAATGATAATAGAGCTTTAACTTTAACTGCCATGGCCAGTGGCCAATTTCATATACAGGTGTAACATATGCTCCTCCATTATTTATTTAGCTTTTGTTGACCGGGTAAGTGCACTAGACAAATCCTGCCTATTTTCAGGCACGACCCGGGGAGGGGGATACAGATGAATACCAACTGACCTTGAACCAGGTTAAGCTGTTGCTGGTATTTTGAGTGAATGAGGGAAATTTCCCTACTCTTTTCAATAAGTGCCATGGGATCTTTAACATCCACCTGAACTACCACCAATCCAGGCAGATGGGGCCCCAGTTTAACGTCTCATCCGAAAGATGGCACCTCAGAAGTGCAGCACCCCTCTCATGCTGCACTACAGTGTCAGTACTGGGATATTAACCCAAGTGCCAGATGTGGGAACTGAACCCACAGCCCTCTGATCTCCCGACCTCAGAGGAGAGGGTGCTACCTACTGAGCCACTGACATTAGTACTTATAATGCCAGGTTAGAGTGATAAACGGTATGAAAAAGGTGCATGACTTGGGACAAGTACTTTCAGTACTGAACAAATGTATACAGTCTCTGTGCCTGTCAACACCCTAGGTCATAAAACAATATTAGTTTACAAATCAACAGAATTCTGTACAGCGAGATATAGGCTCCTCATTTCTACCTGTAGTTCTAGGAGTGGTATGCAATTCACACTCTGGCACTTCCACTGGAATGATGAAATCAGTTGGATGCCTTGAAGCAAAACTCCTCTCACCACCTGGGTGGTACACCCTCTGGCTCCACCCCATGATGTCAGATCTTTGCATGATGGTAGCAGGGACTCGTGCACCACTTGCCAGGGGAGGCCAGGTGGGTTGTGTGGATGTGACCGGTATGCCACTCCTAGACCTATGTTTGCAGGTGAGTAACCTGTTTTTCTAAGGGTGTAGATACAGTTCACTGTCCACTCTGGCAGATTCCTAGTAGTTCCCTGGGAGGAAGGAGAAAGGCACTCACCCCATTTGGCAAACAAGATTGAAGATCTGAGGCCCCAAAAGCAGCATTTCCATGTAACATAGTGTCAGTGCTGTAATGGGAAATGAAGTAGTGTACTTTCTTCCAGGAAGCAGCCTCGCAGATCTCCTGCATGGGGATGGCCATGGAGGTACCCACCAAGGCAGCGATATGTCTGGTGGAATGAGCCCTAAGCCCTCTGGGAGGCACAGTACTAGCCAACCTATAGCAGAGGTCAATGCAGGATGTTATCCACCTGCCAGTCATCCACTTAGCTGCTGGTTTGCCAGGCAGGGCTTCAGCATATGTTGCAAACAGCTGCTGAACCATACCCCAAACTACAGCTGTGCCCTCCTTATAAAAAGTAGCCTGAAGGAGGGAGGTAAGGGAGGACATGGTCTAGGACTCCCATCAGGGAGTGACCAAAGTTGGTAATCATCAGAGTGTAGCTCATCTGACCAAGACCAAGGGAGGATGCAGAGTTAAAGCGGCACAGAGAAGGGCTACCAAAATGGTGCAGGGTCTGCATCAAAATCTCTAAGAGGAGAGACTAAAGGAGCTAAGTATGTACACCCTGTAGGAGAGGAGGGGGGAGGGGGATATGATAGAGAACTTTAAATACCTCAGGTGGGGTAATAAGGTACAGGAGGGGAGTATTTTTCAGAGAAAAGGGTGCTCTTGAAAAAGGGGGCATGCTATGAAGCTGGAAGGGGGAACCTAGGAGGGATGCGAGGAAGTACTTCTTCATGGAAAGGGTGGTGGATCCCTGGAAAAACCTTCCAGTGGAGGGGTTCAAAAATGCCTGGGACAGGTACAAGAGAATTGTAGGGGTAAGGAAGAGAGGCAAAGAAATTCCATAGATCATGTCATCTACGCCAAAAAATGAAAAAAAACAAATGCTAAGATGGGCAGACTTGGTGGGCCAAGCAGCCCTCATCTGCTGTCATGTTATATGTTTCTGTATGCAGCATAGACCTTGTAAGCTGCGTGGTCAAGCTTTTTGGACTCCTTAATGAGAGGCTTGTCCATGTCCCTGGTATTACTAGATTTGCAGAAGACCACATCAGCAACTAGACCCTTGGTCAAGGGATGGTCTGAAAATCCAGATAAGGTGCCAGTAGGGACCATATATTTGCAGACCATATGAGCAGAGGGTGCCAGACAGGAAGCTGGATGCTGCCAAAGCTCCAGCACTGGTTCCAATATGGCCTCAGCTATCAGGAGGGCAACCCCAGGGGATTCATCCCAATCCAGCATCTCCGTGAAGGGATACTTAGCCCTTTTCTAGACTGGCTCCAAGGGAACCTCCATGTACTGGGACATAAGTCTGAGAAGAGCCCCAAAAGACACTGGCCTGTGGTGAGTAGTCAGTTCTTTGACTGATTCCTGGTCGAAGCCATGAGCTCTCAAAGACTGCATCGATGAACCTTCACAGTCGGATGAGGAAAGCTCAAATACAGCCCTCAGACGTTTGCGGCCATACACCACTTGAAGCTCACTCAAGTGTGTGGTCTCCAGCAACAACCAGCCTGGCAAGCCGGTAGCTAGATGGGACTCCTTGGAGGGTGCTCCCTCAATAGGCTGTTGTGGAGGTAGCTCAATCAGTATCGGTGGTGTGACTTGCATTGGAGACAGCTGTTTTGGTAGGATTGGTACAGGCTGACTGGCAGTTTCCAGGTGACCACAGGGGTTGAGGGTAGAGCTCTACCCTGCTCAACCAAGACCCATTGCTGCCAGACAAGCTCCTCCTAGTCCCGCCATATATGGCAATGGAGCCTCTCATTGTCAGAGGACGAAGAGGAGGAGGCACACTGATGGTGCACCTCCCAGTCCAGCAAGACAGAAAGCACAAGGACTCCCTTGACTGCAAGCATCGACTGGATTAACAACAAAGAGATACAGCCACAGAGGCAGTATAGACCACCCGAATGGCTCACATCATTAAAGATGGCCACCACTTAGTTTTTAAAAATCTCTTCCACTGAGGTTACCCATTGAATGTTCGTACTAGATTCATACTGCACAGCTGCTGAATTTCATGTTGCCCTGTCTCTCTTACTGTCCATGTCACTCTCATGCTACAGATCTTCAGTTTACTCCCCCTGCCCCATTGTGCCCTGCTGTGTGTCGGGGCTTGCACTACAATGTGGGATTACCTGCTACTACACTGCTGTTCATGGACCGACTAGGTCACTGCCATCGGACTTTCCCCAGTGTTACTACCTTCATGTGTCTCAGGGTTCCAGTACACAACTACTGAATATGTACAGATCTGTCAGGCTGCAGGTCCAGAACTACTGAATATGGAGAGGGCGACTGAAACAGCCTGCCACTGCATGACAGAAGCAGTACCAGCTTAACGCTTGCCTCCGTGAACGATGCCAGCTTCTCATCTCATACAAAGCTGTGCCGAGCTGACAGAGCACAACTTGCCGACGCTATGCTTCTGCAGCCAGCGTCCACTACTGCACCTCCCGCTCGCTTAAGGAACACATTAAATGGCTGTTATTTACTGTTCACATTCTGTCCAGAAAACAGGATCCGCCAGGCTCAGGGATTCCACACAGGGTTGCCTCACCCTAACTGTGTTGGTACAGGCATTTATTCAACGGTCAGGGGGTGCTTCCTGACCAATTAAACTTCTCCCTCAGGACATCTATATTATAAGAGGGTGTCACCACTTGTTTCTGATAGTAAACAGCACTGTAGCAAGATAATTATTCTTTTCATGGCAAGGGAGCAGGAACTTTTAAAATGATCAAAATCCTGTATCTTTATTCAGGAATGAAAGAAAACCTGAAGAAAAATTGGTATATTGATGTTTTTGCCAAAAAAAAATATTATTATGGGGATAAAATTGCCAATTCACTTGCTATCTGTTTGGCTTGGGTCGTACCTGAAAACAGTGCTTTGGATCAGTGCACTTACCTGGTAATCAAAGAAATAAATGATACAGTGACAGACAACTACAGCTGCTTTAAAACAATGAAACTGGTTTGTTTAACAAGAGCACCCTCTATTGGCAGACATATGAAACCCTGCTTTTTGTAATTCTCTATCATTGAGACGTGCAGACATGAACTCTTGATAACTTTATAATTCTGTATGTGTATATTATTACTTCCTCACTCTGATGGTAGCTGCTGGAAAACATGGTTTGTGAGGACCTGGTTTACCTTTTTTTTTTTTTAATTTTATTTCCTGTCACTGGTGCTGCCCTGCTCTGCACAGCCAGCTCTGAGCCCCATCCTCTCCACTTACACAGATTCCAGTGGATCCACAGCAAGCAATGCTCTCCATGGTTTATTGGATGGAGGCGCCCCCGCCAAAGATCTATGAAGTAAGGGAAGTTGATGGGCAGCTGGCACCAGTATGGCACCAGAGCACTGGCTTCATATTGCGGCATTCAAGGATTCTTCTTCTTGGTTTCTTTCTCTTCCCTCAGGATGAGGGTGATGAGGAGTTCATGGTGCGTACGCAACGTGCGACTGCACTCCACAGTCAGCCTGTGTCCTCTCTCCTGCAATCATCCCCAGCTTCATGTGTATCTGTTCCATTTGAGCATGCTCCCTGCCTACAAGCCCTGCTAGGGTTGTGATTTAGCATACTGCGATACAATATCAGGTAAAGAGATGCGAACTGGTCTGCCCGTGCAGTGGCAGGGCTGCCATGTGAGACAGCAGTGACCTAGTTTAGGAATGTGCCTGGGCAATCAGAGGGCCCGGGGGTGGGACAAAATGTCCCAGAGGACACTCTCCCTCTCTGGGATGGGAAGCTGCCCTGTTCAGAGTGAATGCTGCCGTGTTTGTGTCCACAGGTGGAAGTACAGCTCAGAACAGCAAGGGGGAACCAGTCACCAACTCTACATGATGCCACACTATCACATTCTTATGTGCATACTGGAGCCCTTGCATGTGAGCAATTTTTGGGGACGGGCTTAAAGAGGAAATAACTCACAAATGACACCCATTACATGTTGGTTCTGCACAGTCTACCATTCAACTGAGCACCTATAGAGGTCTCTGGAGGGTGACCACACACATATATACCTGCCCTGGCTCCGGGGGGGGGGGCAGAGGAATTGAAAGCTGTGGACCACAGATGGGGAGAAGGAATGGAGGAAAAAGATGATCAGGATGGGAAAATTATGAATTAAAATAATGAAATTTAGTTTAGAAATATGTGATTAAATTGCTTTCCAGCCTGTTTTATAAGGGCCATTATTAGGTTTCTTGATAGACAGATGGTAAATTGTACAGCATAGCACACCAATTCTCTAAACTGCTGTTCTGAGCACTGTATGTCATCTATCAGATGGCAGAGGGGACTTAGTATCTATCTGGGACATACATGCAAACATATGAAGAAGCCAGTAGAAGAAAGCCATTTGGTCCATCAAGTCTGCTCGTATTGCAGGGTCCACAGCTTGAGCTAATGTCCCGCTCCCTCCCCACTCCCCTACCCATGATCCTTACCTTCTCCTATGCCTATCCCAGCCTCTCTTAAAGCAGCCCACTGTCTTCAATGAGATGATCTCTTCTGGCAGGGCATTCCAAGTGTCCACCACCCTCTCTGTGAAGGAAGTGCTTCCTGACCTCCTTCCTAAACCTCCCACTTTCCAGCTTAAGACTGTGCCCCCTCGTGTTATGGTTGCCACTCAGCTTAGAGAGACTCTCCTTATCAACCTTATTTATCCCTTTCAAGTACTTTAAGGTCCCAATCATGTCCCCTCTCTCTCTCTCTCTGTCTTCCAGGGAGTACATGTTCAGTGCCCTCAACCTCTCATATGCCTTAACCTGCTGACCCACTATCATCTTTGTAACCCTCTTCTGGACCTTCTCCAGCAGGTTAATGTCCTTTTTGAGGTGTGGGCACTAGTACTGAACTCCATACTTTAGATGCTGCCTTACCAGTGACCTGTACAAGGGCAGTATAACCCCCTCTCTCCTGCTACTGATCCTCCTAAATATGCATCCCAGCATCTTGTTTGCCTTTCCTGCTGCCTTCTTGCACTGTGTGAAGTGCTTCAGGTCACTAGTGATCATCACTCCCATGTCCTTCTCCTCCCCTGATGCAGATACTCAGACTCCACCCAGGTAGTACTCTGTCCTGGGATTCTTGGCTCCAATATGCATAACTTTGCATTTCTTGGCATTGAAACCAAGCTGCCAGATCCTGGACCACCTCGTCAGCTTTTTCAGATCTTCCTGTAGGTCCTGTATCCCTGCAGCTGTGTCCACTCTCCCACAGAGCTTGGTGTCATCTATGAATAGGCACATTTAGCTCTTAATGCCATCCCCAATGTCATTGATGAAGGCATTGAATAACACTGGCCCCAGGACCAAGCCCTGCGGGAACCCACTGGTTACCTCTCTGGTGCCAGATAACTCTCCCCCCACAACTACCCTGTGGGTTCTGTCCCTCAGCCAGTTTTCCACCCATCTGGCCATCTTTTCCCCAACTCCAAGGTCCACCAACTTCCTGATCAACATTTTGTAAGGCACGGAGTCAAAGATCTTGCTGAAATCAAGATAGAGGATGTTTACTGCTTGGCCCCTCTCTACTGTCTTAGTGACACAGTCAAAGAAGTCAATCAGATTCATTTGACATGATCTGCCCCATGAACCCATGCTGCCTTGCATCCTGGAGACCATGCTCCTCTAGATATTCCACCAACCTTTCCTTTAATATGGTCTCCATGAGCTTGCCCACATGAAGGGTAGGCAGCTCTTACTGCTGCATTACTGCCTTTTGGTAGCCCACAAGGAGAAAGTCATGTGGTTATAAGGATACTTAGTCCTAGACCGAGGGTGCAAATCCCATCACCAGCATGTTACGTAATGTTGATGAACATCATCATATTGCTGTGTGGACCCAGTCCTGCATCTGTGCATACCAGTCAGAATGCGATAAGTGGGCAAGGTCCTAACTCCTAGCCCCCTCTGAGATCTCCTGTCCTGAACCATGTCTCAAAGGGCTGTTGGTGGGACAAGTGAAAAACAGCACAAAAACAAATTATTCTCAGGCTGATGGCATCGTCATTCTGCCCCTGCTTAGATGCATTCCACAGCTCATTCTGAGTCATGTGCTGTTTTTTATTTACAGACTGCTATGAAAATTCCAGTGGCTGTGGTGCCAGTGGTCGCTAAGAAATTCTCAGTAGCCACCAAAATGGGTTGCCTACTCAGTACATTTGTATTAAATGGCTATCTTTTCAGGATATTTTTTTTCTCCTGTTTAGATTTGTATTTCCTGCCCTGCTGTCATTATTACGGATTTAGCCTGTGGACAAGTACTGTATATACCCTGCTCAGGCTGAAACCATCCTATCGACAGAAGCTGGATATTTTTCTTCCACATCCCTCCTTGTGGTGTGGAGAGAGCCTTTGTCAGCCTATGCAAGCACAGTGCACCCCTGCAGAGAGAACAAGCTCTCTGGCCCACCCACAAGGGTTGCTGTGGTCTCAGGAACCCACCACCACCCCTCCCAGACCAAGGCACACTGCCTCTCAGCAGCTGCCTACAAATGGCCTTCCTCCTGACATGGCAACTCAATTTCAATCCCAACCAGAGTCATCTGTACAACACTGTGACCTGTTGCCACTGGGAGACGAGGGTGCTCTTACTGCAGGAGCTTTTACCACTAACAATTTAAGTCAGATGGCCATTAAACATGAAAATGTTTTACACTCTCCATCATCTCCACTGTAAAAATTAAAAAAAAATAAAAAACTGATCAAGGAGGCAGCCCCATGGCTCCGTGCGTAGCACTGCATGCTCCCATTCAGGGGACCCAGGTTCAAAAGTGAAAAGAAACTGGCTTGGCAGCCCAGGGGCTGGAGTGGGGTGGTCACACTCTCAACTGAGGGAGGGAAGGGGTAGGGTTCCACTGTGCTTGCGATCCCTGTGGTAGGCCAGGGACCTTGCTGCTTCCTCAGGGGTATGCCAACTGGGTGAGAGGTCTGATGGGGAACAGCCTGATGTAAATGAGGTGGACAGGGCTAAGGGAGACAATGGAAAACACCCTCACTGGCAAGATGAAGCTCCAGCATTCTGCAAGCCCTGCACCACTGACTGGGCCCTGGCTCCCAAATTGGGGTGAGGAAAGACCCTGGCCCCACCACAAGAGGATCCTCAGAACAAAGGTAAGTCCCAGCAGTAGTGGGTGATGGGGCTAGAAGCAGACTATGAGCACACATCTGACTCCAGAAATGGCATCTTTCTGCCTCGGAGGGTTAGCCCAATGCCTAATGGCAAGTGTGCCCTCTGCTTACCATGTAGGGGATTTGGATTTGAGGTCTGAGGCTGGGATCAGTCTAAATCAGTAGACTGTGAAGGTGATGAGCAAAGCATTAGGGAAAGTGGAGGATTTAGAAATCAAAGCACCACAGAGCATTGCCTTTGCTGACCCTACCCTAGCATCAGTAGGTCTTGAAGCAAAGTCATGTAAGGAACCTATACCCTCCCTGGAATGTGTTGAAGTTACTGGTGAAGCCTTGTCATCATGTTCAAATTCCCAACCACTGCAGAGTTTGAATAATGGCTTCCCCTGCTAGGTCTGCCCTCCACCCCAGGGGTAGCCATGGAACTGCTCAAAACAGTGAGTGGAGGAGCAAGGCAAGTGAAAGATGCCCTGTAGAACTGGGGCTGAGGGATGGGAGGAAGCCTGATGGTGATGGAGGATCACTGAGATAGAGAAAATCAGAAAGACTAAAAAAAAAAAAAAAAAACCAGAATAGACTACTGCCAAGGTAGGAGTAATGCTATTTACACAGAAGGGGGAAATTGTTTAACCAGGAAAGGCACACTAGGCTGAAACTCATTTCCAGGTGTTATCTGGGAGCACAAGGAAGTTAAGTAACTAGCTCAGGGTCACACAGTATATACAAGTGTGGGTTGTGGGATTCAAATCCTGGTCTCCAGGTTTGCAGCTCAGAGCCCTAAACTTTCTGCTCTATACTGCCTCCTACCTGCCTACACAGAGCCAAATGTAAGTCTATAAAAGGGAAAGGGGGAGAGACATTGTTTAGCCAGGAAAGGCACACTAAGCTGAAGCTTGTTTCCAGGTGTGATCTGGGAGTACAAGGAAGTTGAATGACTTGCTCAGGGTCACACAGTATGCAAGTGGTGGCTGTGGGATTCAAACCCAGGTCTCCATGTTTGCAGCTCAGAGCCCTAAACCTCTGCACTATACTGCCTCTTTAAGACACACACTCCCTTGGGAACCAGGATGCACTGCATAATAAAATATTGTGCTAAAACAAACCATGCAGTGATCCCATAAAACTAACCTTATTCCGTATTAATCTTCTATCGTTTCAAGTCAGTACATGACCCTCTCTGATAAAGGGTCATGTACTGACATGAAACATTAGGTGATTGACACGGGAAGAGTTTATTTTGTTGGACCACTGCATAGGTCATTTTTGCATAATGAATATCTTAATATACAGCGTGTCCTGGTTCATGTGGGGAGTGTGTGCCTTACTTCTGGACTTGGAGGGGAGGGGTCAGCTGAACAATGAAGGTACTTCACGAGCAAGCTACTATGTTAATACAGCAAACAACAGTGTGGAAAATCAAACGGAATAGATGCCTCAAGTTTTTAAGCAGTACAAACCTGTATTCCATCATTTTTAAAGGGGATACTGTGTTTTCATTCTGAACATCTGTTTTATGTTATGGCATGCAGTGGCCAGTTTTATACTCCCAAAGAACTGGAGTGAAAATGTCACTAATGCATACCACACACTTGTGGAATGCAATTAAATGCTGGCAATCGTGACAGAAATGCAAGAAGCTGAATATTATGCAGTGTATATTACATGGGTAGGCCAGTATTGTCATGTCACCAGAATCACAGGGGTTGCAAAAGTCATTTCAGTGAAACCATAAGGGTTGCAAAGCTCCAACAACCACCAAATTTTATGTAAACAAGTGCTAGGAAAAAGGGGTTATAATTAAAGATTCCCAATGTAACCCCTTATGTACTGCACAAAATGTAACCCTTAGCCTGAATTTTGTTGTTGGCTGTAAGTCTAGAGGGAACACAACTCCCTTTATTTTTAATGTAACACACCATTAAATCTGCAAAGTGCAGCATGAGATGTGCCAAAGAACAGTATTGAATTATTCAGGGAGGGGGACAGAAATGGGAAGACAGAGAGTAGAGTTGTCAAAGGATTATGGGCAAACACTATTTATTTGAAAATTGTTGACTGGGAAGGGCACACAGAGCCAAGGCTCTCTTCAGAAGCAATGTGTGTGTGTGTGTGGGGGGGGGGGTGGAGGGGGGTACATTGACAGAACACAATAAAATTAACAGTCTGCAGCATTAGGAACTCTAATAGAATTAGCAGGGTTTTTCTTCTCATACAAATTTTTGTATGCTCCTTGTGGTGAGGACATGTTGACTCCCTTAAGTCATGCCCTGCTGACTTCCACCATCCCCAACCTCCCAGGACTTACCAGGCATCCAGATACCCCCATGGTGGGATAAGGAGAGGGAGTGTCATCCTCTCTCTCCCACCTCTCTCCATAGCAAACTCATCCAGTTCAGATCCCAGAGTCCTGTCGGTGAGGTGGGTGAGGGATCAGGGGGCAGGGCATCATGTAAGCCTACCTGCAGCCATTTTCCAGCAGTTTTCACCCTTCCCCATGTTTGGGCATACTCATCAACATGCATCTGTGGAGACACATGCACACTGCGGAGTCCCACAGCACCACCAGATGCCTGCCACTCCTCAACTGACACAGACCTCCACCAGGTGACAGTCATTCGGCAGAGCCATCAGTCTTCTCCATGGGAAAGTAGTCTCTCAGACAATCCTCTCCCCACCTCCCCCAGCTGACACCCAGCAACCCATGCTTATTCTCGAACACAGGTCTCTGGCATGGCACAAGGTGTGGCATTCAGCACCTCAGCACTGCCAGTCCAGCACCACAATTAACACTTTTAAGGAACATTGTAAAAGTTATTAGTTTGATTCAGTGGTTTGCACTTGCTTCTAAATAAGTTTTAGGTTGTATGTTTTTATTATATTTTGCACATGTGATTATCTTAGGTGTGTATTTGTATGTATTGTGTTGTATGTTTCCGGGTTGTGCCTGTAAATGGGCCATGTGGCCCAGTGTACCCATCCAGTGATCAAATGAAATTCGTATATCAGAAATGTTGATATTAATGTGCAGGAATAATGGTACAAAAAGGGAGTACTATAATTAAAGGGCAGAAATAATGTACAGGGTGCAACTGCAGAGCTAAGTAAGGAGCAGATACCAGATACAGAAAATTATACAATGGCAAGAAAATTTCCAGGGCTCTGATTGGTCAGTGTGTGCCTGAGACAGTGCTGTTATTACACAATAACCGCACTGTATTGATTTGTAGGATGGTTGTTTGGAGCTAGTCTTAAGAAACAGATATATTGCCACACTAAAAATCTACTAAAACCTTTTTTTAAATATATTTTTATTTTGTATAACATCAAGACATTGTATAATTGCAATAAGGCACTCCAAGGTGTGCATTAATTAAGCAATAAGGCACAACAGGGTGTGGGTTACTGGGGGATTACCCACACCTTGTGTGGTGTGTCACGAGGCACAGCCGAGTAACTTAATCACACAAGAAGTGGGTAAATCCCCCAATAACCCACACCCTGGAGTGCCTTATTGCAATTATACAATGGACCCATGTGTAAAATACATTTAAAATGTGTTTAAGTATGTTTTTTATATATGCCATTTCTCAGCCATGGGTTATTGCAGGATATACCATGATCATGTGATGTGTTTTGACCAATGAGGCTACAGGATTTTCATATGCCATTGTATAATGTGTAATAATGTCACTCCTGGGGTGGTGGAAGCACTCAGCTTCACCTCATGCTTCAACCCACCCCAGGAGTGCCATTATTATACAATAACACACACCTTGTCATGCCTTGTTGCTCAACTGCCAGACGTGAACAGTGAAGAGCTGTAGGTGCTCAAACATGATAAGGAGGTGGAAAAAGCTGGGGAGGGGGGAGCAGGTAAAAACTTGAAGACTCAGGCTCAGAAAAATGAGCACTTGGCATACAGTGGCAACTCAAAGGGGGCAATGGTAGAAAAGAGTTGGAGGTGGTGGTGGGAGAACAGAGCTAAATAGATAAGAGGGAGGCAGAGATAGGATCTAGTTCAGTGGTTCTCAAGCCCCAAGTCCTTGTGGCCCCAAGAACCTCAAAGAGCACCAGAACATACTGGTAGGCCTTATTCTTTTTTTATATATAGGTGTTTATCCTCCTTTGTCCAGGGGCCGCTAATCAGCTCTGTCCCTGCTTTCCCCAGGCCGACTCCCTACTCCCCCCAGGACTCACCTCAGCCTAGGCTCTCCCACAAATTCTGTCTCATGGCAGGGCCAGAGGGAGGAGGGCGCCCCCCCCAAGTACAACAATCCAGGATGAACAGAGGCAAGCTCCTTGGTGTCAGTGCCAGCCCAGGGACAAGTGGGCAGGGCTTCATTAAGACCCTGTTGCCCCTTTTTCTGATTTTCTTCCCCACTTCTCACTGTAGGGTGTCAAGCTTTTGTGTAGAGAGGAACACCCCTGATGTTCCCCATAGCACCCTCCCTTATTTGCTGTCCATGCTGCCCTGCCACCTGACCTCCACTGGGTGGCAGTCTAAGGCAGGACCAACAAGTTCAAAAGAATGTAGTGCTCTCCTATGGAAGGCTGTGGCGCAATGGGTCTCACTAAACTGAGTTCAGCATAAGAACAATTCTTCAGACCCAATATTCGTGGTACCAGTAATGATTTATTGAAAGTACAAATCCACAAAGCCAAACACAGCACGATACAGACTAAATGTTCTCCCTGGCACTTTGGGTCCAACTGACCCATACTCAGGGCCAACATGCCTTCCCATGCCAGAAGAAGAAAGCTGTCCCTTGGATGCTCGATCCTCCCCTTCCCCAGATGGCCCTTGGTGACTAAAGTCTGTTCTTGAACCTAGGTCACTGGCATTGCAGGAACTACGGTGCCAGAGTCTCAGCCCTGCACGCCACTGGGCCAACATTTACTCATCATTTTTTCACCTCAACCCCACCGATAAATTTCACTTCACAGGGTACAATAAATCACGTCCCAGATATAATTTAATTTAAAATGCATCTCCAATGCATTTTAAGGATGATTTTTTTTTTCCATTAATGTTAGTGTCCTTTTTGCTTACTGATACAGGCTGTGGGTCTTGCCCAACTGCTCCCAGCCTTGTCACCCAGCTCCTCAGGGGCCTACCTGCAATCCCTGTGTGTTTCTTTATGACTGGTCCCCTGTGACTGAGTAGGCAGGTCCCCCTCTCTAACCAGTCAATGGAGCGGATCTAGTGTCACCCGGGAGAGCACCCTGCCACTGATGTAAGTTTTGCTGAGGTTGGGTTCATCATGGTGCACTGTTCAGGGCTTTTCCTTCCCCCATTATGTGGGATGCCACCTCAGGGCCACACAAGAGTACAGAGTGTGATGCCAAATGTCCCTTCCCTATGTTGTGCTGTGCACACAACCATCTGTGGTTACCCAGGTGGCAGTATAACGTCGGGACCCACCATTCTCCCTCTCCAGAGGAGGAGTGAGTCTTCTGGGACACTTGAGCCTCTTCCCCACACTGGCTTGTACCAGACAACTGAGAATCATTTCTGAACCCAGGTCGCTCGTGTTGTGAGCAGTACAGCTACTGCTGTGCCAATTGGCTGGCTCAAGGATTGGAAATTGGAGGCAGTATAGTGCAGTGTTTAAGGCTGTGAGCTGCAAATCTGGAGACCTGGGTTTGAATCCCACAGCCCCCACTTGCTTACTGTGTGACCCTGAGCAAGTCACTTAACTTCCCTGTGCTCCCAGGTTGCACCTGTAAACAAGCTTTCAGCTTAGTGCGTCTTACCTGGTTAAACAACTGGAAAAAAAATTGTCCATTAAATTACCATGTTAATTGGGGCTTTAAAGTGCATGGTGGCTGCTGAAAGATGGTGCCCTCATTTGAGAAACACAGGGTTAGTTACAAGAGCAGGTGTGACTGGAAAAGTCACTGTGGAGGGCTTTGAAGGAGAATGAGGAAGGGGAGGAACAGACAGCATGTAAGAGGTTCTTCCAGAGAAGGAAGAGGTGACAAGGGAAGAAATGGATAGCAGGTAGGAGTTTTGAGGAGTAGGAGACAAGAGGAGGAATGGATAGGTGGCAGGAGGTTCCCGAGGCATGGCAGAGGAGAAGACAGATTGCCCAGCAGAGGTTTTACATCAGTGGATGGAGACAGACCAGGGACTCAGAGGAGCAGAGGGAGTAGGGGGAGGAGAGTAATGTGAGGAGAGGCAGCAGGGAAGGGAACCATTCTTTTGAGAGGGAGGAGGCCCAGTGAGAAATGTCCCACATTTACAGGGAGAGGTAGGAGAGGCTAGAACAGAGAAAGCAATGGTGAATGAGGCGAGGGTAGAAACAGCAGGGGTGTAAGAGAAGCTCCAGTTTTCCAGGCTGGCTCCATCCAAGCAGACGCAGCACTACTGCTTGTGATGCTTCTAACCTGGTTGGAAACAGCGGGAGAAGGAAGTTTGGGCATCCTAGTGGACGCTCTTCTCTGGGGTGGGAGGGTGCCCATTCCCAGTATGCCAGTGTCACCTTGGGACCCTCCGCTGGAGCAGAAATGTATTAATTTCAAACAGTTTACAAGGAAAGACATACTAAGCTGGTATGAGCTTATTTCCAGATGCCTCCTGGGGGGAGGAGGGAGTACAGTTCAAAACAGAAAATACTGTAAGATGCATTTAAAATAAATAAAGCAAATGATTGCTTCATCACCCATTTCGGTATTCTCCAGAACCTGCTCACCCCTACAGTGTCACGTAGGATCTGAGGCACTTCTACCAGGTGGCTTCACAAAGACCTCCTTGCCCAACTTAAGTCCAAGGACAAGAGCTGGTCTAAATTTAGGTCCTCTGGCCTACAGGTTGACTTTTATGAGTGAATACAGGACTACGAGAAATACTTGCAAAAAGGCCATACGCATTGCAAGGAGTTCTTACTGTAAAAATGTGCTGCTCAAAGCTACTGGGGACTCCAAAAAAATCTGGACTCACATTAAAAGTTTTATGGGGTAAACATGCCCAATCTACAAATCATATGGTACTTGATGAGTCTCGTTGTAACAACCCTATCACTGTTGCTAACTCCTTCAACTATCATATCTCTGACCTATCCAGCTATACCCGTACAGCCTCAACACTCCCTGCTTCTATCACCCCCCTCTCAACAGACATTCCCAACACCACCCCCACTTCTAATTACATACTGGGTTTTTTGGCACTGACCTGCCCCTGTAGCTCAGCCCAGACTTCACCGGACCGCCCAACCACCAGAAGCAGCCACATACCACTGATCTGCCCTAACTTGCTCCTTAAGGTGGGGCCACAGAGATGACCCCCCCATGGAAACATGTCCAGATTGCTGGCAGCATCACCGCTGCCAGAAGGGCTCCCTGAGCTTACTCCAACCCCAGGTGGGGCCACAGAGGTGGACCATCTGATGGAAAACTGCCCCAGTCAGGGTTGGGTGCCTTGGAGGGTGCAGCAGTACTGGAAGTCAGATGTCATCCTCAGGACAGGCGGCATTGTTTGAGATGCTACCCACACAAGAGGCATGACATGCAATGACGTAAGGTGCATTCAACAGAATGTCTGTCACGCCTCTCAGATGACCAGGCGCTGGTCACGTGGGATCCCCCAGCCTCCGCTAGGGGTCTGCAGAGCACCGGACACAACTCCCAACCCCCTGGAGAAGGAGAGATGTCCTTCAGATGCTCAGTATCCCCTCCCCAAGCTGGCCCTCCGACTCCCGAATCTGTTCCTGAAGTCGGGATGTCAGCATCGCAAGTGGATGCCTTGCCACTGTGCTGGCAGGCCAGCTTACATACTGTTTCTAATCAGGAAGTGCGTAGGCTATCAAACTCCATCTCTGTCAGCAGTAGTGTTGGCTCTGATGGCCATGAGCCTAAGCTGCTTAAACTTGCTGCACCTCTCCTTATCTCCCCGCTAGCCAGAATATTGAATCTGTCCTTTTGCACAGGAGTTGTTCCCGATATCTGGAGGACTGCCAAGATTGTCCCAGTCTAAGAAAAGTGAACCTAAATCCAGCTCCACTTACCACCCCATTGCCATCCTCTCTGTCCTGAGTAAATTTCTTGAAAAGCTCATCTCCATCCAAACTATCAACTACCTTCATGACCGTAACCTCTTCTCTGACACCAAACATGGTTTCAGGAAGGCCATAGTACCACCATTGCTCTCCTTAAATTCACCAGTGATACAAAAGTTGCTATGGAGAATGGTCCATTAACTGGTGCTGTCTTCATTAAGCCTTTGACATTGTTGACCGTTCTCTTCCTAAATCTAAAATGTTATCCCTAGTTTCTCCCCGGAGGGGGTTATCTAGTATGACAGGTACCCAACTGACAGGCAACAATTTGTTAAATACAACTCTGCTGTATCTGACCTATCCAGTATTAACATTGGTGTACCCCAAGGCTCTATCCTTGGCCCCCTTCTCTTCACCATTTTCATGAATAACCTATCCCTGAATGAGACATATTCAAACCCCAGGAAATCTTATTGTATTCTGACTTATGCAGTATGGTCTCACCATAGGACTGCCCCGGAGCCAAAATGGTTAATAGAACCTATACAAATGATGGAATGCTAGGCTCAAGCTTAGTTTTAAAATCACTGTCCCTGGTAAACAGTTCGAAACAGTCAGATTCTTTTTCTTTGCTCCTCTTGCCTCAGTAAGACGTGTCCGGAGAGCTCTCCTTCATCGCTTGAAGAAACTTTATGTTCTCGATTTATTCACTAGTAAAATTTATTTTATTGGTATTCTTTTCACTGTCCTTGGTTTCCAGGTAGCAATTGTTTAGGTTTTAGTCAAGTAGGGGTAAGTAGTCGCTTTCCTTCCAGTTCTTCAACTGAGGGGGAACCTACAGTCTTACTATTTATTTTATTGATTAAAGTTAAATTTTCTGTTCCGACTTGGTATAGTCATTTTTTTCAATTATTTGTGTTTTAACCAGGGTAACTCCTGGTTTCTTTGTATTTGAATTCAACCGGGTAACTCCTGGTATTCTATTCTGTTTTCATTCTGGGGTAACTCCTGGTTTTTCTATCGGTTTGCGTAACCGAAAAAAAATAAAAAATATTTTACTTTGGTGTGGTGATCTGGGTTGTCACAAGGGTCATGGCATCACTTTTCAAAGTGTTTTTTCTATGGGATATACTGCTCTTTTCAAGGAAAGACTTACATTGCCGGGCTTGTTGATCCCCTATAGATTTAGATCTCTAAATAAACTCATATGCCTTCTTAAAAAACGAAGGTGCTCCGACACCAAGAACACTTGTGAATGCACCAGACTGCAGGCGGGGGGAGAATTAGCCATCCCAGCTGAAAAGTAATGCTGGGTTAAAAACATTTTTTTATTTCTTTCAGTAATCTGGTGCCCAGGTGTGCTTTCTCTGTGAATGTGAGGAGCAAACACCACCAGGATTGAGAGGTGTAAAAAATACCACCAAAGCCTGATAGTGCCCCTTTAAACACTTCCTCCTCATCCTCCTCTGTTCTACGACAGGGATCTTCAGGGTTTTGATCATTTGTTTTATGAATGAAAAGTAAAAGGTACAGTTCTCAGTAGCTCTGGGGGGGGGGAGAGACCAAACTTCTGTTCCAGAGAGCCATTAGGCTTTGATTAGTTCACTTTCCTCCTCCTCTTCCTTGTAAATCATCTTCTCCAAGACAGGCTGCTGTTCTAGAACTGGACAAAATCCAAAACAGACTAACAGAACTGGTGTGTAGGGGCTACCACTGGGGCTGGCTGACCCCCTAAGGCCAAGAGGAATGGCAGTAAGCCATGCCCACTGTAAAGCAGTGTAAAGAGATAATGTCAGAATCAAATATGCATTTCAAACTTTATACAGCGTATCACTCAGGAAGGTACAGGACTAAACATGCCATGGCACTCACCGAAAGGTGCCATTGGTCTAGCACTAGAGTTTAGGGGCACAGGTGTTCTATATTTTTTCCATAAGTACTTTGTTGCCTTTTTTTCCCCTCCCATCCCGATCCCGTGCACCCCCCAATGTGATGCACATGTGTGCAGGCATGCGGATGGCATATCCTATGGGACGCCACACTCTACCAGTCACCCATTACCACCTGCACCTGCCACTGGACCTCCATCCGGTTACAGTGGGACTACAGATGGGTGACCCACCCACCCAGGAGAGGACTGCCAATGTTCGATCCTGTTCCCACTCCCCCCCGTGCCAGCATCCTAATGACCAGAGTCTATTCCTGAACCCAGGTCACTGGTGTGGTGTGAGGTGTGGCATCCAGTACCTCAACCGCCAGCACCACCAGGCCAGCTAGGCACAGGTATATTCATTGCATTTTCTGTAGCCTGAAAGGCCTGGGGAAACTGGCACATCTTGCCATGTCCTCTGCAGAGGGCTTTTGTTTCTGTTTCATTGTCCGCTCCTCATCTTTTACAGGAGGAGCGGTAGGAATATTTTTTGGTTTTTTCTTTGCAGGCACAGGTTCCAGTACCTGCTCATAGGGTCTTTTCTTTGTATTTTTGCCATCACTAGAGTCAGGGTTCTCCCTCTCGGACACCCCATTGTCTTTACCATGCCTTTCTTAGGGAACTAAATATGTACTCTGGGGAAAGGGGGATATGATAGAAACATTCAAATACCTCCCAGGTATTAATAAGGTACAGGAAGGTAGCATTTTCCGTAGAAGATGATACTCCAGGACAAGGGGTCACACTGTGAAGCTGGAGGCGGTGGGGAGGCTTAGAGGAGATGTGAGGAAATACTTCTTCATGGAGAGGGTGGTGGATGCCTGGAGCAGCCTCCCAGCAGAGGTGGTGGGTGTTAAAATGGTAACAGGATTAAAGCATGCATGGAATAGACACACGGGGACTTTAGAAGTAAGGCAGGGGAAGGGGAGAAGACCAGAGATCGTATAGTGTCTGCAGTGGCACAGCATGTAGGGAATATAGGTCAGACAAGAGGTCCTTATGTGCCAACAACTTCTATGTTTCTTTCTGGCGGGAGCAGCTTTATCTTTGTTTGTTTGCCCCCTTGACATGGACTGCTGCTTAAGTGGAGAAGAACCCACTGATGTGTACTTTCCACCACCACCAGGCACTCTCCCTAGCCTTTATTGTGCTTTGCTGACACAGAGGCACACTGAGAAACCATAAATTCTTCTCTTCTTAAACCCTTTTCTTTTGTGTGTTTGGGCAAACAATTTTTCAAATTGAGCTCTGGGCTCAGGCACCTTAAAGCTTGTGGCAGTCTGATTTCTCAAGAGCTTAAAAAAACAGGTTACTTGCCTGTAACTGTAGTTCTAGGAATGTTATATACAGGTAGAAAATATCCACACTCTGGTAGTTCCACTGGAAATGCTGATTTTTGTCAGATATCTTGAAGCTAAGCTCTTCCCACCCCCAGGCAGTATATCCCAACTCCACCCTGTGACCTCAGATCTTGCATGCTGGAAGCAGAGATCCATATGCCACTTGCCAAGAGAGGCCAGGTGTGTTGTGTGGCTGTGAACAATATACCCCCCCTAGAAAGATCAGTTAAGCAAAGACTTTTGCCACAACAGTAGATCTTCTAGGAATGTCTCTTGCAGCAAGTCATTACTTCTGGGAGTTCCCAATAGCTGGCGCACCAACACAGCAGTTTCTTCTAGCAGTCTCCACACCAGGGACCACCCACACGACCCCACTTCCTGGGCTGTGCCTATAAAAGTGGGTGGTCCCTGATAGTCTCCATTCCCTGCCGGTTTCAGCTCGTGAAGGCGAGGGATTGAGGGGAACCAGGGTACCAAAGCATCCCTTCCCTACATCATTTTCCCTGTTACAGAATGGCAGGGGGTTGGAGGAAGGGAAGCTACTTACTGCAAGAGACATTCCCTAGAAGATCTACTGTTACGGCAAAAGTCTTTGCGTAACTGATCTATTTTCCACGGAATGGTCTCTAGCAGTAAGTCATTACTTATGGGAGATTCCCAAGCAGTTATATAGCAGTGGGGTGGCCAGATATGGCATTCTGCCATACATATAGTGTGACCTTAGGACTGATAGGTGCTGAGAGCAGTACATCAGCATATAAAGAGAATTTTTGTATTCTATCTGTAAGTACTTCATTATAGTATTCATTATAGGGTTATGGCTGAAAGACAAGCCAGACTGGCTATTACTGGGTATCGTCAGATGAGTTAAGCAGATGTA
This sequence comes from Neoceratodus forsteri, assembly GCA_016271365.2. NCBI lineage: Eukaryota > Metazoa > Chordata > Ceratodontiformes > Ceratodontidae > Neoceratodus > Neoceratodus forsteri. Next base: position 35,319,545 of record JADMNL010000036.1, on the reverse strand, counting down.
AACCCAATCAGGGTATGGTGTATCAGATACCGTAGTAAATCAGAAGAAATTCAGCCATATAATGGAGTAATTGGTAGGTCTCAGTGGCATGCACTGGAAAAGACAGTATATGTCAAAGCCTATTGGTTTCTGAGTTTTGAACAGTAACCCAAATAATACAATGTTATTTTGTAGTGCTACAATGTAGCTAGTTAGTACAGTTTTTTGCCATGTCTGTCAAGTCATTAGAGAAATGTATCCATTTTAGGAATACACAGACTACATCAATAGCAAACAATGATGTTGTAAAATGAAACAATGTATCTATTTCATAATGGAATCCAGTGGCTCTTAGAGTCAGTAAGTAGTATCGATGTAGTCAATACTGTACACGTTTTAAGGTAAAGACATGAGAGTGATATAGTCAGAGTGGTATAGTCAGTTCCATCGTGCATTAGTAATCTCATTTGGAAGGGGGTCCCAAGTATGCCAGGGCCTGCAGCCTTGTTAGGTGTAAACCTGAAATGTTAGTATGGTCAGCCCTTTATTTATGCTGTCGGATGAACAGAAGTTTAAATAATGATCTGGACAATTGCAAAATATGAGCCATTAGATTTCATCTTTGAGATTCCAGACGTTAATCTAAGAAAAAGTCATAAGGTTTGTGACATGCACACGCGTTTTTTTTTTTTTTTGTCCAAGTAGTGAGGATCAGAAAATTGATGTCTTGTAGCATTTATAAGGTGTATGATATATATGTACTCACCAGTGTTTCTGTGGCCTTTATCTATGGCCAGGTGAAGACCACATGTAGCAGTAAAGTTTGGGAAGAATATTATGATCCATATTATGATATTATCAGGATATAGACAGTATCAATTGTTTCTCAGCATGTGAGTAGTAGCAGACACTGTTCGTGGGAGAGACACGAGGGCCCGGTGCACAACAGGCCGAGAGGCATCCCGATGAAGTGACCGTAATGGCTCGTGACAGTGATATCTCTATTAAATATGTATATGTGAACATAATAAACATGTTACCTTCCATCCTGAGGTGTGCCTCTATAATGTTGGCGAGGTTATCCGCAAGGCATAGGTGACAGTATGATGCATTCTGTGTCAGTTTTGGGTCCCAAATAGCGGACGCCAAAGAAGCTGATATGTTGGTTGTAGTAAAATATGAAGTTGATGTCAATGAAATAAGCCCCTTTGAATAGTAGGGGGTATGCCATATATTTTTTTTTTTATTTTTGAGGGGATAAATAACCTCCTAGTTGTATACATTGGCGGCGTCGACTGGAGGGTTTTCTGCTTTATAAAGGAGTGTGAAAAAGCCCTGTACCCTCATTGATAGAGGCGGCAGCCAAGAGACATCCATCGAAGGGGTATGCCCGTTGTTTCAGTAGTAGTAGGCTCTGTTCGTGGGAAGGACACGAGGGTCCGGCGCACAACAAGCCGAGAGGCATCCCGATGAAGTGACCATAATGGCCTGTAACAGTGATACCTCTATTAAATATGTATATATAAACATGATAAAGATGTTACCTTCCACACTGAGGTGTGTCTCTATAATATTGGCAAGGTTATCCGCAAGGCATAGGCGATTTTATTTTTATGAGAATATGTAACCATGTTAATGTTCTGTTGACAGAAAATGTCTCCCACTAAATAAATAAATAAATATATATATATATATATATATATATATATACACACACACACACACACACACACACACACACACATATATATATACACATATATATGTGTATGTGTGTATTATATATATGTGTGTATTATATATGTGTGTATAATATGTGTGTGTATTATATATGTGTGTGCAATTATATATGAGAGAGAGAGTAAGGCATGGTCTGTGGATGGTGGAATGTTGGCCACTGATGGTGGGATCATCCCTGTCAATGGTGTAGAAGGAACACCATGCCTCGTAGATGGTGGAATGAAAGACGTCTATGATGATTAGTAGAAATCATGCTCCATCAACAGTGGATCATATGCCGTCGACGATGAAAGAAGGGGAGCATATCCCGTCAACAGTGGAATGTGTCTCATTGACAAAAGATGAAGATATGTGCCTCATTGACGGGGGTGTTATGCCTGTCGACGAAAGAGACTTGTTCTTATATGAAGCCACCAGCAATGATGGTCTTGGAGGAGGCCTCAGTTGATGGGGAATGAACCCCCCCCATTGACGAGAAATATGTAGGAGACCTCCGTCAATGGTGGATGAATAGTCTGTCGATGAGAAATGATGAAGGAGGCCTCAGTCGGTGGATGAAGGGTCTGTTGACAGGAATCATGCAGGAGGCCTCCGTTGATGGGGAATGAACCTCCTGTTGATGAGAAGCAAGTAGGAGGCCACCGTTGATGGGGATTATGCATCCATCGATGGGACACAGTGTGAGCCTCTGTAGAGTGTTGTTGGAGTCCTCTGTCGATGGGAATATAGTGTAAGCCTCTGTAGTCTGTTCTGTGATGAAGATGATGTAGAAATGCCTGCCATCGATGGGGTATTTGTCTTCTGTCAACGATGAAAGTCTCCTTGATAATATATGTTTAGCATATATGACCATTGAAAGGTGGTCAGGCAGGACTTATGGTGAAGGTATGCCTTCCATTCCGATGCTTCTTGAAAAGGACTCAATGTTGTTGGAGCCTGTTAATAGAGCTCCTTGAGTCATCCATCCTTAAAACTCTTGTGTGAGTACAGGAATATGGTGCCATGTATGAAGCCCAATACCCCAAGCTATGGGTTCAATCCATATTGTAGACTGCTGGCAGAAGAGTAAGCTGCTGTCGGAGCTGAAGCTGACGGGAAAATGAATGGAAACTACCAGGGACCACCTACTTTTATAGGCACAGCCCAGGAAGTGAGGTCATGTGGGTTGTCCCTGGTGTGGAGACTGCTAGAAGAAACTTCTGTGTTAGAGCACCACCTATCAGGAACTCCCAGAAGTAATGACTTACTGCAAGAGACCATTCCATGAAAGATCTATGGTTACAGAGTAACCTATTTTTCTAGGGGGTGTGGATATAGTTCACTATCCACACTCTGGCAAACTCCTAGCAGTTCTGTGAGGAGAGGGCAAAGCGCACACCCCTACTTGGCAACCCCAGTCAAGGAGAAGAGTCCCAGAGGAGTCCATGGTCTTGTGATCCGAATCATCTGAAGGCTCCTTGTAAACTTCCATTGACCATTTCTCACCATGGACCACCAGTCTCTTCTCCTGGGGTGATTTGCACCAGTGAAGCAGCTTGGCAAGCTGATGGCTGAATGGACCTCCTTGGTTGGAGCTCCCACCTTCAGCTATAGTGGTGGTGGCTCCACCTTAATGGGTGAAGCAGCTGTGGGAAGCACCTGTGTGGTGTGGACCTGTGAGGGCACCACTGGTGGCTGCCAGGTGACTGAAGATCCCATAGGTAGAGCCCTTCCCTGTCCTGTGATGGACTACTGTTGTCAGAGAAGCTCCTTGTAGCACCTTGCACCTAGCACATCTTGCAGTAGTGGCCCTTCTTGCCCAGGGATGCATGGGGATATACCGCCCGGGTAGTGAGAGGAGCTTAGCTTCAAGGTGAATCAGCATTTCCAGTGGAACTGCAAGTGTTGATAGTGAACTATATCCATGCCCCTAGAAATAAGATGTACAATTTTTAAAATCTGTGGGCCCCGTTTTCTTTGTAGACCTATCAGTCATGCCAAATACAGATAGGGCCCAGGAATTTAATACTTTGTTCAGTGGTAATACAAGTAGAGTTTTTAAACACAAATGCTGAAAACCACTATAAATAAAAGTGAAACCAAAAGTAGTTTGAGTTTAAATCATAAAATGCAGTCGATTCCCTCAAGCAGAAACCATATTACAGAGCGTCCTTCTCCGGTTCCTGGGAACTGATCGTGAATTGCAGAAACCACTAATAATTTAAAATTTAAAAAAACTCCCTAACACAGAGAATCATAAAATGAAATAAACAGAGTTCATTCATAAACATAGTTAACATCCAATACAATATCCATACCAGAAGGCTAGAGAAGTGTTCAGAGCTTTTGCTCTCTTCAAGTGGAGAAACAAATCTGGCTTTGAGCCAGTAGGGTGCGCATGACCACAGCGCAGAGTTTGACCTTAATTCTAAAGTTCCATTATTAGCAAAAAGTTCCATCTCTGGAGCATCACACTTTGGTAGGATGGTATTCACTGTATTAGGCATCACTGATGGATTTCAGTTGTTAGAAAACCAGACCTTAGGGAATGTAAAGAAAAAGGCAACTTGACTGAGGATTTTACAAGAGGGAAGGAGAGAAAGGGAGTCAGAGTTGCGGAGGAAGCACACAAAAGCAGTGGGACAAAAGAGGAGAGAGCTAAGGAAAGGTGGGGGGAGCCAAAGCAGAACTGGGAGATGAAGGAGGCACACAGAGAGACACCTGGCATCGAGACAGTGGAGAGAAAGGTAGGTGTAGAGCAAACAGTGGCAAGCATGAATGGTGACAGTCCAGAGTGAAACGGCAGATTCAGACAGCACAAAGATAGATTAGACAGGGACAGGTTACATAGAATAAAGGATCAGTAAGTGTGTGATACAAGAATTTAATGCACACCTGAGGTGTGGGATGCTACATAAACCCAGAGGGCTTCACCGTCAGGGTTTATTAAAGCATCCCACACCAGGGGCATATGCTGATCGAACAATACCACCTCTCCCATGAATGACAGTACAGCTTCACCGCGGGACCCCAGCATTGCTTTCTCTGGGTCTTACACCCCCCCTCTCTGAATCATCTCGGATTTGTTTATCTTAAGTACAGGGGGTATGGGGGGGTTCAAAACACAGTGTTCTCAGGTTGGCTTTATGTAGACTATAATTGCGGTCAACATAAATCAGTCGCTGTAATGTTGGTCGACAATATATTTGTTAAACCGGCGTCATAGAGCCCACTGAGGGTGTGTATTAAATTTGAGTTTCACAGACTTCCCCATCCTTTATTTTATATAACAGGTGAGCAATTTTGCAGCCTGAGTCCTGTGATTCACACACACACACACACACACACACACACACACACACACACACACACACACACACTCATCATGCAGCATCATTTAGCAAAGATCAGATCATGTGTGCAGTTGTCAAGTCCACTCACTGCCTGCACTAAATCCCAAACCATCCTTGTGCCACACACACTGCCCTGTCCCTTATAAAATTTATGAACTTGCATGTTTTATTTGGTTGTGTAACTATCTACTTGTATTTTTTTTTTTTCTTTTCATAGAGTTCACATCACGATCGGGCTTACTGCAGGGACACATTCCCGCTCGCGGTCTGTATTGCCTGAGGTGGTGAACCACAGGATCAACCAGATAAGGTTTTTCCTTTTTCATAAGTTTAGAGGCAGGATCAACCAGATAGAACTAAAAATGAGTTTGGAAAGGTGAAGAGTCTTGTGGCCATTCCTCACTAATGCAGATTTGGAGATGCCATGTTTTAGGAACTGTTCTCCCCACCCATGCACACAAGAGCCAATGAGGGAGTGTCTCAGTTTGATTGATAGGGCACGTGCTTGCCATAATTACCTGCGGGTTATTGTGGTGAATATCAACTGGCTGAACCCAAACAAAAAAATTGCTTGCCAGTCATTACAGAGAGTTTAAACATGGGAATGTTAAGTGATGTGGCCAGGGTCACAGTGTGCAACTGTGGTGGGATTCAAACCTAGGTTTCCAAGTTCACAGCTGTAACAACCAAGTCAAACTGCCTCTTAATATCACAGTTTTTTTTTTTGTTTGCTGCAAACTAAAGCAATGTATCACACTGCAGGACATTTAACAATACCCTTGGAGTGCCCAGAGAACAGTAACAGAATATGGGGATTATGCCTTCACCTCCATACAAACTCTCCAGGTTCTTCTCCCACTCTGCCTTCCATATGCAGGTCCACTATCATCATCATCCACATTTTGGAAATTTTTTTTTGTTTGGTTGGCTTATTCTGTTGCTTTTAAGACAGTGGTCGCAAGTTTGAAAAATGTAGAATTGTGGGGAGTAAAATTAGTAGGGGAGCATGAGGAACTGCACCATATGTCTCTGCCTGCCCTGTCAAACACTTGTATTTCTTGGCATCTTGGACCTATCTGCTCGACAGCTTCACCCACCGTACCGCCAAGTTTCCATTTGAATTCAGGTCCATAGTCATGGCCAAGGGGAAAAAAAAAAAAAAAAAAGAGAGAGACACCATTTTTTTTGCTTTCTGTCTGCTTCTGACATGAAAAAGAGAACTACGGAAGGACCGCATCTATTACCCTGGGAGTTCACTGCCAGTAAATTATTCTTCAGCTCAGCAGTACAGAGCATTTGTAAATGAGTGCTTCCTATGCCTTAAATTATAACGCCACTGAAGAGTGTAAGTTAGTGCATGTGCATGTGTGTGTGTGTGTGTGTGTGTGTGTGAGAGAATATTTACAGATATATACACAGATACATTTATAGGGGATATCCAATAGACAGACTCAAAATATGCAGTTTACTTTCACGTGTGGGGGGCACATCCATAACTCATGAGTGGCAGAGACACAAGTGAGTTATGAAAGTCCTGCCACTATACAAGTGTTAATAAACTGTATATGTTGAGTCCAGCCATTGTAAATTTGATTTACACAATCTCAATTTACCTTTCAAAGACAGACTATTGCAATAAAAAGTTTAAAACCATTAGATTTATACTAATTGGTTTTTAACCTTTTCTAGTTCTTTATTTTTTACATTCCCTGGCTGTTGGTCTACTACATATTGTAGATAGTGCAGTAGTTATTTCACCGAGTCTTTCAAAATATATCTCTCTCTCCTGCTAAATACACAAATGATGTTTGTGACATCACAGTCTGTTGTTGACATACCCTACTTTGCATATTAGGGGTGTGCGAGGGCCGAATAGTATTTCCTGAATACCATGAATAATGCACCACTCATTATTCAGACATGAATAATGAATAGTGGCACAAGTATTCGGGAACTAATTCTATAAAAAGTTAAAACAGCCTCCGCCCTCCTCCTCCCCAGCCCAACAGTTAAAAACTAAAGAAAACCCAGTCTTCCACCCACTCTCCTCACTCCCACCACCCACAAAAACCAATCCCTTGATGGGTGACCAGAGCAAACCGGACGCCTTCACAGCAAGCCACCATTCTCTTGTAGTGAGCAGTTTAGGTCTTAGAAACAAAGTATCCTCCCCACTCCAGCAGCAGTGCCCAACTCCCAACCTCCTCTCCCCCCAGCATCCACATTTAATTATTGTGACCCCCCACACACACACAGGTGCTGGAAGGCGATCAATACAACCCATCCTCCACCACCACGGCTGGTCGCCTTCTTGTGAATGAAAGCACTGCTACGCTTCCTCGCTAAGTAAAACAGCTGAAGCCACCATTTTGGTGAATAAAAATGCTCCTGAGCTTGCCTGCTTAGTAAAACAGCTGATCATGTGATCAGCCTTTTACTATGCGAGCAGGCTAGGGAGTACTTTCATTCACAAGCAGGCAGCTGGCCGTAGCCGAGGGCAGGTTGCAACAGTTGCCTTCCCGCACCTGGGGCATTCACATCAATAATGAAATGTGGGGGCTGCTGCCAGGGCGGGGAGTGAAGGATTATTTATTTGTTTCTAGGATCTGAAGTGCAAAAGTGCTACAAGAGACAGTGCCCAGCTGTGGAGGTAGGCGGGTTGTGCTAGGCATCCATTGTGGGATCAGTTTTTAAACTTTAAATTGTGGGTGCTGGGGGTGAGGAAGGAGGGGGTGTGTGTGGGGGAAGGGGGTTCTGTACCTTAAAACTGTTGGGCTGGTGAGGATGGATGGGGCCTTTTTTCTTTTTCCAATTACACTTTTAACCCCCTGCATTCCCATGCCGAGACCATCAGCCCGGTCACGGACTCCAGCTGCGGCAGCTCACATTCAGCCATCCCCCTTCCCCTTGAAACCCCTGGCTTTCCCCCCAGGACGGGGTCACAGCACCTTGACCAAGGGTGCTGTGAACTTGGGAGAGGCAGGAGTCAGCCTGAGTGCCTAATGCAGCCAGAGCAGGCTTCATTGTGCCAGCGGGTGCAGGAGTGTTTTTTCTCTCCTTGCTTTGTTGCGCAGGAGGCGGGGATGTGCAATGATGACCTGCATCTGCCCCGCCTCTGAAAGGCTGCTGAGCACCGGTCACTGTAGTACCCCTGGCCTCCACCAGGGACCTGTCAAGCTCTGGACAGTGTCTCCACCCTCCCCCCTGGAGAAGGAGAGCAGTTCCTGGGACGCTTCATCCTTCTCCCCCAGCCGGCCCTCCAGCGACCCGAGTCTGTTCCCGAACCCGGGTCGCTGGAGCCGCAAGCAGAAATCCAACCACTGCACCGGCAGGCTGGCTCCTTTTTTTCTTTTTAACTTTTCCCCCAAAGGAACATGAGTAATGAGTATGAATACCAAATTCTGAAAATGTGGGGACTATAATACAAATATTCGGCTGAGTATTTGATATACGGTAGTTGCTGACCCCTACAAGGTATTATCTTACTATATTTGGTCAAGACAACATTTTTTAACTCGCCGTTTATCAGCATGCATGTGTCGTAACAAAACAAGCGCGCGTGCACACACACACACACACACACACACACACACTACTTGGGGTAATACCCATAATGGACACGGTTGTGCAGTAAGAGGGGGGGCAGCACAACTGAGATGTCACCCTATGAATGAGATGTTATGCCAAGGTCCCTTCTGCCCATCTCTGGTCACTGTCCAGGTGGAAATAAAAGATCCCACGGCACTTATCGAAAGATAGGAGGGGAGTTTCCCCGGTATCATGGTCAACATTCTCCCATCAATAAAACGGGTGCATGTAACCCATCCCCCAGGATGCACCTGGAAACAAGCTATATCAGCTTAGCGTGCCCTTTTCCGGTCAAAAAATTGTAAAAGTATATGTAAATATAGGAAAGCAGACTATATTACACCAATACAAAACACATTTAGGTATTTAACTGAATATATGCCTTGTGCCAAAACTGATGCAAAATAAAACAAATTCTGTAGAACATACAACAGTTCAGAAATTTTATTTTTTTAAAAAAGGATCTTAAGTATTACAATAAACAAATTACAACCCAGGCAGCAACTGACCTTTGCAAAGACACAGATATGTTTATGTTAGCATGCAAATCATAACTCCGATGGCTTTTATTCAACACACAGTAAAAACAAGGTGATTTTTCCTGGTTGGTGTTGCAGTGGCTATCCACTGCACCTCAAAACAAGGGGAGACCGAAGCGTATATTATTACTTTCAAACTGCCCCACATCAAATACAAACATTTGCGCTGGACCATTTAATAAGCAAAAAAGAGGCCATTCAGACTGAGTCACAGTAAACAAAGAGCAAGAGATTTAAAACCGATTATAACATGGTGATGGGGGAACATCACATTAGGGAGGAGGGGAATAAAATACGTAACTCGGAATAAAGTGCTGGTCATTATTTTTTTTTTTTAACAATTTCTTAATCAAGTGATCATTTATCCAGTATAATGCCGTGCTAACCCCCCCAAAGAATTTGTAGCTTCACAGTCGTGCAGTTCATGTAAAAGCAGCAGCATTTGTTAGTAACAACAACAAAGAAAAAAAAAAATCACATTTTTTTTTGTTTAGTTAAAACGAATTTCTGACATTAGATTTGTGATGACTGTTTTGATTTTCTTGGTTATTTTTAAAACCGCTTTTATTGCTAATTTTGTAATTAACGACATGATTCATTAAAGATGGCTGCCACTCAATTCTGAGCTTCTCTTCCATCGTGGGTAACTTTAGAATGTGCATATTAGATGCCTACAGTAGATGCATCAGGAAAGCCTTACCACATGTTTTTGACAGTGAACAGCATAGCACCATACACCATGGTATTTTTTCATGGTGGGCATGGTATGCGAGAGGGAACTTTTAAGAACTTCAAAATCCTGTACCTCAGGAATAAAAGAAAATGAAATAAAAAATGGGTATACAGTATTAATGTTTTTGCCAGAAATACGTTACTGCTGAGAAGACAACACTAGTGACTAACAAATACAGCTGCTTTAAGCCACAAAAGGAATAACAGCTCTGCAACTCAATTGCAAACATTTTCAACCCCATTTAATAAAAGCATTCCAGTATTTATTTTTATTTAAATTTTTGGGGTTTTTTTGCATTAACAGAAACCTGAAAACACTCTCCAGCCAATCAGGATACTGCGTCAGTGGGCTATGTAGGGCATCGCGGTCTGTTGGAACATCAGGATGTGACGCTGTTGCTCTTTATAATGTTTCCTTTTTTTTTTTTCCTCCATCTGTTGGGAATTTGACTGTTAAAGGTCTGCGATAAGTTAACTGTCCAGCAGGCTCTGTCCACACAGGCACAAAAAAACTATTAGTGTTAAAGTTAAACAAAATGGTTATATTAAATGCACGCTGAAAGTAGAAAATAGAGTTAAAAATCTACGTTTCGACCTTAGGTCTTCTTCAGGAAATATCTAAAAGAGAAAAAAAACAAGTTAGTGTAGAGGAGAGGTAAAATGAGAGAGATATATATGTGGAGAAAGAAGAAGGGGAGGCAAGAGAGAAGAAGTGATAAATGGTAAGATTAGAGAGAATCTGAAACAAAAAGGTGATGATGGGAAAGATAAAACATAATGGGACCAGAAAGAGCTGAGAAGTTCCCAGGTAGAGACAGATTAACAGGGCCTTGTAAGAAGGTTGAAAGGTGACAAATGTGTGAGAAGGAGACAGAAATGGAGACATGTGGTGAAAATGAAAAATAAATCAGTACAAAAACAAATTGACTTTAGGGAAAAAAAAAAGAGAGGCTGAAAGATGTTAGTGGAAAATAAGTCTATCATTTAAACCAGAGGGCTGCTGGGAGCCAAGGCGGATGATCAGCTTGGCTTCCATGTTTTTTCTATGGTTAGGATCCCGGAAGCCCTGTCAATGACCTTTCTGTTTGTGTCCTTCAGCAGGGCTTCCGGGATCCTAACCATAGAAAAAACATGGAAGCCAAGCTGATCATCCGCCTTGGCTCCCAGCAGCCCTCTGGTTTAAATGATAGACTTATTTTCCACTAACATCTTTCAGCCTCCCCCTTTTTTTTTCCTAAAGTCAATTTGTTTTTGTACTGATTTATTTTTCATTTTCACCACATGTCTCCATTTCTGTCTCCTTCTCACACATTTGTCACCTTTCAACCTTCTTACAAGGCCCTGTTAATCTGTCTCTACCTGGGAACTTCCTAGCTCTTTTCTGTCCCATTATGTTTTATCTTTCCATCATCACCTTTTTGTTTCACAGATTCTCTTAATCTTACCATTTATCTACTTCTCTCTTTGCCTCCCCTTCTTCTTTCTCCACATATATATCTCTCTATTTTACCTCTCCTCTACACTAACTGTTTTTTTCTCTTTTAGATATTTCCTGAAGAAGACCTAAGGTCGAAACGTAGATTTTTAACTCTATTTTCTACTTTCAGCGTGCATTTAATATAACCATTTTGTTTTGCTTTTAGACCACATGCTGACGCAGCGCCTTGTCTTTGTTTTTTTACAATTAGTGTTAAAGTTACACTTATAACAAACTTAACAGGCTTTCTCTGTAATAACACACCATCTGGGGGTGTACAAGCAGTGATGGCCTTCTGTTTTTAGTAGCTCCGCAGCAAAGTTAGTCCTAGGGGCCCCACTACCCAATCTGTCATCCTGCCTCTGATGTGTTAGGCTATACTGTGCTAAGCAAGTTTGCAGTACTACAATGCTATTTCATAAGTTTGTGCCCCGCTGTCGGGGGGAGTTGCCCCCTGTGTGTTGTTTCAAGCACAGGGCACAATGAGTAAAATACCTTTTTAAAAACATTTACATTTGAAAGGATAATAACTGCACCCCCCCCCCCCCATGAGAGGTTGCCAGTGGCTGGCACTATGTGCAGTAAGTACTGTATTTCTTGGGTGGGCAAAAGACCATAGGTTGTACCTTGTGCCTCAAAACCCACCAAGGGCCAGCCTGACAGCACAGTGACAGTGCTACCGCTTGTGACACTGGCAACCCGGGTTCAGGAATGATCCCACAACATCAGAGGGATGGCTGGGGGTGGGGGTGGGGGTGGGTAGGATGAGCATCTGATGGACTCCTCTTTTCTTCCACGGATTGGTGGGAGTGGTGCCCGGTGTTTGGCTGACTCCTAGCAGAAGCCACAGACTGCTATATCAGTAATGCATGCTGGGTTGCGTCTTGGACATCACTGCACAACCGCACTTCCACCAGGGAAACACAAAGTCAAAAGCCCTTGGGACAGAACCCGGATGAACCTCCCGGACACCCTTCTGAGTAATGGCTCAGGTGCAAGCCTCAGCTGGGGCCCTCAGTATATCTCTGTCTCTCCTTCTGGGGAGCCCCGCCACAGGGGCCAATCTGCAGGCCTCCCAGTCTGGGCAACTTGGGAGGTAGGGGATGCCGAGTGGGCAATCCAGGAGATGAAACGGGGAGTATATCCCCACCTAAGCCTGAGAGATAATGAAAGTTGATCATTAAAAAAAACACCCATGGCATGCAGTTATTACAGAATCAACGTACACTGTATTGTGCATTATTTCTCACTTCTAGAAAACCACTGCAGTAGGCATCAATTAAGCAATAATGCATGACAAGGTGTGCAATACCATGTCATATCGCCCCATGTCAGGAACACTGTGAGGCAAGAGGCCATACGCAGAGTGACACCAACCACCTGACAAGGGGTAATATCCTATACTGCACACCTTGGAATGTATTATTGCAATTATGAAATGGATCCATGTTGATTTTGTTGACCAATGTCATAGCCTACTTTCAGACTGGGATTACGTACAGTGATATCATCTGGTTGAATGTGGTCTTGGCCAATCAGATTTGAGGATTTTCACTGTCCATTTCAAAATTCACTATCATATGTGGGTAAGAAATGTCTTCCACCCAACTGGCCAAGACCCACTCCAAACTGTTTTGATTGATTGGCATTTTTTCTTTCTCCTGCATGGAATGATCGCACCAACAAAGTACTGATCTCGATTTAAAAAACAAAGCCCTTACTGAGCCTCTAGTTATTCCATGAGGGAAACAAATACCTGCCATTTCTAAGTTCCTCCATAAGAGGCATTTTCTTACAGAGTGCGCTTTATGGCTTTCCTATTTTCATGGGGGACAAACTATAATAAATTAGCCAACATGTATGTAAAAATGTACAGTGAACAAGCAGTTGATTGTTTGCTAATAGCATCATCAACACAAGCCTGTCTTTAGTCAGTATTTTCTGCCCAGCTTGTGAGGGACTACTTACCAAGTACTGAAAAAAACATTTATTTTAAATGGTTTTTATTTTAACAATTGTATTATTTGTTTTTATGTATTATGTGTGGAACCCACTTTATAAGCACAGTAAAACTCTCCAGGGTGCCGGTTGCCATTTTTCACTTTCCAGGTGCTGAATGCACTTGTATCTAGTGCCTCATGCCATAGTAGCTACGCATCAAAGGCCTGCATTTCACCCATAACAACCAACACCCCATCATATCTTACTGCTTACATAATATCACAACATCCCTGCCAACCATTTTATCTCCCTGTAATCCATCTGATAGTAGAAATAAGACACTCCAGAATGTTGGTCATTTGGGATGATACCACTCCTTGGGTGCATCACAACACAGCAGAGGTGTGGCATTATCCCATGTTACAAAACAGGTACAGGGGAAGGGTTCTGGAAGCAAAATCCAATGCAGCAAGAATATGCGGAACTGGGAAGGGAGAAGCCAGAGAAGGCGAGGGGGACAGCAAGGTCAGCACCCAGGGTGGGGGCTGACCAAACGAGCAGACACGAAAGACCGTTAGGCCTATTCTGCTGGCATTTTAGTATGTTAGTATAAAATGGGTTGGGGAAATCCTATGCTGTGATTGGTGGAATTTGATCATGTGGCAGTTCAATATTCCAGCACAATAGCATAGGTCAGAAATGGCACCTATAGTACACGATTCCAAAATTAAAAATCTGGGAAGCCATTTTATAATTGCAATAAGACCCCCAGGGTGCGAATCACTGTACTGTGGGATATCGATATTTATAGGGGTGTGTAAGGCACTCAGTTTTGCCTCGGGCCTCACTTCTCTGAGGTGTTCCATCATTCCATAGTAACACACACTCTGTCATTCTTTACTGTTTAAATAACATACATCCTGGAACACAGTTTTGCTGTACAAGAGGAGTAACAGAACGGACAATAGTTCCCCGTTTGTGACTGCAATGTGCAGTACCATGAACAGGGACCCAAGAATTCCGCAATTCTGCAGACAAAGAATCAGATGTAGAGCCAGCACCCTGCCACAGAATTTATGTACTGCCATGGAAGTTAAATATTTTGGGGTAATTTTTCTTTAAAATGTACCGTTTCAGACTGCCTGGCCCCTCCGCTCGGTTTATCTGGATGCCCCTACTCCATGCATCTGTATCCGAGGTCGTTAATGGGCTCATACTGCAGAAAGTAGCAAAGCTCATTGCAGAAGCCCAGGAGCCTGGCCTCAGAAATCGGGTAAAGAACCAACGGCACTAATCATGAAGAGCTCAAGGCCTTTCTTTTTGGGTGTTTGTAATGTGACTGATAAAGCAACCAATCAAAACTTTTCATTAGCAAATCGGAGGTTTTCTTAAGCTAGCCTGAGTTACAAGTCAGATAAGTCATATGACATTGCAGCATGCTTTGACTGAAGAGAGGGCCCTGTATACTAAAATACTGTACAACACAATAAAAATCGCATGTTTAAAGAAAAGCTATGTCACAAATTACTAAACTTTGCAAGTGTGGAGGACAGAACATGTGAGCAGTATTCTCACACATTTGGTTTTTGTTAATTTTTATAACTCCCATTCAGTCTGCCCCTATCTGCCAGTCCCTTAGCCTCATTCCCTGCCTTCTCCAGGACTTACCCCTGCCTCACAAAAGCTCTTATGCATGGCTTATCCCCCACTGTGGGGTCTTCAGCATCCCCCAAGCCCCTTGAGGAGCCCAATCCAGCAGAGAAGGGTGCCTTTCAGTTGGCGCTGTGAGGAACTACTTTCACCCTGCTACAGCTGCAATTTTTCACAGTTCTCCCCCCTCTACAATAGCAGTACATTGTGCTCCTGGGGGCACACCCACACATCCTCCAACCCACCGACAAGCAGCCCGGCATGTCACTCCGCCTGTGAGACCACAGGTGGCAGCAGACAAAAGGGCCTCAGTCACCCATCCCTACCAGGAGGTGGCACCAAGTATCCTGTGGGATGCTTAACACTCCTCTCCAACCAACCCTCTGGCAGTCCGAGTCCATCGACTCTCCAAATACCAACTATATAAAAATGTGACTGTAAAACTCTATAAAATAGGTAAAGCGTTATCAATAAAGGATTAAAGTGTAAAAATCTAGATTACAGTATGAATATTAATTGACACTGTGGCAAATTTGTAAGAATTTTTACAGGACTGTTTTCAGCCAGTCAGCAGCACCCTTCTGTACCTTTCAGTATAACCTGAAACAAGCAGCGCTGGCCAATAAATCTTCACTGTGCCCATTTACAGAACAAACATTTTCAGAAAAACTTTTTTTTTTTTTTTTGAGAAAAAGTGCAAGCATGTAGAATAAACCATCACTTAGAGGCAGACATTTTTTTCACAGCTAAATACTGATTCAGCAAGGCCCATCACCAAGCAGCATAGCAAAAACCCCTCGCCAGGTGGCCAAATCAGTCATCCTCCTCGTCATCATAGTACCGATTTCTTTTTATCTGCTCTTCAATAGATAGTTCCTCTGCCTCCTCTCCATCCCAGAATCCAATATCTTGGGATTTACGGTTAGGGCTGGAAAGGAGATCATCGGAAGTTAGAATCTCCTCTTTGCTGGACAGTTTCGGCGACTTTTCCTCAAACGTTTCAGAAACTTCATGTCCACGGGAACTCTGGTTCTTTGTTGTCTTGCTCTCTGAAAACCAATCACCATCATTGTCTACAGATAGCTGTCCATTCAGCACATTCTCATCTAAAATGCCTTGCTCTTCAACCAGATGTTTGTCTTGCTCTTTCACCAGATGTTGGTCTTGCTCCTCAACCAGACGTTTGTTTTGCTCCTCAACCAGATGTTTGTCTTGTTCTTCAACCAGATGTTTGTCTTGTTCCTTAACCAGATGTTTGTCTTGCTCAACTACATGTTTGACTTGCTCCTCAACCACGTGTCTGTCTTGCTCCTCAACCATGCATCTGTCTTGTTCCTCAACCATGCATCTGTCTTGTTCCTCAACCACATGTTTGTCTTGCTCCCTAACCACATGTTTGTCTGTATGCTTTTGTTCTCCAACTTCCATTTTCTCTTCAACCTTTTCCTCTTTCCTTTTCTCTCTTCTCACATCCTGTTTTTCATTCTCTTCAGTTTTTGCACGGACTGGCTTAACCTCTTTTACTTCCATCTCAGTCTCTCTCTGTGGCCCCTCAGCTGGTTTACTGGTACTCAGATTCTGCTTGGCGGGCAGATGAGTTTTTTCCTGCTCAGATTCTTTTTGGTCCCGGACCACCACTGATTTGATAGGTGGTGCCACTGTAAATGGTCGGCTTCTCTCCTTCAGTGATGAACTTCTCCTTAATTTTTTCAGTTCACTATACTCTGAGGTTTCTATCTTTGGGGTTTCTTCCTCTGGTGGCCATTTTGGTTTAAACACTCTTACTCGATCTTCACTGCCACTTCCTGGACTGCCCCCATCTGAGGGTGGTGGCCAGGCAATTCTTAGTTTCTTGGTTTCCACTGGCTTGTCTTCTTTCTCAAGGGAAGCAGAAGCCACTTTAGCTTCCATAGAAGCAGCCAAAAACCCCACCTTTGGGATTGAAGATTCTTCCACCAGAGGGCTCTGTGGTGGTTCAGTTACAACATCTGGTTTGTCCAGACTTTCTTCATTCTCAGTTTTGGGCACCCATAATTCCTTGTGCTGTTTATGTCCAAATCCCTCATCATAATTCCCTCTGGACTTAAAGAGCTGATTGAAGTGTGGCTTGCAGTACACACTTCCGTGAAGAGAGGCATAGTTCCCCAAGCTGGAAAATACAAAGAGACATGGGTTACACTGGACCATTATTTCTGAAATTGAGTTGGGGCACTGCTGTTGACATATTCCCCCTCAACTCTCATCCTAAGGGTAAGAGGTAGGTGAGTTTCTGCCTTCATTGTGGACACCAACTGCCTCTGTTGATCAGTCGGGGGTGGGGGGGGCAAGACTGTCGGGCAGGCCATCTTCTCCTTTTTCAAAGGGTTAAGACCCTTGCCTCCTTGAAGTTATTCTTCCTGAGGCAGCCACTGTAAGGGATTCTGGGGCTTGACTGAGAACCCTCATTTCACATAAGGCAGTGTGCTGTACTGCCACCATATCAGTGAGCCATTCCATGGTTCACATTCTGCAATTTTTTAAGAGAACGAGCAGGCCCATTGGTTCAGTTGCAGGGTGCCTCCCACGGCAATAGTAACATGGGTTTAGGAATGAGCTTGGGATGCTGCAGGGCTTGAGGGTAGAGGATGTCAGACCATCCCATAGAACATTCTCCTCAGGGGGGATGAGGGGGACTGATCCCCACTTCTTCAGTATCAACTGGGGATGTCCAGGACATAAATTCCAGTCAGGGATGGCAAGAAGAGGGAAAAAAGTGGCTTTGCAGCATGCATGCCTGTTACATAAGCATGCCACGCATTCACAGCCAGGTGTCTCGGGGAAAGAAAGGAAGTAAACCAGGAAGCCCCTCTGCATTGCCAGGATGATGCTAGCATGCTCAGGCTCTGTGCTGCCTGCTCACTCAACAAGAAACTCCTCCTTGACCATTACCACTGAGTTTGGAGAAGACCTAAGGGAGAAACTGGCCCCCCTCCAAAGGCCCTACCATCGCAGGTTCCCCAATGGGCAGGTAAGGTAGTGGGGAGGCTCCCTGGGGCCTGGGTCAGTGACTGAGTTGGACATAGCTGAGTTGAAGGAGAGAGGCAGGACATAAGTGGACAAATCTAGGTTACTCATCAATAAACGTAATTCTGTTGGTGGTATTCAGTTCACATCCACACTATTAGTTCTGCTGGAGACAGCAGTGTCATCAGAAGTCTTCAAGCTAAGTTCCTCCCACCACCTGGGTGGAATATCCTGAGGCTTCAGCCCATGACATTAGATCTTTTTGAATGCTAGAAGCAGGGATCTGGGTGCCACTTGCCAGGAGAGATCAGGTGGGATGTGTGGATGTGAACTGAATGCCATTACTAGAACTACAGTTACAGGTGAGTAACCTAGATTTCTAATAATATGGATACAGTTCACAGTCTACACTCTGGCAGACTCCCAGCAGTCCTCTGGGAGGAAGGGGCAAGACACGCACCCCTATTTGCCAAACAGAGACTAAAGGTCTGAGGATCAAAAAAGCAGCATCCCGACGATTCTTCATGTCGATGTTGTAATGGGAGATGAAGGTGTGTGCTTTATTCCAGGTTGCAGCATTGTAGATCTCTGCAGTGGGGATGCCCCTGGAAGGAGCCACCAAAGCAGTACTATATCTGGTGGAATGAGCCTTCAATCCCTTTGGTGACTCCCTACCAGCCATATTTCTATGATTCTACGATTCTCTCAGCAACAAGGCTGAGGTGTGCAGGGATTGATGGTCCAGGTGCAGGACCATGCCCTGTTGTCTGCTCAGCAGATCTAGATAGAGGGGTAACTGCCATGGAGGGTCTGCTGCTGAGGCTGAGGAGATCCAGATACCAGAACTGCCAGGGTCAGTCGGGGCCATCAGGATCATCTGCGCCTTGCCCTTCTTGGCCTTGATCATGACCTTGTGGACCAAGGAGGAGGCATACATGAAGCCTGTGGTCCAGGGCCTTGCAAGGACATCCCCCATCAGTGACCTGGACTGGGGGGATACAAAGCGGCCTCAGTTTTCTGTTCCTCCCATGAAGCAAACAAGTCTACCAGAGGGGTGACCCACTGACAGAACAGGTGATCTACCACCTCCTGATCTCTCTGACTTGGTTGAGAGCTTCAGACAGCTGACTATTCTCTCCCGTGACATGATCACCAGATCATCTACTTCCAGGCTATGCAAGAGTGTCCAGGTTTGAAGAGTCTCCCAGCACAAAGGAAGGGAGTGTGTCCTGTCCTGCCTCTTTAGATAGCACACAGTAGTCATGTTGTCCATCTGAACCTCTACAACTTGACCCTGGATCAAAGGAGCAAACTCATCAGGGCCAGAAGCACTGCACAGAGCTCCAGCAGGATGATGTGGTGACAGAATTTCCTGGGAGATCAGAAGCCCATGGGCCTTGTGGTCTCCCTGGTGTATTCCCTTAGTATGACAGATGGTTCTGGGTGGACAAACCGGATTTCCTTCTCCAGATGTGGGTCCAGCCACCACTGGATGGCATCCCACATTGACTCGACTGGGTCACCCTGACTGGCTGGTTCAAGTGACCTAGGCCCTGGGATTACTGGTGGCCCAACTCCCATGGGAGGGGTTGCATCTGTCAGTGAATCAAAGTGATGATGCTGGTGGAGGATGTCATGTACCCCAGCAGCAGTAGGAGGTCTCAGGCAAGGTGTCTGCACCCAACATGAAATTATCAGGCAAAGGAGGATAGATACAATGCCTGGTCCACACAGAAGCAGGACATGGACTGCAGAAAGTCTAGTTCTGCTTCAATGATCTTGATCATCTGCAAGCCGACCAACTCTGACTTAGGTGGGTTAACCAGAAGGCCCATGTCCTGACTGGTCTGGAAGGCCAGATCCCTGGAGTGATCCACAGCCTTTCTGGGTGACCCTGTTATCAGACCATTGTCCAGTTAGGGAGACACCCGGACGCCCTTATGCCATAGGAAGGCGGACACCACTGCCATGCACTTGGTGAAGACCCTGGGAGCAGAAGAAAGGTCAAAAGGCATGACCTGTAACTGGTACAGGATCCCCTCTGCATAGAACTGAAGGTACAAGCAATGGGATGGACGGACTGGAATGTGGAAGAGAGTGCTGGAAGTCCAGGGAGCAGGACCATATGCCCTGCTCCAGAGGCAGAATGATCCGATTCAGAGCGACAATCCAGAACATGCGGTTTCTGCATGAACTGGTCCAGAATCATGAAGATTAAGTATGGGGTGATAACCCCAAGTCCATTTCAGGACCAGGAAGTACATGGACACATATCCTTGAGTGGCCAGGGCGTCAGGGACATGGGCTATCGCCCTATGGTCTAGCAGCTGAGCAATGTCATCTCAAAGCAGAGATGACTAGTCCTGTGACACCTTGAATTACCAAGAAGTTCAGAGTTGGTACAGTGGGAAATCAAGAGACGACCCTCTGCCCACGGCTTCTAGAACCCACCTGTCCGAAATAATGGTGGACCACTGTGGCAAGAAGTGGTGCAACCAATCCTAACACAGACACGGACTGGATGGGAGGTGGGGGATGACACCCTACAAACCATCACTGCACAGCCTTGGATGGGGCTCTGGCTACAGGGGGACATGGAGGCACTATCATCTCTACACCCTTTTGCCCCTGGTTGCCAAACTTAGGTTTTGTATATAAGTGCTGAAACTGCCCCTATTGGGGCTGCTGCCATGTCTGTTGTGGCTGAAAGGATAGATACTGAAAGGCAATCTTTTTAGGTTTCTGGACCATCTGAACCTTTTGGGACAAAGCCACAGAGTCAAGGGTGGCACTGGACTTCTCAGACCAGTGAGATGCCATTCCAACCCGGGGCTGAAGAGGTTGGTGCCCAAGAATGGGATACCAGCCAGCTTATGCTGAATGTCCACCATAAAAGGGAGAAAGCCTTAGCCAGGCCCTGCGATGCAGGGCGAAGGCTGTTGCCATGGCATGGGCACAAGAGTCACACATGGCCAAAGCATCGGAGCTGGTGTTTAGACAGTGACTGACCCCGGTCTCTGACAATCTTCAGTGGCAGCTGCCTGTCAGTTGGAAGATGGGGGAGATCATCTAACACTCCAAAGCAAGGAATGGCCAACGTTTGCTATTGTGACAGTGTAACTGTTCTGCTAGAGACCTAGTGATGCAGCAGTGTGCATGCTTTCAGCTGTGAGGCCAATCTTCTTGGAATCTTTGTCCAGAGACTTGTCCACATCCCCTTGCCCCAATTTACAGATGACCTAGTCCAAAACCAAACCCTATGCAGAGGGCTAGTCAGAGAACCCAGAAAGGAAACCTGTTGAGGCTGCATACTTGCAGACCATACAGGCAGAGGATACTGCGCAGGATGCTGCCAAAGCTCCAGGGCCAGTCCCCAGGTGGCCTTAGCCATGGGAAAGGCAACCCCTGGGGAAATATCCTTGCTCAGTATGTCAGTAAACGGCTACTTGGCCTACTTCTGAACTGGCTCTAAGGGAACAGTCATGGACTCCAATATAAGTCTGATCAAAGTCCCAAAAGAAACTGACCTGCAGTTAGTGGTCAGATCCTTAACTGATTCATGGTTGAACTAATGAATCCTGGTCAAGATCATCAACAATTTGCCTTCAGAGTCAGTGAATTCCTTGAAGATTACTCTCGACCATTTGCCACCAGGGACCACCCTGGTGTCCACAGCCTGGGCAATATCCAGCAAGAGCCAGCCTGGCAAGCTAGCTTCAGAGTGAGACTCCTCGATCAGGACCCCAAACAGGTGCTGTGGTGGAGATGGCGCCACCCTAAGAGGTGGAGAAGCAGACACTGGGGACTGTTGAGAAGTATGGACCAGGGAATATCTAGGGGCAGAACCCAACCCCTCTCAGATGTGGTCCAATGTTGCCAGAGGAGTTCCTCCTAGCAATGATGCATTTCCGAAAATGCCTCTCCTTTCCCAAGGAAGACGAGAAGCATCGACAGCAATGTCTCCCAGTCAAGAGGTATTGAGAACGCGAGTGGAGTCTCAACCTCGATCATTGACACAAGGGTCAGTGTAGACGGGTGTCCTCCAAGGGTTCATATAAACCACCTGTCTCAACAGTTTAAGCACTAGAGACTTTGGAAACATGACCACCAGTGGATGCAACTTGGTCGGGGACACAGACAGGGTCTTGTCCTTCCTGGGTGAGGATCGGAAGAATCAGGGTCTGGGAGATAGACTCCTACATAGAAGCATAGACTTTGACGGCAGATAAGGACCGCTTGGCCCATCTAGTCTGCCCATTTCCCTACCTACAGGATAGGCCGTAGATCCTAGTTAACCAACAGCCTATTTCTTCCTACCCCCCACAAGAATTGCCTTATGTCTGTCCCATGCATTCTTGAATTCTCCCACAGTTTTAGACCCCACAACCTCCTCAGGAAGGCTGTTCCATGCATCCACTACCCTCTCTGTGAAAAATACTTCCTCACATTGCCCCTGAACTGCCTCTCCTCTATCTTTAAATTGTGTCCCCTTGTTCTTGCACGTCTCTTTTTCTGAAAGATGCTACCCTCTTGGACTTTGTTGATTCCACTGAGGTACTTAAAAGTTTCTATCATGTCCCCCTCTCCTTCTTTCCTCAAGGGTATACATATTAAGCTCCCTTAGTCTCTCCTCATACGGCTTCTCCTGCAGACCCTGCACCATTTTAGTTGCCCTCCTCTGGACTACCTCTATCCTGTCTATGTCCTTGCGGAGATGGGGTCTCCAGAACTGGACACAGTACTCCAGATGGGGTCTCACCAACTGTCTGTACAGAGGGATAACAACTTCCTGTTTTCTGCTGCTGATGCCTCATCAAACTCCTCAGACAGCCAGTTGATAGGTTTGAGAAAAATCTTGACCATCTGCTCAAATGGAGTTGAGGTCAAATCTGATGGGATTACCATGAAGTCATTGATCGCAGGCACCTCAACCAAGGCTGAGCAGTTGGGGGAGTCAAAGGAGCAGGAAGAGTGTGATCATTCCTGATCTCATGACCAGTGAAATTTTTTGCGCTTTCTGCTGCAGTGATAATGGCTCTGCCAGAAGGTCTGGAGGGTCCGATGCATTTCCCCCCGAATTCTTTCAACACTCCTCCAATGCTGGTCCCAGCCTGGAACGGTGCTGAGACTGACAAGCAACTCAACGCAGCCACTCTTCTTCCATGGCTGCAAATTGAGCACCCGACCTGCAGCTACCAAGCACTTTTTGGAGTCTTTTAGCCGACCAAGGGCCAATTGAGCATTCCAATCTTCAGTGGAGTATGACTCAGCACAGACTGCATCCCTCAACGTAGTGTTACTTGCCCAACCAGTATAAGCACGTGTCCTACGGGTCCATGACCAACATTTTCTGCCTGCACTGGGTGCAGATTAAAAAACATTTTTGTTGCTGTCAATCGTGGACTGTAATTCAGAGCCTGAAGACTGCAGAGCAACTTTAAAGTGGAATACGGATTTGAAAGGTCAAAGATTTGCCAAAAAAAGAATTTTAACAACTCAGAATCTTTCAACGCTGCATTGCTGCGAAGGAGGAGACCTGCCCTTTCCAGTGGAAAGATCGATCTGATGTCTCGGGCAGAGCCAGAGGATGGTGGAGGAGCTTAGCTTGAAGACTTCCATGACTCAGCTGTCTCCAGCAGAACTGCCAGACTGTAGATAGTGATCTGAATCCACATTATTATTATTATTAATTTGAAAAAGGAAACTTGGAACATAATGGCAGATAACGGACTAGCAGCCCATCCAGTCTCCTCATGCCTGTCTAATTTTATGGCTCTGCCAGTCAGTCCTCTCTACTCCTGATCCTCTCAACCCTGTTACAAAACAATTTCATGTACCTGTTGCTCTTGCAACACAGCCACTGCTTTCAGCCCTGATGACCTCGGAGAGTCTGTTCCAGGCCATCACCACTCTTTCTGTAAAGGAGTACTTCCTGATATCCCTGAACTGCTCTGTGCCAGTTTCAGAGTTATTCTTGGTACCCGCATCACCACTCATTGTTAGCAGCTCTCTGCTGTCCAGTTTGTTTATTCAGCAGAGGTACATGAATATCTCAGTCATGTTGCCCCACTTTTCCTGCCTCCAGCGTGTGCATGTTGAGATACTCCATTTGCTCCTCACAGGACCTACCCTATCTGCCCCTTGTCATGCTGGTTGCTCATCTACACACTGCCTCTAAACTGTCCCTTCAAGTGAGGACTACAGAATCATAGGATTCCCCAGACAACTGCTTGTGCACCTCAGTGCAGGCTTTCTACGCACTCAGTGCAGGCTTCCTGAGGAAGCACCTTTTCAGTCTCTGTCTCCTCCAAACTAAAGCCCCCCAAAAAAAAAATATATAGTTTTCCTTTCTTGCCTTTTTTTTTTTTTTATCTCCCTGCCACTGGCCATATCCCCATCAGTAACACCCCCATGGCGAGGCTGCGAGATCCCCAACCCCACAACAGAAATGTAGTTTTGGGTGACTAGGGAGGTGGATCAGGGGAGGGCAGTGGACATGGCCTATCTAAACTTCAGCAAGGCCTTTGACACTGTGCCACATAGAAGACTATTACACAAACTGAGGAATATGGGTGTGGGCAGGACAGTAGTGTGGTGGGTAGGTAACTGGCTGGGTGGCAGGACACAGAGGGTGGTGGTAAATGGCTGTCACTCCACAGAGGGAAGAGTGACCAGTGGGGTACCACAGGGATCAGTGCTGGGACCGGTCCTATTCAACATCTTCATCAGTGACATTGCGCAGGACCTAGAAGGCAGAATTTCACTGTTCGCTGATGACACAAAGCTCTGTAACAGAGTAGACACACCAGAGGGTGTAGACAGAATGAGAAGGACCTGCAGAAACTTGAAGAATGGTCAAGGGTTTGGCAGTTGAAATTTAATGCAAAGAAGTGCAAGATAATGCATATGGGCACAAAAACCCTGGCACAATATATCAGTTGGGGGGTGAGGATATAGCATGCACCAAGCAGGAAAGGGATCTTGGGGTTGTCATCTTTGATGACCTCAAGGTAGGGAAACAGTGTGACAAGGCAGCAGGTAAAGAAAATAAGATGCTGGGATTATAGGTAGGGGCATCACCAGCAGGAAAAGGGAGGTCATAATTCCGCTATACAAGACACTAGTGAGGCCCCACCTGAAGTACAGTGTACAGTTCTGGAGACCATACCTACATAAGGACATAGACAGGGTAGAGAAGGTTCAGAGGAGGGCAACAAAGATGGTGCATGGATTGCATCACAAGTCCTATGAAGACAGGTTGAAGGAACTGAACATGTGCTCCTGGAGGAGAGGAGGGAGAGGGATATGATAGAGACATACAAGTATCTTACAGGGAGGAACAGGGTGCAGGAAAACACTATTTTTAATCGAAAAGATGTTCCAGGACTAGAGAGCATGGGATGAAGTTGGAGGAGGACGATTCAGAGGAAACACGAGAAAGAATTTCTTCACAGAACGGGTAGTGGACAAGTGGAACACCCTGCCAGAGGAAGTGGTGGGGGCTGAAACAATCACGGATTTAGAATGCATGGGATAGACATAAAGGAATTCTGGAGGTCAGGGGTAAGGGGCAACTGACTTCTAGGAAAACAAACTGAACTTACAAGCTCAAATGGGCAGACTGGGTGGGCCATAGGCCCTTATCTGCCGACACTGTCTATGTATCTATGTATCCACATTTGGATTAGGGCCAAGTCACTGGTGCATGGCCTACGGGAAGGGGGGGCTGAAATCATCCTGCTCTGGCCAAGGCTCTTCCATGCTTTCTGTTTCCCATGCATTCAGGATGCCAGTGGCTAGGATGCACATCCACACTCACTCAGGCATACACAGCTTGGCACCAGCCAGCGTCTACCCTCCCCGAGGAGCTGCTCAACTGCAGTGACACTTGTGTTCACCCAGGTGGCAGTATAAGAGCAAAACTGTCAGCATCCTCTGGGATACATACATATGAAGAAGCCAGCAGAAGAAGGCCATTTGGTCTATCAAGTCTGCTTGTATTGCAGGGTCCACAGCTTGAGCTAATGTCCCTGCCCTCCCTCCCCACTCCTCTCATCCTCCTTACCCATGATCCTTACCTTCCCCCTATGCCTATCCCAGCCCCTCTTAATGCTGCCCACTGTCTTCAACGAGATGATCTCTTCCAGCAGCGCATTCCAAGTGTCCACCACCCTCTCTGTGAAGAAGTGCTTCCTGACATCCCTCCTAAACCTCCCACTCTCCAGCTTAAGACTGTGCCCCCTCATGTTATGGTTGCCACTCAGCTTAATACTTCTCCCCATGGCTGCCCCCCTCCCCAACAACCCAGGCTTATTCCTGAATTAGTGTCACTGGTAACCCTGCTAATGTGCTGGCCTAGATATCATTAATCTTGTCCACATCTTGTACCCAATCAGGCCCCAACCAGTGATTTCCAGCCTGCAGTCTCTTTATCAGGTTTATGGGGGCTGTGGAAGCACTAACCCACTGCCAGCAAGGCAGATCTTAGGAGGAACAGCTGGTGGCTCTAAATATGAACTCGCTGGAGGCCTGGCACAAGAGGGGGGACATGATAGAAACACTGAAGTTTCTGAGGGGTATAAGCAGAGTGACTAGCAAGGACCAGTTTGTAAGGAATGGGGGGGTCAAGATTGGAGGTTGGTGGTGGGCAAGTTCAGGAGAAACATGAGGGAGTTTAACATCACAGAAAGGGTGGTGGAATCATGGAACAGACTGACAGTGGAAGTGGTGATGCCAGCTACCCTAAATGGGTCTTTAACATGGCTTGCAGGGCAAGGGATCACAGCCCTGGGGAGCAACAGGTAGGGAAAGACAGATAAAACCCCAACAATACAGCAGGTTGGTGGGGTGTGGTAGTAGAGTATGCACAGTCTGGACCCTTGGCCTCCTTGTACCATCAGATTTTATATTTCTACTCCATGGTGCCATCATGAGGTCACTGTTAGTGCTGCATTTTTTGCTGGCTAATGCAGCCCCCTTATAAGGGATTGCTCAGCATGCTGGTGACCCGGGTTTGTGCCCAAGCACCGGACGGCAGGAGCAGAGACCAGCAGAGAGGGTTTGGTGCACCCACCGGACACTTTCCTCCCTGGGAGGGGTGGGTGCGAGTCTGCATCACTCTTGAGTGGCTCCTGGCAACCCATTGCACCAGCATACTTTACGGCATGGGTGACCATATTCCACAGTGCATCCTGCCAGGATGCCATGTGCATGCGGGTGCATTGTGGGCAGGGGATTGGGACGAGGGAGAAAAAGGAAAAATGGCTGCTCGGTCAACCGGATGACTGTCGCCAGGTCCCCTCATGCCACAACGCTCCAATGGAATGCCTTTTGTGTGCTGCTCCTGTTGCCCTGTGCACTGGGTCAAAGCTGAACCCCTCTCCCCTCTCTTGGGGTCCAGGGAGGGGGCCCCCTGGTGAAGGGATACATTGTGCATGACCGGAGCATGGAACCAGAGGTAGCAGCGGATGGCGAGGACGGGATGACATGGCAGGTAGGGGCCACTAGGTGGCTCAAAGGTGGACAACCAAGTGGCATAGGGTTGGAGCATAAATAAAGCAAGCAAAAAATATAAAGAAAAAGTACTAAAGAATGGGCAGTTTAGAGCATCTATTAACTTTGAAAGTCACTAGTCTGAGGCTATGAGTTTTATTTTGTTGCCAAAGGCATTGTGGGTAAAAAGCGTTTCTTTCCTCCTCACCTGAGTCGGGTGCTGCAGTGACAACAACGGAAACAGCCTTTGTGAAACACCTGCTGATTGGCAACCATACGCTCCATTGGATACACCGTCTTCTGACAGGTTGCACACATTTCTCTTGCGGGCAGCTGGAACTTCTGATGTCAAGAACAGAAGGGGGGAAAAGTTATGGGAAAGATGTAATGCCTTGGCAGTTTTAAATAATGCTGCTTCTTAATGAAAAATATTTTCATCCAATACTACACTTTGTTACTTAGTTTGTACAAAATTGTTAATATGGCTGTAGCAAAGCATCATGCAATGGAATAAAGCATTGAGAGGTCCATGTAAACCTTGTATAAAGACAGCACGCTACCTCCCCCTTCTAACTGCATGTATTGCCCCCCCCAAAAAAAAAATATAGTGACTGCTGTTCTAGGACATCAACTGATGAACTGCTACTCCATCTCCTCTCCCAGATGTGCCACCTGGGAGACAATGTTTTCTGTGCCAGAAGCTAAGGTACTAAACAATGGGAATTCCTAATGGGAATGAACAAGGTTGATACTGGGGTTCTGTTCACCAGAAATGACAAAACGGTGACCAGGGGTCATGGGTGGAGACTCACAGGGGAGAAAATTTCAACGGCATATTAGAAAGTACTGTTTCACAGAAAAGACTGTGGAAAAAAGGGACTGGATTACTAAGGAAGGTTGTTAAAGCTGCGTCTATGGATAGTTTTAAGAAAGGATGGGATAAGTAAAGGGGCTTACTTGTCTCTAGTTCAAGGAATAGGATATGTCAGACTGGGGGGGTGTAGGAGAGTTAGCTGAAAACAAAATAAAAGAGAATCAAAAAGTGAACAGTTCATGCATTTGGTAATACTTAAAATAGTAAATGGAGTATAGATAGGAATCTTGGGCAGACTGGAGTTTAGGTGTTTGAATGGCTAGTTCGGTAAGCTGCAGTACAGACAGGATGCTGGGGAGGTGCAAGGGATCCAGTGCAGGGCTACTAAGCTTATTAGTGGCCTAGAGGGCAGCAGCAACAAAAAGAAGACTGTACATCACAAATTATTTAACACAGAGAACAGCAGACTGCTGAAGAGGGCCATAAATCATAGTGTTCTGAATACTGAAGGAGGGACATGATAATGAATTTCTAATATTAAGGGTGGGGTGGGGGGTAGCTGTCCTGCCGGCACAGTGGTAGAGCGATCGCTGCAGCACAGATGACTTGGGTTCAGGAATGAGCCCTGGCCATCAGAGGGCCAGCTGGGGGAGGTGGAATTGAGCATCCCATGGGACACACTCCTCTTCTGGAGAGGGAGGGTGTTGTGACCCACTGTATTACCACCACCTGGGTGGCCAGGGTGGGCGGTGCAGTGGTTCAGCAACTAACAAGAAGGGACCCTCATATAGATTGTAGGGATTGGCTGGCCTGGCTCTGCCAATGTACCAATCCCATTGTGCTCCTAGAGGTGTGGGTAGCCCAAGAACATGGGAACTGAGGTGCAGGCAGGGAGGATGAAGCTTCAGCCTGTCCACCATGCCCAACACCAGAACCGAGCAGCCTCCCACAGGGGGATGCCGCCAGTCTTTACCTCCACCATGGGTGGCCAGATGGACAGTGGGGAAGAAATGCTGTGGACCTGAAGATGTACCCCGCCCTGAGGGGTAAGCCGGGGGGCAGCACAGCGATGTGTCATGGGTGGGCTGGCTGTCCCAACCAGATAGGTGGCAGGTTCTCAGCTGGATGGCATGAGGGCAGTCTGGCTGAGGTGGAAGGAGGTCCCTGCCTGGGCCGCAGCAGGCTAAAAATGTTAAAAAAATAAACAAGGAGGGGAGCGGTACATGACTATGGTGCTTGGAATAACAGAGGGATGCAAAGCTGTCAGCAGCCCATAACTGTAAAGGCATTTGAAAGTCTGTGTGATGGTAACATTTTGGTGAAACCTGGCCCCCACTCTAATCAGTGAGGCAAAGAACTGCAACAAATGCTTTAGTGGGTTGGCTTAAAAAAAAAAAAAAAAACACTATCAAAGCTAAGTTTAAAGCAATGAATGTGGCCACTACATCTGGAAGCACAAAGAAAAAAAATCCTCGCTTGTCAAATGGGGCTGAAGAATTGTAGAAAAGAAAGTACAAAATCAGAACAGGAAGATTAGAAGCAAAGGCATGCACAAGAAAAAATAAGTAAATCCTTCTGTCCTTTCATTTGTCAGTATACAGCTAGCCACTGGTAATTTTAACAAAAGAATTCAGATTTGTGATGAGGGACAGATGAGTGTGTGATTTGCTGCCTCATTCAGTCGCCAGGGACAGACTGCAAGCAGCTAATTTAAAAAATTCTAGCTCAGGTTTAAGCATTTTTAGCAGTCAGGTAAATGAAACAGTGGGTGGGGTTAGGGGTGACAAACGTGGAATAAAGCAACATGTTTTGGTGTTGAAAACCAGCAATACTTTATAAACTGTACAAAGAATAGTCAGAGAGTGAGTTACTAACATCTTACCATGCGGAGAGCATGTGCAGTTTAAATGAACTGGGAAGCGTTTGGTATTAAACCCACCAGCAATATCCCGTTAAAAACAATTTTCTTTATGGTGTCCAGGCCCCCACTGCCACACTCCTGTGGGCTGGCCCCAAGCGCCACATTACTTTGGGCCTTCAGCACTACACTTCTTTGGGCCCCAAGTGCTTCACTCCTTTAAGCTCCCAAATTGTCCCCATTTGCATGCCAGACTCGCCTCCTGCTATCAGCTGGCCCGCCTTTGGTTCTGGTGTACACTAGTTGTGGTCACCCCCAATACCAAACTCAGCGTGAAGAAGAGTTGGAGAGATTACATTGGAGGAGGAGGAGGAGGAGGAGGAGGACGGCCCAAGAGGTGGACACCAGGTTGAAATTAACACACTGAGTGGGCAGGTGGCATTGAAGGGACCTAGGGAGTCATCATCCAGTGCACTGGGCTGGCCTATTTCCATTTTCATCCACCACCCACCTCTCATGCTCCCACATGCCGTGGTATTCTCAGGTGGGGCACACTCAGTGTATGGTCACCTACATATCCAATGCCACCAAAAGCTGTTGCCAAGGCCGCTCTCAGAGCCACGCCAAAACCACCCCAAGAAGAGCTTCCAGATGCATGCTCCATCAACCTCTGCACCAGTCTCTGCTCCTGCAGTTCCCCAGCTCATAGCGCAAAACTCAGGTTTGCCTGCATGCCAAGCAGATGCCCTACTGCCTGGCACCATGGAGCTGGCATATGCTCACTGTTTACCCCCTCCCTGCCAGCGCCCAGGCACAAACCATTTTCAGTCAACCACCATCACATGAATGGCACAGGATTTTTTCCCATGTTTCTCCCTTGTCCTCCGCTCCATACTTTTGGTGTGGGATGTGCCCTCCCAGCCTGTGATGCATCATACCTCCATGGAAACAGTAAGCTTCCCAGCTTGCCTGCAGGGGTCACTGCATCCCAGAACTTGATGCCAACCCTCCCCGGATGAGGCACACAGCACTCTGACAGCTACCTGTAGCCTGGCCTGCCTCCTGACGCAGCAACCGGAGTCTGCTCCCAAACTTCAGCCATTTGGTGGACCATTGGAGCAGCTCATGTGCTCATTCTTTAAAGTAAACTCTTGTTGGTTTCAAAATTACATTTACAGTCTAATCAGTGTCAGTGGCTCAGTAGGTAGCACACTCGCCTCTGAGGCCAGGAGATCAGAGGGCTGTGGGTTCAGTTCCCACATCTGGCACTTGGGGTAATATCCCAGTACTGACACTGTAGTGCAGCATGAGAGGGGTGCTGCACTTCTGAGGTGCCGTCTTTCGGATGAGACGTTAAACCGAGGTCTCATCTGCCTGGATTGGTGGTAGTTCAGGTGGATGTTAAAAGATCCCATGGCACTTATTGAAAAAAGAGTAGGGGAATTTCCCCGGTGTCCTGGCCAAATTTCCCTCATTCACTAAAAATACCACCAACAGCTTAATCTGATTCAAGGTCAGTTGGCATTCATCTGTATCCCCCTCCCCCGGGTCGTGCCTGAAAATAGGCAGGATTTGTCTAGTGCACTTACCTGGTCAACAAAAACTAAATAAAATAAATAAAAACACCACATACATAAGTACTGCACAAGTTTCATCCTGGAGCGAAGTATAACCTTATACAATGTGGTTAGAAGTTGCGCAGCAATCCATCAGTAGCAGGCTTTTGCCATCACAGCAAAACGCATGTGGTAGGGGAGCAGTGGCTGGTGATGCATTTAGCTGCAACATTTGGTTGGTGTATTTTACACTGTGTTAAAGGGACATGGGACACCGTCAACCCCCTTACACCCCAAAGTCTCTCTAGTTTAAAAAAACGCTTTACGATTGATCACATTCTGTAGAGATTGCTGACGTAGCTGGGAGGTTGATTCGGATTCCATTTTTTCTTTTTATTTATTTATTTAGTTTTTGTTGACCAGGTAAGTGCTCTAGACAAATCCTGCCTATTTTCAGGCACGACCCGGGGAAGGGGGATACAGATGAATGCCTACTGACCTTGAACCAGATTAAGCTGTCGGTGGTATTTTTAGTGAATGAGGGAAATTTGGCCAGGACACTGGGGAAACTCCCCTTCTCTTTTCAATAACTGCCATGGGATCTTTAACATACACCTGAACTACCACCAATCCAGGCAGATGGGACCTCAGTTTAACGTCTCATCCGAAAGACGGCACCTCAGAAGTGCAGCACCCCTCTCATGCTGCACTACAGTGTCAGTACTGGGATATTAACCCAAGTACCAGATGTGGGAACTGAACCCACAGCCCTCTGATCTCCAAGTCTCAAAGGAGAGTGTGCTACCTACTGAGCCACTGACACTGACACTTAGAAGTGAAATAAGCAGACTGCCCATTATACTGGTGTCACCACACAAAAACATGTTTGTTTACAGTCCTTGATCAACTCCTACTGCATCTTTCCCAGACTCAGAAACAACCCCCCCAACACAGTCTAACCACTCATGGTGCAGAGCGAGTAGAGGAAGCTATTGCATTGTGAATGACTGCACTGATTTGGGATGTTCCCAATGTCACAAAGTATGCAACAGGAGTAGATCACATATTTGAAACAAAATAAGGTGGGGGTATAATTACACCACAGCCATGCATTTCAGTCCCACTAGGAAAGGAATCAAATGAAAAAAAAACAAAAAAAAAAACAACATCAGTGAATTTTAGACAAGGTAAGCAATCATAAAATGTGGGCTTTCAGCTAAAAATAATATGTTGCAAAAAGGGGTGATAGCATGCAGTGAACTAAAATGCTAATTTTTAAAAACAGACAAAACAGTTTTATTTTTGTATAAATTACTGTCAGTCTCCATTTTAATTTAAAATGGAGAAATCTGACCCCAGTGGTGGTGGTGACAGTGTCCCTTTAAATGTGCCTCCATTACACATGGTTTGGGATGCCAGTGTATGTAACTGAAGGTTTAAAATGAGAAAGCAAGTAAGAAACTGAGCAACATTTTACAAATGGTTCAGCCAGCTGCATTCAGTAAAGTGGAGGGAATGTGGTTACAAGCACAATGGGACTGCTTGATGCTGGAAGACAGCAAAGCAGTATGACGCAGTGCAGCGAATAAAAATATATATATATAATCACACAAGGAGAATGCCAAAGTGCAGAAATAACCTTTGCTCACATCAGGAGGAAAGCAGAAGGTAGAGAAAGAAGTAGGAAGCCAGGAGCAGGTAGTAGGAGCTGGAAGACAAAAAAAAGAACTTTGATAACACTAAAAGTGGAAATCATGGCTTCGTCTGAGGGAGAGCCGAGGTATAGCCAATGAAAACCTGGGTTTAAAGCTAGTTTTACCATTTCATTGGGCAGGATTCTCTCATGTTGATAAGCAAATGTTCAACTATTGGTTTTTATTTGTTTTTAATTTTTTCTTAAAGGGAAGCTCTCATTTGCAGGGGCTCCCACCCCTGCAAACCTAACCCTCCGGTTAAGCTTTTCGGAGAAAAGTGCCTTTTTTCTGAGGCGCAAAGTAACCGTGCGCTTCTATACAAATGCATTGAAGCACACGGTGCCATGCCACACCTTTACACTAAATGGAGCCAACCCAGCATCTGCTATACTTATAGGTAGCGGACTTTTCAAAATTAAATTAAATTACTTTGTGCTTCATGAAAAAAGGTGCTTTTCTCCGAAAAGATTAACCAGAGAGTAAAGTCTGCAGGGGCAGGAGCCCCTGCAAATGACAGCTTCCCTTTAATTCCTCATCTGTGCTTACCACTTGGTTCCTGCGTCTCCTGCTTCTTGGCCACATGAGGACTCCTCCTAATCAAAGCAATCCTCCACAGTCCTCAGCAGTTATTTTACCTAATACTCGTGAATAATGTTTACTGCTCCCTACCAGCTGACATGTTTACACATGGCATTTAGGCAAAGTGTGTAAAAATAAAGCAGGGCATGGAAGATAAAGAAATTATTACATTTCCGTACATATGGGCACCATAGAGGAAGGGGCAAGGGTACTTCATGATATTGCATTGCTAGCAATGCAATCTCGGAGAGTGAACGATGCAGCATTTAAACATGTCAGCTGGTAGGGAGCAGTAAACAATGTTTATGAGTATTCAGGTAAAATAACTGCTTACTGAATATTGTGCTTGCGGGGGAGGGTTGGGTTGCATTCCTTTAGCCACTATCTGTGCAGTGGTCACTGCAGTATTTCTACTAGTAGTGCTCTTTTAAAGAGTCACTTGAAAAGTTACTTAAATTCCTCAGGGGAGCCTGATGGCCCAGTGCAGGTGTGTCACGCTTCCATGCTGGCGATCCCAGTTTTGAAGCAGACTCGGGAAGTTGAGATCAAAGCGACCAGTGCTGAGGGGTGTTGCTGTCCGTAGCGTGGGCATGCGGGGGGAGACATGTGGGGTACGCCAGCACAGTGACCCCCTGAGGTGGGCTGGGGAGTCTGCTCTCTCACAAGTGGCAGCACACTCAGATGATGTACTGCATCATGGGATACACCAAGAAGACGTAGCTGATGTCGGGGAGGTGGGTTAAAAAAAAAAAAAAAACAGCCTCTGCTGTGATGATGACTGGAGCCATCCTTGGGCCCTGAGCAGCATGGATCAACACTGGTGGAAGGGATACGGCAAGTGGCGGACAAGTCTGGGGATATCTCATGGGGGTTGCACCCCCTGGAGCAGAGGACTTGGTGGGCAGAACAGAGGAGAAAAAAAGCTTACATAAAAGTTCCACATCTAGGTAATCTTCAGCGTCACATCTGGGATACCATGTATATACCATGCATTCTTCAGCTTACATTAGCTGACCAATCAGGAAACTTGTTTCAACTGACCTAGTACTTCACTGCAGATGAAGTGAAAAAAAACTTTGCAATTTGTGTAGTATAGTGCACAAATTTGCGTAGCAAAATTCACACAATTGCACAGATTTTACTTTGCAGACTGATGCACTACACACCTCGTGGAAAATTTTACTATGTGAATTGATGCACTTTGCACCAAATATTCACTACAAAGTGTGAATTGCATCAATTTGCATAGTACAAATTGTTCACTATGCAAATGCATTGCACAGTGCGTAGTGGACAAATTTGCTGTAATTTGCAAGCAAATTTTAAATTCACAACACCCCTAGTTATAATGTGATCTGTGGAATTAATGCAGATAACGCCTATCTTTAAGCCACAATGGCAATATGGAGGATGAGATTTGTGGTGATTTTTTTTTTATGCTGAAGCAATTTTTAATAGGAGGTTTGGCCCTCCCTCTGCACACCCCCCTTTTTTTTTAATAAAAGTCATTTCAGCTGTAAAACCTACCCCAAGAGTGAAAAAATGGCATCAAACAGTGATGCTGTTAACTCAGATCTCATCCGCCATTTTGAAAAAGCTATGCGAAACGCAATATGTACTAAGCCCTGATCTGCTCACACTAGCAATATCATTTGTTCACTTCCATGAAAATATATAAAAATAAACACACTCAAAGTTTCTGAAACCTCTGGGTATAAATTTTGAGAACCTCTGGAAAAGTCAGGCAGAAGTGAAGGACTAAGTACCCTACCGTAAAATGTACCTAAATACCAAATGTCCTGCACACTACATGCTACTGTGCTTGTTCTTTACTTGCCCGGCTCCTCTGCTTCAGAGGGGCCTCGTACCCTCTCCTACTCCATCATCCCCTGGTTTCACAGTGCTCATTACAGCCAGAGGTGTATACATTTTTTCTCCCATTTTATCCCTATCCCCCCCCACCAAGAACACCGGCGCAGAGGACGTTCATCTAGATGAACGACGTGCTGACTCACACCATTGTCAAGCGCCCGACAGCATCCTCCCTCCTCGATTCCGGAGATCCATGTGCCCCTACTGCCTGTGCTTTCACAGGTAGAGGAAGTACGAGTGCTTTATGCTACCCGGTAACCCACCCCTGGAGGAGAAGAGCATCCATTGGGACACTCAATCCTCCGACCCCCATCCGACCCCCGATGGCCCAGGTCCATTCCTGAACCCAGGTCGCCGGCGTAGTGTGAAGTGTGGCATCCAGTGCCTCAGTGCCACCAGGCCGGCTCTGCTTGTTTTTTTAATGTACCACTCTGGAAGAAGCTGTGAAAGTAGAAACAAAATAGAATATGGGGGGCAGAGTTCCCCCATGTAACAAAAAACAAAATATCCACAGGCTTTAAGAATTTGGGGCTCTGCCCCCCACATCCCACTACATTTTATTTATTTTTTATTTAAAAGGGTTTTGGTTTGTTTATACGAGATCACCACTAGCACAGTAGCGCAGGACAGTGCATGAAACGAACGGTCCCACAGAACTGTCAGATAAATAGCGTACTGTTATGCTTAATAACTAAGGGTGTCCTTAGTCCTCCACTGACACTGAAAAGTTCTGTGTTTTTGTACAGTACAATTCACATCCATTTCTGGAAGCTGCTGGTTAAGTTCCATAGACCTCAGTTTGAGAACCTCTGAAAAAGATCTGTGTTTAGGTTCAGGATGATTTACATCCATAGCGTAGATAAGTCAGGAAAGCATTCCATTCTGGAGCCATGAGAAAACGTTCCATTCTGGAGCCATGAAAAAAAAAAGTGAACTGCACTTGTCAGCAATACGATGAAAACTAGAGGCACGTCCATAAGAAAAAAAAAAAAAAAATACCTTTACCATTTTTGGAGGGGTGCTCTCTGATGAACAGCTTGATTTGGAATCAGGACTCTGCTGCTTCGGACTGGCAACTGGGATCTTGCAGACCTCATTCTCATTTTCAGCCTTAGCTGCTGGAGTTTACAAAGAATGACAGACCAATATCAGGTTAAACTGCTGTTAGCAGACTTAACCAGGATCAGATATACAGTATATATATGTAACATACAGATGGTCATTTTGTACCCATAAGGAAAGAGTGACAGTCAAATCCTGTATTAAAATGAATGTGACACTAGAAATTTACAATACCATCATTCTTTCAAAAGATCAGACGTACTACAAGAAGAACTGTTCGGAGAGTTCCATATGTTGGAAATACCACCGCAGAGACCACTTTTATGCTCGTAAGAGTGGCCAGAGAAAAAGCTATATGGAAGAAAAAAAAAAAAAAAAAAACTGCTGCCTCTGCAAGTTGCTATACGTTAATATGTCTCCCGGAGCCACTCGTTGCTGTGTAAGTGTGGTTTCACACATGTTCGGCTGGAGAGAGAACAGCAAAGCTGAGCTGTTCTGGCTCAAGCTGAAGGCAAGTGAAACCACACTTCTACAGCAACGAGTGGCAACAGGATACATCATATATTATTGATCGAGAGTGATCAATATATTTAAAAAAAAAAAGGTTCCCGGAACATGCCTGTTTCTGGAGCATCTGCGCATGAGACACTCTTCAAAGAATAAGACTGTCTCACGCGCAGAGGAAAGGAGCGCTCTGATTGGTCGGAAGCACTCCCACGATCACTAATTCAAGAGAGAGCTTGCTTGCTGCTGGGTGGGAGGTTTGTAGCTTCTGGTCTACAGCCACACCCATTTAAAATTAACATCATGCATCAATATGTAGTAAACTTCAAAGGAAAGAGGGTCACTGGTGACAGCATCGCTGTTCGAAGGTTCACGCAGGGCCCGGCTTAGCATTAAAAGCAACACACACTGTAACTCAGTGTACTTCACATCTATTTTATTTTAGAGTGAAACATAAGAAAGTAAACAGTGTATTACAGCTGGCCTCGAGAGGGAGGGCCCACAGAATGTCCAACGTTTCGCACCCATGTCAAGGCTGTTTACTTTTTTATGTTTCTCTGTAAAATGAAATGGACACGAAGTCCACTGAGCTGCAGTGTGTGTGTGTTGCTTTAAATGCTGAGCGCCGAGTCCTGCTTGCAGCCCTGCACTGAACTTGCATCTTGAGCAAAAACAAGCTACCTTTTAAATTTAGAATGCCAACTCGCTCAGTACATGCAACCAAAAGTACTCACTTGTGTTGATCGCAGAGGGACTTGTCACTGAATGCTGGATGCTCTCTGTAACAGCAACCTAAAAAAGGGAAGTGGCATTTAGGGCATTTCCAAACATAAGGAGGGATAAAAGTGAAATACGGGTGAATTCCAGGCACAAATACTGAAATGAAACACTAAAATTATCCGTTGCCCTGCGTCTCCCCCTGCCTCTCAGTCCCTCCTTCCCTTCGTCTCCCAATCTCCCCGTCTATGTGCAATGAAGCTTTTTAAAATGTTTTCTTCATTTTTGACTGCCCCTCTGGCTCCATCTTCTGGTACCCCCAGCACTGCCACTGACACCCACCTTCTTCAGGACTTACCTGTACCATTTGCCCTGGGGCAGTATCTGGTGAGTGGGTGGGTGCCTCAGTCGCTGGTGCAGGACTTGTTCCTCCAGCAGGTCGGGGTGGTTTTCCTTCTCGTTTTGGCCCCACTAGGTGGCCAGTGTATAATTAAGCAATAAGGCATGACGGGGTGTGTGTTATGGTGGGATAATGGCCTCACCTCAGTGGGTTTAGCACGAAAGCAGCCGCGCTTCCACCACCTGAGAATGGCCATTAGCCTACCATAACACACCCCCGGAGTGCCTTATTGCGATTATAAAATGGGTCATTTTTAGTAAATTTTATGCCTTTTTTAAACATATTACTTTTAGCTCGGCCATTGTGCTGGGATAACGGCCCAGCTGAAAGCTGCTCTTGGCCAATCAGGAGCCAGCATTCTTTCTACCCATTTCATAATTATTCCCACAGGCACCAGTGGCATCTAGCTGCCTCCCTTCCCTCTACTGCCGGCCCACTGTGCTGCCACCCAACCACTGCCAGTTTAGTAGCAAGATGTGGCACCCAACCCCCCGAGGGGGGAGAGCTGTCCAACGGATGCTCAATCCTTCCTACTACAACCAGCACCGGAGTGACCCAAGTCTGTTGTTATGGGTCACTGACGTAGAGAGCAATAGTGCTGCGCTACAGGGCCAGCTATAAAAAGATCATTTTTAAAGGAAGTTGAAACTATTCTGAACAGGCAAAGTGCTGAAGTTTTTAAAATTTGAACAAAAAAAATAAATAAGCAACCCAGAAACACAAGTCATGTTATACAGAAGAGCACAGCATATGCCGGCCTGTTGGCACGGAGGCACAGACAACCCGGGTTTGCTAGCCAGGCTCAGAGCATTGGCCTAGGAGGAGCCCTGTGCCTTGTTATTTGAATACTGTCTTCGATTTATACCAAATATCCAATTAAAATACTGAGAAAAGCTTTTACAATGATGCTCCATAGACTTGCATGGAGCATGTCTCTGCTCTGATTCTATAGTGACATCATAAAACAAGAGAGCGCAGGGATGGAGTGGGAAGTCAGGAAGTGGAAGGGATCAGGTGGCTAACCCCTTCAGGGCAAAACATGATCCCTTCCTTTCCTAAGGGGGCACAGCATATCATTTTAAAATGTGTATGGAGGAACTCCCATTCAGGTAAGGGAGCCACCTATTTATTAAAACTGCACAGTCTGACTTGTGAGAAAAGGTGCGCTTTAAGAGAATTTTTCATGGCCTTTCAAACTTTGATAGGTACTGTTCATAAACATTTCCCTTTAACTACTGAAAAGGTGGTAGGTGGGTTGGCACATAGGGGCAGGACTGGGATTTCTGTTTGAGCCCCAAAATCCAAGGGGAGCTGGCTGGGGGCTGGGCATAAACCAGAGGAGAGGCACTCATCTCTGGGGAGGGAGGATGCAGGCCAGTCAATATATGTGCACCCCCTGCTGGCCACACAGAAACGCTAGCATAGACTGGAAGAAGGGGTACCTTCAATACAACCTTATAAACAGGGTGCGGGACAGTGGAAAACATGGGTGGAGGAACAGAACGGTGTGAAAAATTATAAAAACGTCATCGCTGGAAGGGGAATTCAAGTGATCTGAAATCTATGTGCTGACATCAAATGAAATGAAAAGTTGTCAGCGGAGAGCAGAGCAACATTTCTGCTGAAGTACCCAACATATATTTTAATTTTTTACCAAATGGTTACTATGAATTTAAGACCTACCTTCTGCACCTCCATCCGAGGTGTGGAAAGGTCTAGAAGATTGGGTGGCACATTCTCCTTCTGTTCTGCTTTGTAATGTTTGACTTCGTGGTCACTGGCACTTACGTCATGCTATAAACATAAAAAACAGCATGTGATGTTAAAACATCAGTATAGCAAACAAGAGCTAGAGAGTAATGTTAGGGCTTACTGTATATAGAAAGCGGCCCCTTCAAAAACTTTGTTGCGTGCATTCTAAGTTGTTATGCATGTTCAGTCATTAACTTGGCTATGTTTTCCCCTTCGCACTCACTCCTATTTCTTTCAGCTTCTCCGGACAGCTCTTCTCACTCACACAATGTTGTCCCACCCTCATGCTTAGTCCTGTCACTTTCTCTTACTTAGCAGCACTCCGCTCAATCCCACAATGTTCAGCTCATAAAAAAATAAACAGAAAACCATCATGAACCCTATACTATAACAAACAAACCATATAAAACTCGCCCTGTGTTTCTGTCTCTGGGTTGAGATACCATGGACCTCTCAAGCTTTGCTCTCGCGGTCCACACTTATCTAAACTCCTCGATGGAAACACAGGCTCTCTGTGTAAGGTCGCCCATGCATTATTCATTATGTATTAGATGGCTTGTTTATTTAAAATTTGGTGACTGAGATAGGCACAGTGATACAGAATGGAACAAATAGAGTGCAAAATAAATGTAGTGTCGTAAACAACAAGCAGGAGTGCCCAACTACACACCAGAGGTGGGGAGAATAAAATCCACAAAACCAAGAATGTGCAAAAGAGCTGGTATGACCCTTCACAGTAAAGAACATGAAGCTTATCGAGATGTAATTGAATAAGCCATCCCGGAGAACTTTGCCAACCACCTCCCCCCAAGAAGCTGCAGAACAGCTCCTTGATTTGAATGTCTGAAATCCTGCCCACATTAGGGAACAGCCTCCTGTAGGACTACCTGCTTTCCATCTCCTCGCGCACCCCTGCAACTTCACCCTCGCAGCAGGTATTCTCTTCTAACCTTCAGAAGGTTCCACCACACAGGCAGGAGTCCCATCAAAGACAGACCTCTCCAGGTCTTGGGGAGTGGGAATGCGTTAGCAGGACAGCATGCTACCATGCCTACATAAGGCTTCTGATTCCACCGCTTCCCTCCGCTATTACATGTTGGGTTCTGGGGGAGGGCACTGTGTAAAATTTAATAACTCGGGTCCTTTGTCATATTTTATTTTTCCCCCCTTCACTGGCAGCACTCCTTCATGCTGGCTTCCCCAGCCTTGTCATCTGGCTTCTCGTGGGCTTACCTTCCACCCCTATCGCACCCTCTTGGAAGGGGGTGTCGAGCTAGTTCTTGTGCTGCTCAAACAAAGTCCCAGATCATAGGAGAGCCACGTCACCAGTGCAGGGCCTCCAGGAAGCTGGTATTCATCCTGCCTTGCTGGGGGGCTTTCTGCGTTTCCAGTCCTGTCCTTTGGGACGCAGACTGCATAGCTGTGCATGCACACGACCGTGCTTAAAGCGGCACCAGTCTGTGTCCCCCCTCCCCTACGCCACTCTGACTGCACTACCACCTGTGGTCACCTAGCTGACAGTATAGCAGCAGAGCTGGCAGCCCTCCCTCCTCGGAGGAGGAGAGTAACCTCTGGGACACAACCTCCTCCCCCACCTGCCAACCCCGATGACTCAGACTCGTTCCCGAACTCAGGTTGCCGGCGTCACGAGTGGCAGCACTACCGTTGTGCCGACACCTTTTGTGGCAATTCACTTTTTTTTTTGCCAGCAACTTTTCCATCAGCATGAGATCTTGGTCGCTTAGCATTTAGCGGCTTCTGCAATGTACCTATACCAGAAGTCCTCATGAGCATAACAGCTGGAAACCAGACCCTCAAACATAGACCATGACACAGATAAGGGCCACTTCGCCCACCTAGTCTGCCCTTTTTCCCCACCTACTGTTACACTGCAGATTCTACTTGATCTCCAGTCCCCCCCCCCTTTCCCTACCACTAAGGTTCCCTTATGCCTATCCCATATCTGCTCAGCCAACATCCTCCTTTTCCGAAAGCAAAATCAAAGAACCCACCCCGATACTACACCCCCATGTACTATAACCCCCAAATGGTATAAAAAAAACTATATCTAGATACATAGATAGTGTCGGCAGATAAGGGCCTATGGCCCACCCAGTCTGCCCAGACTAGTCTAGGTGTACATAAATACAGGTGTAATGGGTTCTGGTGAAAAACAGAAGAACCCTTAGGTAAGCAGTAACCCACAACAAGGCATGTGTTTCTAGAGAATTAATGCATACCCCAGGCGAACTGGAAGGCCAAGTGCCTTTCTTTTTTTCTGTTATATACCCATTTTCCCTCTTTATGCTTCTAGTCTTGGTGGCATCTCCCAGCTCCATCACTGACCTACCAAGGGGGATTTACAGGTGAGCCACCACTTGAGCCAGATAGATGGGCAGCCTGCCCCGGAGCCTGCAGGGTGAGGTGGTGCCTGTGAGGGATGTTGAGTGAGTCGGGGCATTTTCCTCATGTGTTTTGCTGGCAGTTTCCACCGGGACACACAATGGCATGAGGGCACATGCATTAGTGGAAATACAGTACATGTTGTGTATGCTGATGCCCTGTCCCCTCCTGTCACTTCCACCCTCACTGCCATCTTACTCAAGCCAGGTGGCAGTCAAGTGACAGGACCCAGAAACCCACTCATCCCATTTAATCAGCAGAAAAGGTCAGCTTGGCCCACCCAGATGTTCCCTCTTAGTCCTTTTCCGCAGACCCAAAATGGTCTCCAGCAACCCTCCCTCCCTTCTCCCTGCTGATTTACTAACAATCCTTTATATCTATACCAAGCATGCTGGAAGCCCCCCCCCCACCCCAAACACATATTGTTTCTGCTCCACCACTTGCACTGGCAGTATGTCCCAGGTGTCTACTACCCTTTCATTGACGTAGTACTTCATCACATCCCTCTAAACCCCCTCCTCCCGTAGCATGCCCCATGGTAATGGTGCTCTTTTTCTATTTTAAAGAGACTCCTCCTCCTGCACCCTGTTCACCCCTGTGAGGTACTTGTAGATCTGTATCATGTCCCCTCTTGCTTGTCTCTCTTCCAGGATGTACATGCGGAGATCCCTTAGTCTTGCCTCCTAGGGCTTTTGGTGCAACTCCTACGCCATTTTAGTTGCCCTAAATCAGACTGCCTCCACACTGTTTAAGTCCTTTCTGAGGTGTGACCTCCAGAACTGGACACCATACTCTAGGTGGGGTCTCACCAGCAAGTGATACAGTGGCAATGCCACCTCCCTCCTCCTGCTAGAGATACCCCTCCCTATGCATCCTGATATCCCATTAGCCCTACCCACTGCTTTTTCACACTTCCCTGCCACTTTGATGTCATCCATTATGATAAGTCCAAGGTCTCTTTCCTGCTTAGTGACTGTCCATGCCTCCCCGCTGTCATGAGACACGCAATCTCCCCCCCCCCCCGAGTGACCCAGGTCATTTACCTGCTGCACTCAAATTTATTTTTAAAGACCTGCACATTCAGAATATCTGCAGAGCCACTCACACACCCAGGCAGCTTCTGCCACATGGTTTATGCTAATGAGGGCTACGAACTCTCTGCCATTTGATGACAGCTCTCATTAGCATAACCTGTATGGCAGAAGCTGCCCAGGTGTGTGAGATGGCCATGGGGTGACTCTCCAGACATCATGGACAGCGTGAGTCTTTGAAATGCAATGCAGCAGATAAATAAACAAATATTGTATTGCTAAAAGCCCTAATCGGGTGTTTCTGCAGCAGCTGCTGCACTTTCTGGTCTTGTAGGAGTTTCCCCTTAAGCTGTTGCGTGGTAGGAAATGTGAGTTTGGTCCTGAAGGCCCGATGCTTTTTGATTCTGGCAAGCGTATTTATTTTGAATGCCCTGTTGTGGATTACAGTGATTGTACTTAAAAAGTGGAAACAGTTTTTTATTTTAAAGGGAAAAGTGTTTAGTTTTGTTTGGTTAGGCTACTGTTAGGTAGATTAGGGTGGGTTACTTACAAACTGTGCAGTATCTAGGAAAGTACTGTAACTGACAATGGTCAGTGAAGTTTTC
This sequence comes from Neoceratodus forsteri, assembly GCA_016271365.2. Classification (NCBI taxonomy): domain Eukaryota; kingdom Metazoa; phylum Chordata; order Ceratodontiformes; family Ceratodontidae; genus Neoceratodus; species Neoceratodus forsteri. The sequence continues at coordinate 35,275,225 of JADMNL010000036.1, read as the reverse complement.
AATTTGGTCACTCTTTTTAACCCATTTTATAAAAAGTATTACTCCCCAACTATCTACACCTGGGTGGTATCACTTTTTTCCCCCCTTTATGATCCATTTCCCAGAACTCCATGAGTCATTGGGAAACATGTGCTGAACAGGCCACAATGAATAGCTGTGACTCAGTCTTGCATATCTCAGTCAGACTTATCTTACTCAAATTCCTTCTTCAATTATCCGCTTTGTTTTGTTTAGTTGGCAGAGATTCATCATGACGCCACTTCCTGTGTCACAATAATCTCTTTATCTACTGACTACACCTTCCAGGCAGAGACTACATCACTCTGCCCGGCCCCACACCCCACCCCACACATACTCAATTAGTTCCCAGCAGCTTACATAGGTCTGACCTGAATTCTTGATGTCTAAAACCATTAACCTAGCAGATGGGGGTGGCAAACACACATCATGGAAATGCAATTCTTCTGGCCTTTCTAGCAACTGGTCTATCTTCCAAAAGGAGTCCTTACCATCTCCACCCCCCTCCATGCACATATTTTGATTTTACAGAAAGACAAGTGTGGTGCGCAAACAAAGAACAGCCGAGTCAGGAAACAGCTACCAAAAAGGGTTGTGTTTATTAGAGCCAAATTGGACTTCAAAGGGCCCTTCTCTTGCTAAGGACTCTAAGCAGTTCATCAGCTGTCTCCCTACAGTGGTTTACAATCCCCAGAAGATCCAGTGTACAGAGGGAGGAGGAGGAGGAGAAGGCTGTTAAGGAGGCAGTATAGTGCAGTGGTCTAAGGCTCTGAGCTGCAAATCTGGTGATATCCAGCAGACCAGACCTGGGTTTGAATCCCACAGCTTCCACTTGCATACTGTGTGACCCTGAGCAAGTCACTTAACCTCCTTGTGCTCCCAGGTCGCTCCTGTAAAAAAGCTTCCGGCTTAGTGTGCTATACCTGGTTAAACAACAAAAAAAAAAAGGATCTCAGTCAGGTCTGGCGAGTGTTTGGTGGGGGATGAACTGGTCTCACCCTGCACATGGCCCCCACCCACTGCTGAGTTTGTCCTCACCATGCCTGAACTGTGGAGAGAGGGGCAAGATGCTGCAAAGTCACAGTTCAGTCCTGCTCCTGGGCACAGTGGCAAGACGCAGGTGGGCAGACTGAACCTTCCTGCCGCAGTCTTAAGAGTGCTATCTTCATGGCACTTTCCCAGACACCCAACATAAGCCCACAACTTCATTGTGGTAACACAAAGCACTAACCCCCCCCCCCACAAGCACTACAGGGCCAGACCAAAATGAGTTTCACATACAAGTGTCAGGAAGGGACCTTTCCCTTATCCATTGTTTAAACCCACTATGCTCCATCCAGTTTTACTCCAAACATCTTTGGAGCAATCACTATAAATGAACTGCATCACAGTACAGCACAACACTTAACCTCACTGCCCCACCTTCTCCTTGCTCCCCTGCTGCTGTTACATTAATTGTACCAGAGGACATCTGGAGCTAATAGCATGGGGGATGGGTAGAAAGTGAGGGCAGCAGGAGCATGCACTGCACAAGATCCAGTTACAGCACTCCCTCTGAAATAGTTCAGGGCTAAACTGAAAGGAGAACAATGTGAGTTTCACAAAAGAAGAAGCCGGGTTCAGTCAAGGAGGGGGGCCTCCCCACAAATAGGTAAAACTCCTTACTGGTACAAGATGAACTTGTTACATAATGCACTGCCTTAAGGAACCCATCCTGAGTTCAATGGGTGCTCCCTTATTTCGCTTCCAGAATGCCAGGTCCTCATGATTGTATATGCAGTTTATTAGTTATGATGGGCTGGCTGCAATAAGCTTCCTTTGTTGCTGCAATCTGGTGTCTTTGATCCTGGAACAAGACCTCCATGAACCAAGTTCAACCCAAGTAATAGAATGTTCTACGCTATTGGTGTGGTTAGGAGTTGGGCTTCGGGAGCGGTTATCCAGGAATAGCTCAGTACAGTAGCTGAGGCATGCTGCACTCTCATTCTATTTCTTGGTTAACATTAAAAACCTGGTACTGTTGCTATGATTTTACTGGGCAGCTGCTGCCTGCTCAGTCAGTCAGTTGTGCAAAAAAATGAGAACACCAACCTGCAGACTCAGTATACCTCTACTGGCTCCCAGTTATTTTCAGGTTTTAAGTAAACAAAAAAAATGTGCCTTCCCTTTATCCAGATCTCAACTGTCTCATTTTTATGTCACAGGAGTTAAATTGGTCAGGAACGCCGACCTCTTACAAAAACACAACATTGTAGGGGAGGTTCCTGTACTTCTTGCAAGTCTGTCATGACTGGAGTCTTAGGGAAATTCCTACCCAAGCACTCTTTTTTGAATTGAAGAAGGGCTGTAAAAATGTAACTCGGTGCCCTCACTTGCACCCCTTCCCCCCAGAAATATTCTTAGCAGGACATCCTGTGACCTGTCCCCTGTTTTCTTTCTTCATTGGAAACTACAGGAAAGTGCCACCAGCTGGAAGTGACAGTTCCCTACCTACTGCTCTAGAGAAGAGAGTTCTGCCACATTTAACATTACCAATTTAACCACTGCTTTACAAAAGTCAGTCCCACATTTTACCACTTGGAAGCCCTCAGCCCAACATAAAGCCCATGTGTTCCAATTACAGTAACATTTTAAAGCAAAAATTCTTAGTGATCTCTGTTCCTTAGAGACAAAGACAGTGATGGCAGCAAAAAAGACGATGACCCATCCAATCTGCCCAAGTTCCCAATTTAGCCCTGGGAGCTACTGTCCCTCCAGGGTCCTAGCCCTCCTCATCTCCCCTTTATCCTCCCAGTTTCTGCCTCACAGAGCAACCATTATGTCCTTCATTCTGTCCCAACTGTGCTTGAAACCACGTAGTTTTAGCACCAACCACTTTGACTGGTAGACTGTTCCACAGCTCCACCAACCTTTCTGTAAAATAATATTTCCTTGTGTCCCTCCAGAACCTCCCTCTTGTCAGGTTCCTCTCTTGTCCACATGACTGAACTAGTATTCAAGCCAAATAGTTCCCTGCAGTTCACCTTGCCAATTCCCTTTAGTAACTTGAAGGTCTCCATCACATCTCCCCCTCTCCCTTCTGGTCTCCAGCAAGTACATGGTTCAGTGCATTAAGGTGCTCTTCAAAGGACCCGCCCTGCTGGCCCTGAATCATTTTTGTTACCTTGCACTGCACCGTCTCCATCTTATCCTTATCCTTCCTGAGGTGAGGACTGCAGAACTGGGCTCAGTAAGGAACTATATTGGGGAAGTACTACCTCTTCCCTTCTGCTATCAATACCCCTCCCGATACAGCCCAGTATCCTACAGTACTCACTATGCTATATGCCTTGTTGCACTGACTCCATTGTTGAGGGAGTCACTGATGAGAACTCCAAGGTCCCATTCCTCAGCCGTAGTGCCAAGTCTCACCCCACCAATCCAGTACTCTATCTTGGGGTTCTTGTACCCTAGATACATTACCTTGCACTTTTTGGCAACTTCATGGACATAATGGCACATATATCCACTGTGTCAAGCTTCTCTCTCTAAAGTTTAATGATGTGCCCCCGCATTTTGCTGCCCCTGCATTTTGCTCCCCCCCCATACACACTTTTGCGGGGCTACATGTCAATTCCTTCTGGTAATTTTGCTCTGTGACAACTCCCGTGGACCATCAGCTCTGGCATCAATCGGCTCCCAGGTCAATTCATCCCTGGACAATTTGCCCCTAGTGTAAATACTATAAATTATACAATGGGATATGAAAATCCTGTAACCTCATTGGTCAAAACACATCACATGACCATGATAAATCCTCCAGTATACCCACTGTAAAAGTTTTATATCGCTATAAAACCAAAAAACAAGTCATTGATAATAGCAATATACATGACAGAGCAGAGAGTGGGTGGATTTAACACTTTGGTGTGGTTAAGTCACTCGGCTGCAACTCGTGACCGAACCACACCAGGTGTGGTAAATCCACCAATATACTCACTCTCTGTCATGGTATATTGCTTAATTATACTATGGATATAAGTGAACAGTCAATGAAATGGTCAGACTGGCAGTTTACCACAGTGTAAATCCTCTGATAATCACTGGCTGCTCATGAGCAAATGGTGGTGATCATCTGCAGCCCTGGAATAAATACAATAAAAACAAAAAACAAAGCGGCCTCTTTAATATTTGTATTTTATTATAGAAAAAATGAATCTTTAGAGATCGACAATAAGCCACTGAGGATGGAGTTATCGGGATTACTTGCTGGCGAGGATTTACCCACTGGATGCACCCCATGGGTAAACCACTCCAGCCATGGTAATTCCCCTGATAACCCACACCCCCTTGTGGCTTATTGCTTAAATAAACTCCAGGTGGGCACAATTTGTTAATGTGCTCGCAGGTTGTAGAAGTGGAAGTCCTACTATAATTGTTGTTGGAGTACAGTATGATACGTAGTGGGAGCAAATTGTCTGGGGACGGACCGACGTAGGAGTCAACAGTCTGGAGTGAACTGTCGTGGAGCAAATGACTGGGACAAACTGATGTGTCCCTCTTTTGTGGGACAGTGTCCCACCTCGGGTGATGAAAGGTTGAGGGGTATGCTTGGATTCAAATCCTCCATGGCCTTTCCCCCGTGTACCTCTCCAACCTCGTCCCCCTCTCCTCAGAGCCATCCCCAGGCCTTCCCGAGCCCTTGTGGCCATGGGGGGGCCTCTTATTCACAGTAGGCCCAAGCCAGTGGGAGCACATCTCAATCATGTAATTATTTAATTTGCCATGGCCCCTAGGCAGGCGCTTCCAAAATGCGATCACAGGATACTCACTAGAATGCAGCCCAGTCAGCCAGTTGCAACGTAGGGGAGTGGGTGAGTGGGGGGGCCTCCCCAAGGACTAACCATGCTGGGAGCCCCCCAAAGCAGAAGCCCATCACCATCCCTGCACTACTTTAGTTCCCACCTTCTCCCAGTCTCATCCCACATAGCAGAGCTACAACCTCACTGCTATAGGAGACAGAGACTTCTCCTCAGCAGCATTTTCAGACAGGTCCTCATCTCTCCCTCCATTTTCAAATCTGATCTCAAAATCTTCCTTGTTTCCTAGCCTACGATCAGGGCTCTTGATTCTCTGTGGCAGTTCAGCCTGAGATTATATGGCAGTTTTAAACTTTTTTCTGCAGCGTGGATTCTCTTCTGTTCAGCTACTGGTGCAGATGCCATGTGACATCATTAGTGGTATCTGTTACTAATCATGGGGGAACTGCCTCAGGACACACCAAAAAACTGGACTTGGGTAAAAAAAAAAAAAATTATAGAACAATTGCATATTTAAAAACCAAAAATCCCTAAAAATAGTGAATGCCACTGGAGGGTACAAATTCTGTCACTACAGAATTGCAAATGTCTGGTCTGTGACACTTGCTTTCTTTCTCAGATCACCTTTCCTCAATAAACAGCTTGGGCAAAACTCGACTGAGGTTGGAAGACCACAGACCTTTGTTAACCTTTGCTCCTGCTGATCATTTAGAGGTGTAACATTTACGTTACTTCTCATCATGAACGATTGGTCGGGGTGGGGGGCGCTTCTACACAATATAGGCTTCCTGTGTGTTCAGTGACAGCTAAATATATGGCACACCGCATAACATACAGTATGCAACAGTCACACACAGCAGGACTGACCCACCAAGAGCCCAAATGAAAATGTGAGAAAAATCAGAAAGGAGTATTCAGCAGTATGTAACCTAAACTCCCTCTTCAGTAAACTCCCAAATAAAGCACCAGTGTGAGTATTATAGATAGAGGAAGTGTTCCCAACCAATCAAGAGTACTCCCCTTCCTGTGTGTGTGGCACTCATTCTGTGAAGAATTTCTCACATGCAGCTGCCCTGGAAACAGGCATGTTCGGGTAAGGTTTTTTTAAAAAATTAATACATTATTGATCAAGCTCAGTCAATAATGTATACTGCCAGTGAGACCACTCTTATGCCTGTAAGAGTGGTCTCACTCACATTCTTAGGGTATCAGAACAGCTCACCTTCGGTTTGCAGTTCTCATATCCTAACACTATGAGTGAGACCACTCTTACAACCGTAAGAGTGGTCTCAGCAGTCATACTAAATGTACACTATTAATCACTGCAGTCCCAGTTCATTATCACTGCACAGTGACTCCACTGGTCTACAATCCCCAAAGCTAAACACAGCCTAAACCACAAACAAGCCAATCATTTCCATCCATTCACACACCTGGGCATTGGACTCAATACTGACGTGTAAGAGTGCTCTCCTTTTTTTTGGGGGTAGAGTAAGACAACAGCCATTCTCTTTTCCCATTTTACCCTGCCTCAAACTCAATCATTGGGGCCACCCTCTAGGGTGGGGCACCCAAATCTGCACATGTACTTTGGTCTCCACCACACCACTGGCCCAACCTACAGACATATGAACATATGAATGTGCCAGCAGGAACAGACCACCCGGTCTATCCAAGTCTGCTCGAGTGGGCAGCTAGCACCCCTAGTTTGCAGCTGTCCCACCCGCCTCCCCTTTATCATCCCACTGCTGCCCCCACCCTCACCCTCCCCTGCTCCCTGTCCCACGCCCTTTTAAAGCTTTTAAATATTTTCCATTCATGCATGCACCAAAATTGGGAAACACCAACACAAACTGGGAGTGCGTAAAAGGATTGTGAATGGAAAATGAGGTCAAAGGGCACCCTAGCCCCCTTTCCTTGGGAATCAACTGCATCTCTACAGATGTGACTGCACTGCACCATGAGCAGGAGACCCAAAGTCACACATGAACTTAGGAATTCTACATGGCAATGCCGTGAGCCGCTGCTGAGTTGCTAGACTGGCACAGGAAAAAAGCTGCTCGTCTTAAATTGAAACAGCTGTTTTACAAAGGTGGCTTTGGTTACTAAATGCAGTCCTCTCTTTTTCTTCATATTTAATACAAGGGAACATGGATTCTTTACCTCATTAAAAAGGTATGGTTGGCTGGACAGTCCATCAGTGCAGCGGTACAGTACCACTTGTAATGCCGGTAACCAGAATTCAGGAGCAAGCTTGGATCATGGCGGGGTAAATTGAGCTTCCCAGAGGACATGCTCTTCCTCAGAGAAGGGAGGGCAAATGTAGGTAGCACAGCAGTAGCACAAGGGGGAGAGAGATTGGCCGGGTCTATGCAACATGGATATCCACGTGCAGATGTCCCAGGGAATGGGACTCACACAGAAGGAAATCTGCCTTGAAGCTTGAAACCAGAGTGTCTGCAGCCCAGGCAGAGATTACCCCTCCGTGCAGCACAACTTGAGAACTCCTACTCCATGCTTAGCAGGAGGCAGCTGGTTGAATCCAACCTGGCTGGACCCCATCATGGGTGGAGGGGCATGCCCATGCGGTAGGAAACCGTGCAGGTGGAGATGGGCTGGGCCTGATCTGAGGCAATGGGGGCCAAGGCATGAAGGAGATGAAAGTACATTTAAAAAAAGGCATGTTTGGGTTGACCCAACAGCATACCCAATCATCACTTGGGGTTGGCTGAATTCCTGTCACAAGCCAGATATCACCTGCTCTGATATCACTTACAAGGCCAGACCCTCATAACGTTTGAGTGGTTGCCCCCAGACCTGCCACAGAGAATATGGAGGAAGAACAGCAATGGGGCTTAGAAGGGGGCAAGCAGAGGCAGCATACACTGCAGAGGGGCATTCTACAGTAGAGCAAGTAGAGGAGGTGCAACGGAGACAGAAGGGCGGATCTTCAGGGAGAACACAGACTACAGGAATACAAACCATACATGCAGATGCACAAAAACTCACAGCGTTGGATGCAGGGCTGCCCTGTTTAGAGATGGCTGCCTGGTACTTGGCCATTCGGTCCCTCATCAAGGATTTTTCCTGCAGGTGCTGCAGTTCTGTGTTTCTCTTAAATTCCAGTGCCCCCAAACTGGATTGTGGAGATGTGTTTCCTGTGGGCAGCAAGATCAATGGTTTAATTTCTCTGTCAATGTTAAAAAGCAAAGGGAGAAACCTAGGGTTTCCTAACGGCCTCCTAAACTGATGTGCCGTGATTCTACCACGGACATTAATAGACACACATTGCCTTGGGTAGCCATCTGGGAAATCCACTCATTAGGTTCACTGGGCCACCCACAAAATCTAGTTGCTTAAAACAGCTAGTAGCTACTTTAGCACATACTTCAATGAATATAATGTTTCAGTTATCTTTGATATGTTATGTATTTTTTTTTTATTACAGTTTTCCTTAACAAGATTTCAAGCAAAAATTTAGTAATATTGCCAGCTGACCTCAGTGCATAGTAACAGAGTAATTTACAGTCAGAAGGGGCCCAAGACCCATCAAGTCTGCCCCCCCTTAAGCAGGGACTAACAAGTATGAGTGCAAACGTGTACCAGCACACATACGAATGTACTAAAATGCCAGCAGAATAGGCCTAATGGTCTCTCGAGTCTGCTCGATTTTCAGCACCCGCACTGAGGGCCGATTTTGGTGCCCCCCCCTTTGCGTTATACTGTCCCCAGTCCCAGATGTTCCACCTGTATTGGGCCTGGCCAGATTTACCTCCCCTGTACCTGTCCCATCCTCTTAAACCCGCCCACAGTCTCTGCCTTACCAGCCCCTGGGCAGTGCATTCCATGGCTCCACCACCCTTTCAGTGAAATAACATCTCCTCCTCTCCCCCTCTGAGCCTGCCCCCTTCCAGCTTACACCCGTGACCTCTTGTTGCCCCACCCTCCTTCCTTTGGAGCACCCTGACTGGGCCTCCTTTATTGATCCATTTCATGTACTTAAAGACCTCTATCATGGCCCCCTGTCCCTCCTCTCCTCCAGGGTGTACATGTCAAACTCCTTGAGCCTCTCCTCATAGGTCATCTCCCCCCAGGCCCCAGATCATTTTAGCTGCCCTCCTTTGGACCCTCTCTAGGAGTGTAATGTCCCTCTTTGAATGTGGTCTCCAAAACTGTACACAATACTCAAGGTGTGGCCTAACCAAGCAGTTGTACAGTGGAAGGATCACTTCCGCCTTTCTGGAGGTAATCCCCTGGCAATGCATCTCAGCATCCTATTTGCCCTTGCCACTGCCCTCCTGCAGGATTCCGAGTTGTTCATTTTGACATCTACCACTACCCCCCAGGTCCCTCTCACCCTCCGTGACTTGAATTATGTCTCCTCCCAGGGTATACCCCTGGCCTGGATTTCTGACTCCCAGGTGCAGAACCTTGCACTTCCCCACATTGAATTTTAGTTTCCATTTTCCCGACCACCTTTCCAGAGCCTCCAGGTCCTCCTGCAAGGCCACCCTCCCTCCCCCATCCACCACTGCACCTAGCTTTGAGTCATCTGCAAAGAGACTCATCTCACTCCTGATCCCCCTCCTGATGTCTGAGATATAGGCGTTGAACAGGAGTAGCCCCAGCACTGACCTCTGGGGAACCCCACTAGTAACCCACCTTGGGGATGAGGCTAACCCTCCAACCACCGCCTTCTGAGCATGCTCAGAGAGCCAATTTCCTATCCATTTTAACAACTGTCTCCCTACCCCCATTTCCTTCAGCTTAGCCAGCAGGCCACTGTGGGGTACTGAATCAAATGCCTTGCTAAAGTCCAGAAAGAGGACATCCACTGGCCTACCCTGGTCCAGGGCTCTTGTCAACTAGTCATAAAAATCAATAAGGTTTGTCTGGCATGATCTTCCTGTGACAAAACCATGCTGCCTATCGTCCAAGTACCCAGTTTGCTCCAGTAACCCTCCTAGCCTTTCCTTGACAATACCCTCCATCACTTTGCTGACCACTGATGTCAGGCTAATGGGCCTGTAATTTCCTGCCTCCTCTCTTAAACCCCCTTGTAGATCGGCATGACACGAGCTACCCTCTGGTCTTGGGGCACCCACTCAGTCCTCAGAGAGATGTTGAAAAGCTCCACTAGAGGGACTGCCAGGACATCTGCCAGTTCCCTCAACACCCTGGGATGCATCTCATATGGTCCAGGTGCTTTCTCTGTCCAAAGGGACCTGAGGGCTTCCCTTACTCTCTCTATTGGTATTTCAGTACTAATCTACAAGGATTCCCCATCCACTCTACACTGCCTAGGGTACCCTGGGATTCCCTTGGTAAGCATAAATATGTCCTGGCTTACTTCAAAGGCCTGTACTGTCTTCATACCCACTGTATCCACCAACAGGCTGTTCCATAGGTTCACCACCCTCTGGGAGAACAAATGTCTCCTAGTGTTACCCCTGATTACCCCACTTTGAGCTTCAGGGTGTTTCCCTGCATCCTGCTAGAATACAGCACGCCCAATCCAACAACTCTGCCCACCTGCAGTGAAGTCTGTGATATAGTGAGCACCATGACAACAGCTCATGATATCACAAACAGAGCAATTGTGAGGACGATCGGGACAACCTAAAGTTTTCTAAATGACATAGTGAAATATGTATGTCTTTCTTACATTTAGAACACCAATAGCTGGAGAATGTTGCAGTCCTAGAAAACATAAATAGTTGCTAGCCTTTATCTTCCAACTCTGGAAAGCAAGGAGGAGTAAGGCTTGCAAGAAGGAAGAGTAAAATATTCACAGGGTGATTCAGGGCATAAGATAGATGAAACTAAAGCTGATAACTACAGTTTCTAAATAATGTATAGTACTGTATTATCAACATTTAGAAAAGTAAAAAAAAACATTCATGCAATTTTATGCATCGATACAAAAAAATATATTTTAAAGAGCTAGTATACTACCTGAAGCTAATATTAGTTTTTAAAAGCAGTCAATCATTACCTTTTATATATCTGAGATGCCTTTCCTTTTCCCTTTGGTTAGTTAGAAGATAGCTCTCCTGGAGGACCTAGAGGTTCTGGGATGTGGTCAGGAGCATGGGAGATGAAGTTCAAAGCTGGGAAATGCAGGGTTCTACACCTGGGGGCCAAAAACCCGGCTCATGAGTACATCCTGGAGGGGGAGGCACTGCAGGTTTCTAGGTGGGAGAAGGACCTCGTGGTGGTGGTGGATGCCAAAATGAATAACTGAGCAGTGTAGACGGGCTGCAACCCAAGCAAATAAAATGCTGGGGTGCACAGCCAGGGGGATAACCTCAAGGAGGCGAGAGGTGCTCCTTCCGCTGTACAATTGCCTGGTTAGACCGCACCTTGAATACTGTGTGCAGTTTTGGCATCCCTACTTAAAGAGGGACATTGCTCTTCTGGAGAAAGTCCAGAGGAGGGCAACCAGGTTGATACTGGGACTAGGGGGGAGGCCCTACAAGGAGAGGCTGGAGGAGCTCAACCTGTACTCGCTGGAGGAGAGAAGGAATGGGGGATATGATAGAGGTCTTCAAATATCTGAAAGGAATAAACAGAGTGAGCCTTGAGGGGATGCTTCAGCCGAGAGAGGTGGGGACCACCAGGGGTCACTCAAAGAAGCTGGTAGGGGGAGGTTGAGGGGGGGAACAAGGAGGCACTACTTCACTGAAAGGGTGGTGGAGCCCTGGAATGCACTGCTTGGGGACTTGGTGGATGCAGCAACTGGAGGGGTTCAGAAAAGGCAGGGAAAGGTATAGGGGAGGGTGCATCCCAGAGCCACGCTGGGGGATGGGGGTGGGGGACCTTGTAAGGAGGGTGGGAAATACAGTGGTGCCTTGGGAGAGCATCAATTATCGGGCAGACTTGATAGACCATAGAGCCTAATCTGCTGGCTTTTTAGTATGTATGTCACTTGATGTTAGTATGTGCGATGTGTGGAGGAGCACCCTATGTGGCAGCTGACATGTCTGTCTCGGTTCCCCCATTACATATTCAGCACTGTGACCTCACTGACTGTGACATCACTGCTGCTTAGGAAAAGCCACTCAGCAGCTGCCAGGCCAGTCACCTGTGATGTCACTGTTGGAAGGATCACAGTACTTATGTTGTAGTAAGGGGAACAGAGACCGATAGGTCAGTTGCGAGGCTGGGAGCTGTTCCACACATCCAGCACACTATTATCTCATAGAAAACTTTCTAATGAGCAAAAGGAAAAAGAAAAATACTTCAGAAAGGAGAAGTTAAAGGACAAATTCTTAAAATATGTATCATTTTCCTGTGTTTGTTTTGGTTCCAACTAGCTCTTTAAATACAGTCTGCTGATAAAAAAAAAAAAAATAGGCTGGCCCGGAAAAAAAGTTTATTCAGGTGCCAGAATCGGAACATGCCTTGATGCAGTTCGGAGAACAGTCCCTTATCTGCCTGACCTGGAGGTGCTGGGAAGCCTATTCTGCCCAACAGTGGAGTGTTCACAGGTCTCCAGGGTGGGCAGGGCTAGCAGAAACACCCTGGGACACTTGGAGCTGCACAAAGACTTGGAATAGAGGGGGACTTAGCATTTCTGAAGGATTTGTTTACTGTTTTAAGACCCCCTAAAATGGGAGGCCTGGATTCGAACCCCCAGTGCGGAGAGGACCGCTTGAGGTATTCAGCTACTCTTCACCCTGTAGCTGGTGGTGCACTGTGTGACCTTTGAGATCAACCCCAGTAAAGGTGGAAGAAAAAAAAAGTCTTGTGCAGGAGGGAGTTCAGTGAGAACAGATCCATCTGTGGCCTGCATTCTGGCCACATGTGTTTACTGCTGCCAGGATTGTGGAGCCTGTTCGGCCCTGAGGGAGCACTACAGAGAAAGAAAGAAAAAAGCTTTGAACAACTAAATGCTTGCTGCAGACTGTACTCGGCAGTACATCCTAATGGCTTCCCACTGTTGTGATTTGCACCCACCATTCCACAGAGTGAGTCTAATCAAATGTGATAAATTAAATCTATTTTGCTTCTTCTTTAATCCGCAGTGGACAATCGTTTGACTCCATGTGTGTCTGTACTAATCGAGTTTGCCCCCACAGCTGCTGTGCCCCCTCGCTGCTAAGCAAGGCTGACAGGTAACAAGTTGCATTATATTCTGAGACTGTGTTTCTGGCTGCAAGTGCTTCCCCAAAGTAACATCAGGCATACCCCTAGATGTCAAGGGGTAGGGGGCTTGCATACATTTTTGTCCAGGAAAGGTGAGCCGAGAAAAAAAAAAAAAAAATTATTTATACCATTTGGTTTGGTTTGAGTTTTAGCTGAAATGACCAGAAATCCTCACCGTGATTATACAGCAGTGTTTATTGAGTTATGCATGGTATACAAAGCACAAACTGTAACACGGCATAATACTAACCAATCGATACAGGCACAGTACTTAAAGGAATTCAATCTTGTGTTTTCAGCAAGTGCACAGATGTTACCTCTTCAGGAGCGGATTACCACAAAATATAATGTTCCACAAATTAAATTACACACTAGCTAAATGCCATCAAGGATTCATTACATATGAATCCTAATCCTTATAACTTAAAACACCCATATTTAAGGCTTTCATCATGCATACCTTTCCGAATGGGTCATGCAGTATATATATTACATGTATCATATGTAGCCCCGACCACAGGCTAGCTGTAGGTCACTCATATTCTCTGCAACTCAACTCTTGTACAAGTGGAATCAGTGTCACACTTTCAGTAAATAAGCAAAACCAATACCTTGAAATGTTAAAGAAATATGAACCACAAAGCTATTAATGCCGTTTGGGGGGAGGGGGGAGCAGCAACAGGGAATCAGACCCTTACAAAGAGGTCTACTTCAAATGTCCAACAATATTCAGTCTTGAAAACTGAAGACTTTCACGCCATAGGAAAACGCACCCTGCCCCTTTCGCCTTCCTCAGAAGGCAGTCTCCGAACTTGCAGTTGCCATTTTTTTTTTTAATTTTATTTTTAATTATATATACACACACACAGGATGAGAATGCTATACTTCATTTATAAAGGAGTCAAACATTTTACAATACTTTCTCTCTCTCTCTCTATATATATATATATATTTTATATATATATATATATATATATATATATATATATATATATATATATATATATATATATATATATATATATATATATATATATATATATATAGCGTGTCAAGAGCAAACATATGTGATGGGGGTATTATTACCTCGTAATATATTCTCCATGGTTGCAACAGCAACAAATTTTGTTTTTCTGTACTTGGTGCAAAACAAACAACAAACAAACCCCTTTCTGCATATAAAAGCCCCTGCAAGGTCGTTAAGCTTCTACCCAAATTCCCCCAGAGAAATTCCCCTTTATCCCCCAGTTATCCACTATTATCCCTTATTTTTAGACTTTAAATATTAATCGCATCAATAATGTCTTCCTCTGATAATGTAGGTGATTCCTCCCCATCAGTTTCACTTTGAGGATACTGCGCTCGAATAAAAGCCTTAACTTGGTCAGTATCAAAAAAAGACATGCTGGTTCCCCTTATAGTTAAATCCGAAGCTTTGCTGGGGCCAGTAATTGGAAATCTGCTCCCATTTCTAGAAGCTCTTGTCTAAATCCCAAAAACATCCTTCTCCTCTGCTGCATAGCAAATGAATAGTCTGGCAAGACTGAGAATTTACACGATTTATAAATAAGAGGTGACTTAATTCTTGAAATGCGCAGTATTAAATCTTGGTCTGTTTCGAATGCAAGAGTTAGAAATACTGTGGATTTCTTCTCAGTTTCTGAATGTGAAGAGGCCCCTCTTTTTGTAGGTATTCTGTAAGCTTGCGAGATATATGGCAGATTTTCCTAAGGTAATTCGAAAACATTTACAAAAATATCCTTAACCAGGTCTCTGATGTTCTGGAAGTCCTTATCCAGCAAAGGTGGTAAGTCCAGTATCCTTAAATTTCTATACTTTTGCTGATTTTCCAAAATTTCCACCTTACATGCCAGCATGTAGTTGTCTTTCATTAAATAGCAGCTGTTGATTCAACCCTTTTTATTTTTATTTGTTGTTTTTTCAATTTTGTTTTTTGTTTGTTCGACATCTTTGGCAACCACTTCTATTTTTTCTCTATTCTTCTTATTGTCTTTCTGCAAAAAGTCTACTTTCTCGGTCAGGCCATTAAATTTCCTATCAAAGTTCTGAGTCCAGCCGAGGGGTTTTTCCAAAATCTCCCAAGGGGAGTCTATCGTATATTTCCTCCTGGCTGTAGGATCCATCTCCTTCACAGCGCCCTCGTTTATATCAGGCTCCACCTGCGAGTCCATTTGTTTAAAGGCAAGAGGTCATTTTTCTTTTCTCCAAGGAAGATTTCCCACTTCGGGAGAAATGGAAACAGTGGGTTTCAGGGTCGTGGCTTTTTGACCAGCCTCCACCATGGAAGTATTCACCTGAGTGGGCTTTTGCAGGCTGGCAGTCAGCGCTCGTCTCTCCAAACAGGAGCTCTCCTCCCCAGCTCTCTGAACAGCCTAAATCCGCTCTGAAGTATTTTTCCAGTTCACTTCTTGGAGAAATGTGCTCATCAGACGATGTAGAAGATACCACCTTCCACTGGTCAGCCATAGAAGATGTGCCGGAAAAGCTCTCGAAAGGTAAAGAAACTTATTTTAAAGAAACTGCCAGCAACAGAGTTCTTACAAAACGCTGTTCACTGCAGCCATCTTAACTCCACCCCCTCTTGCAGTTGCCACTTGCCATCTCAAAACCAAGTCCATGTGGAGTACATGTGTACAGCCCCCTCACAAAAAAAAAAAAAAAACAAAATAAAAAATAAACCCTTCTTATCATAGTGACATAGTAATTGATGGCAGATAAGGACCGCTAGGCCCATCTAGTCTGCCCATTTTCCCCTACCTGCATCAGTGGTCTGACCCTTTTTTGGTCATTGGCTTTCACCTCTTCCCCACCTCTAGGGTTCCCTTGTGCCTGTCTCAAGCATGTTTGAATCCCCCCACCGTATTAACCCCCACCTGCTCCTGGGTCAGGCTGTTCCAAGCATCTAACACCCTCTCCATGAATAAAACTTCCTCACATATTCCCTTATCCTGCCCCCTTCCAATCTCATATCATGCCCCCTCGTCCTTGTGCAACTCTTGTGTTGAACAATATCGCCCACCTGCACTTTGTTTAAGCCTTCAGGATACTTGAAGGTCTTTATCATATCCCCCCATTCCTGCCTCTCTTCCAGTGAATACATATTGAGGTCTTTTAATCTGCCCTCATGTGTGTTCTGGTGCAAGCCCCACACCATCCTGGTCGCCCTTCTCTTGACCGCCTCCATATCCTTGCGGACGTACAATCTTAATACAAGCTTACGTGAAATCTGGAACATACCCCAGCAGGCCAGTAACAAAAGAGAATTTGCTTAGTGCTATCAATTAAGGAGGAAGGAGGTAAGTGAAGTCATCCAAAAACAAGGATAAAAACACTTTAAACAGTGCTTTACGCATCCGACTCCACCCCCGAAGTTCCTGATCCTACTACACTTTCCCACTTTGCCTCCAGTTTAACAATTAGCTGATTTGCCTCCAGGGACCATAACTCAACCTTTTGTCACTGAAAGGAGGGACACTGACCCTCATAATCAGGAACATATCCTCAAACATGGAGATACAAACTTAGACCACTGTGGAAACCATTGTGTTGACTTGCACAAAGTTTAATTTTGATTTAGTGACTTTAGAATACTATGAATTTCTGCTTTGAAATCAATATTTTCAGCACATTCTTGGTGTGGGCATCACCTTTTCAATGAGGGGTGGATGAAGGACAGCAATTTTGAGGGGCAAAATGAGGGATGTCCCTCGTAATCAGACAGTTTGAGAGGTATGCCGGTGAGTTGCAAAACAAGGTCTTCTCACCTACTTCCATCCGTAATTGAGCTGGCATAAGTAAGGCAAGCAGAATTTTATTCAAACTTTGAAGCCACATTATGATAGTACTAAATTCCTTCTGCCACTGTCATTAGGGTAAGTTGGGAAATAAGTGAGCCACCGCTTCATCCATGATTAGCTCCCATTGGTGGCATGCTGTATTTAGGGCACAGTCCCGTACACTGGATCAGGACAACACAACCAAAACAGAGCAAGACACAAGAGCGCCTACCAGTGGTTCTCTCAGGGTAACTCTATAGGCCCGTCTATAAAACCCAAGGCCAGGGAAGTGTCCCATCATAGCAGTTGGGAGCAGTGCTACGAGGAACCCTGCAAGATCCTCTCCTTCCAAGCCCTCAAGGAACACCACTAATCTTGAGGGCCCTTTAAACATGGTGTTCTGTATCGGAACAAGCATTAGGAAACAACTGCAATGTTATCTACATGGCATGTACAGGCAATCCACTCTGCAAAACAAGTGAGCATTCGCCGATTCCATGTTCCTTCTTTGCCTGGGTTCGCTGACTCTTGTTTAGTTTTGTCCGGCCATATAATCATGACCTGATGCGTGTTTTGTTCCCATCAAAGCCACTTGTAATGAAATCTCATGCCTGGAAACAACTGTTGAAAGCTGGAAAGGCCAACACAGTGATATGATGAAGGGTGTATACAAGGGGACTTGGAGCGCAACACATGAAGTGGAACAGAGCGCATCATGGAACCAGTGGTACAAATAAGTGCCACGTAAAAGTGCCTTTAAACTGTTCTTGAAGTTTAGCTGCTATGAACTTCTCTACCCAAGCTGATGCATCCCCGTGCCTTGTCAGTTAGGTTGGTCACCTCTTGTTCCAGAACTTGCATGTGGTTTGGAAAATTTGTCAAACCCATTCTCGATGGCCTGAAGTGATCTGCACATCATTAGGAGTGAAATGTTCAGGTCTCCAAGTTCCATACAGTGTGTTTGTTCTTGGGGTGTGCAAATATCTTATCCAAAATACAGTAAGTATTTCTCTGAATATTCTATTCTGGGCACACAAAGGAGGAATGGAAAAGGGTGGTTTTCTTTCTCCTCTCATGGAGAAAGTGTAGAGTTAATTTAGTTTTTTTTATTTGTTTACTTTGGGTGCACTGCCCGAAACAAGTTTGTCAGTTCAATGGACTGAGAAGTGCTCCTAGAATGGAGCATCTCATAAATTCGATAGGTTCCCTAAACAGGTAGCCACTCCATGTTGGCGATGGTAGAGGAGCGCTCCTTTTGCTGTCCACTCCCCCACTGGGATTGGAAGCCCTGAAAATGTGCTGCCGGTTGAACTCTAAAGAGGAAATGAAAATCCGTGCTGCAGAGCTGCAGGACAGGAGGGAGGTGGGTGAGAGCCGAAATGAAAAATGCTTGCACAACGGTTTCTCTCTCTCTCCCTTCTCAGTGCGCTACGATACAATGTGCAAAATAAACACAGTTTACTGGGATCGGGGAAATGGGCTCCCCTGTGCTTTTGTCCCGTGCTGGATGGGCTGGCAGGGGTACAGTGACAGCGTGGTTTAGCGGATGGGTAATTATAAAAAAAGGTAGAAACTCTGCTTATTGCTGGGAGATGAGCAGCCGCTTCGTACCAGAGCTTGTAACAGAATTAAACAGTCCCTTAGCTCACTTTCTTTTAGGGCTTAAAGCTACTAAAAACAAAATGCTGAACAGAATTATAATTACAAGAGTTATGTTTAACTTAGTATTTTCTACTTTTTTTTTTTAACCTTCTGTTCTTGGTGTACTAAATATTTCACATAATACTGTACTTATTTCATGGAATCATCTAAAAAAATTATCTGCCTGTCCCCAACTAACCTCACAGTTGCTGTTTTTTCACATCAGTCTACTGCCATGGTGAGCACTATGATGTCATAGACAAAGGCACTATGAGGCCAGTTAGAGACGAGCAAATCCATTAACACAGACTTTTTGGGTAAACAACCAAGATGTGGTATAAACAAAGACTGGAAAGGAAAACTAAAAAATTATAAAAATGTATTCTCAAATAAACTGCAATTGCTGAAACATCTTTATGAAAGTGCATGTTGCACTGTAAAAGCATAATTTGATAGTCTTGGTACATACAGAAGAATTAGGATACATGGTACTATGCTGGTTTCTATCCTGTTGACAAGTACATACAGTTGGATCATTCCGTCTTGTTATCACGCAGTTATACATTTACACCGTGTGTGGTACAGACGATCCCAGACCTAGCCCTGCTGGCTCCCAGAGTGCTTTATAGAAGCCCTGTGGTTTCCCCTCCTGTTGAGCCCCCCAACACATGCGGAGAGTAGCATAAGAGAGATTGCTAATCAAGTGGGGGAAGGGCCTAACCACCCCCAACTGAGGGGCATATGATCCCCTCACAAGGCAACGGGCGCCACATCTGCTCAAGGGGTAAGGGGCAACAGACTTCTAGGAAAACATAAACTGAACTTACAAGCTCAAATGGGTAGACTGGGTGGGTCAAAGGCCCTTATCTGCCGACACTGTCTATGTATCTATGTATAAAGGCACCATAGTTCCCATTGGCCAGAAGCTGGATCTTTTCCAGGGCTAAGCACAGTCTCATGTTATTGACCCCCTGCTGTGTGGGTGGGGCACTTTCCGCCATCCAAGAGTGGGCTATTGTCTTCTTAGCAGTGACCAAGGCCAGGGACCACAAGGGAGCCTGGCTTCTATACTGTGGAAAGTGTGGGTCAGCTCCCACCAGGAGGTCCAAAGGAGATTTAGATGGGCTATATACCCCAGCACCCCAATCATGATTTTGTGCACCTCATGCCAGAATGAAGCTACCCTGTGGCATGTCAGAGCAAGGTGAAAGAAGTCTGCATCTTCCCCCAAACACTTAGGGCCGCAACTAGAGCTGTCCGGGTTCATGGCATGCAGTCTTTTTGGGGCAAGATACGCTCTATACATACAATTTAGGTGCACCTGTCAAAGCTTGTTACTACGAGAACAGGTGGTGAAGTGTTTGGCAGCCAGTTTCCAGGTTGAGTGCTCAATTTTGGTAGAAAGGTTCCTCTCCCATGTAGCTATGATAGAGTTAGCCACTGTACTGTCCACACACTGCAGGATCTGGTAAAATGTCATCAGTGATTTATGGCAGGGTTGGGGTCTATACAGCTCTTCCTCAAATGGCGAGGGTTGCAGAAGTCCTCTTAACAGACAACTGAAGTATTAAGGACATATTCTTTGGTCCCTGTGGTGTCCTTAATAAAGCACGTACTTCTGAAAACTAACATGTCCCATTGTTCCAAAGCAAAAAGAAAAAAATTTCATGCATTTGGTCTTAAAGCTTGAGAAACTGAAGTCTGGAACTGCTATACGCCAGTATGCTTTTTAGGGGGACACCACCACACCATGTCTGTGAAAGATGACTGCACCAGAGATTAAATCCCATTGTGCTTTTTCACAGGGCAGGTACACAACAAACAGACTTGCATACAACAAGTACCTATCAAGTTCAAGTTTACAGGTGGCTACAGTATTGACAGATACCATGTATTCTTGGGGACTGTTTCATATTCCCCAGCTAAGCACGCTGAGATGCGGAAACCCCACACATGGTCACATGTTAGCCCATTCATTTTTGGCAATCTGGTGTCAAGAACAGCTTTCTCTTGTAAAGTTAGTACAAGAGATGTACCACTCCACTTTCATTATCTATTTATTTTTAGGCTTGGGTACTATTTCTGGTGTGTGTGTGTGTGTTTGCAAGCAAATACCTCCTGCCTCTGGCTTCATAGTAGCAGGTTTCTCAAAACAAGATTAAAGATTAGATTGGTTATCAGTGGCAACGGCTGGCAGGAAATTCCAATGGTTCCTGCAAATCCACTGTTAATCTGATACTGATTAAGGCCAGATGCAACTGCAAGCTGGATACAGTACCAGCTCCGTGGAGGTAAAAACATGTGAAATGGAATCACCAACCAGACCCTCAGCAGGGCATGTCTGAACAAAACCTTGCGTTACTGAGGTTAGTACTGTCCCAGCTAGGACACCAGTCTTGCTAAGCTGGGCTGGTAACAGCATGTAGTGGTGTGATACAAGACGCCTGGATTCAGGGATGATTCCACATCTCGCACTCACCCAGCAGGTTAAGTGAGTCCGCATCCGGGAAATGACACACATGCTTTCCATGCTCTCTGGAGGTATGCCCTTCACAGCTAAAGGCTGCTCCGCAAGGTGATGTGCACAATTAGGTCACCTTGGAAGAAATGCCACTGACTTCAAGAAGACCCAGTAAGGAATGGCCATGCAAACTTTGATTACGATTGGATCAGAGATTGTCAAAATATCCTCCCAAAACCCAGGGGTGGAAACAAAAAAAAAACTCAACAAAATATTTATTTTTTCACAATTATAACAAAAAAATAAAAAATAAACTTTGGGCTGCCCTGATGGCTGTGCAGAAGACTGGAGTTTGGGAGCGAACCTCGGTTGTCACATTGCGAGGCAGGCAAGGTTGCAGGCAGCTGCTAGTGGGCAGCACACCTTGGCTTGGGAGGGCCGGCGGTGGTTTCTGGTGTGCAGCTACACCTGCAGATGGGCTGGGTAGCTTGCTCCTTCCACGAGGGCACGAGGCAATGCCGAGATGGACTGGTATGGCTCACGCTGGGGGAGAAGAGAGGCAACAAGAGGAGAAAACATGGGAGAAAGAAATACCCTGCTGCCCGAATGATGGCAAAATCATCTGAACAGAGTATATCCCAGCTCAATGGTATATCTGTGGTCAAAGGCAAAAAAAGAAAAAAAACTTAGCACCAAGATTTTGAACACTATGCCTTTCTTCACAAATGATCCATGGTATGAAGAAAAAGGTAAGCAACCTGTTGGCTGCAGTGGTACTGCTGCTGCCGCTAACTCCAGTGAGCTGGGTTCGCTTCTTGAACCTGGATTGTCAGAGATGCGGGGGCTGAGTGTCCCAGAGGATGCTTCCCTCCTCCGGGAGTGTGGATGTCAGACTCTGCCGTTAACCATCTCCAGAGTGATCACAGGTGGAAGTGCAGGCCAAGAAGCTAGGGCAGAAAAGATGCTGGCTGTCTCTGCGTGTGAGCACAGAGCTGTGCACGCATACCGGAGCCCTAGCCAGACATCTAGGCAGATCGGGGAGGGCACCCTGGAAGAGAAAAGCCACTGTTTGGCAGGATGATGCCCAGTACCCTCAGACCCCAGACATGCCTCCTGCACCCCTCCACTTCGATGGCCTCCGGGCTGTGGGAGGGCTGCCCCCATTAACCCATTTCATTCAGTGCTGCAAAGACTGTTTAAGGGAGGCCACATGGCATAAAGGAGAACTTTGCTTGACCTATATGCCATTTTTACACAGAAGAAGCCGATTTCTAAGTACTGGTTTAAATTCAGTTATTCTTCCATCTATCCAGGTGTTTTAGGAAGTGTAATGAATGTTTACCACTGTAGAACTAAAGGATGTAGTTTAAGTTCCTTCCAACCACAAAGTTCTTAGTGTAACACAGACAACAATGTAAGAACTAGAATTAGTGACACCACTGACTACCCTGTTTAACAAATCATGGGAGGATGGGGTGGTACCCGAGGACTGGAGGAGGGCAGATGTGATTCCCCTTCACAAAAGTGGGAGCAAGGCAGAAGCAGGAAACTACAGACCTGTTAGTTTAACCTCAGTGATAGGGAAAATGATGGAATCACTTCTGAAGGAAAGAATTGTCGAGTACCTAGAGGCCAGAGGGCACAGGACCCAAGGCAGCATGGATTCACAGCAGGAAGGTCATGCCAGACAGAATCTGATAGATTTCTTTGACTGGGTGACCAAAGTAGTAGATCAGGGAGGGGCTGTGGACATGGCCTACCTAGACTTTGTAAGGCATTTGACACAGTCCCACACAAAGATTAATATACAAGTTAGCCAGCCTGGGAGTGGGTCCCAAGATGATAGCCTAGGTAAAAATTGGCTGGAGAATAGGACACAGAGGTAATAGTAAATGAGTCCACTCTGAAGAAAGGGGTTACTAGTGGGGTACAGCAGGGTTCAGTATTAGGACCGGTCTTCTTCAATGTCTTTATAAGCGACATTGCAGAGGGACTGGAAGGAAAAGTATGTCTCTCTGCAGACGACACAAAGATCTGCAACAGAGTTGATGCACACGGTGGGGTGGAAAGGATGAGAAGGGACTTGGCAAGGTTAGAGGAATGGTAAAATGTATGGCAGCTTAGATTCAATGCTAAGAAGTGCAAGGTAATGCACCTGGGAAACAATAACCCAGGGGAAGAGTACACAATGGGGGGTGAGATACTAACAACAACAAAAATGGAAAGGGACCTGGGGTAGTCATATCAGATGACTTAAAGGTGGGCAAGCAATGTGAGAGGGCAGTAAGGAGGGCTGGGGGGATACTGGGATGCATAGGGAGAGGCATCACCAGTAGAAAACAGGAAGTTGTTATTCCTCTGTACAGACTGCTGGTGAGACCCCATCTGGAATACTGCGTGCAGTTCTGGAGACCCAATCTCTGCAAGGACATAGACAGGATGGAAGCTGTCCAGAGGAGGGCAACTAAAATGGTGCAGGATCTGCACCGGAAGACATATGAAGAGAGACTAAAGGAGCTTAATATGTATAGCCTCGAGTAAAGGAGAGAGAGGGGGGACATGATAGAAACTTTCAAGTACCTCAAGGGAATCAACAAAGTCAAGAGGGTAGCATCTTTAAAAAAAAAAAAAAAGAGGTGTGCAGAACAAGGGGCACAATTTGAAGATAAGGGGCGGCTCAGAGGTAATGTAAGGAAGTATTTTTTCACAGACAGGGTTGTGGATGCATAGAACGACCTTCCAGAGGAGGCTGTGGAGTCAAAAACAGTGGTTGAATTCAAGCACGCATGGGACAGTCATAAGGCAATTCTAGGGGTTGGGGGTAGAAAGTAGGAGGCTGCTGGTTAACTAGGATCTGCAGCTTATCCATTAGGTAGGGAAATGGGCAGACTGGGTGGGCCAAGTGGTCCTTATCTGCCGTCAAATTCTATGTTTCTATGTTTCTAAGAGCTTAGACAGGACATAGACTACATCATGCAATGCTAAAATGGCCCTAGGGCACCACTGTGTAAACCAGAAACGCTCACCGAATGTACCAACAGGCTAGTAAAGATGGAACAATAACAGAACTGTGACCAGTATGCAAATAACAGCTTCTGCTGAAGGGACAACGATCTGTACATCAGCAGAGTTCTCAGAAAATGGCTCTGTTCAGTTTCACTTCTGAGGTGGGGAAATAGAAGCAGTACTTCTAATAAGAGAAGCAGGGACATCAAATTGCAAAGGAAGGAAAGCTGGATTTTAAAATAGCTTGCTATTTTGAGCACATGTCTGCTTTAATGGTAACAAAAGTGCTACATACCTAGAGCTCCGCCTGGTCCAATCTACAGACAATGTCCTTCGGACTGCCTTCTCCCCAACAACCACTCCCCAGGTATCAATCCCTAGAACCCTAAGCGGTACCTTATTATTTATATATTAGACTAATTGTAACTAATTGAAGCCTTTGTACACCTTTGTATTACTGGAGTTGTTTTGTGTGTTCTTCTATTGTATCTCACCTGTAATGTTCTCCATCACCAATTGTTGTCTACCCTCCCTGCGACGAGGTGCCTTTGTAAATGAGTCTTTGACTCAAAGGTTGTAAATCCGAATTATGAAATAAATAAATAAATAAAAATACAATGTTTAACAGTTTCATTCAGCTAATTACTGGTAACAAAAATTCAGGTCTTCAGCACAGATAAAACTGAAACATTCTGGCAGCCAGTCTTGAAGGGAAGGAGAGACAGTCACTGTTGGCCTATGCTATACAAACCACCAAATTAGAAGAACCAAGATCTTAAAACTTTTAAAGTAATCCTTAAGAGAGCAGTTCAATGTAAGTGTGTTGCTTGTGGGCGATTTCTACCACCCAGATATAGACTGGGAGGAGGTACCTGCTAATAACAGGTGAAACAGGCAACTTTTGAATATCATAGAGGATTCCTGAGAGGCGGGGGAGCCCCAGTTCCAGGACACATGTGCACCTCCCTATGCATGCGTATCCCATACCACCATGACTCCAAGGGGAGAAAACAGGTGGAAAATGGCAGTCGAGGGACTCGAAGTCCTGTCTGCTGGGCCCATGCCCACACCACTCATCGTGGTCTACTCTGGATTTGTCCGTATTGGGGCGGGGATTGGAGGAAGGCCCTTCCTTCTCCAGCCCTGCCATATGGGGAAATTTGTGGGGCAACTGTAAGACCAGGTGAGTGCTGGGAGAGGCAGGTGCCGGCTGGGGACAGTGGAGACGGGGCTGACCAGCCACCCATCACACAGAAGGGACATAAAAACCTTGAGGGAAAGAAAAAAATATATCTGAATGCAAAGTACTGCCCAAACAACAGTGAGATTATGGAAACTCAGCAGGAAATAGGCCCCTGGGGTACTGATCAGCTACAGCTTTAAAAAGGGGGATACTGAATGGGGCAACACCTAGCAAAGCACATAAAATCATAGCGTACATAAAGAGAAATTTCGTAAGCAGATCCTGAGATACCGTAACGCCCCTGTATTGATCAATGGTCATACCCCATCTTAAAGTGCGCCTTTCCTGTTGCTCAGAAAGAGAAACAGGAGGCTCCCTTACCTGAACAGAACTTCCTCCACTGCTGTTTAGAATTATTTGTTGGACCCAGGCCACAATTTGTACCAAAAGTCAGATTATAATTGCGAAATCAGCTTTTAAAAAGATGTTCCATAGGCTGGTGTGGAGCCTGTTCCCACGCTCTCCCAGTTTTTCTGTCCCAAAACATTGGTACTGGGGGGGCGGAGTCAGAGATCAGGAAGTGGAAGGGATCAGGCAGCTAGCCCCTCAGGAGTAAATTGTGATCCCTTCCCTTCTTTAGGGAACTAAATTTAAAAATTCTACACAGCAATGGAGGGGCTCCCATTCAGGTAAAGGAACCTCCCGTTTCTCCTGTTTGCATTTTAAAATTAGCGAGAAAGGTTCTCTTTAAAATATAGTGTACAGTTATGGTCCTGCAACGGGGTTACAGCGAGCCAAGACTCTCTGGAACCCTGAAGGGAAAAAACCCCCCAGGCACAGTTCAATGAAACAAAAAGCTGCTTTATTTCAGCACCAGACAAGGGTTCAAGACAGCTTACTTTGGCAGAGCAGCTACAAAAGACGTTTTAGCTTGATTCAGCTCTCTAGTTCATGGCAGCCCTGCTCTCTCAAACCCCCAAATACTCTCTCTTGCTCCATTTTCCTTTTCATACCTCCCTGGTAAGGCCCATTTGTGCCCTTCCCCTGCAGGAATTTCCAAGCTGCATACAACCAATGCATATGGCCTCCATAGGGCCAAGTCAGAAATCAGCAGGGCTCGGTCCCAAGTGACCTCGTTCTCCTGGCTAGTATTTTAGTGAAAAGGGTGTCTCAGGTGAAGGCTGCATAGAGTCCTTCACAGGTCCTCATATCCAAGGAAAGATACTGACAGGATTGACAAGGTGCAGCGAAAGATGACGGGGATAGTTGAGGGCTTGGCAAACATGGCTATAAGGAGCAACTGGCAGCAGTGGGACTGTTCTCCATGGAAAAGAGACTTAAGGGTGATGTGATTACAGTTTTCAAATATCTAAAAGGGGGACACCATCAGACCAAATGTAATCCTCCCTGATGTACAAGGGCAAGAGGACAAGGGGGCACGCAATATCTTTGAAAGGAGAAAGATTTAAGGGAACTGTCAGATAGAACAACTTCACAGAACGAGTGGTGAACGCTTGGAACATGATCCCAGAACAAGTGCCATCAGTCCACACTGTTTCTACTCTCACATTCAACGTCCAGGAAGAGAGGGCTGCCTGCCAGCACAATGGTAGGACCACTGCTTTCCGGTGCCAATGACCCAGGTTCGAGAGTGAATTCAGACCGTCAGAGGGTTGGCCTGGGGGAGAAGGATCGAGTGTCCGCAGGACTGCTCTCCTCCTCTAGGGAGGGAGGGCTGCTGTGCCCAGTGTAGTACTGTCCCCTTGCGTAGGAACATAGAATTTGACGGCTGATAAGGACCGCATGGCCCACCCAGTCTGCCCATTTTTCCCTACCTACACAATTACTGCAGCCTGTACTTGATCTAAAGCTCATTCTCCCTCACTTCCTCACATCTCTCCTGGATCTACTTCCCCTCTAAGCAAGGCTGGGGGTTGAGCACACAGGGACGGCAATCTAGGGGTTGGAGGAGTGGCAGCCGCCAACGTCCTGCATGTGTGTGTGAGCACGGGTACATCTGGGTGGCACTGTATGTCCACCCTCCTCCTGGGAACATAATAGGAGGAGAAAAACATGACTGGCCAGCCAACCCTTTGCAGACTCCACACTTAGCTCGATGGCATGCCTCCAGTCTTAGGACCCATTTTGCAGCCAAGGGCACATGGGGAAAATGTGAGCTGCATGGTAAGTCCATATGGGGCTGGGGTGATGGGGATAGAGGGTCGGTCCCTGATGATGGGGTCATCCTGGGGTGAAACAAATAGCACTAACTGCAAAAAAAAAAAAATCCAGGAAGAGAGAAAATCTAGCACTTGTCTCCCACCAAGAAATCATGTCCGACTGTGGTGTAAAAATTCTTGTGCAAAACAGAGGTTAATAACAAGAAGCAGCAGCTGCTCCAACACTCAAACATTTTACGTCCTAAAAATGCTTGGATCAAAAGTGAGTACAAAACCTCAGTTCAGGGATGCAGTTTTTCTACCTTGTGGGATCACATATTTTAACACTACAGCACTGAATATAGTATTCTTTGCAGCGTTTTAGTCATGAGTCCAACCATCTTTCTGTTGCTGTACCACCTCTCTTTTCTAATTTAAATATAACCGGAAATGGGTCTCAAAATGATACTCAGACCAGCTGTCCAGGGCTCTTTAATTGCTGTTAGATTTCTAACTGCCTTCCCTAGCTCATTCTTGCCTTGTTTTCTGTATTGTTTGTTTAATACCAGAAATCATGTTTCTTTCTGAAAATGAAAAAGGGACTTTTTGTCTCAGTGGGCCTAACCGGTTAAACTCAAATAAATAAAATGCCCCAAATCATGGAATCCTTGACTTCCAGTTAGTCATATGTGGCAGTTAAATCTGAGTCAAAATACTCTGTGGTGTACAATTAAGGAAAATGGCATTACGAACATATGAAATTTGCCAGCAGATAAAGGCCTAGAGGTCTATCAAGTCTGCTCGAATGTGCAGCTAGCAGCCCTTATTCTGCAGCTGCCCTTCCCTTCCACCCTTCCCCTTCATTAACCCTCCCCCTCGTCCTGTCCCATCCTCTTTTGAAGCAGTCCACTGTTCTACTGCATACCACTTCAGCAGGTAACGCATTCCACCCAGCCACCACCCTCTCTGTAAAAAAGTGTCTCCTCATCTCCCTCCTGAACCTTCCTCCCTCCAGTCTCATATCACTTGGCCCTGGTGTCCCTCCCTCCTTACTTTGAACAGCCCCTCTGTACCCGTCTTGTTTATTCCTTTCATGTACTTAAAGGTTTCAATCATGTCCCCCCGTCCCTCCTCTCCTCCAGTGAGTACATGTTCGACTCCCTCTGCCTCCTCTCATATGGTAAGTCCCCCAGCCCCTTGATCATCTTTGTCACCCTGCGCTGCACCCCCTCCAGTAACTTAATGTCCCTCTTCAGATAAGGGTGCCAGTACTGCACACAGTACTCCAGGTGCAGTCTAACTAATGACCTATACAGTGGCAGAATCACCTCCTCGAGGATATACCCCTTGCAATACAACCCAGCATTCTGTTGGCTTTTGCAGCTGCCTTCCTACATTGTACCAAGTTGTTTATACCTTTGTCCCCCAGGCTGCCTCAGCTATAGGCACAGTTTTCACAGAAGTAAGTCTCATTGGTTTTCTTTCTATTATTAGTGTGCTTATCCTGATCCTCTTGAAGGACAGCTTAAAGACAGAGAGAGCAAGAAAGAACTTGTACAGTGTCCTGCCCCCACTATATTCAGGTCAAAGAAATAATGAGATGTCAAAAAAACACTAACATGAAGTCAAATGAAGAAGAGTCACCATCCAAAGAAAAGACTGATCTAACTCAAGACGAACCAGTGGTCGGGGCATGAAGACAGGGCTGATGCCACAGTGTTTTTTTGGGGGGGTGCAAGAGGAAAGAACAATTACAAGGAGTGACACAGGACTGGCAATATAATATACATAAGGCATTTAGGCATATATTTCCTTTAGGGGACTGTCTTAGGATTCGAGTGTGCCGGCAAGTAATACGGCCGCATGCGCATCCAGGCAATGCTACGTCGGGGCTGTCAAAAGAAACAAAATGGTGATATATTTTTTAATTTCATAGCGTAAGGTAACACTTACAATAATTGTGCACTGCAGACCGGGGGGAGGGGTGGCGGGCAGAGTGCCCCCACAGAAGCAATGAAATTTACAATGAAACTGTCAAATGAAAAGAAATGGTGATATTTATTAATTTCATAGCATAATGAATGCTTAAAACAATTGTACACTGCAGATCTGGGGGTGTGGGGGGGGGGTGGAGCACCCCCACAGAAGGAATTTACAATAAAACTGTCAAAAGAAAAAAAAATGATAATATTTCTTACTTTCATAGCGTGAGGTAATGCTTACAACAATTGTATACTGCAGACCCGGGGGGTGTGGGGGGCAGAGTGCCCCCACAGAAGCAATGAAATTTACTATAAACTTGCAGATCACCACTGGGGACCTGGCGGTGGGGGGCAGAGCACCCCCACAGAACAAAGATGTCAAAAAGCAACTCTGCAAGGGCACCTTTTCAATCCTGACTCCTCCTCTATTGACTTTCAACAGCGGCTGAGCAGACATGGAGAAATCTGATTTGGAACATTCAGACTGATTGCAAGATGTCTGTTTGGCGGGGGGGGAGGAGCGTACAGACATTAGTGGGAGGACATATTACCATAATCCACTGAATTCAGAAACAGGGGCACTATGTGTCCCCTAATCTAAATAATCGCCGGCATTTATGGGCACCTCCCAACAAGGCAGTGGACAAACCTGACAGCTTATATACCTCAGAAAAGGGAAGGAGGGTGGGAGCACAGTGGTCCAATGGAGCAGATTCTCTTGAAGATATACTGTTTAGGTGAAGAAGTGTTCTATCAAGGATATCTCCCCCATTGGGCCACACCTTTGGAACAATTCCCAGCAGTACACATGGTACCCAGGGAGAATGCCAAAGTCTGATATGCAATCAGGACAGAAGGCCTTGCAACACTGCAGGAGCAAAACCAGCACATCTGCTAGAGACCATCTATAGCGCTTGGTGAAAATATGCACAGTGCGTCATATGGCAGCAGCACGTGTGTCAGCTGTTGAAACATTCTCTAAGCAAGCAGCAGACATGGCCATACCATGTGCAGAGAGGCCATGCATGGCACCAGGACGTTCCTTACCATACTTCACATAGCAAAATTCAATTCGGTTAGCCAGCCATTCGGACAGGTACCGTGTAGACACAGGGGTGGCCCTTTCTCCCCCAGGGGCAAAAGAAACAAAATGTTGGGAGGACTTTCTGCAGTCCTTAAAGCAATCAAGACAGAAACATAGTTATGTATATCAAGTGTATGAAGCAATGCCTCAACCTTGCTAGCATGCTCTAGAGCAACAGTTCTTAGACTTTGTCACAGTGAGCCTCCCCAAATCCATGGAAAAGATTTTGAGCCTCCCTTAAAAACTGAAATAATCTTGGGCCTCCCCAAAGAAAAATAACATACTGTGCTTTGCGCAGTACACCATGAACATATTGAAACACCTTGAGTACTTGGCTCACATTCAGTTCTTTGTCTTATACTGACTTGGAACTTTTGAAAAAGAGCTCCTGTGCTCAAAGGTGTATCTGAATAACAAATAAAATAAATATTGTTATTCAGCTTATTGTAACCCCACAGGCCAGCCTACTTGCTCTGCCATTTTCATTCTTGAACCATTGTTACCCCTTGTTGCAGTGCCTTCATGGGTCAGACTACTTTCTCAGTTTCCTCTCTATATGAAATAACCTTTCTGCATACTTTACCTCTCCCCCTCATTCCCTGCTCCTAAGCAACTTCTCGGGGATTACTTTGCTCCTTCCTGCTATTGCTCTGAGCACTTCTATGCTCGACCCTTGTATTTGAGCTGTTCTGCCATCAGTCTACAAATTGATCAGTTACCACCACTCATTATTAGTTTATTGTTCATATTTGTTTGCACTATCATTCATTGTGTATTTCTTGATTGTTTTGCAGTTACCTTTTGAAATGTATTCACTCCCTACCCTTCCCCGGGAACACCTGAGATGAGCCTTGGTTCATTCACCTTCCCTTGTCACCTATTAGTAAATAAATACACTAAATTCACCTACTATTATCCTCCTTCAGTTTGCTTCATCTCTTCACACAAAATATATAAAACTCAAATTTTAAACACAGTACTTTTTCAGACTTGCTTGAGCCTCCCCTGGAACAGGTTGGGGCCTCCCAAGGGAGGCTGGCCTCACCATTTGAGAACCCCTGCTCTAGAGTCTAGATAATACACAGGCATGTGTATGGTCCGATTAAATATAAAACCAGGTGCCACCTTAGGTAGAATACCTTTCTCAAAACAGACAGGACACCTCTAGTTGCCTACTGCATCTGTATAATACAAGGGCTGTTAGTTGGCCCATCGCTCAACTAACAATGGCACTTGAAAAAATGATATGAATGTCCCTGATGCTTTACAAGAAGGCAAGCCGTTGTTCCATTTTGTTTTTCTTGCGAGGGCGTTATTTAGGCAGGATTGGTGCTCTTCTTTAACAATTGTAAAAATTGTAAACACACATTCTCACCATAGATCCTGCAGCTTTGACTTAAATAGAAGCTTCTGCTCGTCTTAATACAACCAGAGTGACATCATCCAAAACACCGAAGGTTCTCCAGGGGAAATTACAGCCCTACACATCCTTCTGACCTTTAATTACTACGTTACTATGGCAGTCCTTTTTGTTGCTGTTTGGGGTATAACATTTAAACATCACACTTACAGTGGAACATTGCTAAAAATAGACACTTTTATTTATTGTAGTTAAAAGCAAGAGAGAGAGCTACTTACCAGAGATGTTGTGCCCTCTCTCCCCAGTCCTGATCTCCATGTCCTCAGATGACATGCTGTTCTCCGATATTCTCCTCACCCCACTCCTGCTGAAGTCTTGAGAATTCTGCAGGAAACCAAAACATGACCTATGAGCTTTACTGGTGGTTGGGGCGGTGGCTCTTTTTAAGGCATTGTCTGCCTAGAGTGTTCATCAGACTAAGAAGGCAGTAAATGTATGCTCCCTCCCCCACCCCCACCCCCATCTGGTCAGTCAAAGACTGATTACGTCAACCTTTTGATGCAATCACGTCAGCAACCCATTAACACTTCATCAAGAATGTGCCCCATTCATCACCAGAGCACCATCTCTCATTTAAAAACCCATTTGCAAACAAAGAGGTACTGAACTACAAGTTAATGTCCCTATTATTAACTCTTTAGATTTCTTGTAAATATGCTGCAGTGAAACAGAGTGATTGAATGAGTTAATGGCCTCCTTTGCTCCCTAAAGCTGTTATCCAATGTGGACAGGAGCTGAAGACTTCGGATAAATGGGATTTGGGGGTAGTCATATCAGATGACCTAAAGGTGGGTAAGCAATGTGAGAAGTCAGTAAGGAGAGCCAGGGGGATACTGGGATGCATAGGAAGGGACATCACAAGTAGGAAAAGGGAAGTGGTTATCCCTCTGTACAGACAGTTGGTGAGATCCCATCTGGATTACTGCGTGCAGTTTTGGAGACCCCATCTATGCAAGGACATAGACAGGATGGAAGCAGTCCAGAGGAGGGCAACTAAAATGGTGCAGGGTCTGCATCAGAAACCATATGAAGAGAGACAGAGAGCTTAATATGTATACCCTTGATGAAAGGAGGGACAGGGGGAACATGATATAAACATTCCTCAAGGGAATCAACAAAGTCCAGGAGGGTAGCATCTTTCAGAAAAAGAGATGTGTAAGAACAAGGGGGCACAATTTAAAGATAGAGGGGTGACGGCTCAGGGGTAATGTGAGGACATTTTTTTTCACGGAAAGAGTGGTGGATGCATGGAACGCCTTCCTGGGAGGTTGTTGGGTTTAAAACAGTGAAATTCAAACATGCATGGGACAGACACAAGGCAATTATAGTGGGGGGGGTTGCAGGAAGTAGGCTGTTGGTTAACTAGAATCTGCAGCCTATCCTGTAGGTAGGGAAATGGGCTGACTGGGTGGGCCAAGTGGTCCTTATCTGCCGTCAAAGTCTATGTTTCTATGTTAAATGGCTTATTTTCACTACTGACATATCCGAAATGAAGGTAAATCATTTAAAACCATGATGGTTGCATTATTAGCATTTATCTCCACTTTGGATGTGGCGTATGTAACCAAGTAAAGCAGTGGATTAGAAACTGGTCACAAGGGAAGGGGAAATTGTTTAATCAGGAAAGGCACACTAAGCTGAAGCCCGTTTCCGGGTATGACCTAGGTGCACAAGGAAGTTAAGTGACTTGCTCAGGGTCACACAGTATGCAAGTGGGGGCTAGGGGATTCAAACCCAAATTGGAATATGGAGTCCAGTTCTGGAGGCCATACCTCAAAAAAGGATATGGGGAGGCTGGAGCAAGTTCAGCGGAGAGCAACGAAGATGGTAAAGGGTGCTCAGCCACCTGTCCTATGGAGAAAGGTTGAGAGATCTGAACATGTACTCCCTGGAACAGAGAAGGGAGGGGGAGGGGGGACATGATTGGGACCTTCAAATACCTCAAGGGTATAAACCGGGTGCCAGTGGAAAGCATCTTTCTGGCTGAAGGGAAATCAGAGGACAAGGGGGCATGGCTTGCAGGTGGAGGGGGCAGTTCCAAGGGTAATCTTAAGAAGTGCTATTTCACAGAGAGGGTGGTGGATAAGTGGAATAGGCCCACAGAGGGGGTAGTTGGAGCAGCAACAGTGGAAGGCTTCAAAAAGGCATGGGACAGCCACAGGGGAGTGTTGGGGGGAGGGGTGCGCATATCCTAGCAGATAGCTAGATAAATGGGCAGACTAGGTGGGCTTGTTAGTCCTTTACTGCCCTGTCACTTCTATGAATCTCCAGGTTTGCAGCTCAGAGCCCTAAACCACAAAGACAACAGCAGATAAAGGCCCACTGGCCCAGCCAGGCTACCCATTTTACCTGGCCTACTCTCCTCTGGCTCTAGTTGTTACCTTGCAAATTATTCAGACGACGCAGATGGAAAAACAATTCTTAGAAAGGCTGCATAGTTTGTTCACTTTCCATATGTATGTACAGTAGGTTTTTTTGTTTTTACTCGCATGGTTTCTGTCTTATGTGGTGCAGCCCGGCTTCCCATCAGCCCATTCTTCTAGCTTTTTCCTCTCCTCTCCTCTCCTCTCCGGAATGGAAACTGCAAGTCCCAGTAATTGCTGATCCTTTCCTGCACTGGACTTTTTCCTCCTGGTAGGGCCAGCTAATTATGCAGGGAAGGACAGACCCACACAAGCAAATATACAAAAAAGAAAATATATCATCCCCTATAACCGGTGTCCTACCAGTAGGGCTGTCCACCGCTCTGCTCAGAAAGGGATAACAGGAAACTGTTGAATTTCAACTCCCCCCCCTCCCGAATACCTCCCATCTACAATACCTCTCTCTCACTGACCCTGCCACACTACCTCTCCTCCTACCCCCCTTCCAGTTAACATAGCCTAACACTGGCCTACCCCTACATGCAATTAAGCACTTATAACCTATCCCTATACCCCTCTTGTATGCACTTTAGTCCACCCTGTCGTCTGTTTGCCTCGAAAATCGTGTTCTGTCTGCGTCTCTGTAAATTTCCTTTCCTTCTTCCATTCCACCCTCCGTAATTTTTCGTTCCCTCCTTCCATTCTTCCTCTCTTTACTCCAATCACTGTAAATCTTGAATATCTATGTTACATTAATGGCTACCAATTACTATCGAGTCACCTTACCATCTAGTGCTACATACTGTTACCAAGTTATTATATGTGTTCCAGTGTTACCAACTGTTGCCAATTTGCTATGTGTGTCTTCATATATACTACACCTGACTGCTGTATTGTTAGCCAATGTTATCCACTTGTAATCCCCTCCTGCTCTCATTGTATGCAAGTAAGGAAATTGTATTCCAACATTGTAACATTTCTCTGTATTCTGTCCCATTGTTCCCTACCCCCAGGTTGCTCCGGGAGACGAGCAACTTGTTGCTCAGCATGCCTACCTGGTGAAACATTTCAATAAATAAAATAAATAACCAAAGATGAGGAACAGAGGACCTGGCAATCCAACTGCCTCAACAGGGCAAAAGGAGGGGAGGCAGCGTCACCTGCCTAAAATTACATCTATTTTCCATTTTTCCACCCCTAGTCCCACACACCCTCCCATACACCCATCCCCCCCCCACACACACACACTTGAGTGCAAGGGGTGCTGGAAAAAGCACACTAACCCTCTCGCCCTAGGGAGCAAGCACATCACCTCAGTGGTGGGCCAACCCTCCTCCAAAGCAGCTCAGTGAGCGAGATATCTGACTTTGCTCCCAGCCTTGCTCTTTCACCTTGCGATTGAGAAGAGTGCGTTTTATGCCTCACTCAGTGTATCCAAAGCGGTGGCCAGGAATGCCAGCATGAGCTTTCCAACAGTGCAGTGCACAAAGTAATTACGTATTCAGGCACGGGTGGGGATTAAAAAGGACACAGCAGGAAGAGAACAATGAAACCTCTACACAGTCAACAACTGAAGATTACAGGCATAATACAAATGAAGTTGGCACACAATGATTAGGGGTGATGTCTTATTTTGGTGGAATTAGAAAACTGTGCCACCAAATAAAACTGGAGGATGTCTGGAATCTTTTATAGTGAAAAAAGGGTAGAGTCAGATCTTTTGCATAATTTCGCTGCACTGCTGCTTTAAGCTGTTCTTAAGTTTGACCATTAGGGAGCTCTGCCACTTGCACCATCCCCCCCCCAAAAAAATCTTTGATCACATAATGCATTCTAGTCACTTCTTGGTGGAAACTGTAATCTCAGCCGCCATTTTCAATACACCAGGTAAGGCGATTCTAGCCACTTCTTGGTGGAAATAGTAATCTCAGGTACCATTCTGAATACACCAGACAAGGCATAAACTGCATTCTAAACAACTTCTACTTTTAAGGTAGCAAATCTAACTGTTTATGGGTAAGAGTATAGTTGCAGGGTGTTTTTCTTTTAAAACACAAAAACAACTGAACTAAAATAAAAAAGCTGACAGAAATGGTCATGTAAACGGAACAGTAAGTTTATTAGGAACCATCAAGGAAAGAATAGTAAAAACACCCCCAACACGTCAAACTTCCTGCATGGTTGTTTTGCTGTTCTAGCGGGTTTGGTTTTAAACCGTGGCTTTCACTTTTGGGTTGGTTGTGTGCCCCTCCCCTTCCCCAAAATTTATTTTTTTTAACACTTTTTTTCCTGCCACTGGGGAGGGGGATCCCTTTCAGAATCTCGGGTCCACCCCATGCCCTCATAACATACCCTCTAGTCCTTCTTTGTATGTCTTCTGGTGCAGACCCTGCACCATTTTGGTTGCCCTCTTCTGGACAGCCTCCACTCTGTCCATGTCTTTGCAGAAATGGGGTCTCCAGAACTGCACACAGTATTCTAGATGGGGTCTCACAACAGAAATAATAGAATTTGACGGCAGATAAGGACCGCTTGACCCACCTAGTCCGCCCATTTTCCTACCCAACAGGTAAGCTGCAGATCCTAGTTAACCAACAGCTTACTTCCTCCTACCCCCCAATAGGACTGCCTTATGTCTGTCCCATACATTCTTGAATTCCCCCACTGTTCTTGACTCCACGACCTCCTCAGGGAGGCTGTTCCAAGCATCCACAACCCTCTCCATGAAAAAAATACTTCCTCACATTACTTCTGAGCCGTCCACCCTCTATCTTCAAATTGTGCCCCCTTGTTCTTGCACATCTCTTTTTCTGAAAAATACTACCATCTTGGACTTTGTCGATTCCCTTGAGGTACTTGAAAGTTTCTATCATGTCCCCTACCCTCTCTTCCTTCTTTCCTCATGGATATACATATTAAGCTCCCTCATTACTAGGCCCTCTGCATGGGGAACATGTATCCAGTGGCGGGGGTAGTGGCACAAGGCAGCAAACAGTTGTCTTCATCCTGCCCCCCCTTTCCATTCCTCTCTCTTCAGCAACCCGAGAGTCACTTGAGCTACACGGCCACATTACACTCCATGGTCAGCTATCCATTTGAGGACCGCAGCTCCTCTCTACCACTGGACAAGACCTTAATACATGTGGTAGGGACCTTACCAGGGCTCACCACTGGGGGGGGGGGGAGATCACTGCAGGAAAAGCATATGCTCTACTCGATAGCCCAGCTATCCCCATGCCATTTGATCTGTGGAGAACTCTGACACATTCCTAAACCCAGATCGCACATGTGGCAGTGCGGCAGTACCGTGGTGGGGCAGTCAGGGAGCCCTACAGAACTGTGCAGTTAAAATCCCTTCAAGCTGATGGATTTCCACAAAGCATCAAGTGAAACAAAACCACCCTGCAACCTGCTGTGTTGCCACTGAAGGCCAACACTCATCAAATCCTGCTTTGAAATATGATGAAGTGACCCCAATCACCGTTTCCAGACTAATATAGTCCTACTGGACATATGGCAGTGCTGTAGATGGTTAGAGCTCTTTTCTGGTGTATATGTTCCATCAGCACTAAATGGATATTTCTGTCTTTAAAGAAGAACACCTAAACAAGCCCAGCCCCAACCGGATAAACAGAATTATGGCATGCACCACAAGTAAATGTTAAGGGCGAGACTGTTTTAACACCTCAAGACATATCACTGGTCAGGCCCTCAGAAATGTGGGAAGAATGAAACACTGGAAAAGATGGTCCCATTGTCTGTACAGAAATTACCCTTATGCATCTGGACTCCATGCCTCTACCAAATGCCATGCGGATGCTATCAGGGGGTATATACCCCTCCACCCTGATCCTGGCCCACCTCTGGTGCTATCCAGGGCCCTGTAGAAATGGCAGGTATGGGAGAAGAGGTGTAGGTGGCCAAGGTCTGCCTTTGGGCTCCAGAAGGAGATGGCCTCAGGACCACAGAGGATAAAAAAACAACAGATTAAAAAAAAAAAAAAAAAGGGGGCACCCTGTGGAGGATTAACTGTGAATCACTCAAGTTAACTGTAGAGACGTATAATAAGTTATAAATCAGCTGGTCTGGTGCAGAGGATGTGGTCCTTGTGTGGAGTGTGTGGCCCTGGTGCGGAGCGGAGTACTGAGATACCAGTGCCTTACCTGCACCACACCAGTAGACCAGGTTCAGCGACAGACTCAGGCTGCTGGAAGTCTGCCAGGGTGGGATAGGACTAGGCATCCGCAGATTGCTCTCCTCTCCTGGGGGGGGGGGGCAGAAGATGTGCAACACCACTCAGATATTGGCACAGTGTGGAGCATGGTGGCCAGGCAGTGGCTAGTGTCCAACAATTGGGGTTGGCTGGTGTGTAGTGCATGTACGCCTCCATGAACACCCACGCCTGCATCAGCGCTCCGCAGGCCAAGGGGAGGAAAATGGGGGAGAAAAGTGGGGCCGTCACCATGAAGCCCCACTCTGGTCCATGCCATCAACTTGAGACTCCTACCACTACAGAACTACATCCGGACAACCAAGGAGGGGGGGAGTGGAGAACAGCCCTCACCCACCTGGCCCCATCATGGGGGGCAAGCCAAGAGGAACTTGAGGGGACGGGGAAGTCCCAGGGGAAGATGGCAGCTGTTCAGGGAGCAAGTGGGGGCTGAAGAGGCTAGACAGGACTGGAGGAGAAAAAAATCTTTAGGAGAATGAGTTTTAGGTCACCTTTTTTCTTTTTTGAAACGTAAATCTAGTCGTCCTCCCACCCTGGTTCCGAAGTGGAATGTGCCACTCTTATTTCTCCTGCTGGCTGAGGTGTCTAGGAAGCCACTCTCTCTGTCCTATGTTTTCAGTCTCCGACTGTTCTGCCCCAGTCGACGCTAGGGGTGAGGCAAATGTCGATCCCAGAAACCCTCTCTCCCCAGGAGAGCAGTCTTCTAGGACACACTGTCCTCTCCCTTCCCAGTCAACCCCTGACAACTTGAGTCCACATCCGAACTTGGGTGGGATGGCACGGCACAAGGTGCGACATCCCACACCTCAACTCTGAGCACCAGCAGGCTGCCACACAGCACTCTAATTGTACAACAGTGTGCCCTATGTAGAGACTTTTTTTTTTTTTTTTTAAATATACTCAAGCTTTATTCCAAAGCTGTAAAATACAGCAATTTCACAAAAACAATAAAGGAATAATGCATGACAGGGTGTGTATCATGCTGGGATAACGTCATGCCTGGGGGGTTGGGCACGAGGTCGCAGGCCGAGTGTGTCTAATGCCCCAGGTGTGGTGTTATCCCAGCATGATACACACCCTGGAGTGCATTAATTCCTATTATACAATGGCTTGTTGTTTTATATAGAATAAAAAAATAATTTTAAAGAATGTTTTTATTAGCGTGGAAAAATATTTTTGTTTCTCAACAGGAGATGGAAAAAAGGAAAGCAATGTGAGGCTGACGCTAGAGCTATGGTGTTATGCTGGGATAACGCCATGGGTCTAGCCCCAGATTGACCAATCACAGTCCAAGATTCTTTCTTGCCATTGTATAATGTGTAATGAAGCACAACAAGGGAATAATCACAACCTCATTGAAATGTAAGTACCATGTATATAAAATCAAATCAAAGACATAACAGTACTTGTACAAATATGAACTGATAACCAGTAACAAAAACAGTGGAGGGTCCTCATGACAAAAAACAACACAAAAAAATTTGCTATTAACCCCTTAGGCTGCCGACAGAATTAGAATGTATAGGAATTCTGGACTGATATCAGTCTGAGGCACAACAAGGGTTAATAAGATAAATGATCATCCAATAAAAAAATAGGCCTGGGGTAAGGATAGTGAAATTCATTACAAAAAAGTAGCTGATCTTAATAGTATATTTGCCTCGCCCCTAGCGTCGACTGGGGCAGAGCAGTCAGAGACAACGTCCCCTGGACAGCCAATCCCTCACCCTGCACCCTCCTCTCCTACCCTACAAGGTTTAGACAGGGATGTATCCCTCTGTAATCATCTGAGAACTTATTACATCTGTGATTGTGACCTGCAGTATGTATCATTATGTAACCCAAGTGTTTTCACTGTTTAGTGTTTCTCTTCATCTTGCACCTGTAATGTTATCCACTGTTGTAACCTGCACTGTGTTATATTGCATGCCCTCCCTGCGATGAGATGCCTTTGTAAAGAGTCTGACTCAAAGGATGTAAATCCGACTTGTACAAATAAATAAAAAAAATAAATATATCCTTCATAATTACCTCTTAGTAAGACAAACCAACAATGGGATATATTAAAAGGATTCTAAGCCCTCATAAAGTTCCCATCTAGTCCATCTATTTAGCAATTGTGGAATTCTCTTTTGTAAAGAATATGTAATCCTTTCCAGCCTATAGATCGAATTTACAGTGCCCTGTCCTTCCACTCTATAGAACATGAAAAATCTGGGAGCAGTCACTTCCTAGTAGTATTTTTAATAGTTGCAGCAAGTAAGATACCTCACAAGTACCTTGCCTCTTTTCTGGTCAACTCTGGAGGCAGGAGGAGACCCAGAAGAACATGTTCTGGGCCAAGCAGGGAGGACAGGCCAAAAATACCTTCAAGATGTCCCAGAATCTGTGCCCAGTAAGGTTCTAAATGGGGACAGCACCAGAAAATGTGGGCCAGCGAGGCCCTCTCCTCCCCACGACCCCTCCAACAGGTGGATGGCATTGAGGGATTCCCCTGGGAAATTACCACTAGTACTTGAAAATATCTTATATGTAATTTCCATGAAAATTCCCTCCACCCAGGGGAAGAGGAAGTTTGCCAGGTGTGCTCCCAAATCTTTAACCATCGCCTCTCATCAATGAAAACTCCCAGCTCTTGTTCCCACCGTTGCTTAATCTTGTCGGTAGTCTGCATGGAATCAACAATAAAATTGGCATATAATGGGAGATGGCCTCTCTCTCGATTTAGAGTTCTAAATAATTTCAAACGGGGGTCCGGGCTGGGAACTGACCTGGTTTTAGAGATGAAGGAGACAAAGCACAAAGAGAGACATGTATAGAAAGAAATGGGAGGAGGACACAAATATGAATTGGGACTCCTGCACAGCCTTCCCCATCCCCCTGAAAGCAGTAGAATTTGTGTTAAAAAAAAAAAGACATAATATATATATATTAGTTTCTTTTAAGTAATAATGTATTTCTGGCAAAAACAACAATCTATCCATTTTTCTTTTCATTTCATTTTATGCCTAAGCTGAGATCTGACCTTTTAAATTGCTTAAAGGCCCTGCACCCTGGCCACATCCACTATGAAGAAATTAAACATTCTGGTGTGGTGCCATGCTGCGCACCATCGGAAATGTGAGTAGCATCCTCTTCATACATCCACAGTATCTGAATCTGGTATGGAAAGTCAAAAACTAACCTTGAGGGAAGGGATTTTTAAAACTTGCTAATGGTGACCCCCACCTCTCCCTACATTATGCGCTTGATATCTTCTATCTGGTATGCCTACCCTCTCCCTAACATTTCCCCCTACAAAATGCACAGTTTTTGGGCTTGGATCCAGCACAAGTTCATTGTCCATGACTCCTTGTAGTTCTATGTTCAATGTATATTACCTGTAAATGTGCATTTTTACTATACTAGCTATTTTTACTGTTTGTACTATTGTAACTTGTCTTTCTGTATTACTGTAGGACCGCAGGTCCACCTTGTAAATGAGCTTGCTCAATGGTGTCCGCCTGGATAAATAAAGATACTGATTGATTGATCTTAAGTGACTAGTGTCAACTATAAAATTAGTAACAAAAGCAGTTTTAAAAACATCCGCGAAAAATAAAAATGTACAAATGATAAATCTATCTCAGAAATATATCATTGCTCGGCTGTCCCAGTGGCGTGCAGGGCTGAGGTGCTGGCACCTTGCCTCCTGCCACACCGATGACCTGGGTTCAGAAACGGACACAAATTGCTCAGGGGTTGGCTGGGAGAGTTAGGTCATCGTGACCTGCTACAACACTGTCACCTGGAGATGTCCAGGTAGCAGTGCAGGTCTGGGCACAGCAGGACATAGGGCCACAGCTAGACATGTCAGGATGTCTCCGCGGAGGTGGACCTAGTTTGCCATACACATTGCACAGTCCAGGCCCTAGGGCAAACTTACAAACCAAGGTGAAAACCCCCCTTGGCCACAGGATGAAGTCTGCTTCCCGCAGACCACGGACCAGGAACCAGGCACCTCACCACAGTCCAGACGCCGTGACGTCAGTAGGAAGACAAGTCCTGGAGAAGCTGGGTGATTTGGGGGGGGGGGGACAGGATGGAAGGGGGTGTTCCAAGGGTGACCAGAGGCATAAAATGTATATAAAAAAAAGGGGGGTATTATTGCTAAAAAAGAAATGTACAATGACATTTTTAGCTGATTAAATCACTACTGCTTTGAACATGTAACAGATTAATAATCAAATACAGTTATGGACACAAAGGCTGGGCATGTGACTACCGTATGCCTCTACTAGCAGGAGGGCAGATCAGGGGACTGGGGGCGGGGCAGCTTTACTTCTAATAGGGGGGAAAAGGAGAAACTGTTTAACCAGGAAAGGTACACTAAGCCAGAACTTCATTCCAGGTGTGACCTGGGAGCACAAATGACTTGTTCAGGGTCACACAATATGCAAACCCACGTCTCCAGGTTTGTATCTCAGTGCCCTCCCTTAACCACTACACTATTTATTTATTTTATTTAGTTTTTGTTTACCGGGTAAGTACACTAGACAAGTTTTATGCCTATTTTCAGGAACGACCCGGGAGAGTACAAAAGGGTACAACAGGTACATTGATACAGTAATTGGTTCAGACGAATATATTCAGGTACAAAAACAGGAGAAAAGACAATTTTTACAGTTTTTACATTTGACTATAAATAGTCCTAATTTATTCAATAAGGTTTAGAATGGGGGAAGTTTTCAATGTTTCAAAAAGGGCGCACCTGGATCCAATCAGTTTCAATAACACTGATAATGACCTTACTCGGAGCTCCTAACCCAATCCAGACATGATGCTGCCTCTTTAAGAGCGATGGGGCCTTTTTCATG
The DNA here is from genome assembly GCA_016271365.2 of Neoceratodus forsteri. Taxonomy (NCBI): domain Eukaryota; kingdom Metazoa; phylum Chordata; order Ceratodontiformes; family Ceratodontidae; genus Neoceratodus; species Neoceratodus forsteri. The sequence goes on along the minus strand of JADMNL010000036.1, from coordinate 35,232,077 downwards.
CTCACCACTGATCACTCGCGAAAGAAGAAATACAATTTAAACAGCCCAGCTCTTACTGAATTCACAAGGGATTTCCAAAATAGGTAAAGTGGTGAAATGGTTTAAAATACTAGACTGCAGGTTTGAATCCCATCACAGCCGATCATCCAGTGGGCAACTACAAGCAAGCCATGTGACTTCCATGTGCTTCACCCAACCCCCACTGCAAAACAAGGCAGGACCTCTTTGTAAATGAGATGATGCATTTTAACTGGTCGAGATGTACCAAAAAAAAATTTCTCTTCATGATTATGTGTGTCTTACAAATACAATGAGAACCTCGTTGATGAATCCCTAATACAACAACAGACCTAATTGCACATTTTCTTAAAAACTGTACCCAATGTCGAACATCGAAACATTGAAACTGTTGGCAGATCAGGACTGCTAGGCCCATTCAGTCTGCTCATAGGTCCTGGGTTAAATGTCTGTGTCACATGTATTTATATAATAGTCTGCTTTGTCAGGCGTGGCTGAAAAAGACAAAGGTTCCTTCGCCCAGTGCACCTTTTGGCTAAATAAATTTTACAATGAAAAAGAAAACCACAGAAAATTCTTTAAGTGAAAAAAAAAAATGATCTGGGCATCCTCAGGGACTCTAGAATCCCACATCTTAAAAAGCTAAAGATGTGAAAGGGATGTTTGAAAATGCTTCAACAGCTATTTTTTCAACACCCCAAAGTCAGCGTCTGACTAAATGCACACACCCAGAGCCTGCCATACTTCTGTGTACAAATAAAAAGGGAAACACACAACCTGCAGGCAATATGCACTAATCCGCATTTAGACGTTGAGCATCTATTATTAACGTTACCCGCATCTGCCGTATGGTGAAGCCAGGCCACTATAACCACAGTACATCTGTACATGGCTTTACATTTCGGTTCTTGCAGACCTTCAAAGATGAAATGCCCTTTGCTCCATTTTAAACATTTATTCATTTATTTCTGTTGCAGATTAATACTTTGAGCCAAGATGGCTCTTTTACAAAGGTTCCTTGTCAAAAGACGCAACACACCACAATACAATACATATAGAATGGGTGTATAGATTAGGCATGTAAGATGAAAAAAACAGAACCTGTGATACACAAATTTTGAGAACCCAATAGTCTGCCAGCCCCCCCCTCCACTTTTCATTACCATCATTTGTCCCACGTTAGCAGCCTGTTTACAAATGAAAGAAACCAAAAACCCTGTTGATACAGGTTAACTACTGCCCAGTAAATTCTATCTGGTGGTTAGTTAACAGGGAGTGCTGATGTTAAGGCTTACAAGCAAAGCCCTCAGACTTGGTTATCCCATAGCTTCCCCCCTCCCCTGCTGCAGGGTAAAATCTACCCAGTACTGCTTCACTGACTGACCTAGCTGGACAGGCAGACAATCCACCCCACTCCTTTGGCAAGAAGGTAATCCAATATTACCCATTCCCACCCCTTACCTAGGGGTGCCCTTTTATGCACTCCAGCAACTGCCTTTAGATTTGCAGAGTGCTTTCTGTGACCTAGCTGCATAAGTAGTGGTGTAAAGGACTGAAGGCCCACCTTGGCTGTGCCCCCTGCTGCACGGCTGTGACAGTGATGCATGAGACAGGCATAAGGGGACAACGTAGTTCCAGGGAAGTTTAAAAAAGCACAGTTTCCCAGCCCAGTGGCACGGAGGACTGAGGCACTGGTCGCCTTACCTTGCACTACACCGGTGACCCATGTTCGGTAATAACCACGGGCCGCTGGGGGTCAGCAGGGGAGGAGAAGGAATGAGCATCCAGTGGTCTGCTCTTGTTCTCCGGGGAAGGGGGTCCTAAGTGGTCAGTGCTCACCTGCTCCCTAGCAGAGGCTGGGGGACAGGGTGCTGCACTGTAGAAGGGGAAGGAGTTGGGGCAGACGCTTGGAGGGAGCACATGTGGCCATGTGTGCACTCCTCTCCATGGGCGTCACTGCATGCCCCAACTCCTGGGCAAAAAAAAAAAAAAGAGCCGCAGAACTATGGTGGAGGGCGCCTTGCAGGCTCCGCTCCCGGCCAGCCACAGTGCTGGCTCACTGGATCCAGTCCCCAGTGGGGGTTGGGGAACCCGGGGGGGGGAGCCCTGGAAGTTCAGGTCAGCACTGGATGGTGGACACCAGGGAACAGGCTTGGGGACTCTTCAGATATCAGCCAGCTAAGGAGAAAAAAGGAATAGCCAAAAAAGCACAGTTAATTGCATACATGGGCAGACTAGGTGGGCTAAAGGCCATTATCTGCCGACAACTATGTATCTTTGTTCCATGACTTTAATACTACTGACACATCCAGGATAGTCTTAGCTGCCATCATAGATCGAAGGAACACCCCATCCAATCAGTGTGCTCCTTTCCTCCACATGTGAGACACTCGTATTCTGTGAAGAATGTCTAACGCACAGCTCAGGCACACGTTTGGGTAAGAATTAAAAAAATAAATAAATAATATAGGCTGAAATGGGTACATTTGGGTAAGGTTTAAAAAAATTAATGTATTATTGATAAAGCTTGCTCAATATATTAATACCACCACCGAGATGTACTGCCGTTATAGTGGCCTGGTTTCACCACACAGCAGATGCTAGTAACGTTAATAATAGATGCTAAACCTCTAGCAGTTGTGAGAGTGGTCTCACACACATTCTTAGGGTATCTGAATCACTCACCTTCAGTCTGCAGTTCTCATACCCTAAGACTGCATGTGAGACCACTTACAACTGTTAAGAGTGGTTTCAGCGACAGTATTAACATACAGAATGTTGCCCTCACCTATGCAAAGCAATCTTCAAATTCTGTTCTCCCTCAGGCACTAGCAGATCTAGCTAAATAGCAAAGTAGCACACACTATCCCCTTGAGCCTGAAAACAGGAGTTGTTTAAGCCTAATCTGAGCATTAAAAGAGAACCTTTTTGCATTTTGCAGGAAAAGTGCCACTCCCTTGACAAAAATGCCAGCCAGGACAAATTCTAGATCTGCCCCTGAGGAATCGGTTTAGTTCTGCATCTGAATGCTGGAACTATGCTAGCTTCCACTACCACACCCAGTAGGCTATTCAACATGCTGACCACCCTGTGTGTGACATAATACTATGTCATTTCCCCTTATCCTGTGCCACCTACTCTTCTTGCATTCACCAGCTCAATATGCTGAGTAAATCCATATTCCATGGGAGACCCCATCTCCGCAAGGACATAGACAGGATAGAGGCAGTCCAGAGGAGGACAACTAAAATGGTGCAGGGTCTGCAAGAGAAGCCATATGAGGAGAGACTAAAGGAGCTTAATATGTATACCACCCTTGAGGAAAGGAGGGAGAGGGGGGACATGATAGAAACTTTTAAGTACCTCAGTGGAATCAACAAAGTCCAAGAGGGTAGCATCTTTCAGAAAGAGACATGCAAGAACAAGGGGACACAATTTAAAACTAGAGGAGGGGGTGGTTCAGGGGCAATGTGAGGAAGTATTTTTTTCACAGAGAGGGTAGTGGATGCATGGAACAGCCTTCCTGAGGAGGTTGTGGGGTCTAAAACTGTGGGAGAATTCAAGAATGCATGGGGCAGACATAAGGCAATTCTTGTGGGGGGGTAGGAAGAAATGGGATGTTAGTTAACTAGGATCTGCGGCTTATCCTGTAGGTAGGGAAATGGGCAGACTAGGTGGGCCAAACGGTCCTTATCTGCCGTCAAAGTCTATGTTTCTATATTTTTTCATCCCTGCTTATGTTCCGGGGAGGGGGAGGGAGAGATGGTGGTGCTGCATATCAGTAAGATCACCTAACTAGACCTGTATGGCAGCAAGCCTATGGAATGATTATAATAATAGCCTCTTTTTTTGCCATAAAGGTTTTTTCCCCCCCCGGTTGACACAGGTGGGTTTCTCAGCCCTGCCCCCATCTCTCCTCCTGGCAGCTACCTCCACCAGACTCACCCTGCCCATATTCCCCCATGGATTGCCCCCCCACCCCGGGACGGGGTCAAGAAGGAAGGGGCTGTCCCCCCCCAATCCGGTACGTCTCATCCAAAAGTGGGATCGGTGGTTCAGGTGGCGATGTGGGAATGGGGTTGCAGAGTAGGACTTCATTTAGCTTGCTTCAACCCTTTTCCATTTTTCTCCCCATGTTCCGCAGCTGCCACAGCACATAAGCGATATTGTGACATCACAAGTGACCAATCATGCAGCAGGTAACTGGCTCTTCTTGGTCTGTTGTGATGTCACAGACAGCGAGGTCATAGGGCTAATGATGTAGAAGGAGGAACAAAACTAGCTATGTCCGCCTCCAGGTAAAGGATTAAGCCACACATCACAGCAAGTGCTGTCAGATTGAAAATCTTCTAATTAGCAAAAGGGAACTGAAAATATACTTCAGATACAAGAAGTAAATGCTGACTATTTTTGAAAATTCATGTTAATTTCTGGCAGTACACTAGCTCTTTAAGGAAGGATGTATCCTTGGGGACCCTGATCGTTTGAGTGGGGGATGGGGAAAACTAAGAAAAAGGGTATTATTATAATAATGTAATACATTCCTGTATGCATTCCAAGTTTCCTCCAGCTGATGTAACACAGGATTAATAGCTCACCAAATACTTGGTGAAAAGCCAGGCAAAACAGGGGTCTGCAGAAGAATTCTGCTTTGAAATTCTGTTATTTTCTGATAGCACCTTTCCTGGTGGGGCAATTCAAGGGGCTTTGCAATTTTGTCTTTTAATCTGACTTTTTCTCAGGGTCCCAGCCCCAAACTCTACCTCCCGGCCCATCAGTCATTTACCCCGGCCTTTTCCACTATCCTAATCATGACAGGGATTTTCTATCCCATTTTCATGGCCATTTCATTACTTCTCTCCCCCCCCCCCACCGACACCACTATCAGCTTATCACAGCCCTGCATGCTGCAGCAACAGCAGAGCATGCCTACACCATGTGACAGCAAGTTCTCCGACCCCCTCTCGTGGGTCTGCAGTGCCCACCCTCCTTGGGCTCGGAAGTGCTGTCAGCTGCAGTATTCTTCCAAACCCTTGGCACCCGAGTCCACTTCTGAATCCGACCTGCCCACAGGGAAGGGCACCACACTTCTGCTGGGCTACCCAGTGGTTCCAGGGCATATTAATAATATAGGTTAACAGGGCCATTGCCAGGTACCTCTTATGGTATAGGAGACTCCTAGAGAAACGTTTGAGAGCGAGGACCATAAAGCAAAGCTGAGCAGGTCTGGTTGCCCAAATCTCATGGAAGGGGGTCTCATACCCTAAGATAGAGACTGTGCAGTCCCCATTAACTTATTATAAATCACTTGAGTTGGCTAGAGTGAACTATAAGAAAGTTATAAGTATTTTTTTATTTCTACAGTTAAATGAAGCTGCCCTCTCCCTGGATGGGACGTGGAAGCATAGAAACTGATGACAGATAAGGGTCAACAGGCTCACCCAGTCTGCCCATTTTCTGTACATGCTGCAGAAACCACAGACCCCGCAGACTCAACATTCCTGCATGAGACCCCTGTACTCAGGATAAGAGGTACAATGGCGCTGTGCATGGACTGGCTGAAACCACAGAAGTTTCAAGTTTTTTTTTTTTTTTTTATTTAAAACAGGAATAGCTATCATATGACCAATGAGCAAAGCTCATTTACAACGGCCTCCTGAAAATAAGCGATTTATTTCAGATGCAATGATCAAAGTGCTCAGCTGTGAAGCTGGAGGTCACAAGCTCTTTGAACGCCCCTGCAGCCACTGGCCATTTGACCTTCTTGACTTTTAGTCTTCCCAGGCGTAAAACTGCAGGGCTTCATGGAAAGTGATCCGCTGTAACCCAGATCAGCTAACTTAGTGAAATAAACTGTAAAATTGAAATAATATAACTAATAAAGAGAAGCTGGAGGGTGGCTGACTTGCCTTCAGTCACAACACAGTGTAATGGCTGCCAACTGCACACTCGAGCAGACTATACAGACCATTAGGCCCATTTCTGCTGGCAGTTCTGATGTGTTTGTATGTTCGTACAATGTCACTCAACATTTTTCCTGAAATTATTTTCCTCTGCACTTACTATGCAGAGATGGGAGAAACCCTTTCTGTAGTTTGAAGACATGGATCATTCACCAAGACAAAAAAAAAAAAAAATAGCCTCTGCAGGTCCTGGGACAATCTTTTTTTCTTCTGAGTAACACAAACAGGGTCACCCCACCACAGAGGTGCCATAACAGTTAAGGGTACAATGAGTGCCGGCCAGGTAGACAGGCTGGCATCAAACTGAGCTTGAAAATATAAAAGCAGATCAGTGCCGGATATCACTCACCAGCATTTAACAGTGCTGGTAAATTCAAATGCTGCCAGTTGTGTCAACTGTTGGCACAGCCTGAAGGAGCGATCTCTCTTGCTAGACAGGAAGTTAAACTTGGGTACATGCCAACTGTGCCAAGTATCACTATCAATTAAAGAGGCAGTCCGCCTTTAACCGATTTTTATTGTCCCAGTTAAAACCAATGCCAGCACATACTTTTTTTTTTTTTTTTTAACCAGGAGAGAGACACTGAGGCCCTGTCCACACTACGCCTCTGTAACGTTACAGAATGCCCAAACCGTTACCGCAACGGTTTGCGTTTACACCTGTAACTTTACAGAAGGCATTTTCATAACCACTGTTGAAACCACATATGAGGTGGTTTCAACAATGGTTATGAAACTGGTCCCGCCTCGACAAGCGTTACCAGTGGTAGTGTGAATGGGCGGTAATGGTCCCCTACAGGGGCCCTTAAGCGCCAGCGAGAAACTGATGTGGAACCTGGGCGCTGCGGTAACGGTCGCCCATTTCCTGAGGTGTGGAGTGGTGGTACCAGTCTCGTACCAGTCACTGCTGCAGTGTGGACACACTGTACTGCTCCCAGGCTGTAACAGTTTCTGTCCGTTATGAGGTCTGAGCAGTGCAGTGTGGACAGGGCCTTTGCTGAAGCTTGTTTACAAGTGTGACCTGGCAGCACAAGGAAGTGAAGTGATTTGCTCAGGATCACACGATATGCAAGTGGGGGCTGTGGGATTCAAACTCAGGTCTCCAGGCTTACAGCTCACAGCCTTAAACCACTGCGCTATACTGCCTCCAAACTATAGTGTATGTAACAGTGACTGTCCCAGCTGATCTCAAATGTCCTGTTTACATGGTTTTTATTTCCCCCGATGTTAGTATTTAAAAATCCTGGGCAGTCCATGATGTTCCTGCTCATGCACTTTCATCGTGGCACAGAAACACCATCAAGTTCATGCTGGAGGAGTTTTGATTTTTTTTTTTTTTAAAGACGTTAAGCACAAATGGTATTTCAGCAGAGGGCAGTATCCGGAGTCTTAAAAAGTAATTGCGCTCATGAAACGAGCACTCAGACATGTTTAATTTAGTAGTTGAAATATAAAGTATTAGGACAGGAAGTTAATATGCGTGCCCGGAGACATAGCTTTATATTCCAACTACCAAATTAAATACGTTTGAGTATTCGTTTCATAAGCACAGTTAGTAAGAATCAGGCATGTCTATTGAAATATTTTTCACTTGATGCTTTAAAAAAAAAAAAAAAAACATTCATGCATGAGTTTACTTCCACTCCTGTGCCAGTGCATGAGTGAGACTGGCACGTACTGCCCATCCAGGATTTGTAAATACTAAAAGGGGGGGGGCATGTAAATCAGAATGTTGAGATAAGAAGAGACAGTGATTTATGTGCATTATAATTATATGGGCTGGCACAGTTTTTAAATGGGGCAATAAAAGCAGACAGTATCCATTTAAACAGGGGTCAATTTTAACATTGTTTTATTAGCCCAGAACATAAACTGACCTGGACTACAGAAGCTACCCTATACTTGTCCATCTTGACTAGTGCAGATTTTCCATAGCTGTCAATGAAGTTAAAAAAGTACTTATTTTAGCAGGCTCTAGTGCTCATGCTAATCTCCCTCAGTGTTCCAGATGGCTTTAAGGGATTAACAGCTATTTAAAAGCTGCAATTATCTGGCAGTACAAGAGGGGGATTCCACAAAAGATTCAATGTGTGTCATCATCACTCCATTGTCAAAACTTTCAGCTAGAGTCCAGGCTCTGATCAAAGACAGTGCTGTTAAAAAACAATTTGAGATTTCTAGTTCTAAATTACATACTAGATTATCGGGGGACTCAGCTATGTTAAGAATTCTATTTATGCACACTTCAAGAGGACAGCGGTCGTTTGCATACTATGCACCTACAATATGGAACAATATTCCAGTACATATTAGAGGTATGGGTAGTTATGGGTCATTTACAGCAGCCTTGAAAACAAACACATTTTATGAATTTGTCTAAGTGGAGCCGTTTCCTAGATTGATACTTATTGAATGTATAGATTAGCTAGGGAGCCACGGCCCTTGTGATATGGAGCTGTATAACAGCTTAAATTGTATTAGAGTTTTTAAACTTACACTTACCTGTGATTTTACTTAGCCATGGAATTTGTATTCCTATTTAATTATGTTTTGTATTAAGAATAATCTGTTTGATGTAGTTTCTGTATGTACTTGATTGACTATGGGTCGTACCTGTAAAAGGGATTGTATCTCAGTGTGCTAACCCGTATACAAATAAAAATTAAATCAATGTTCTGAAACTCCCTGCACCCCAAAGCCTCACTCCCCATTTAGGCTTCTTGCAATTAAAAAAATGAATAAATAAGTGCCTGCACTTACTTTATTATAATTTTGTAAAGTCTGCTGCCAGGCAACATGGCAGGTGCTGTGCTGTGCCCTTTCGTGTTACAGCACGGGGCCACGCCGCTTGGTTATACTGAGAAGCATACAATACAAGCAAGCAATGAGGCGCTGTGCTATAACACGAGATGGCATCGCTCAGCACCTGCCGTGTTGCCTGCTGGCAGACTTTACCAAAATACAATAAAGTAAGTCCAGGCACTTTTTTTTTTTCATTGGAAAAAGCCTAACCAGGGAGTGAGGCTTTGGGGGGTGGGGAGTTTTAGTACATTGGAGTCCCCCTTTAAGTCATTAGCCTCCAGTGTTCTGAACTTGTCTTATGTCTGATGATACTTCCCATATTGTTAAAAAACCAGCACACCTCATTTCCCTACATTTTGCATGTCCGTTTCAGTGGCAAAATGTTAAGAGGTATGCAGGGTCTGCCCTGCCGGTGCTGGGTTTTATCCAAGGCTCACCATAGGTCACCTCCTAATCTCCCAACACCGCACTTTCCCTAGACACCACTGGAGACCAGACTCTGACATGGCCATCCATATACCATCACTGGCAGACGTTGGGGTCCCCAACACTTCCCAATGGACCAAGCAAGCTAATACCATCCATGCAATCCCACCTAGCATGTCCTTAAAAGCAATGCTTTGGAGCGTATGTGGTATAAAAATAAACCTTTAAAAAATATATCATTTGAAAGGTTACATTTTGCATGCCTGGGGTGCATAGATCCTCCTACAGAAACAGAGGGTCATAGAGATTCATGCCTGAGACGGTGTCCCCTGGCATGACGAAAGAACAATGTTTAAAAACTGCTATCATTTTTGGGGCAGACATGTTAGAATTAATACTTTTGTGCTTGGTATAGATAAATCAAAATGTCACAAAGTTTTCTATTTCCCAAGCCCCTAGGTTTGTCTGGCCCCAACCCCAAAGAAATCCTAGATCTGCCCCTGGCTCACTTGACACTGCATGAAAACTTCCAGAAGTGCGGGGCTCGGGTTGACAACAGGGTGGGGTCTGAGTGCGTTTCTCCTTGTGCCCCTGTTCATTGCCCCCGCATGAGAGAGAGCGTGGGAGGGAGTGGTGACATCAGCCTGAGCGGAGCTGAAGACCCTACGCAACGAGCAGACTTGATAGACCAGAAGGCCTATTTCTACTGGCCGTTTCGTACGTTCGTATGTGGTGAGGTGCATGACGAGGATGCCCATCGTGCATGCAGAGCTAGGGCTGCGGGACTGAATATGTGCTGCACTGGGATCCTCGGATTTGGAGGGGTTGTGGTACAAAACAATGGGGGGGGGCACACTATGTATGACTGCATGGCAGTTTTTTGGTTTTTTTTTTTGCTGGGGCAGGAAGCAATATTGGAGACTGATAAATGTGCAATAATCACAATATTTCTTGCCTTGAATTTTTTCCTGCAATAAGTGATCAAACTTCACCACAATAATTGTGGGCTACTGTAACAATCTGTGGGCTAGTGCTATTTTTGAATCAACATGTCCTGCTGGTTAGAGCAGAAAGGGTTAAAGACAATCCCTGCAATTAAACATTCCGACTTCCTGTCTGTCACGGGGTGGGGGTGGGGGGGGAAGAGAGCTACCCATGGTCTGGAATACCGTTTACAGGGACTAGACTGACCACAACAAAATCTGCTTTTGTAAGGATTTCCTGGTCTTGTAAATGTTGCAACTCCCTTAAAGGGAAAGCTGTCGTTATTATGCCCCCCTGCCCCAGCAAAGTTTACTCTTTGGTTAAGCTTTTAATGTAGGTTGTGGCATTTTTCTTGTGCTGCAACGTACATTTTAACTTGCAAAAATCAGCAACCCGGAAGTAGGGTGGACATGGGGGTGGATGGGCTCCATTATCTGTAAAGGTGTGGTGACGTAGCGCTCACTTCAGTACAATATATACTGAAGCAAGCAGTGCGTTGTCGCACCTGTACAGATAATGGAACCCCCCCCCCACATCCGCCATACTTCCGGGTTGTAGATTTTTACAAGTTAAAATAATGTATGTGGCGGCACAAGAAAAACACCGCAACATACATTAAAAGCTTAACTGGAGGGTAAGCTTTACTGGGGCGGGAGGGTGTTATAATGACAGCTTTCCTTTAAACATCATCACTGAGCTTCAACTACTATATTAGTTTTTGTTTCCACTCACCACTTCTAGGGGGTGGTGGACCTAGGAGCAGCTTTGCAATGGAAATACAGAACACACCTCAAGGGAAGCCTGGACCACTTCTAGGGGGTGGTGAACCCATGGAACAGCTTAGCAATGAAGATACAGAACACACCTCAAGGGAAGTCTGGACCAGTTGCTGCTTACCCGAAGGAATCACAGGGTACCCTGGCTACAAAGGCGGGCAAGAACTACAGAATCCCTCAAAATTCATGCATGTTGCACAAAATACGGATTCATTACTGTTTACAAAGCATGGATGCAGACCTGAGGGACCTAGAGTTCCTTCCAACCTTCATTTACTATGTATTAAAGTCAATCGGATTCCGGGTCATGGAATCAGATTCCAATCCAATTTTCAGAACTAAAACTTTCAGAATTGTAGTCCGACAATCCGAATTCCTAACTCAAAGGCTAAAACCTGTTTTTATATAGGAATTCTGATTTTGAGATCCTTTTAGGTATTGGATAGGATTCGCATGAGGAACTTGAAATTCATAAATCCCCAAACAGTCCAATCAGATTAGAATCAGTCATTTCTACTATGTATGGTACTATACAGGATTTTTTCCCCTCCACAGTTGTCACCCTCTTTGGGTACAATGACAACCTCCAATCCTGGACAACGCTATTACAGTGCCATCATATTACTGCACGGAGCTCAAAAGTACTGGTTACTTGGTACTACTATTCAGGTGGCCCTGGGTAAGGTTCTCTCTCCCAGCCATCCCACCACCCACCGGCACTGCACACAGCCACACTATCAGCATTGCAGGCATGCAAATAAGTAATAAACAACAGGGTGTGCATTACAGAATTTCAGTACCCGACCCAGGAGTGTAGTAAGGTGTGAGGCCGAAGGCAGAGTGTCTACACCCATCCATTAAAATCCTATGATGCACACCATGGAGGGGCTTATTACCATTATAAAATGGCTCTAAGCAAGTGCTTTTTTTGGGGGATGAGATTCAGGAGAGATGTGAGGAAGTATTTCACAGAAAGCGTGGTGGATTCCTGGAACAGCCTTCCAGATGAGGTGATGGGGGTGAAAACAGTGGTGGGGTTCAAGAATGCATGGGATAAGCACAAGGGAATCATAGTGGAAAGGAAGGGGAGAAAGAGCTGTACATCAGGCACAGTCTGCGATAATAGTGTAGTTAGGTAGAAATGGGCAGACTGGATGGGCCACGTGGTCCTTAAAAGCCATCAAATTCTATGTTTCTGTGTTTGTATGTTATGTTTCTGTTCAGCAATTGACCGTGCGTTTAGAGAGATTTAATGGATGGTAAAGTGACATCTCTCGGCCAGGGTGGGAGACTGTTCTTAATCAGCAGGGCAGTCACCCCGAAGACCCTGTCCCCTGATAGCTTTAGTCTAGAAGGGGAACAGATAGTAAGCCCATCCTGACAGAACAGAGAGGGTGGATGGGAGTGAATAGGTTCAGAGGATCTTCTGGATAGCCAGGTCCCAATGCAGCTTCCCCTGTAGAGGTAACAAGCTCCCTGGGCCACTGCAAGGGTTGCTGTGGCTGTGTTGTCACCAGTCTTGGTCATGGAAGCACTGGTATCAGCTGCATACTTCAACCATGGCTAGGCAACTGCAGAAGACCCTGGGTTGCCCTGAAAACTGGGTTGCCCACTTGATAGCACAATGCTCCACCTGTGGGTCACTGCACAGCCCCACGCCCACCATTTTTAAGTCCACTTTGGAGGGAAGGGAGAGGGGTGCTCTAGCCAAGGAGATATCTGAACAGGCCAGCCTGTTGACGGGATGAAAACTGGCATCACCCAACCACAAGGAGAGCAGCACAAAATAAAAAGTATGGGAACAGAGCATTCTGATTGGCTGACATCATGCTACCAGGGTTACATTAATGGCTGAAAACCCTCATGTACTATAAGAATTAGAATTTTAACTTTTAAAACATTTATTTACAAAAATCAATTTAATAATAGCATTAAGGCACTCCAGGGGTTGTGTTACCTTTGTTAAATCTAACCCTAAGGCCATAAAGCACTCAGCTGCACCTCTAGCCGAATACCCCCTCCCCCCAGGTTAGACTGACAGCGAATCAACCCCCAGCTGTACCTTAAAGCTTACTAAATCATTCAGGGAGTAGACATTTGTTTTTTTGAGATAAAAAAAAATATGTTAAATGATTTTAAGCAGTACTAAAAGAGCCTGTGTCACCTGTGGGAACACTCTGGACATTTTATATAATGTTAGTTGTGTTTCAGTAGTTCCTATTTTTTAAAACATTTGAGGAACTGGAATATCACACACGTAGATAAAAACGGAAGATGAGTGAAGTCCCTGACGGTACCAGAACGGTCGATTCCCCTTAAACCATTGCACTAGTGCACTACACTGTATTATTCTGTGACTGCATGCAATTGGTTTGTATGTAGTGGACATCACAATTTCAGTAGTGCATGTAGGGGAAAAAAAAAAACAGAATTAAAATAAAAAGTAGGGCTTACAGGAAAACTAAAGTCTTAAGTCTAGGGTAACTTAAAATAATTCACTTTACCTTTAAAAGTGTAGGCCACGACCACCGGAGGACTTAACAGAGGTGTGTTATACTTCTGTCCCTGCAACCCAGGTTCAGACGCAGACGTGGGAAGTTGAGAGCAGAGCAGCTAGGGCACGGGAGTGCTGCTGAATGGCAGAGCAGCTAGGGCACGGGAGTGCTGCTGAATGGCAGAGCAGCTAGGGCACGGGAGTGCTGTTGAATGGCAGAGCAGCTAGGGCACGGGAGTGCTGCGGAATGCAGTACAAGCCCAGCATGTAGATGTTCAGGTTCCAGCATTACAGTAGCCTCCTCTCAGTGAGCAGGCTCGCTCATTGAGGGGTGGTGTACTCCCAGAGCCCACTGCTACATCAGAGGCTGCCAAAAGCTATGCCCAGCATCAGCAGAGAATACTGACAAAAACCTGGAATGAGCCATATTAAATAGAAAGCTCCTTTTAGTATTTCAAATATAAAAAAAAAAAATCAAAAAAAGTGGCAGGCCCGGTGGCTCTGAGGTTTGAGGTGCTGGATGTCACATCTCACTCCATGCCAGTGACCCAAGTTCAGGAATGAGCCCGGGTCATCAGGGGTTGGCTGGGGAGGGAAAGGACTGGGCATCCGAGGACTGCTCTCCTCTCCTTTCCTTGGGGAGGGACTGGGGTATCCACTGCATTGCAGAAGCCCCTGATGGAAATCAGGGGCACTATAGGAGCAGGGATACTCGTGGGGAGAAGTGCGTCAGATGTCCGCCTGTAGTGCCTCGACATCATTGCACGTCCGCACTTCTCAGGGGAAAAACATAGGAGGAGAAATGGCAGACAACCAAAGCAGCTTGATAGCTGCACTTCAGTAACCAGGGGGCCTGTTGTGGAATCGCACTGCGGTTGTTGGTTCCTGGCCCAGCACGGTGGGGGAGGGGTTGGGTCCCCTGTGGGTACAGCACCATGCCAGCCAGTATATGTGAGTGAGCCTGCAGGCTGTTCGGGGATGAGGTGGTGGCTCGATGTAGGCACGTTGGGCTGCACGACTGTAAATAATGATATGATAAAGTGCTACAGCAGATTTAAAAAGAAGGGCATCGGACAAAACAGGAGGCAAGTGACAATCTAAAATGGAATGAAAAAGTACAGGTCAAAATTTTCAGCATAACGTGCACTGTGGCTTTAAGTTATGTTTTGGGTCTGAAATGCATGTCTGGGACTGCAGTCCTAGTCAGCAGGGAGAACATTCCATGGCCAGAAATGTGCAGGTGTCAGTCTAGTTATGTTTAGGTCAACGAACTGTGTCAGTGCTATGTCACCATACAGGTCAGCAAAAAAGGTGTTTCTCGGCGGGATTTACTATTCTAACTTCGTGCCGCTGTGGATCACCACAGTAGGTTATGCTCCTGCCATGGGCTTCTGTTGCAAAATATGAGTGTGTGGTGGACAGGAATCGAACCATTTGTCAGGTGCTGCTCCCAGAACTCCAGGTAGGTTCCAGGTGCAGTGTACCACCAAGCTGACACAGCCTTAGCTGCTCTTTTGCCATTTTTCGGTCCTCAGCAATGATGAATGTCTGCAACAGTGTAGCGGCAGTCACAGTGCCAACACATTATCGTCACGGTTAGCTGCCCAAACATTCCTCTTCCACAGAGACCCAGCAACACAACAAGACACTGGTTACTGGACCTACAGAGAGTGACAGTGTGCAGATGTAAATAAAGCATCAGACCACAAAGATAAAAATCACAAATAGTCAGAGAAACAACCGCACACCACATATGTATGGAGGCAGCAGAAAGGGTGCTGGACACCCAACATTCATGCACTTCTTGCCGCACAATCAAAAAGCGTCATTGACATGAGCAGTGAAGATGACTGCTTGCCTGCCCTCCTGACTATAGACATAGTGCTACCGATGAGACCCTGATCTGTGGAGTAGAGGTACAGTGGAGGGGGTGGCTGCAGTTTCTCTCTCCCCCATGCAGAGATTTTGCTTAGACTCACACTGCAGTTCCCATGTTAACAGAGTGTCCGTGCATTGACTGCCTGTGTTAACTTCAGTTTATTGTGCTGTTCACTAGTAGGTTTTCTTAAATTATTTGGAGGGGCTTTGCCCCCTCCCCCATACCCCATTTATAGATCTATAAAATTAACAGTACAGCTAATCCAAACTTACAACTCTGAGAACCAACTCCTATGGAAAAAAAACTGTTCAAAGTTTCTAAAGTCCATAGTCATTGCTGTGGGGCTAATTTTAAGACACTTCTTGGACAATGTATTACATTATAGTGTAGTCCCTAGACTACTGTAACACAGGGAGAAAATTGACAGAAATCCGATGTACGAGCTGTACTCCTCTGTGTCCTACTGCTAGAGTGAATAATGCTTTTTGTTTCATGTACCTTGTATGTTTGAATGCTAATAAAAGCAAAATAAACACTTATAAATGAAGTTGTCTGGAAGTTGTACAGAAATAGCTTTTTTGTGATAATACTGGCATTACAAGTCACTAAAAAAAAAACAACAACACTAGGAGCTAAGGTAAATGTTATTGTTTCTATATCCAGGACAGATAGACATCTCACAAACCATCTAAACCAAAACCCTTACTTCCACCTGCCTATCCAACAGCATCCTCCAGCTAAATGTGAGGACAACCCCTGCAGCTTAGGGGTGATAAATTCAGGGGTAACATTAGGGGGTGCTTTTTCTTTCAGAGGGTGGTAAATCAGAGCCACTCTCCCAGGTGAAACTGGACTTATGAAGACAGTACAGATGTTTAAGGTACCATAAGCCAGGACAACATTTTTTATTTTTCCATATTTTTTTTTTATGCCCAGGAACTCACAGATGGGCTTCAGCACCCCCCCTCCCCATCACCAGAGCACCATTGGGAGCTTCATGGAGTCTGCCAGCTCCATTTTTTCCAATTCTCCCCATCCGTTGTGAAAGCACACACATGCGTATAGAGGCACACGCACACTGCATTGCTGCAACATCCTCCCTTCATGCCACCCAACATCCAACACTGCCACAAAGCCTCCACTCAGTGGCAGTCGTGAGGCAGGGGCGGCAACGTCTCTCCTCTGGAGGGGGAAGCTGCCTCCTGGCTCCTCAATCCTGCTCCCCCTCCCCCAAGCCACTCCCTGATGACTCTGTCCATTCCCGAACCTGGGTCACCAGCGTGGTGTGAGATGTGGCCTCCAGCACCTCAACCTTCAGCACCAGCAGGCCAGTCAGCCAGGACAAATTTCTACTTACACAGGAACTCTGCCAGTACCTTGCATAGTACAGTAGGTAGTGAGTCCCTATGAATTAGCAAATGTTTCAAAATAACTATTTTTCATCCCTGCCTATGAAGTAGAGGGGACGGACATGATGGACCTAGTGACCATTCTGACCTTAAATTGCTTTATCACTGTAAGAAACATAGAATTTGATGGCAGATAAGGACCGCTTGGCCCACCTAGTCTGCCCATTTTCCTACCTAACAGATAAGCTGCAGATCCTAGTTAACCAACAGCTTACTTCCTCCTACCCCCCCACTAGGACTGCCTTATGTCTGTCTCATGCATTCTTGAATTCCCCCACTGTTCATGATTCCACGACCTCCTCAGGGAGGCTGTTCCATGCATCCACAACTCTCTCCATGAAAAAATACTTCCTCTCAATTCCTCTGAGCTGTCCCCGCTCTATCTTCAAATTGTGCCCCCTTGTTCTTGCACATCTCTTTCCGAAAGATGCTACCCTCTTGGACTTTGTTGATTCCGTTGAGGTACTTGAAAGTATCTATCATGTCCCCTCTCTCCCTTCTTTCCTCAAGGGTATACATATTAAGCTCTTTTAGTCTTTCTTTGTAAGTCTTCTGGCGCAGACCCTGCACCATTTTGGTTGCCCTCCTCTGGACAGCCTCCACTCTGTCTTTGCGGAGATGGGGTCCTCCAGAACTGTACACAGTACTCCAGATGGGGTCTCACCAACTGTCTGTACAGAGGGATAACAACCTCCTGTTTTCTACTATTGATGCCTCTCCCTATGCATGCCAGTATCTCACATTGCTTGCCCACCTTTAGGTCATCTGATATAATTACTCTCAGGTCCCTTTCCATTTTTACTGTTGTCAGTATCTCACCCCCCATTGTGTACTCTTCCTCTGGGTTTTTCTTTCCCAGGTGCATTACCTTGCACTTCTTTGCACTGAATCTAAGCTGCCATACATTTGACCATTCCTCCAACCTTGCCAAGTCCCTTCTCATCCTTTCCACTCCATCTAGTGTATCAACCCTGTTGCAGATCATTGTGTCGCCCGCAAAGAGACATACTTTTCCTTCAAGTTCCTCTGCAATGTCACTTATAAAGACATTAAAAAGGACCAGTCCCAGTACTGAACCCTGCAGTACCCCGCTAGTAACCTTCCTGTCTTCACTGTGGACTCAGTTTACTATTACCCTTTGCATCCTGTTGCCTAAGAAGTGCCTTGCATGAGTGTATGGGCTCAGATCATACTTGCTACCAGTTACAGTTTCATAATGCATCTCGTTTAGATGACGGCACTGCCTTTAGGGGGTTGTTATCCAAATATTCTTTGTATGACCTCACTTTCCATCCCACGTAAACAAACTACCTATTGTAGTCTAAGAAACCACTGCAAAGAATAAAGAAAAAACACCCCAGCCTTTGGAGTTTCCTTGAGGCATGTGGCCAGCTCCTCTTGTCCATTTCCTGTCAGATGGTGGGCAGCTGATAAAACTAATCTGAGAAACCCCCAACGAAATGGGGTCGCTCAGCACAGAACTGCTCTGTTAGCAAATTGCCTGGAACAGTGTGACACACAGATAGGGAATGCGTGAAAACATGCTATGTTGGCACATACCGCAATCAAATCATCCCAAAGGAAGAAGGAACAGAGCTTCCACTCTTCAAAAGAGATGCAACAGCCTTCTCCCAAGCTCTGTTCCTTGACTCAGCATGGGCCCATGGGTAAGTTGGGGGGGCATGTAAAAAAAGAAAATTAATTTGAGGAGAGGTATGAGAGAACATGGCCTACCCACTTGGCTACTCATTTAAAGCCATTTTGAACTGTATACTGTGAGTTATTCAATATCCAATTATATGTATGCATGCATGTTTCCCCTTTTGCTGACATGGAGCCTTTGTAAATGAGTTGTTTTGTGCTCAAAGGTTGTAATCCAAGAATGAATAAATAAATAAAATCCTTTGTTTGTAAAGTCACCATAATAAAGATGTGCAGGAAATAAAACTTTAAAGCAGCAGTGCAACAACACTGGGCAACAAATTTTACCCCACCTATTTGTCAGCTTTTTTTTGGTGGTAAAATGTTCTAATTCCACCAAAATGTGAGTATTTCAAACATTTTAATTTAGTTTTTCAGCTCAAGAAAGAAAGAACAAAAGTTGGGTGCCACAGTTGGCTTAGAAATAGCATTGTAGAGCAGGCAAGGGTTAAGACTGACAAATTAAAAAAAATTATTCTGTCGACATAGGAAGTCTCTAGAGAAGTCGATTTTAAAAATATGCTAATATGTTTATGAATTGTAGTTTAAAACTAGCTTTTTGGGAAAAACCAAAAACGAAAACACATTTTTTCTTTGCGCTGCACCTTTAAGATTTTGAGCTGATAAGCTGACTTGACCGCAGAGACACAGAAACACAGACAATGATGGCAGCCAGTCTGCCCAAGTTTCCCCAATTCAGAAGATCAGGCCTGCAATTTAGAAAATTTCATGTAATGAAAGAGAACATTAAATAAGTCTTTTTTAAATTAAAAAAAAATGTACAGCTCTCTGAAACATGCAGTATAACTTCTTAACATTCAGTTGCTTGACTATGCTCTCTTCCACACATTCAGTTATTCATATTTTTGTATGACTGATATCTGCATTTATTCGTTTTAGTTTTTATTTTAGCTGAATGCAATTATTTACTGGGACTCCCCATAATGACAGGCTATTTCAAAATGTTCATTTTTTTTTTTTTTTTAAATATACTCCTTTTTGGCTGGGAATATACCCCATTATCTGCCCTCTCTTTTGGAGTTCTCCCTCCCTCCCAGATCTGGCGTCCCCCAGGCCTGCCTGCATGGGGTATCAGCCTGTGGCTTGCCCCCCCCCCCCCCCCCATGGAAAGGCTCTCCATGAGGCTGAAGGGGAAGGACCAATATCCACTACGTTCCCCCACCCGATCAGTTGTTGTGGGCAGCATTTCCCCAGCATCATGGTGCAAGACTGACAGTTATTTTTCCTCATTGTACAGTCCCCTGGTGGAGCAGGCATGCAAAGACGTCATGGCATGTTGGACACGCTCCTGTGCCTAATGTCTGCAGCCCCGCTAATCCCTGCACGTGAGTCAGTCCCTGGCATACCTATCCATAGCCATTACTAGGGGGTCAACATGTTGCCCGACTCCGCAACCCTCCCTCAGATGCTCATCCTCTTTGCCCCCCCCCAGCCGACCCTCCCTCCGACGCTTTGAACTCATTCTCACACCTGGGTCGTCATCACAGCAGCAGTAGCTCTACCACTGCGCTGGTGAGCTGGCCTAACTATGTTGTTACTTTTGCTAGTTCCACAATGATGTTTGTAAATGAGCCATTTCAATTTATTTTGTTCATGTCAGGTTCCCTCTCCGGTCTCCCCGAGTCACGCCTGAAAATGAGCCGAGGCGCAGCCTCCCACCCCATCACCAACTTTCAAATAAATAAATTCTTAGGCAACAGGAACCAGACCAGGAATTATTTGGGTGTTTTACAGAGGAGCTCCAACCACCATCACACACACACACGCGTGCGCACACATACAGTTATCAGCTGAATTCAGTTCCATAACATTCTACAAAGCATTCTGAAATTCTGGCCACATTTTCTATTACCCATTCCTCTCAGTCCCTTCCCCCAAGTAACTGGGGTGGACACAGCTGCACCTGTCCTCCAGCTGGACAGGTGGGCTGCTGCCACTCCGAGCTCACCCAGGCAGGGGGATGCATGAATGTTAGGCAGTCCCCTCCCAGGAAATAAACACCTCATCTCCACATATGTCCAGGCCCGCAGTGCGGGATTCTGGGGCCCAGGTTCTAACCCCTGTATCCCACGTGACATTTATTATTATCCATGTGGAATTATTTTTCTAATGCTCCTGCATGTTTGTCAGTTGTAGTGTTATGTGTATCTGCTTTAAACTCCTTCATTAATATTATCAATTATCCAGCTAATGTTTGCCAAACTGTAACCTCCCAGGTCATGCCTGACAATGGGTGATCTCTTTTCTAGTGTACTTACATGGTTAAAAGCAAAATATATAACCCCCCCATATTATGCACTATTTAGTTATTCAAGCCGGCTTACATTCTGAAGTTCTTTGAAGAGCTGCTAAATCTTTTTTTTTCTCCTGTGGGTCGACTGGCAGGCGGCTTCGTCTCTCTCCTCTGGAGGCCTCCATCCACCATGAACCGGGCTCTCCCCCATCCTCAGCCTGGTGAGCCCCCGTGACACACATCCAGATGCCAGGGGTAGCCTTTGGTCAGGAGTGCGGTCGGGGCTTCATGTTGGCTGCCAGGCTCCCGGTTTCCAATTTTTCTCCCTCCCTGTTGCTTGGGCGCACCATGTCAGCATGCACATACGGAAGCATGCCCACATGGCAGAGTTCCGCAGCACCCACCCTTCAGTGGCAGCCCTGACCCATTCTGTCCTCAGACCTCCACCTGGGGGCAGTCAGTCAGCTGGACTGTCAACGTACCATCCCCAGGAGATGAGAGCAGTCCACCAGTCACTCGATCTTCTCTCCCCCTGGCCGGCCCCCAGCAGCCCACGTTTGCCAACGAACATGGGTCGCTGGTGTGGCAGGAGGCAAGTCATGATGCTTCAGCCCTCCACACCACCGGGCCAGCCCTGGAGAGCTGCTAATTCTATTCCACTCTGCCATTAAGCTAGTCTGATTCATATTTACTTTACCAGGAAAAAGCTCCATTGAACACTGCTCATTTACAAGCAGATCCTGGTTACGCCAGGTAACATAACAGAAGACAAGATGGCAGGTAACATACTACAGAGAATATTAAATGATATATACAATATTTCATGTAGGAGAGCTAAAACAAGGACTGAGAAAAGAACAGAAGAAATTATAAGACAGCAGGTGACATAATACAGGGAATATTAAACAAGGAGTACTTTATTTTACAAAGGGGAGCTAAAACAAGGACTAAGAAAACAGAAGTAAAATACAGCATCCAAGCTTAAAGAAGATTAAAAGTAAGGTAATATCTGTGTAGTAAGCACAAGTAACAGAGTGACTGCATAGCGTTCACATCTGCCAACACAAAACTGACCAAGTAAAACTTTGACAAACTCAGTTTAACAGAACCTTGCAAGATGAAGGGGTGATCCAACTAAAGGCTGATACTAGGGGTGGGAGAAGCAGTACTAAAGGCTGATACTAGGGGAGGGAGAAGCAGTACTAAAGGCTGATACTAGGGGTGGGAGAAGCAGTACTAAAGGCCGATACTAGGGGTGGGAGAAGCAGTACTAAAGGCCGATACTAGGGGTGGGATAAGTTACTAAAGGGCCGATATCAGAGGTGGAAAAGCAGTACTAAAGGCTGATACTGGGGAGGAGGGAGAAGCAGTACTAAAGGCCGATACTAGGGGTGGGAGAAGCAGTACTAAAGGCTGATACTAGGGGAGGGAGAAGCAGTGCTAAAGGCTGATACTAGGGGAGGGAGAAGCAGTACTAAAGGCCGATACTAGAGGTGGGAGAAGGTACTAAAGGCCGATACTAGGGAGGAGAAGCGTACTAAAGGCTTGATACTAGGGGTGGAGAAGCAGTACTAAAGGCTCGATACTAGGGTGGGAGAAGCAGTACTAAAGGCTGATCGTAGGGTAGGGAGAAGCAGTACTGAAGGTTGATACTAGGGGTGGGAGAAGCAGTACTAAAGGCTGATATTAGGGGTGGGAGAAGCAGTACTAAAGGCCGATACTAGGGGTGGGAGAAGCAGTACTAAAGGCCGATACTAGGGGTGGGAGAAGCAGTACTAAAGGCCGATACTAGGGGTGGGAGAAGCAGTACTAAAGGCCGATACTAGGGGTGGGAGAAGCAGTACTAAAGGCTAATACTAGGGGTGGGAGAAGCAGTACTAGGCCGATACTAGGGGTGGGAGAAGCAGTACTAAAGGCTGATCGTAGGGGGGGAGAAGCAGTACTGAAGGTTGATCGTAGGGTAGGAGAAGCAGTACTAAGGCTTGATATTAGGGGTGGGAGAAGCAGTACTAAGGCGATACTAGGGGTGGGAGAAGCAGTACTAAAGGCCGATACTAGGGGTGGGAGAAGCAGTACTAAAGGCCGATACTAGGGGTGGGAGAAGCAGTACTAAAGGCCGATACTAGGGGTGGGAGAAGCAGTACTAAAGGCCGATACTAGGGTTGGGAGAAGCAGTACTAAAGGCCGATACTAGGGGTGGGAGAAGCAGTACTAAAGGCTGATACTAGGGATGGGAGAAGCAGTTTGGAGAAGTTCCAAATGCAGGTGAACATGGGGCATGCAGGGCCATAGTACACAGTCTATCTGGATGTCAGCATGGCCTTTGACACAGACACTTGGCAAGCTTCTTGTCAGCCTACACCTGTGTGGGGTATGTATATGAGGCACAAACAATGTGTAATGCTAACTGACTCAGCAGCAGGAAGCAGAGAGTTGTCATAGACAGAGCTAGGAGTGGAAAGGGGCAGTGGTGTCCCTCAGTACTCAGTACATGGTCACTGCTTTTGACATTTCAATCACCGATCTGGAAGCTGGTTGCTCCAGCAGGCTGCTTAGGTCCCATGAAGACACAAAGCTGGCCAGGGTGGAGGAATCCCTTGAGGATGGCAACAAACTTCAGGAGGACCTGAACAAGCCAGAGGTGACTGGTTGGACTCCTGGAGTCAGAGATCTGGTGTAGCCAAATGTGAGGTGCTACACACAGAAACATACAAAACACGGAATATGATGGCAGATAATGACTGCTTGGCCCACCCAATCTGCACAATTTTCCTTACCTACAGTAGGTACACCTGGGGAGGTGAAATAGAGGCAGGACCTACACACAGTGCTGGGCTCTTTTTGTAGTGGAGGAGGAAAAGGACCATAGTGGTGGGGGCTGAGTTCATAATAATCAAGGGGCTAAAAGCACGACAAGCAGGGTGTGGAAATGCTGAGGCACATTAAAAGGGGGATGACCAGAGAGATGGGGAAGTAGGTCCTACCATTTTAAAGGGCCCTGGGCAGGCCCCACCGGGAGTACAGTGTGCAGCTCTGGGCTCCCCATACAAATAAAGACCGAGACAGTTGAGAGGGCACGATGTGGGGCTATCAAAATAATTAGGGGTATGGCAGATAAAAGCTACGAGGTGAGGTGGGAAGCCCTTAACATGCTCACTCTGGTGCACATCATGTCTCCAGAGGGAGAAAAACTCCCAGCTGTGACGATGACTGCCGACCTCCACAGGCCCTGCACCTGGCAACCCTGGTATCTCCCAAAGCTGGATCCTGGTTCTGGCGGGCCTAGGGACTCCCTGCCCCCTGCCATGGTGGGCATAACTGGGGGAAAGGCAGATAAGACCTAGGAGAAGCTAGGGTAATGGAGCTGGGAGAGTCAATGGGAAGGAGGGAGAAGAAAAAAGCAAAATAAAACATGCTCACTCTGGAGGGAAGGTGGTGGAAGGACATGGTTTCTGTTTTTTGCATACTGAACGGTAATGACAGGGTCAAACAGGCAGATGTTTCATCTGGTAAGATCTAGTAGAATGCTGGCACACACCCTGAAGCTCAAAGGTGGTAACTTTAGGATGCCTTTCTGCTCTTAGAGGGTGGTGAACCTATGAAGGAGCCCACCAGCTGGGTTACTGGACATGAGGACAGTACATGCCTTCAAGGTAACTCTGGACAACAGTCTTGCTTGCCAAGGGGATCACAGTGTGCAGGCTGTGTAGTAGAGTGGGTAAGGAATCCCTTTACATCATTACAGCTTGAGGATGCTCTTCTGGCCAATCGGAGCACTCCTTCTCCTTGTGTGTGAGACACTTATTCTGAAAAGAGTGTCTCACATGCAGCTGTCCTGGAAATAGGCCCTTTTGGAGCAGTATACAGTAGATCAACTGCAATCAATAATATAAAAATCGTAATACTTCCGCCGAGATCACTCTTTTATCAACCTTTTTGTCACCACCCTGTCACTCATCTTGTCATGCCCTGCCGTTTTAAGTGTGCTCTCACTTGTCCCCACTTATGAAGGGGGGAGGTCGACTTGATGGATGTAGTTTTACCGTCAAGCTTAATCTGGTACATTACCATGTAACTGGTGAAATTTCTGTAAAAGAACCCAATCAGAACTTTGGTTCAGGTTATGATCATTTCTAAAACCTTGATTTTGGAACTTTACACACTCCCGTGGTAGGTCTGTATCTAGAAGGAAGACTGGTGATGGTGGAAAGACCTAGAAAGAAGACTGGAGTGGGGGGCAAAGACTCAGTAAAAGCCAGGTCTGTAGGTCTTTCTCTGCTGTCAACATCTATATTCATGCTGGTGTCACACAAGGGATTCTAACGAGAATGCGGAAACTAATATTTACCGTAGTGCAACTTGGACTTGTTTCCAGGTTCCTTTTTCTTCACTGACAGTAGCTTATGAGTGGTAAGATGTTAGATAAAATGGTTTCAATACTTTAAACTAAGGTTTATTTATTTAACAGACTTTAGGATTACAACCTTTGAGTCAGGGACTCATTTACAAAGGCTCCGTGTCAGATAAAACAAATACAAACACTTAATACATATAGACATAGAATGACAGCAAAAGGTTACAGTTATTCGATATTGCAGAATCAAGATCAACTATACATTGCATTGAACGTGTTAACGAGAGCTGTATTTTACAGTTTTCAAGAGAACAATAAGTTTGCTGATGGAAGGAGGAGCCAGAAGGAGAAGGAAGGAAACATATTCAATTCAGTGCTTTAGAGTAACTGGTAATTGGTATTTTTCTTTTAAACTTAGATTGTGGGCTTGTAGTGACACTATACTTTCTTTCTTTGTTGTCTTTACTTATAATTGTTTTTGGGCTGTTGAAAATTTAAAACATAGTGGTGGTGTAATTCTGTGCTGTCTTTAATAGCTGCAAATTTTGCCCTGATAAATCTGATTGACAGGAGCTAAACACAGGGTATAGTAAGAGGTCTGAAGTAGGAGGGGCATAAGGGGGAAGAAGCCCACCCTCAGCAGGACAAGTGTTTTGACTCATTTATTTATTTATCAGTTTCTTTTTCCTTAAAAAAAAAAAAAAAAAAAAAAAAAAAAAAAAAAAAATCGGAGGATCAGTTACAGGATTTTTAGTACTGTAAATTAATAAAAAAGAGAACTAAGAGAGTTTCAGTAGCAGACAAGTAGTGGAATTGCAGTATAATGTGGGGAGTGGTGCAATGCAGTGGCTGTAGGGCAGCCATATTCAGGCAGACCTTCTGGACACTGAGGTGCTGCCCCTATATGCATGCATCTCTCTGACTACGGGATGAGGTAAACCAGACTCAGAGCGGAAGTAAACTGGGTCAGGAGTACCATCACCCCTATCCAGGGACCACCCAGTCCAATGCAGCTGCCTCAAAGGATGCCGAGAACGAGGAGCACTTGGATGACAGTGGGCTCAGGGAGGGTTAGAGCAGTCAGGCAGAGGCACATCCCAGATCCTATTCCTCTCAAGAACTCATATGCCACACTGCAAATGAGGACAACCAAATGGAGGTACCCAGAGAAGTGGAAGGAAAGGATGTGGAGGTTAGCCAAGGAGGTGACCTCAGTGGGGAAAGCAGTGGACCCCAGAGGAGGAGGAAGCGAATCCTGGTGGGGGACTCCATCGTAAGAGGGATCCAGCTAGGGAACACAGGAGGGGAGGACAGGGAGGTGAGGTGCCTACCAGGTGCCAACGGCATGGAGGGATGGAAGGAAGATACTGGGGATCACTGGAAGGCAAGATGAGAGGGTGAGCTGGATGTCATTATCCACCTAGGGTACTAATGACTTGGCAAATGGGGAGCCAAAGGAAGTTCAGGAAGAGTTTAGGAAACTGGGGAGGGTCTCAAGCAAGTAGCTACTTCTGTCACTTTCTCAGAAGTACTATCTGTGAGGCAAGGAGAGCATAGGAGTGCATGCACCAGGAACTTTAACTCATGGTTGAAGAACTGGTGCTGTGAGGAAGGGTTTGGATTCATTGGTGACTGGGGACCCACCTGGAGGGATGGAGGTTTGTTCAAGCCTGACGGCCTGCATCCATCCTGGAGGGGAATCCAAGCACTCAATGATAAGTTTAAATGCTACATTGACAAGCATTTAAACTAGCAAAGGGGGTGGCAGGCCAGCAAGGAGGGAACCTACTTGCTCACCCCCCACAGCTAGCAGTGGAACCAGTGAACCAGAGGAGTGGCTATCTCTGCAAAGCAGTGTGCAAAAGATGGAGATTAGTGTCCAAGAGGTGGATAAGCAGAAAAGGGCAAAATTCAGCAGAAGGGCAGACAGCAAGGAGAACCAGGGATAATGACAACCAAGGAAGGGGCTGAGTAGAACAGTGAAGCAGGCTAGGAGGTCAAATCATGGAAAGCCATGTGTGCAAATGCCAGGAGCCTTAGCAACAAGATGGAAGATCTGGAGGCTGTCATGGTACAGTCAGACCTGGACATTGTGGCCATCACTGAAACCTGGTGCAATGATAACCATGACTGGGAGATGGTCATACCTGGCTACAACATATTCAGAAGAGACAGAGGAGGCAGGAAGGGAGGAGGAGTGGCACTGTATGTGAAAAATGACATAAGGGCCACAGAGATCCAGGAGGAACAAAATGGGGGAGAGATGCTGTGGGTTAAGTTGGAAAGGAAAATGGGGCCAGCCATCCGCACAGGTGTGGTCTATAGACCACCAGCCCAGGAGGAAGAAACAGATAGGGAGCTGATGCTAGCCATCCAAAGGATGGCAGACAAGGTGAGGTAGTACTGGTTGGAGACTTCAATATTCCAGACGTGGACTGGAGCATCCCAGCAGCAGCATCAACTAGGAGCAGATTTATCCTGGACTCCTTCAGGTGCCTTCCTCAAGCAACTAGTCATGGAACCAACTCGGCAGAAGGCAATACTGACCCCTGTGCTCACAAACAGGGACAGTGTGATGGGGGTAACAGTGGGGAGCACCTGGGTAACAGTGACTACCAGTCATTGTGGTTTGAAATTACAGAAAGAGCAGAACCAAACCACACAAAACACGATCCTGGATTTTAGGGGGGCAGACTTTGGGAAAATAGGGAGATACTTGAAAGAGGCATTAAGGGAATGGGACAGGAATCAGGGGTTGAGGAACAGTGGCAGTATTTAAAATGGGGATTATAAGAACAACAGAATTATGCATTAAGCAGGTTAGCAAGAGGAAAAGGAAGAGGAGACCATTATGGTTTTCCAAAGAGGTAGCAAAGAAAGTGAAAGCCAAAAGATTGCATTCAGGCAATACAAAAGACACAGGCAGAAGGGGATAGGGAGAAGTACCAGGAGAAACAAAGGAGGCAGGGAAGTCAGTAAGGGAAGCCAAAGCTCAGACAGAAGAACACATTGCAAAATCAGTGGTTAAAGGGGACAAACCCTTTACAGGTACATAAGGAAAAAGAAAGACAAAGGGAGGATAGTGAGACTGAAGGGGAGGATGGGAGTCACGTGGAGGATGACAACAGTAAAGCTGACATATTGAACAGGTATTTCTGCTCAGTCTTACTGAGGAAGAGGTGGGTAATGGGTCTGAAGGAGTACAAGGGGTGAGAATGAAAGCAAATGGACACAAGTCCCTTTACACGAGAAAGGTCCTGAAGGAACTGAAGCAATAAGAGTTGACAAAGCAATGGGGCCAGATGGGTGCACCCAGGTCCTTAAAGAACTAAGAGGTGGTGGCTGAACCTCTGGCTATCCTGTTTAGCCAATCACTGGAAATAGGGGAGGTACCCAAAGACTGGAGGACAGCAGATGTAGTCCCCTTATACAAAAGTGGGAACAAAGAGGAAGCAGGGAACTACAGACCAGTCAGCCTCACCTCGGTAGTGGGAAAGATCATGGAAGCACTACTAAAGGAGAGATTGGTGGAACATCTGGTTGTCAATGGACTACAGGACCCAAGGCAGCATGGTTTCACCAGGGGGAGGTCATGTCAGACCAACCTCATTGAATTTTTTGACTGGGTGACTAGGGAGGTGGATCAGGGAAGGGCAGTGGACATGGCCTATCTGGACTTCAGCAAGGCCTTTGACACTGTGCCACATAGAAGACTATTACACAAACTGGGGAATATGGGTGTGGGCAGGACAGTAGTGTGGTGGGTAGGTAACTGGCTGGGTGGCAGGACACAGAGGGTGGTGGTAAATGTGTCACTCCACAGAGGGAAGAGTGACCAGTGGGGTACCACAGGGATCAGTGCTGGGACCAGTCCTATTCAACATCTTCATCAGTGACATTATGAGGATCTAGAAGGCAGAATTTCACTGTTCGCTGATGACACAAAGCTCTGTAACAGAGTAGACACACCAGAGGGTGTAGACAGAATGAGAAGGGACCTGCAGAAACTTGAAGAATGGTCAAGGGTTTGGCAGTTGAAATTCAATACAAAGAAGTGCAAGATAATGCATATGGGGCACAAAACCCTGGCACAATATATCAGTTGGGGGTGAGGATATAGCATGCACCAAGCAGGAAAGAGATCTTGGGGTTGTCATCTCTGATGACCCTCAAGGTAGGAAACAGTGTGACAAGGCAGGTAAAGCAAATAGGATGCTGGGATGTATAGGCAGGGGCATCACCAGCAGGAAAAGGGAGGTCATAATTCCACTATACAAGACACTAGTGAGGCCCCACCTGGAGTACAGTGTACAGTTCTGGAGACCATACCCACGTAAGGACACAGACAGGGTAGAGAAGGTTCAGAGGAGGGCAACAAAGATGGTGCATGGATTGCATCACAAGTCCCTATGAAGACAGGTTGAAGGAACTGAACGTGTACTCCCTGGAGGAGAGGAGGAGAGGGATATGATAGAGACATACAAGTATCTTACAGGGAGAAACAGGGTGCAGGAAAACACTATTTTTAGGTAAAAAGATGTTCCAGGACTAGAGGGCATGGGATGAAGTTGGAGGAGGACGATTCAGAGGAAACATGAGAAAGAATTCTTCATAGAACGGTGGTGGATAAGTGGAACACCCTGCCAGAGGAAGTGGTGGGGGCTGAAACAATCACGGATTTAAGAATGCATGGATAGACATAAAGGAATTCTAGAGGTCAGGGGTAAGGGGAAACAGACTTCTAGGAAAACAAACTGAACTTACAAGCTCAAATGGGCAGACTGGGTGGGCCATAGGCCCTTATCTGCCGACACTGTCTATGTATCTATGTATCTATGTAGGTTTGATATTTACAGCGAAGTAGAGAATTAGATGGATATCTTGTGAGTGCAGCCAAAGGAGGCATTGTTAATAGGTAATGTTTGGTAGCCCTATTGGTAGGAGCCCAGTGGCGGGGTGGCTCTGAAAGTTCTGCTAAGACTTGCATAATTGTAAGAACTTTTAATTGCTTATCAAGACCAGATTGACCCTTAGTCCTGATCTGCTGCCCATGTCTAGGTTTCCATGTTTCTTGTCAGAAACCTTCTGTAATCCCTCCCCCACACATACCCCCCCCCCCAATCAGATGATAATCAGGGTAATATCACAATCATCTTTTGATTCTGTGTTCCGCAGTACTGTAAGGTGGTCAGATGATTTACATGGAGCTGGACGTGCACTGAATGTACATCAACTGACTCACAGATGTCACTTGTGTTCTTGACTTCCTCCTGACCAAAAACATCCATTTCATGCAAGTAGATTTTTTTTGAATGTTTCAGGGCACTGGCCTCCTATTACTGTCATTTGTGTATCTTCTGTTAATGTAACAAGATGTGTTAATTATTAGCTTCTTGCAATTCTAAAAAGCTGAAACGTAACTGGCACCATTTCATTTCCCACCTTTGTCCCCAAGCTTTGAAACAATTTGCTAGTTCATATCAAATAATCAATGTTCATATAAATTTCTTTTGTAACTTCCTGTTTCTATACTCCTTGCACTGGCAGGCCCCTATTCAACTTGCTATTGGAAACCACCTAGCTAGGTCACCCACATCTGTGGCTGCTCCACCCAGCATTGCCACCCACACCTGTGGCTGCTCCGCCCAGCCACGCCACCCACACCTGTGGCTGCTCCACCCAGCCACATCATCCACATCTGTGGCTGCTCCGCCCAGCCGCGTCACCCACACCTGTGGCTGCTCAGCCCAGCCGCGTCACCCACACCTGTGGCTGTTCCGCCCAGCCGCTTCACCCACACCTGTGGCTGCTCCACCAAGCCCCATTAACATGACCTACAGCTGCTCCTCCAAGCCACGTTAACCCTACCTGAGGCTGCTTCACCAAGCTGCATCTCCACCCAGCCTCATCATCCCTACCTGCAGCTGCCCCACCCAGCCGCATCACCCCTACCTGCAGCTGCTGCTACCTGGAGCTGCTCCTCACAGCCATGCCACTCCTACATGTGACTGTTCCTCCAAGCTGAGTCACCCCTACCTGCGGCTGCCCATCCACATAACTGTTGTTTTACCCCCACCCCGGTAGGAGTTCTCTCCAAATGTTTTCCAGTTTTGTCAGGAGTATGACACAAGGCTCTGCGGGGCCAGAGTGTGCTGCATGGCCCTCATCCTGCTGCACCACCACAGTTTTCCCACCGTGTTTCACCCAGCACTCAGTATATCACTGGTAAGGATGTCAAGCAAGGCATGCACTTGCAATGCGTGCCACCCCAGCAACGCCCTCCCTCCCCTTGGATGCCTCCAACTGCACAGTCATCTCAAAGGTGGCAGTACAGCAGCAGGAAGTGCAACCCTCTTCCCCTGGCCAGGCCCTGATGCCCTGAGCTGCTTCCCAAAGCTATAGTGCTAGCGTCGCAAGCAGTAACCTTACTACTGCGCTTACTGGCAAACCCCAAAGCTCATGTTTTTAAAACAGAAATTCTATCTTGGCCTACACATTGGTTATATATACTATATTATATATGTATATTATGTTCCAGAGTTTCATATTTGTCGCTTCTTTCCATGGGATCCCACGGAAACGAGGCAACTGCCTCAGGAGTTACTACATCCAAATCTTTGTGGATATATAAAGGTAAAATTGCATAGCTATGCCATTTTGGCATGTCTGGTGCTAACTGGTAAGGAATGGGAGCGCCTCTCTCTGTATGACTGCCACCTAGTGGTACTAGGGGAAGGGGAGCCATGGTCCCTCTGAGGCAGGGTCACGTGTGTACATACCTGCTCACGAATGACACACATGGAGGTGTTTTTTGTCCTGAGAGGGTCCGGCAGTGGCTCCTCAGAATGCGGTGGCATTGCCAGGCTCCCCAATAACTCTAATGTTCATGCTGCCCTGCCCCCCATAGTGGATGGGCTATGGGGACAGGTTACAGGGCAAGAGAAAAGGGATGGCGTAGGACAGATGAAGTCCCCTCATTCCATTATGCCTTTCTGGACTGGCTGGCCTGCCTCTTGCTCACCTGCTCCTCTTTTTCACTGATGGTCAAGTGAAGAATCACATCTAAGACTTCGGTTCCTCCCATGGTACCCAAATGTGGAGGTTAAGCCACAGGTTGCTATATCATGGGCTACTGTTAAGAGCGTTGGCCACCAGGGGTCCACAAGTTGGAAAGAGACTATGAAGGGCGCAGGAGATTCTCGGGTCAGATCAGGAGTGCCAGAAACAGAAAGTATAAAAGAAAAATACCGCTACATGCATACATAAATACATACATAGTGGCATTTGTATGAAAGCAGGGTCTCTGTCCCAGTTAAAGTTCTTATGTTTTAAACGATTATTCTTAATAATGCTCTGGTAGTGGCATCACAAAAATGATACTGCAAGTGGGGGTTTTAGGCCACAGTTTGGTATTAACTGGATGAAGTTTCTACTTTTATGCAAAAGTCCTTAGAAATAAAGAAAGGAGTGGCCCAGGCCAAGCTGACCATAGGAGCGCTACATCACCAGATGGAGACCTAGGACTGAGTTTTGGTCCCAACTCCTGTTCCCTGGGCTGGTGAGGTCTATAGCCTGATGCAAAGGCATTGTGTGCTGACCGAGGGGGCTACTGGCAGCCTGCTGCATGAGCACCTCCTAGGGTAGAAGTAATTGTGGCATGGATGTTGTGGGTGGTCACGCAATGCAGCAACCCCCACTCCTATAGGATGCCCATTGACTGGTGTGAGGGTGGGCCATACAGGAGGGAAAATATGCCCCCCCCAGTGTGTGACGGTGCTACAACCTGCCATCCTCTATGCTGCCGAACGCCTGATGCCCCTCCACTCTGCTGACAAAATCAGACTGAAGCCCAGCTGTGCGCAGGTTTGTTGTCAGGACCCCACTGTGGGGGGGTCAAGCCAACCAGAAGGACAGAGCAGTTCTGGTCCTGGGGATGACTGCAGCGAGTATGCCTGGGCAAGATGCAGTCAGAGCAGGACACTGGAATTTAGGAGAAGCATGGGCTGGATGGCATGAAAAAACATTATATACATACATACATACATGCGTGTGTGTGTGTGTGTGTGTGTGTGTGTGGCATATATATATATATATATACTATATATACACACATACACACATATATACACACACATATATATATATATATATATACACACATACACACACACACATACACATATATATATATATATATATATATATATATATATATATATATATACACACACACACACACACACATATACACACAAATATTATATAATCTATTATAATATATAGAGAATAATGGATGGGGAAGGGTTTGATATGAGAATTTAATGCACACCCGAGTTGTGGGATGCTACTTAAACCCCGAGGGCAAAGCCCGAGGAGGTTTATCAAAGCATACCACAACGAGGGTGTGCATTAAATTCTAATGTGAAACACCCCACCATCTTTTATTTTTTATAATAACAGGCCAGCAATTTTTCTCCAGCAGTTTGTGAGACTGTTTGGCTCTGCCCACATACAGAATGTTGGCCAATGAGGCAGCAGCATAGTTTGACTGGCATGGCTCATGAATGTCATAACAACCAGCTGGTTGTTATGGAAAATATCAACCTGGTCAGTACATTGAGAGAAATTGCTGACCAGTTATTATAATATAATATAAATATACACACACACTATATATATATATATATATATATATATATAAAAATATATATGGATATATAGTTGCTGCTTGTAAATAATAAAATTGAGGAACCGGAGATTGTAGTACTTATGAGTAGTTTTTTTGGGTGGGGGTGTTAATCATGAAAAATCTCTCTAATAAACAGAGATACTGAATTACAGTTCTTAAGTTCCATGAGTTACACTTATGAAGCAAACCATGGTTTTGTTAGTTTGTACAGCCTATGAGGTAATTTTATGTTAGCAGTGATAAGGTATGACAGTACAGTGATGTATTCAATTATAGATTTCCGTAATACACAGCCATGTATTATGGAATAAAACACGCACTGTACTACAGATTTTGAAAGTGATGATAAACAGTTTAAGAAACAGGCTCACCAATATATATACAAGGTACTAATGACCTGGCAAATGGGGAGCCAAAGGAAGTTCAGGAAGAATTTAGGAAACTGGGAAGGGGTCTCAAGCAAGTAGCTACTTCTGTCACTTTCTCAGAAGTACTATCTGTGAGAGGCAAGGGAGAGCATAGGAGTGCATGCACCAGGAACTTTAACTCATGGTTGAAGAACTGGTGCTGTGAGGAAGGGTTTGGATTCATTGGTGACTGGGGACCCACCTGGAGGGATGGAGGTTTGTTCAAGCCTGACGGCCTGCATCCATCCTGGAGGGGAATCCAAGCACTCAATGATAAGTTTAAATGCTACATTGACAAACATTTAAACTAGCAAAGGGGGGTGGCAGGCCAGCAAGGAGGGTACCTACTTGCTCACCCCCCACAGCTAGCAGTGGAACCAGTGAACCAGAGGAGTGGCTATCTCTGCAAAGCAGTGTGCAGAAGATGGAGATTAGTGCCCAAGAGGTGGATAAGCAGAAAAGGGCAAAATTCAGTAGACGGGCAGACAGCAAGGAGAACCAGGATAAATGACAACCAAGGAAGGGGCTGGAGAACAGTGAGACAGTCTAGGAGGTCAAATCATGGAAAGCCATGTGTGCAAATGCCAGAGCCTTAGCAACAAGATGGAAGATCTGGAGGCTGCCATGGTGCAGTCAGACCTGGACATTGTGGCCATCACTGAAACCTGGTGTAATGATAACCACGACTGGGAGATGGCCATACCTGGTTACAAATATACAGAAGAGACAGAGCAGGCAGGAAGGGAGGAGGAGTGGTACTCTATGTGAAAATGACATAAGGGCCACAGAGATCCAGGAGGAACAAAATGGGGAGAGATACTGTGGGTTAAGCTGGAAAGGAAAAATGGGACAGCCATCTGCACAGGGTGTGGTCTATAGACCACCAGCCCAGGAGGAAGAAACAGATAGGAGTTGATGCTAGCCATCCAAAGGATGGCAGACAAAGGTGAGGTAGTACTGGTTGGAGACTTCAATATTCAGACGTGGACTGGAGCATCCCAGCAGCAGCATCAACTAGGAGCAGATTTATCCTGGACTCCTTCAGGTGCCTTCTCAAGCAACTGGTCATGGAACCAACTCGGCAGAAGGCAATACTGGACCTTGTGCTCACAAACAGGGACAGTGTGATGGGGGTAACAGTGGGAGCACCTGGAAACAGTGACCACCAGTCATTGTGGTTTGAAATCACAGAAAGAGCAGAACCAAACCACACAAAAACACGTATCCTGGATTTTAGGGGGAGACTTTGGGAAAATGGGAGATACTTGAAAGAGGCATTAAGGGAATGGGACAGGAATCAGGTTGAGGAACAGGGCAGTATTTAAAATGGGGATTACAAGAACAACAGAATTATGTATTAAGCAGGTTAGCAAGAGGAAAAGGAAGAGAAGACCATTATGGTTTTCTAAAAGAGGTAGCAAGAAGTGAAAGCCAAAAGATTGCATTCAGGCAATACAAAAAGACACAGGCAGAAGGGGATAGGAAGAAGTACCAGGAGAAGCAAAGGGAGGTCAGTAAGGGAAGCCAAAGCTCAGACAGAAAGAACACATTGCAAAATCAGTGGTTAAAGGGGACAAAACCTTTTACAGGTACATAAGGAAAAAGAAAGACAAAGGGAGGGATAGTGAGACTGAAGGGGGAGGATGGGGGTCATGGGAGGATGACAACAGGAAGCTGACATACTGAACAGGTATTTCGCTCAGCTCCTTACTGAGGAAGAGGAGGGTAATGGGTCTGAAGGAGTACAAGGGGTTAGAATGGTGCAGAAATGCACACAAGTCCTTTACACGAGAAAGGGTCCTGAAGGAACTGGAAGCAATAAGAGCTGATAAAGCAATGGGGCCAGATGGGGTTCCACCAGGGTCCTTAAAGAACTAAGAGAGGTGGTGGCTGAACATCTGGCTATCCTGTTTAGCCGATCACTGGAAATAGGGAGGTACCGAAAGACTGGAGGACAGCAGATGTAGTCTCCTTATACAAAAGTGGGAACAAAGAGGAAGCAGGAACTACAGACCAGTCAGCCCTCACCTCGGTAGTGGGGAAGATCATGGAAGCACTACTGAAGGAGAGATTGGTGGAACATCTGGTTGTCAATGGACTACAGGACCCAAGGCAGCATGGTTTCACCAGGGGAGGTCATGTCAGACCAACCTCATTGAATTTTTGACTGGGTGACTAGGAGGTGGATCAGGGGAGGGCAGTGGACATGGCCTATCTGGACTTCAGCAAGGCCTTTGACACTGTGCCACATAGAAGACTATTACACAAACTGGGGAATATGGGTGTGAGCAGGACAGTAGTGTGGTGGGTAGGTAACTGGCTGGGTGGCAGGACACAGAGAGTGGTGGTAAATGGCTGTCACTCCACAGAGGGAAGAGTGACCAGTGGGGTACCACAGGGATCAGTGCTGGGACCGGTCCTATTCAACATCTTCATCAGTGACATGGCGCAGGACCTAGAAGGCAGAATTTCACTGTTCGCTGATGACACAAAGCTCTATAACAGAGTAGACACACACCAGAGGTGTAGACAGAATGAGAAGGGACCTGCAGAAACTTGAAGAATGGTCAGGGTTTGGCTAGTTGAAATTCAATGCAAAGAAGTGCAAGATAATGCATATGGGGCACAAAAACCCTGGCACAATATATCAGTTGGGGGGTGAGGATATAGCATGCACCAAGCAGGAAAGGGATCTTGGGGTTGTCATCTCTGATAACCTCAAGGTAGGGAAACAGTGTGACAAGTCAGCAGGTAAAGCAAATAGGATGCTGGGATGTATAGGCAGGGGCATCACCAGCAGGAAAAGGGAGGTCATAATTCCACTATACAAGACACTAGTGAGGCCCCACCTGGAGTACAGTGTATCGGTTCTGGAGACCATACCTATGTAAGGACATAGACAGGGTAGAGGAAGGTTCAGAGGAGGGCAACAAAGATGGTGCATGGATTGCATCACAAGTCCTATGAAGACAGGTTGAAGGAACTGAACATGTACTCCCTGGAGGAGAGAAGGAGAGAGGGGATATGATAGAGACATACAAGTATCTTACAGGGAGAAACAGGGTGCAGGAAAACACTATTTTTAAGCGAAAAAGATGTTCCAGGACTAGAGGGCATGGGATGAAGTTGGAGGGAGGACGATTCAGAGGAAACATAAGAAAGAATTTCTTCACAGAACGGGTGGTGGACAAGTGGAACACCCTGCCAGAGGAAGTGGTGGGGGCTGAAACAATCACGGGATTTAAGAATGCATGGGATAGACAAAGGAATTCTGGAGGTCAGGGGTAAGGGGCAACAGACTTCTACGAAAACAAACTGAACTTACAAGCTCAAATGGGCAGACTGGGTGGGCCATAGGCCCTTATCTGCCGACACTTTCTATGTATCTATGTAATATTTATAATACAATAGTCAGACAGTTCAGTTTATATTTATTTTTTTTAATCTCCTGTCATTCTTTACTGCAGAACCAATTTGCATGAACATTAGATCTTTGTCTATGGGCCCTGCTTTTATCATGGAGGAAATCACAATCCTTTGTGATATTACAAGGTGCTGCCATGGAAATGATTGTGATGTCACGAACTTGGAGGTTAAAGTAGGAGGTCCAGAAGAGAATGATTGTTTTCACACAAGCAACCTCGGGGAGGGAACAAATACAGAAAACTAACAAAGTACAAGCCAAATGTCATATTTTACAAAGTTTCCCTGCTTAGTAAAAACACTATGTATGGGATGGCTTCTAGCCAAGTAGCACTATCATTCAGGAATGGACTCCGGTCACTCGGCAGCAGCTGGGAAATGGAGGACTAAGTGGCCCACAGACTGCTCTCTTCTTTCAGGGTGGGGTTGTGACGTTCCACTGCCTGTCTGCCACCTGACTGAAGCCTGGTAGTAGTACAGTGGAAGCTCATACTGGGGGAGGGATGCCACTTGACGCAGACAGCATGTCACATGCCAGTACTTGTGCATGTGTCACTGCACACAGACAACCAATGGGGAGCAAAATGAGGTGAAAATCACACCCTCAGCTGGAAAGCTGACATTGTTAGAGTTGCAGGCCATGCACGACTGATTGCAGCACCCAACTATCACGGATGGTCCTGGGAAAGTTGTGGTAGGGTGTCTCGGAAAAGGTAGGTGGTGGGTTGGGGGGAGTGCCAGCAGAAGAGAGCAAGCAGAGACTGTGAAGGCGTAAACACATGGCTGGAAAAAAAGAATGGAATGGCTTGACATTCCAAAACGTGGGAAACATGTAGAGTAATCAAATTCTGCTGATGCAGTAAGTGATTTTCATTTATTTGTTTTGAGGAGGCTGACTCACCTCCAACTTAATGAGAAGGAGAGAGGGCCATCAGAGGTAGTTTTACCCATGTAAAAGTGGAGAAGAGTTTTGTGCAGCAGGTTGAGAGAGATTTTACACCACGACCAAGTAGAGAAGAATGCTTTGCAAGACAAGTTTTTGATACAAAAAAAAAAAGGGGGGGGGAGTATGTGTTTTTCCCATGAACAAAGTTAATTTCCACCTAGTTAACTGTATAAGTCTAACTTCATCAGGGGTGCATCTATGGAGATCCTAACAGACTGTGAAGTACGAGTGGAGCACCTTATCTGGGTGTACCCACTGGCAACCTAGGGAAGTTGAACAGTGTATTAATATCTGTATGAAGTAGGGGTGTATGAGTAACCAGCATTATTTCCTGAATACCACAAATAATAGCCTATTTGTTATTTGGAAACACAAAGGGAAGAACAGGCCAATTATTCATGGTATTTGTTGTGCCCACACACCTCCCCTTTCCTGGTGCCCCAGAGACTGCTGGGGTACAAAATACAGGCAATGTCAGGTCCTGGCACTATGACAGGGGCAGACTGAGTCCTTTCAAGCTGGCCCCCTATCCTAGCCCCCCCCCCCCCGTTCTCACAATGCACCAGCTTTATTTCAGGCCACATGCTCTTGGTCCTTTACCTTGATGGGGGTGAGGGCTAGTGGCACTGTGGCAGTGGCAACCTCCACGATCCAAGCTATTCAGCTTACCCCCCTCCCACGATGTCCCTTGCCCAGCCGGATCTGCTCCTCTCCTCAAGTCACCGTCCCGACTGTAACCAGGCACCGGCAACCATATAATATCCTCCTTGACTTTTTGAGTAGCAAGTCGTGGGGTACACACTGACGTTCATGAGGGGTGAGGCAGCAGTGTCAGAGTGACAGCTTATGTGGCCAACTGGGAATTATCACCAAAATTACAAAATCTCTTTTAAACAGTTTCGAGTGAGGCACAGAGGAGTTCCTGGGGATTAATGACCATCTAGTGGCCTGAGGCTTGGCCTCGGGCTTTTATCTCCAGCCAGTCTTTATTTCTCCAAGAAATGCACTGGGTCAAACTGCATAATGCGATTCTACACCTACCAAAAAAAAAAAAGTAGTTTAATTTTGTGTTTTTGTTTGGTTTCACTTTGTTTGCCTTGTCTTACAGGTAACAATGTACACATAGTGTTGTATTTTTTTTAAACATTACATGACTTATTTTTTGTAGGGAGCAGTATACAGATGCTATGTTGTCAGAAACAGATGTTCAACAGTAGCAATTACATGTTCCAGAAAGACTGAGCATGGACAACAGCTGGGTTTAAATGATTCAGAAGAACAGCAGTCTCAAAGTGTCTGTCAGTTTACGTTACAATGATTTGTTTTTTTATTCTTTGTTA
Organism: Neoceratodus forsteri; assembly: GCA_016271365.2. NCBI lineage: Eukaryota > Metazoa > Chordata > Ceratodontiformes > Ceratodontidae > Neoceratodus > Neoceratodus forsteri. Next base: position 35,192,212 of record JADMNL010000036.1, on the reverse strand, counting down.
ACTGGGTAAGGCCCACTAGGCACAACTGCCTGTTTTCAGGGGCAACCCGGGAGCTTTGTGCTGGTTAAGTGACTTGCTCAGAGTCACACAGTATGCAAGTGGAGGTTGTGGGAATCAAACTCAGGTGTGCCGGATGTACCAAGCTCATTCACAGCTCATTACTCTAACCTCTCGGCTATACTGCCAGCCAAAGCTGTTTTGTCCCAGCATGGTTCTCCTGTGAGGTAGCAGTAGAGGACACCACATCATGCCCCTGGTGCCTTATTTACTGTCCACATAATAGAACACAGTATGACAGCATGCCTTGTAGTGCTTTACAACCTATGACCAAAGTGTGATAAAGCACCCTCGAGCTGTCGGCCTACTATACAGGCCACAGGTGTTGGTATCATTTTTATGGTCTCGCGCAAAGTGGCAGACCCTATTAAGCAGGTCCCTAACCTGGGACAGTGCACCATCATTCAGCGAGCCATAAACAGCAATATCACCATCACTAATGCATGCAATAAAGCTCGGTACCAATTGTTTCTTAATCTCAGGTAGGACGTTGCCCCTATGCCTATAGAGGAATCCAAGTCTTGATTTTACTGCCTTAGTAAGGTAGTCTACATGATCTGAGAATGGCATGGCACTGTCCAGGGTAACGCCTAGGTACTTAAAAGTTTTCACGTGCTCCACGGTGACGCCAGACAAGGAAGAAATGCTTAAGCCAGCCAAGACATCAGGCTTACTGCAATTACAGAACAGCAAGCAGTTCGTCTCCCTCTCATTCATTACAAGGAGGTTTGAAGTGAACCATTCCTGGATGGAGGTAGAGTCATCCTGCAGCCTCCCCCTCAGGACTATCCAAACTATTGCCAGTAGAAAAGAATGACAGCGGTCACCTGCATATAGAATTATACCGGTTGATTTGCACACTGTGGGTAGGTTGTTTATAAACAGACTGAATAGTAGAGGCCCAAAACAATGGACCCTTTTGGACCTCCTACATTGACCAACACATCAGTTGGATAGCATATTCTGCTATCTTACAGATTGTGATCTACAGGACAGGTAGTCCTTACACCAACAGACTGTCTTCAGAGAGGCCCAGGTGGAGTAGCTTCTGGCAGAGAAGAGCATGGCTGACAAGGTCAAATGCCTTAGTGAGATCTAGGAATACAGATCCAGCCAGTTCCCTAGGTAAAGCGCACAGTGCATTGCATCTGTAAACTACAGGAGAGCAGTCATGGTGCTCAAGTTTTTCCTCAGCTCATGCTGCTCTTTGGCCTGGAGTTTATGCTGGCTGAAGTAGCATACAAGCTGGTCATTCACAACCCTTGCAAGCATTTGTGGATAAAAGGAGAGGACAGAGACTGGCCAGTAATTGGAGGGCAGGTTGTCATCCCCACCCTTGAACACAGGGACCAACCACATAGGTCTTTTTCCAGACATGAGGCGCTCACTTAGTGGCCAGGGAGAGATTGAAAACTTGCTGCGAGAGATAGGTGACTTCTCTAATCCCATACTTGAGTAACTTCATGTCAATGCTATTGTGACCAAGTCGAGTTTTAACTTTTACCTTGGCTAGGTACCCGTATACATCAGACCAGGTTAGTCATTTAAAGTAGAACCCAGGTCTCTTGTACTCACAAACAGGGTCAACAACTGAGGTAGGGTGGGGGCTCGGAACCTGTATGCATGCTGATAGGTAACCAAATGTGTTGTTAAAGACATCAGCAATGTACTTGGCTCCATTAATAGTGGCACCACCATGGCTCAAGGAGTATGGCAAGGACTTTTTTGGCATTCCCCAAGAGTTCATAGACGCTATCCCAGAGTGTAATCTGCATTATAGGCTAGTTCGCTAAAGAATGGGTTTGAGGCAAAGCAGTAGGCTTGTTATAGTTTCAAACCATTCCATTATCCATGACAATGCCTTACATGGAGACAGTCTAGTCGATGGGGGACATTTATTGTATGTTTCTGACTGATTGCTAACGGCTTGTTTTAATCCAGGTAGATACACTCAGAACTGAGGTTCTATTTTCAAGAGTATTCTTGTATAGTTGTTAGTACAACACACAACAAATATATATGTGTGTGTGTGTGTGTGTGTGTGTGTGTGTTGTACTCATTTAATTTCTTTTTCATTTTCACCATAACTCTCCATCTCTTTCTCCTTCCCCCACATTTGTCACATTTCAGCCTTCTTACTAGGCCCTGTTAATTAGTCCCCACCTGGGGACTTCTCTAGCTCTTTCACTCCTATTATGCTTTATCTTTCCCATCATCACCTTTTTGTTTCACAGATTCTCTCTTAATCTTGCCATTTATCACTCCTCCCTGAGCCTCCCCTTTTTTCTTTCTATATATATATATCTCCCTCATTTTACCTCCCCTCTACACTGCTTTTTTTCTCTTTTAGACATTTCCTGAAGACCTAAGGTCAAAACGTAGATTTTTAACCATTTTCAGTGTGCATTTAATATAACCATTTTATATATATATATATATATATATATATATATATATATATATATATATATATATATATATATATATATATGTATGTATTCTGCAAACTATAATCTTGAAAAGAAATATAATATTAAAACACAATTATATGCTTTGTCCCCTCTGCAACTGACTTTTGAAATTCACTAAAAGAATTCAATGAAAGGGTTTTAGGCAATTACTTTGTAGTGATGAGGTTTTAGGTAGACTGTGGCCAGTTTTCAGCCAATCAGATTGTGTTTACAGGTGAAAGATTACACTTCTGTAAAACAGACTCCGATTTCTGCTTCCAATTTCTATCATAGACTTATTAGTTGGAACTTCAAAATTAAGAAGAATAATAATTTACTTTTATTTAAACACTTTTTATACACTCAGTACCCAAAGCGCTTAATAAGCGATGAGAGACTGGTAGCAAAGTGACTGTAAATGTGGAGTGGTAACCATTGCACACATCAACATCCACACACAGCCATAAACAGTTGCCTTAACCGGATTTATGGAAGGGGAATCTTGGCCAATACACAGCAGAAAATTCCCTGCTCTTGCAAAAAGTGCCTTGAGTTCTTTTACTTCCACCTGAATACCCACCAGGATAGCACCAGAGATGGGCTGGAAGGAACAAGATCTCATCCAAAGGATGGTGCACCCAGACATTACAGCATCCCCCTAGTACTGCAGTCAGCTGCCAGCTTTTCCATGGTATGAGCCCAAGTCCCAGAGTGGGACTAGAACCCATGACCATCTGGCTAGGAGATGGATGTGCTACTATCTATCCATCCATCTTCCTTCTTAAACAGAGTGACTGCTCTAGAATCTCACAAGCATTCCAACTGCACTGTGCTGCAACCAGATGGTATGTAGCAATCAGCATGTGACTGGCAATTACACGAGTGCAAAGAAAAGGCACAAGCTCTGGGGCCTTGGGACTGAGTTACAGGTTTGAAACATAAGGAAACCATTTGTCAGGCGAGCAGCATTCTCTGGGGACAATTCCAGTCCACAAGAGGTCTAGTGTTTCAGTTACAGTTGTAGGGAAATTTGAACCTTCTGCATTTGCAAGTCAAAACTAGCTATGGGTGTAGCGGGCTAGGGACAGTCTGTGCAATGATGCAGGCAAATTTATTAACTATTTCTACAGTGCCACCTTTGTTGGAATGCATTCTGTGACAAGCATGAAAAGCAGGGCGATAAAACTCCTACTGCCCCTGCCTGGGGCATGCAATGAGCTGCTGCCACATTAACTCTTTGTAGTGCCGGCACATTTTGTGTCAGAGCCTCTCCTCATCTGAGGAGGAAGAAGAATAGTGGTGGCACTGCTTGCCCAAGTGCCAATAGCAGGAACGCCAATGTTGGTGATGGCTGCTTGACTCCAGACTATGGGATCTCAACCTCAACCATCAGGAAACCCGAGAGCGAGAAAGGGAGGGAACTGGCAAAAGCAGAGGATTCTCTGAGGTAAACGAGATCTGGAGGGTTAGGGACCGGATCAGGATGCTTGTCCAGCCCTCCCTGAGAGGTAATAGGTAGGACTGGAGTCCTAGAAAATGAGGTATTTGCCTCATCCTGCAAAAACGCATCAACTGGCTCGAGAAAAATCTTAACAGGTTAATCGACGGGCATCTCGGCCAACTGGCCCGACAGGGAGACTGTGGAGCCAGCAGCCTGGACCGAAGGATCGACCATAGTGGAAATTTCCAAGGAAGCGCAGAAATCTGAGGCCTGAGTGCTCTCACGATTCCAAGATTGTTGCTGAGACTTTTCTTAGTCTAACTGGAAGTTTTGAAAGCAAAGGGCCTACTCAGCACAGAGCGATAAGGAGGGAACCTTCTTCTACCACCAGAAAGGGAGATCTGATGTCATGGGGCAGTGCTGAGGGAGTTGCCACCTGAGTGGGAGGGAGGAGCCAGCTTGAAGATCTTCTGTTAAGATTTAAAGGGAAAGGAATACTGCAGTGTGGATCTGTACACCATATCCACATCACTAGGTAAGCAATAATACCCAACAGGATGGGCGGTATTGTGCAATACAGGACCACCCAGGGGCGTAATGAGGCCCGACGATGCAGGCGAAAGGCCTTATAGCCCCTGGAAGGTCCTGTATAGTACAATACTGCCTACCCTGGAGGGTATTATTGTGTTTAGAAAATGAGCATCTGTTTAAATTTTGATTAAGTAGTAAAATAAAGGAAATAAGTTTAAAAACAAATATAAGTACTAGGGGAAAAAAAAAAAACCTTTTTTTTGTTAAAGTAGTCCTCCATTTGGGTGCTGTTCCATCTGCTGTTGCCCCCCATACACACAGATCACAGAGCTATTCTCTACTGACCCTCCCCACTACATCCTGAAGAAAAGATGCAGTTTTTGCATTCTGTCCCCAACCAGAGAAACGGCTGTATTACTGTTTATTTGCTGTTGCTTTGGTGAAAGTATAATGGAATTTGAATAGGGATTTGTGAGCAGTCAGAGGCGTGACCTTAAGGACCTAGGCAGGAGAGATGGCAGCTATCTAAATTACTTGTTTAAATTAGCAGTGCTTTTTTTCATTTGCTGCGATAACTCGTGTGGATCCCCGAGTAAAGTGTCGAGTCACACATCAAAACTCAAGAGCTAAGTGGGAGAGATTAAGCAAGGACAGTGATGTATGCCCCTCGGGTCAACAAGAGATCAGGAGCAGACATGGTGAGGTCTAGTGAGATCTCAACACAACAGCACTTCTTTAGTTTGTTTTTGCTCCGTTGCGTGCAGTATAATTCTTGTGCTTATATTCCCAGAATTTCTCTCCCCCCACCCAAACCTGAGTGGATTTAAACAAAAAAGAAATAAAAAATATTGTTTGGGATGTGCTGCTGTCAGAATATGTTTCTGCAGTGGAGTGGGAATGTCCTCTCAGGCCCTGTCCACACTACACCACTAAAACCCTGTAACGATTTCAAACTGTTAAAGATGGTAAACATTACAGTGTGTCCACACTGTCAGTGAACCATCATGATAATGGTTCAGAACCATTACAGCCGGTCCACATTGTGGGTGATGGGTGACCGTTACGGTCGGCACCCTATCCCACAAAGCAGTTCATGCTTCACTGAGGGCAATGCCACAGTTACCTGCTCACGCGTCCACACTACAGCCGGTAACGTTACAGAGGCAGAACTGTTCTAGTAACCGTTGTTGAAACCACGTCATAAGTAGTTTCAACAACGGTTCTGAAAACATCTCCTGTAACGTTACAGGTGTAAACACAAACCGTTGCAGTAACGGTTTGGACCCTCTGTAACGCTACAGAGGGAAGTTTTCAGCGTAGTGTGAACAGGGCCTCAGAGATGGCACATGCTACACTTTACTGCCCCAGGAATGGATGGGGGTTAGCAGCAGAGTGGGAGTGGAGTCAGGGTGAGTCGGAATAGCTGGAGTAGCTCTGAGCACACAAGTGCTAGCACAGTTATTTCAATACAGCAAAATTGAGTTGTTTACCACAAGAATTATAAATACTCGGGGACAGTGTGCCACATTGGAAAATGGAGAGTATTTCACAAACTACAGGGATGGGGGAGTGTGCATCATCAAATCAACAGCTTAATCTGGTTCAAGGTCAGTTGGCATTCATCTGTATCCCCTTCCCCCGGGTCGTGCCTGAAAATAGGCAGGATTTGTCTAGTGCACTTACCCGGTCAACAAAAGCAAAATAAATAAAAAATAAATAAATAAAATAAAAATTTCAGGTCACAGCCCCATCTCTTGCTTAGCGAGAGAAACAAAATGGTGATCATTTAAAATTCAACGTTCTGCCAGCTGACTGATTTAGAACATTATCAAGTAAATAGAGACTGGGACTTACCGTTTCCCAGTCTCTGTTGCCAGATACTGGACCGGCTGGTAGATGGCATTATCCAATCAGGATCTAATATTTTCTGTGCCCATTTTCTAAAACACCAGTATTTATAGAGAAAGGAGGTATTCGGCAAGTACAAAAACAGAGCCAATATCATTGATACAGGGGCTGGGGCAAATGCCCCTATATTCATAGTTGGACAAGTCATAACAGTTTCGATTTGTAGAGCCCTAATGGACTGTAGATGTAACACAGTACAAAACATTTTTCAGTCTTAGACTGGAATTCCCATTAGGGTGACGAAGCAGGCCTCAGCTTGCTTGTCTGCTCTGAAGCAAGCTCACTCACTAGGATGAGACATTAGCCAAGGCGCTAAACCCTGTGTACTGTTTCAGAAATCCTTGTGCAATCATGGATAACTTTAACATGCTACAGGATAAAGAGTGAACGTGCCCCAAGGTGTGAATAAGGGACTGGCTAAATCTCCCCTGCCACCTACTTTTCACTAGTCACCAGCTGGCACTGCTCAGTCTTCTCCAATGGGCAACTTCCCAGCCCCAACCTGAGCACCTCTGCCACTTACCCCAAGCCCCCATGGATTGCTTCTCATGGTGGGGCCCTCGGGTCAGCCTTTCTTCAAGATGTTTTGTCAGCAGGGTGGGCAGTCAGAGAGGCAAGGCTGTAGAGAGCCAAACTCTTCACCCTACCTTACGGGGGGGGTTCCACCCTCCCCAAGATACAATGCAACTGTGCTCACGATGCATGCTGCCATGTGGAGCGCATGTTGCGCCATCCCGGTCAGCTAGCCAGAGCCCCTGTATTACCATCTGTGGTTACTCCAGCAGCAGTAAAGCAGCGCCACCAGCCTCCCTTCTTCTGCAGACTCCCAATCCTCCTCCTCCATCAGCCCACTCTGGTGGCTTGTGTTCATACTCAAATCTGGCACACTGGCATCATGAGTGGCAACCCTACAGTGGCACCAACAGGCCAGCTGGCAAAAACAGTTAAAAAAAAAAATAAACAAGAACCTACCAAATTCCAGCATTTAGAAAGAAAAAGGAAATTGCAAATGCCGTAGATCTTCTAATTGAAGCCGCCCTCTAATACAAGCCACCCTCCGAATGAAGCAGTGGCTCTTATTAGAGACAGCTTGTTTCCTGGCCACGTGGTCTGGCAAATTTGAATAGTCGGAGTATTTGTTTTTACATACACCCAAAGAATCAGAACAGTGACAGAGGCATACAGTATATGAACAACAAGACAGCATCCTCATGTCATTCATTTTACAGAAGCCCAATCCACTCCACTTTCACTCTCCAGTATCTATCTCCACCTCTTGAAGTGTTTTAAAGTGCTGTAAGTCTGCATTTTTAGGCAAGCTACCTGCTGCGACTGTTTAACTGGCACTTGGAAAATAAAGAAATCCAAATCTCTACCAACACCCTCCACGCTTTCTGTCTGACCACGCCCCAAGCTCTCTCATGACCCCCCTGATCCCTGAAAAATCAGATGATGTAAAAGCTGGGCAGAAAAATCAGTGTGGGATTTAATCTACAACAAAAAAAAGGAGTTAGATTTCACCCTGTCCTCTTCTCAGTATGTGACGGGCCGGGGGGGGCAGTCTGAACAGAAGCCCCCCCTCCAATTGAAGCCCCCGCTAATTGAAGCTACGCTTCAGAAAACACATAATGTAATTGAAGGCGCGGCTTCAATTAGAAGATATATGGTATTGGGCCCTGCATAGACAGACAGATCATGGAATACCTTTTTTGACCCATAATGGAAGCACAGATATATTGCATGCAGAAGTCCTAGCTAAACCCATGCAGTGAGTCACGAGGTGTCATTAGTCTGATGCTCAGGTGTGAACTCTGCCCCACCTGTAACACTGTCCACCACCAAGGGTGGCAAATATCTTATTTCGAATATTCTCCTAATATTCGTAATCGGGGCACAAAATATTTGGAATTCGGCATTCCTATTTGTTATCTGTGTATCCCCACCCCTTCCCCTGCGCAATCATGCTAGCTGATCACTCCTCTCTTTTATGCGACCAAGCTCGGAGCGCTTTCCTGTTCACAAGGCGGCCATCCGTAGAGGAGGGCGGATTGTGTCTGTCAACTTCATGCCTGAAGGGAACTTTAATGTTAGGAAACTTGAGTACTGGGGATGAGGAGGGTGGGACTTGGGAGCTGCTGCCGGTGTGAGGGATGGTGATGTTTTACAATAAGAAAATCGGAAGAGATGATGGGTGATGGCTGTGGAAATGGTTGGGTTGTGCCGGTAACCCATCGTGGGAGGTTTGTGTTTTGTTGTGCTTCTTGTTAAGAACAATTCAATTGTGGGTGCTGGTTGGGGGGATGGGAGAGGACTTGTTGCAGAGGGTGGGGGGAAAGGGGGTCGTTTTTCACATGACTGGGCTGGGGAGGAGTGTGGGGGCTGTTTTTTTTATTATCTTTTTTTTATAGTGGTTCCCGAATACCAATAGGCATGAATAGTGCCACTATCCATTATTTGTATCCGAATAACTAACAGCTCATTATTCATGATATTTGGGAAATATTATTTGTCCCTCATATGCCCCTAGCCACCACTTCACTCCCTGAGCCCCCCTTACTATGCCCATGTACCTATCCCATCTTAAACCTTTGAACAGACGTTGCTCTTACCAGCTCACAAGGCAGTCTGCTCCACTTGTCCACCACCCTCTCCATGAAGTAAAACTTCGTAACATCTTTTTTAAATGTACCCCCTACCAATTTATATTGATGCCCCCAGTGCCTGACCCCTCACTACATCTGAACATAATTGACCAGGCACGTCTGTTGACCCTATGGATGTATTTAAAGGTCTCAGTCACATCACCCCTTCCCCTTCTAGTCTCAAGCATGTATGTGTCAAGGCTAGGCAGTCACTAGTCATCCATCTTCCACAGCATACCACCTACCATTTTGGTGGCCCTTCTCTAAGTTGTCACAGTCCTTACTGAGGCAAGGGCTCCTAAACTGTGTGTGGTATCCTACAGTTGGCCTCACCAGTGACCTGTACAGTGGCAGGACCCCCCTCTTGTCATCTGTTGGTGATGCCTCTCCCTGTGCAACACAATGTGCCTCACTATCCAATTGGGCTGGCAGTGTAGCCTAGCGGTTGGAGTAATGAGTTATGAATATGCTTGGTACATCCAGAAAACTTGGGTTCGATTCTTGCAATCCCTGTTTACATACTGTGCGACTCTGAGCAAGTCACTTAACCACCCCAGTGCTCCCAGATTGCCCCGAAAACAGGCAATTGTGCCTAGTGGGTCTTACCTGGTTACCAAAGAGTTAACATAAAATAAAATATACAAACTTTCATGTGTACACATCGCCCTTCTTCAGGTGACGACAGTTTACCACAGAAAGTAGGTACTATATGAAATACTTACAACAGCTTTTTTTTTTTTTTTTTTTTAAATTACTGCTTATGCGCCCCCTTCTCTCCGGGTCTCCCTAGGCATCCGTCGAGGTTGCGCCAGAGATTGGTGGGCTATCCACTCCATGTGTCCTCCTTTCTTCACCCCTCAGATTACCCCCCAAGCAGGGTGAAGGGGAGGCCTAGACCCCTCTGTCCTACATCCAAGCGGTGGCGGACACACTACAGAGCTTCTCCACTAATTCCCAGTCACCAGTGCCCATCTCCAGGGAGCCAAAGGAGGGTATTTTCCAATATCTCTTAACATGATGTGTGCCTGATGTCAGGCGTAGCCGGCAACATCCATTATGTCCCCTCCCCTCTACATGGCTAGGTGCTTGCCATGCCTCAGGCCCCCACCTGGGGTCAGCCAAGAACCGAGCTGCTACCCCCTCCCTTCTGAAGGTGAGCAATCCACGGGACGCTCAGCCTTCTTACCCCCCCCCCGGCTGGCCCTCCGACTGCCCGGGCTCATTTCCGAACCCTGGTCATAGGTGTCACAAGCAGTAACTAAAATATCTACATTAGTAAACAATTGTTTCTGTGTGCACAGGCAAGAAATCTGTTGTGTACAGCAGCATACGTGTCAGTCCTATTAAAGGATAACTGTGACCAAGGGTGGCAGCACAGATGAAGTGCAGTGCTGGGGTTGGGAACCACTGGCTGGCTGGCTGGCTGCACACGCCTTGCATGAGCACACCTATCGGACTGCATTGATGGGGTGGGGGGGGAGGAAAAATACAGCCATGCTCCATGACGGCTCTGTGTAACCCACAGACACAGACCCTGCATGCCTAGGTCCACTCCTGGAGTCCCATAGGCAGCCTTTCAAAGAGACCTGGTCCAGCCTGAGGACTTCCAACATGAGAAGATACCACAGAGGGCACCACTCCAGAAGGCAGGCAAGTTCTGGGACATGGCAGGGGTGATGGGATTGGAGCTGTAGGGGGCTTTGAGAAAGGCTGTCACTGGCTTAGGGGGAGAGGGAAATAAAAAACAAAATGGAAAATCAGTGGCTTTACCAGGAACAGTTGGGTTTGTAATGCACAGTCAGCAGATCCCCCACCCCCATGGCTTTTTCATGACGGATGAGTAATTCCCATACTATCCTTAAATGCAGCAATTTGCTTTGACAAAATAACTCCATCTCTAAAGGATTTCTAGCTAGTATCACAGAAAAGGGACTGCATTCTTTTAACTTGCTTATTACTAAAGTTAGTGACTTCACAAAATGAGTTAAGGGATTTCCTTCAATAATCTCTGGCTCTGGCGCATGGCCAAAAACAGGCTTAATCACAATCAAACTACTCCTGGTTATCAAATCAGGGAAAAAAAAAGTGGTTTTAATGTTTTTGTTACACAGTAAATCAATGTCAGATTCGCAGTTAGCAAATACCCCAGGAGACCCTGCTACTGTCATCATCTGGCTGTCCCTAGTTTGCTGAATTCAGTGCTGTGCCTGGGAAGTATACAAAACGAACCAGTAAGACTTCCTGATTCAAAAAGACAAAACAGAACTACATTCTTTCCTTACTGGCGACAACCCCCTCCCCAAATCAGAAAAGGATTTTTTTTTGGAGTCTTAAAACACGCAAATGATATAAAATAATTTGAAACAACTGAATTGCAAAGCATTATGATGCCCCAAAGAACTTTAGTGTTATGCAGTGGATAACCCAGTAATGTAAAGGTCCACTAAGACTCCGCAATTCTCCATCAACACTGACAAAACTCTACACAGGGGAGGAGGTAAGAGTGCAGGAAAGAGAAATAGTAGTCTAGAGACTGTATGTGAAAAATTACGAACAGAAATTATGAATGGTCTTTAACCTCGACTCTATAAAGAAAACCCTACCCTACCAGTCAAACTATGCTTTTAATCATTTGACATGTGATCTGTACAAGGCATTCTTGAAAAGGGCTTTCAATTAAGTAATATCTTTGTACATCTCCAAACAGAGAGATCAGGCCTTACCTTAGTCTGAGCCACCTCTCCTTTCTCAAACATCATCTTCAGGTTGCTCAAGGGGACATTGTATTTCTCAATCTTGTGAGGGGACTCCAGAACTTCGCTGCTTTCATTTTCTCCTTCGTGTCCAGTTTCTTTCACCAACCTTCTTTCCATGCTGAAACTCTCGGTCTCCACTGCTTTTAACTCTTCACTGTCCACACTGGGGTAATGAAACTTATTCAAAGTTGAAGCCGGCGACCGGGTCCTGATTTTGGTCTCAGTGTTCTGGTCAGAATCACCCAGGGGACCGGGCTGGGCTGCACTTCAACACCTGGGCTCGGGCTGGTGGAGACACTTGACTTGAACTCTGACGATCCTCTTCGAACAGATGGTCGCTGAGGCTGGGTTCCTGCTGTGGGGTTTGTTGGAGTCTCCCACTTCTTCTTCAAAACACTTAGCGTCCCCCTCCTAAAAGCTGGGGGCAGAGTTTCAGTGTGCTGAAAATGAAGAAGGTGAAGGGTTTCAGAAAAAGTTAAACCAAAAGAAAGGACGACTGGAGCGAGTATAAATGTGAGCTCCCTGCCCTGAAAGTAAACTTACATGGTCTGAGCAGCTGCTCCTCTGTTCAGAATGACTTCAGACAGCTGCAAGCAGTTATCAGGCTGCTACATGTAGGAACTGCTCACTCACCCCTTAGGGCAAGCAAAAAAAAAAAATACCAGGAACCAAAGCAGGAAGTGAGAGCAGCAGGAGTTCCATGCACATATGTATGGAAGCAAGGACTGAGTGATAACATACCTCTAAACCTCTTTTCACTGCAATGAGGGTCACAGTCACTCAGAATGAGGGACACAGAACCTCAGAATGAGGGACACAGAACCTCAGAATGAGGGACACAGAACCTCAGAATGAGGGACACTTCCTCAAACGTTGAAATGCAAGTGCAAAACACTGTGGAAACAAGCGTCTTCACCTGTACAAAGTTTATTTTTGATCTAACATCTTAGACTGTCATACATTTCTGGTTTAAAGTTTGAATTTTCAGCACGTTCTCTGGCTGGCAGCACCCTTTCCATGAGGGGCAGAGCAATTTTATAGGGGCAAAATGAGGGGCATCCCTCATAATCAGAGACAGATGAGAGGTATGACTGATAAAGTAAAAGTGTTGGCAAGCTATGACTAGGTGTGGACAATGTGGAGAAGTACTCTCAATCGGGGAGAGGTATATATATATATATATATATATATATACACACATACACACACACACACACACCACATAACTTATGCAACGTCCTGCCATACATACAACATTCAGGGAAGAAACGTATAGAGTTACGGTACTCTACATGGAGTTTTTAATTTAGGTAGCCACTTGGGACTAGCAATCAAAAATGTAATTGGCCCCAACAAAAATGACAGAGCCAAAATACATTTTTTTTTTTTTTAAATATAAACATTTCACCAGGTAAACCATACAAAGAACAGCAGTCTCATCTACAGATGTGATTTGGAAGGAAGGAATAGGCAAGAAAGGGAGCACATTACTAATGATGAAGTAAAAAAAAGAAACAAAAAAACAGGTTACTCACCTGTAACAGTAGTTCTAGGAGTGGTATATGTTGTTCATCCACACTCTTTGGCATGTCCCCTTCCACTTTAAGATGAACTGGAAGTCTTCACGCTAGCTCCTCCCATCCACCCAGGTGGTATAACCCTCGGCTCCGCCCCATGACGCTAGATCTTAGCCCGCTGGAAGCCAGGTTGTATGTGTCCACAGCCGGGGAGATCGGCTGGGTCCATGTAGATTAACAACATGTTCCACTCTTAGAAAAATCAGTTATGCAAAGATTTTTGTCATAACATTAGATCTTTTAGGAATGTCTCTTACAGTAAGTCATTACTTCTGGGAGTTCCCAATAGGTGGCGCTCCAGCACGAAAGTTTCTTCCAGCAGTCTCCACACCAGGGACCACCCACACAACCTCACTTCCTGGGCTGTACCTATAAAAGTGGGTGGTCCCTGGTATTCTCCGTTCCCTGCCGGTTTCAGCTCAGGAAAGCGAGGGACTGAGGGAACACGAGTACCAAAGCTGCCCAACCCTACATCATTTTCCTGTTGCAGAATGGCGGGGGTTGGAGGGAGGAGGGAGGGAGGAGGGAAGTACCTGCAAGAGACATTCCTAGAATATCTACTGTTACAACAAAAATCTTTGCACAGCTGATCTATCTTCCACAGAATAGTCTCTTGCAGTAAGTCATTACTTCTGGGAGATTCCCAAGCAGTTATATGGCAGTGGGGTGGCCAAATATGGCATTCTGCCGTAAGGATAATGTGGTCATAGGACCAATAAATGCTGCGAGTAGCATATCCGCATATAAAAGAATGTTGTATTCTATTTGTAAGAGTTCCATTATCTTATTTGTTATAGGGTTATGGCTAAAATATACGCCAGACCTGTTATTATTAGATGTTTATCAGATGTGTTAAAAGGATAGCAGCCTGATCAGGGTGAGACATGTCAATTACATCAATAAATCAGAAGGAATTCCGCTATAACATGGAATGAATAGTTGATCTCAGTGGTCTGCAGCGAAAAGTCTCTGCCAAAGGCCACTGTGTCCTGAGTTGTAACAGTAGCTGAAATAATACAATGTTATTCTTTAGAAGTGCTACAATGTAGCAAGTTGACTATTTATTTTGCCATGTCTGTCAAGACAGTATAAAATGTATCCATTTGGCATAAATAGGATACTTAAGTAGCAAATAATGTTGTGAAATGAAACAATGTATCTGTAACATAAAGGAAGTCGGTGATTCTTAGAATCAGTAGCTATAACTAATCTTGCATTGGGTTTAAGGAACATGTAAAGTATAGAGTGATGTTGATATATCCATCTTGTATTAGTAATCTTACTTACAAGGGGGTCCTAGGTATGTCAGGGCCTGCAACCTTGTTAGGCGTAAATCTGAAATGTTCGTATGGTGAGTCCATTATGTGTACAGTTTGGAAAACAGAGACTAAAATAATGAACAATATAATCGAAATCATAAGGCAGTGGATCTCATTCTTGAGATTACTTAAGACACATGTGTGTGTGTGTATATAATTTTTTTTTGACCAAGCAAAACAGACATGCAGAGTTTTTAAGACTTATAATCTCTGTATAGGTACTCACCCATGTTCATGTGATCTTTGTTCATGATCAAGTGGAAGCTGCTTATAGCAGTGGAAGGATGAAAGAATAATATAATCCATACCAGGATATATTGATTGCGTCTCAGCATGTGAGTAGTAGTAGGTGGACCTGTTCATGAGAGGGACATGGAGTCCGGCGCACAACAGGCCCAGAGGCATCCCAATGGAATGGCCGTGATGGTCTGTAACAGTGATACCTCAAAATGTGGCTAGATGTATAGAGCCTTTTGGAAAAGGCCTCAGTTTTTAGTTGAAGCCCCAATAGGCCTCCAAGGCCTAGAAGAGGAGACCGGGGCAAAGTCGGAAGTCTTTAGTGAGAGGAAGAGGCGCCTGGTCAGACGGAGGGGCAGCCACGGGTCGGCATTGTTGTATTCCTTGTCACTTGTTCTCTGCCCTTAAAGGTTTCTCGTTGGGTATTAGTTCCCGTTCTGTATGAATAATTATACCGAGGGCGTGGTTTGTAGTACATGTATTGTACTGTCGTCGGTGGTCTGTCTGAGGCTTGTAGGTTATCCAGTATCGTTTGAGCCCCAGGACCAAAAAGATGGTCACCTGAAAAGGGGACATTAGCCACTTTTTGTTGAATATCAGGTGCTAGCCCTGAGAGTCAGAGCCATGCCTGATGGCGTATAAGAATACCGACTGCAGAGGCTCTTGCTGAAGCATCGGCAATGTCATATCCTGATCTTAATAAATGTCAGGAAACAGAAGTGAATGTATTTATTAATGATGTCAGTTCTTTTTTCTGGGGATACAGGTAGTCTGTTTATAAGGTCCCCAGCAGAGTTGCTTACCTTATGCTGGTATGTCAGCATATGTTCCATATAATTAAGTATTCTGATATTTTAGTGTGTTTGGAGTAAACACTTTCTTCCCCATGTAATCAAAATGTTCAGAGTGTCTCTCTGGAGGTATTGTACTTGTATGTTTAGGTTTGCCAGTGCGGTCGTGAGCAGCTGCAAGAACCACAGGATCCGTAGTGGCCAAATTTGTTAAATATGGCTAGTCAAAGAGGAGCCTGATAGAGCCTGTGTGCTTTTTCTCGGTAACTCCTCTGCCATTACAAGTTAACTCCATGCTTCAGTAATCGCATTTTTGAATGTTGGTATAAAGGGAGGAACTGTCCGGGCAATTTTTTTCCAGAATGTTCAGATATGTTGCCATATCTTTAATCTGTTATGGTAAACCCCATTGTTTTTTGTATTTGTAACATTTCATGGAATGAGGGGTCATCCGGTGGAGAAATGACCTTAATGGTTGTAGTAGCGCTTCGTCCCAGTAAGTTGGCACATCATAAGGGGACACATATTCTCTTGTATTAGGAGAATCATCACCATTTTGTGTGACGTTCTGAATTTATATGACAATCTGAAAAATATTCTTCTGAATATTCATTAAGAGGCATGACTGGTGAGCATTCTAGCTCTGTGCATGCCTGTTTTGATGGAGGTGAAGACATAGTCTGTGACTGATGGTTATGTCTCGGAGTGTGTGTATATGGTCAAAACCCATAGAATCTAACACTATTATTTCTTCAATGTGAGAATGGAATTGCCATGTAAGCTGGTTCCGAGTCCTGTGTACATGGCGTCGGGGATCAATTTGTGCAACTCAGTAGAGTGATACAGTGCTTTTCTGAACTTTTTTGTTCATCACAGACTGGTGTGCGAGTATCATGCATGAGAGCAAATGAGGTTGGTTTGCCTCTGTGTTCCATAGTATATAATTCTTTATTTTGTGGTGATGCAGCCCCAGAAGTATCTTTTGATACATGTTTTTGAAAGTATTCATGGTATTTCATGGTTACATTTGTGTAAGGATGTTCCATAAATGTATTATATGCTGGTAAAGGTGCTGTTCTATGATGCAGGGGCTGCTCCATCGATGGTGGGATCGGTCTCTTCGTTGGATGAGGAAGAGATGCATGCCTCATCTATGGTGTAATGTGTCTTATTGATGACAGATAAGTAAAGGCATGACCTGTTGACAGTGGAATATACTCAGTCGATGATTAGGAAGGCAGTACATGCTCAGTTGATGGGGGGGGGGATGTGCTCCGTCAATGATGGAAATGCTGTCAACAATGAGAAGTTGAGTGCATGCTCCGTCGATGGAGGTAGACTCTTTGTCGACGATGGAGCTTTGGGAGCATGTCCCATCAATGGGGAGGAAGACCCATCGATGATGAAGCATGTAGGGTGTGCTCCGTTGACAGAGGAAGTATTCTAATCAATGAGGATGTCTTGTAGAGCCCTCTCGTCAATAGGGGAGTATGCCCCATCAATGGGTAAGGTAGCAGGATCTCCGTCGTTGACTGTGAATGTGGCCTCATCGATGGGGGAGATGAAGAATGATGCTCCATCGACGAGGAATGTTCCTTTCTGTGAGAGGCTGCACCTCTATGTTCTTTTGATGAAGAAGTGCCTGCTGTCGATGGGGCTGTATTGCCAGTCGACCATGAATGTCTTCTTGATGATCCCTGTTTCGGAGGTATGACCATTGAAAGGCGGTCAGGCAGGAATTTAGGTGAAAGTGTTTTCCTTCCGTATTTTATTTCTTAAATGGGACTCTGTTCATGAGCCCTTTGAGTACCCTGCATGTATGACAGGGAAACATCCACTGTAGCACTCTTATCAAGTACAGAAATCTGGTGCCATGTATGAAGCCCAGGCATCCCAGGCTATGTGTTCAATCCACGTTACATACTGCTGTAGAAGAGTTGCTGTCAGAGCTGAAGCCGGCAGGAAAATGAACAGAGATTACCAGGGACCACCCACTTTTATAGGTACAGCCCAGGAAGTGAGGTCATGTGGGTGGTCCCTGGTGTGAAGACTGTTGGAAGAAACTTCCATGCTGGAGCGCCACTTATCGGGAACTCCCAGAAGTAATGACTTACTGCAAGAGACCATTCTGTGGAAGATCTACTGTTACAAGTGAGTAACCTGTTTTTCTAGGAGCATGGATATGTTGTTCATCCACACTCTTTGGCAGACTCCTGGCAGTTCTCCGGGAGGAGGGAGGCAAAGCACACACCCCCTACTTAGGGAACAGAGATTGGAGAACTGAGGCCCCAAAACCAGCATCCCGGCGTGACTCAAGGTCGATGTGGTAGTGGGTGATGAAGGTGTTTGCCGACTTCCAGGTAGCAGTCCGACAGATTTCCTGGATAGGGATGTCCCTGGAAGCAGCCACTGATGCAGCAGTATGGCTGGTACAATGAGCTCTTATCCCTCTGGGAGGCTTCTTGCCCGCCAACTCATAGCACAGACCTATGCATGATGTGATCCATCTTGCAATAGTCCATTTTGCTGCAGGTCTGCCAGAAGCGGCTTTAGTGTAGGTGACAAACAGCTGACGAACCTCTCCCCAAATTTCTGCCATCCTCTCCTTGTAATAGGAGAGAGCACATCTCAGATCCAAAGTATGGAGCCTGTACTCTGCCTCTGAGGTGTAATTAGGGTAACTTACTGGAAGAGTTAACACCTGGTTAAGGTGAAACTCTGAAACCACCTTCAGAAGGAATTTCGGGTGGGGGCATAGGACAACCTTGTCCCTGTGGAAGACCAGATCAGGGGAGTCCACTAAAAGCACCTGGAGCTCCCCTGTCCTTCTGGCAGACGTGATAGCCACCAAGAAGGTAGTCTTCCACGACAAGTGTAACAACGCACACTTGTGCACTGGTTCAAATGGCTTGCCTATGAGCTTTGCCAGTACACCAGCAGTAGATCCCACAAAGGTGGAGGTTCATGCACTGGAGGGGATATGTGATCCAGGCCTTTGAAAAAGTGCCTGACCACTGTCTCCTGTGCCAACATCGGCTCACTGGCCCGCGCCTAGTAAGCAGAGATGGCTGCCAAGTGCACCCTAAGGGTCAATGACTGAAGACCCCATTTGGAGAGAGACTGAAGAGACAGGGCTATCCTAGATCTAGTACTGACTAACAGGGAAGGGATCACAGATCTCCAGGTAGAAGGTCACCTGGGGGCCAGTGACCACCACATGGTATGGTTCTATTTGGCCACTACAACTAAATCATCCCATTCCAAGGCAAAAATATGGGACTTCAGAGGAGCTGACTTTGATAAGATGGCCAACAGAGTTAAGCTAGCCCTGGCAAAAAGAAACACAGGTGAGGGGGTACAGGCAAGTGGGCAACATGAGGATGCAATACTTGAAACAACATCCCATTGTGTTAGACAGAAAAGGAAGTTCAAAGAAGAAGGAAACCACTTTGGTTCTCAAATGCAGTAGCAGAAAAGGTCAGAGCCAAAAGGCTGGCCTTCAGGAAATATAAGGAAACACAGCGGGATGAAGATAGGCAGGCATACCAAACTGCCCTAAGGGAAGCAGGGAAGGCAGTAAGGCAAGCAAAGTCCCAAATTGAGGAAACACTAGCACAAACAGTAAAAGAAGGTGACAAGACTTTCTATAGATACATTAGTGAAAGGAGAAAGTCCAGAGGGGGTATTGCTAAACTCAAAGGAGAAAAGGGGGCATGTGAGGAGGAGGACCCTGTAAAAGCATCTATCCTAAATAGATACTTTTGCTCAGTATTTACTGAAGAGAAGGTAGGGCAGGACCCACAGCTCAGCACCATGGACACAGGGGGGAGGGAGGTGAGCACTACTCCCTTCACAAAGGAAAAAGGTCCTACAAGAGCTCGCTAAGCTCAGGGTGGACAAGGCAATGGGACCCGATGGAATACATCCCAGGGTACTAAAGGAGCCAAGGGTGGAACTAGCAGAGCCATTAGCAGAACTGTTTAGTGAGTCTCTGAGCACAGGAGAGGTCCCAGAAGACTGGAGAAGGGCTCATGTGATCCTGCTCCACAAGAATGGTAGCAGGAAGGAGGCAGGAAACTACAGACCAATCAGTCTTACCTCAGTAGTGGGCAAGATTATGGAGGTACTCCTTAAGGAAAGGATAGTGCAACACCTGGAATCCATAGGGGCACAGGATCCAAGACAGCATGGGTTTACAAAAGGAAGGTCCTGTCAAACTAATCTCATAGATTTCTTTGACTGGATAACCAGAGTGGTGGACCAAGGAGGAGCAGTTGATGTTGCCTACCTTGACTTCAGCAAAGCTTTCGACACTGTTCCACATAGAAGATTGGCAAACAAGCTAGGTAGGCTCTGGATGGGTCAGAAGTTGGTCAACTGGGTGGCAAACTGGTTGATGAGCAGAAAACAGAGAGTGGTGGTAAATGGTATGCAGTCAGAAGAGATGTAAATCACAAGTGGGGTACCTCAGGGATCAGTCCTGAGGCCAGTCCTCTTCAATATCTTCATCAGTGACATTGCAAATGGACTAGAGGGTAAGGCTTGTCTGTTTGCAGATGACACCAAGATCTGCAACAGAGTAGATGATCCAGATGGGGTGGGCAGAATGAGAAGAGATCTGGATAAACTAGCAAAATGGTCGGAAAAGTGGCAACTGGGATTTAATGCAAAGAAGTGCAAGATCATGCACATAGGGAAGAGAAACCCTGAAGCCACCTATAGGCTGGGAGGGGAGTTGCTGGCAGTCACTAAGGAAGAAAGAGACTTGGGCATCATCATCACAGATGACCTGAAATCATCCAAGCAGACCTCTAAAGCAGTAGGTAAGGCTAGGGGGATGTTAGGGTGTATTAGTAGGGGTATCACAAGTCGTATGAGGGAGGTAATAATCCCTCTTTACAAAGCACTGGTTAGGCCCCATCTGGAGTACTGGAGGCCACACCTTCACAAGGACATTAACCAAATTGAGGCAGTCCAGAGAAGGGCAACCAAAATGGTGCAGGGACTGCATCAGAAGACATACTAGAACAGATTAATGGAGCTCACTATGTATACCCTAGATCAAAGGAGGGAGAGAGGTGATTTGATCAAAACATTCAAACACCTTAAGGGCATTAACAAGGTGAAAGAGTCTAACATGTTTCAATATAAGAAAAACAGCAGGACAAGAGGACACAGCATGAGATTAGAGGGAGGCCAATTAAGGGGTAATGTGAGGAAGTTCTTTTTCACAGAAAGGGCGGTGGATGCATGGAATGTCCTACCTCAGGAAGTGGTGGCTATGAATACAGTGCAGGGCTTCAAACAGGCATGGGATAGGTATAAGGAAGCAATACAGATAAGTATGAATAGATAGGTCATTGACAGAGCAAAGGACGATGGCACATTTATAAGGTAGAAAAAGAAATGGGCAGACTGGATGGGCCCTACGGTCCTTATCTGCTGTCAACTTCTATGTTTCTATGCAAGTCAAGAATGTTAGCCACTGAACAGGACAAAGGGTCCAGGCCCTTGCCCTGACACCAAATGGAAAACCTTTTCCATTTGAAGGTGTAACATTTCTTGGTCAGTTCCTTTCTGGATGCCTCCACCACGGTGTAGACATCTCTGGAAAGACCCAAAGCCTGGAACTCTAGCCACTCAGGTACCAGGCTGTGAGGTGCAGGGATTGATGGTCCAGATGGAATACCTTCCCCTGGTTGAGTGAGATCTGGTCCGGGCATGCTAGAAGCTGCTCCAGGGGCCTGTAGCTGAGGAGATCTAGATACCAGAACTGACTCGACCAGTCTGGGGCTACCAGGATCACCTTTGCCTTGTCCATCAAGGGAAAAGGAGGGAAGGCATAGAGGAGGCCTGAGGTCCACAGCCTTGAGAAAGCATCCCCCTGGAGCGAGCCCTGCTGAGGAAGCAGGCATGAAACAGCCTCAGCTTGGTGTTTTCCTTGGAGGCAAACAGGTCCACCATTGGTTTGTCCCAGTGGGAGAACAGGTTATAAGCTACCTCTGAATGGAGAGACCACTCATGGGATGTCTGGCCTAAGCGGCTGAGAGCATCCGCCAAATGATTTGAGGCTCCTGCCACGTGGATGGCTAGGATATCTGCCTCTAATCAGCTTATGAGGATCCAGATGCAGAGTGCCTCCCTGCACAGCAGACAGGAGTGCATGTCACCCTATTTGTTGAGGTAGTACATGGTCATGGTATTGTCCGTCTGGACTTGAACCACTTGACACCAGAGCCGAGGAGCAAAAGCTGACAGTGCCAGTCTGACTGCTCTGAGCTCCAACAGGTTGATGTGGCATTGGGACTCCTCAGGGTCCAGAGCCTGTGGGCCCTTTTGTTCCCCATGTGGGCTCCCCAACCCATGAGAGAGGCATCGATCATGAGGAAGACAGTTGGCTTGGGGCAGACAAACAGGATCCCTTCTTGCAACCAGTCTGGGGTGGTCCATCATTGGAGAGCATCCCACATCTTCTGGGTTACAGTGATCATCTGGTCAAAATGACCATGGCACTGAGTCCACTGGGCAGCCAGCTCCCATTGGAGGGAACATATGTGCAACCGGGCCAAACGGACCACTGAGGTGCATGCTGCCATGTAACCCAGAAGGTGCAGAAAGTCCAGGGCAGGGTACAATTGCCCAACCAGAAATGATTAGGCAAAGGCAGGAAGAACCTCCACCCTGTCCGCTGGAAGCTGAGCTCTAGCTTGACAAGAGATGAGCTCTGACCCGATGAAGCCCATCACTCGAGAAGGCATGGGTTCTGACTTGGCCTCACTGATCAGGAGGAAAAGTTGGGAGCAGGTCTGGAGGTCCAGGTCCCTGGACCTCTCCACCTCCTGTTGGGTGGATCCTGCAAGGAGCCAATTGTCGAGGTAAGGATAAATCCTGATGACCCCCCCCCAAATGCCTGAGATGGGCTGCCACCACTGCAATGCATCTGGTGAAGACCCATGGGACCGATGACAGGCCGAACGGCATGTCTCAGAACTTGTACAGGGTCCCTTCAACCCTGAAGTGGAGGAACCGCTGATGGGATGGATGGATTGGTACATGAAAGAACACATCCTGCAGATCCAGTGAACAGAACCACATATTTCACTCCAAGGATAGTATGACCTGGGACAGAGTGACCATCCAAAAGGTGCATGACCCGAGATATTGATTCAGGTCATGCAGATCTAGAATGGGGCACCAGCCCCAAATCTGCTTGGGCACCAGGAAGTACCTGGAAACAAAGCCTGGGTCTGCTGGAGGATCCACCACTGGAGCTACTGCCTCCTTGAGGAGGAGCTGAGCAATGTCATCTCAAAGAGCAGACTGGGTCTGAGAAGATTACTCTCTCCTCCCGAAGGGCGCGGGCTCGGCTTGGAGGGTACTGCTTGAATTCCAGAGACAGTCCCTGACTGACCACTTTGAGAACACACCTGTCCAAAGTCACAATGGACCAGGCGGAAAGGAAGTGGTGGAGCCAGCCCCCCATGGGAGGACCCAGAGCTGAGGTGATGGGAGATGGGTTGACAGCCCCTGCCCCGTCACTGAGCAGGCTTGGAGGCAGCAGCTCCAGGACCTGAACCTCTGCCTCCTTTACAGGCCTGTTGGGGTCCGGGCTTGGGCGGGGGGTGCCAAGCTTGAGCCTGATGCTGCTGTCCCCCTTGAAAAGAGGGCTGCTTTATTAGACGATTCACAGGACCTAATGGGAATAAAATGCAGTGTAAATATTCCTGTAGAGTTACAGTAATGGAACATACTGCTCTCTCAGGTAGGAAAGTGAAAGTAATAGATCAAGCTGACAATTTTTATTTTAATTTATAAATCTTATTTTGTTTTTTATTTGGTCATAAGACTGATTGTTCGGTTAAAAATTTATGATAATTAGTTCTAGACTTAATTAGCTTTATACCATGGAATGTTATACTAAAAACATACAAAATGTACTGGTAACTAGGTAGATAAATACAGACTCTTGTAATTGATAAAATAGAGAGTATGATAGTCTCTAGCAGTATCCAGCTGTAAATATCTTTGTAAGAAATTGTGCAATTCCTTTTGTGTTGATATTGCAATGTTATAAACAATCTGTAACTTTTCTGTATTCTAAAAGAAAAGGAAAAAAATGTTAGTAAAAATGAAGTATACAAAAAAAAAAAAAAAAAGAAGAGGACTGCTGAGCCACAGGGGAAGAATGCCGAAAAGGCTTCTTTTTCTTCTGCTGGTTCTTGCCCGATGAACCATTGGCAGAAGTAGTGTCCAAGGTGGCACTGGACTGCTCAATGCACTGAAGGTGACCGGTCACTCCTGGTCTGAACAAGTCAGTACCAAGGAAGGGTACATCAGCTAGTTTGTGCTGGGTGTCCGCCGGAAAGCAGGAGAGCCTCAGCTAAGACCCCTGATGAGAGGGAACTGCGGCAGCCATCGAGCAGGCACAAGAATCCCCAATGTCCAGGGCCATCTGAAGCTGCTGTTTGGCAACAGCTCAGCCCTGATCCCGGACCTGCTTGACCGTGATCTGTGGGGAAATGTGGGAGGACTTCATCCAGTGACCCTAAAAGGGCATGAGAGAAGTGTGCCATTATGACGGCTGAACTTGCCTGATGAAGGCCCAAGAAGGAAGCCACACAGACCTTCCTGGCTGAATGGTCCAGAAGCTTAGACTCTTTATCAGTAGGTTGGTCAGTGTCAACAGAACTGCCAGTATGCCTGAACACAGAGGTGGTCACCAGACTCTCGACTGAAGGGTGCTCTGTGAACCCCGCAAGGGACCCCATGGGCACCATGTACATGCGGGGAGATGGAGCTGGACAAGAGGCAGGGCACTGCCAAAGTTCTGGGGTCGGGCCAACAATAAACCTCAGCCACAGGAAAGGCCTCCGTCGGGGTATTCCCTCTCTTAAGGATGTCCATAAAAGGGTACTCCACCTTTTTCTGGATTGGCTCCAGGGACATCCCTGTAGATTCAGAGAAGAGGCAAAGAATCCCTTGAAAAGATGAGGGACCTTCCTCCGTCTCTAAGCCAATGGTTGATTCACCATCGCCTGGATGAGAATGCAAGCTGGTGACATCCAAATCTGAGAAATCCGGGTATAACAGCCGACCACCCAGGTCACCTTCAGCTCACCAAGGGCAGTCCAGGGTGACTGACAATCGCCAGGGAAGCCTGGTGTCTGGTCTGTCTTCTTTGTAAGGAGCCCATCCCACAGGCTGTTTGAGCAGTGGTTCCACCACAATCGGTGAAGAGATCGTTTTGTGCCAAACTGGTGGTTTTGTTGGCTCTGCAGGCTGAGGAGCTGATTTAATCTGCTCCGAAGGAGTCGGCTTCAGCCTAGGAGGCGAAAGCCAGGTAATGGCCAGTGTAGAAGCCAGAATCGGCTTGTGCCCAGTCAAAATTAACTGTTGCCACATGAGGTCCTCATAGCACCAGAGTTTCCACTGGAGCCTCTCCTCATCCGAGGAGGATGAGGACGACCGATGGCATCACCTCCTTTTAGAGCGTTTATGGCTGTTCCTTGGCCTGTCAGTCAAGGGGGTCTGAGACCTCAATCCAGATTGGACAGGCTGACTTGGTCGCTCGGGAGACACCAGTGGGACCAGTGATTTCCCGGGATCAGGGACCACTTCTTCGATGGGAGTCCCAGCAGGCTGGGTCTTGTCATCTGGAAAGATCAGATTAGGGGTTCAATCGAGGGAATCGTCGACTGGAGTGGGCGATATCGGATTGATCGGATCAATCATGATTTCAACATCATCGAGCGATAATTTGGTCGACTGACCAGATGGCAAAGCTGAAAAGCCAGCAGCTGAAGAAGCGATCTTGACCTAAGTTGAGACCATATGTTCCTGGGATTGAGATCTCTCCCACTCCCAAGAACATCTCAGTCGAGACGAAGGCAATCCGGGATCCTTCTCCTGCTTACAGGATCAAGAGGAGTGTGAGCCCACAGTCACCTCTCCCTTGGTCGGGAGAGACTGGTACAACTCTCAGAAGGAACCCAAGAAGGTGGAGCCCAGGTTGAGCAGAACAAAGAAGCTCCGAGAAGTCTCTGCAGCACTAGTCGCTTCCTCCTCAAATGCTTGCATGCATTCCAATTGCTCGGCGGATCCTGCAGCCACAGAAACTGCCCACCAAGCCTCCTTGGATTTCACTGGAGGGTTCCTCTTCTCTATCCTCCCCAGCTTCAGGCGTGCGAGATGGTCATCGAGGACACTGGGATGAAAGGCGAGACACACATCGCATTTCGAGGTGTCATAGTCGACACAGAGGCAACAGACACACACGGTGTGGGGATCGGTGCCTGACATTTTCTGGCCGCAAGGGCACAGATGAAATCCAGATGAAGACTTGTCTTCCATAATCAATCAATCAAAATCTTTATTTATCCAGGTGAACATCGTTGAGCAAGCTCATTTACAAGATGGACCTGGTTAGCTCCGTGTCAAATGGTACAATGCATACAGAGATATTTACAGTACAGCTAAATAACACAAGTAAAAAAAACAATTAATGCAATTAATGCAAGTAAGTACTCAATGTTACATCAGCCATATCAGTTCAGAGTGTTTCTGTAATATTTAAGGAGTACATAAGATGAGGCTTAGTAGGAATTTCAGTAGGGAGCGGATGCAAACACAGAACTTCAAAAGTAGTGTAACAGTATCCCTAAATGTAACACTCTAAACAGAAGGATAAGGGTCTTAACAGTCCAGGAGAAAAGTAATTACAGTTCTTTTTGGCAAATTTCGGCATGGAAATCAGATTTATGCTTGGTTTAGAACAGACACAGAAGCAGACTGCAGGAACCAATCGGAAGCTAACGCCGCGCTCACATTCTGATTGGATGGCTGCTAATACCATGCTTTGCTAATGGAGAGTCTGAGCTTAGGTTCTCACGTGGTGGTAGAGGCAGCGCCGACTGCCCGGTGCCCGGGTTTCCCACGCCTATGGGCAGGGAGCCCGTGGAGAGCATATCCTTGGCAGGGGATGGAGCAAGGGGTTGGTATTAAGTACTAGGCCACGGACAATGGAACATCTGAACCAGCAGGAGGACCAAAACAGCAGGACAACAGAATTGGGTATTCCTTGATGCCTAAAGACTGGCCCAACCACAGAAATTCAGAAAGGAGTGTGATCAAACAGATTCCCAACTCTTGACATTCCAAACAGGAAAAAATAGAGGTCATAGCTGTTATGCAATAATAAGTAAGTACAGCTCTTTTTTGTGCAAGTTTCAGACAGAAAATCAGACTTTAGCTTAGTATTGAGGGAGACACAGGAGCAGACTGCAGGAGCAATCAAAGCAGTAAACCTGCAATCGCTAACACGAACAATGAGAATTTTCGGAAAAACCGAAGGTTTGAAAGCCAGGGCCTTCAAGATGCATGAGCATGAGGGAGGCAACCTGAATCTTCCATCGAAAAGGAAAATCTGGAGTCATGGGGCGGAGCCAAGGTATATACCACACGGGTGGGTGGGAGGAGCCAGCTTGAAGACTTCCAGTTCATCTTAGAGTAGAAGGGGACATGCCAAAGAGTGTGGATGAACAACATATCCACGCTCCTAGAAAAAAAACAAACTCATATATATATATATATACACATATATATATATACACATATATATATATATATATATACATACACACATACATATACACACACACACACACACACACTACACTGTAATAAGGCAATATACAGCATTAGATATCACAGTATACACGGCATACTACGCATCAGTCATGGTTGCTGCACAGTAAGTGTGAATACAAGGTAGACTTCCATTACAAATGTAGTTATTTATTAGTTAAAAACATATTTATTCTTTGGTAACCAGGTACAGCCCACTAGGCACAAGTGCCTGTTTTCAGGGGCGACACGGTAGCACTGAGGAGGTTCAGTGACTTGCTCAGAGTCACATAGTATGCAAGTGGAGGTTGTGGGAATCAAACCCAGGTCTGCTGGATGTACCAAGCTCATTCACAGCTCATTACTCTAAGCTCTAGGCTATACTGCGAGCCCCATCAGGTAAGCACAGAGTCTAAGGCTTGTTCGCAGTTGCAACTTGGGGGGGGGGGATGAAAATTGGGAATAAAGGGTACAATTACATGGTACAAACTACACAAAGACATAGATTTACCATTGCAGAAAGCAAATGATACCATTCAGGGTTGAGATCAGAGCGACAGCATCTAAAGGTGCAATACAGGGCACACGCAGTTTCAAGGTGCAAACAATTCCCACGGCAGATAGAAGTGAGCCTCCTGGCCCCCTCCACAGGTGGACTACAGGAGCTACGGGGGGGGGGTCCTAGGCATGGATGGAGGGCAATCCTGACAACGAGAGAGCAGATTATTGGAGAGTTGAAGTAGGCCTTGATCAGGGCCTGAACCCTGAACGCCATAATTATCCCATCCCTAGCTTCCTCCTTCCCTGTGGCAACCCCCCTGGGGAACTCTAACATAGCAGGGTTACCCCTTTTTCCCCTTATGTGTTTTCTATCCCCCTTCCCACTGTATTCTATGTGTTGCTGCCATCCTCTCCTGCCTCGCTCTTTTACTGTCCCCAAATATTCTACGATGAAGTATCTGTGTATGTATACAGCCTTTGCTATCAAGATTTATTCCCAATATCTTATCCTGTAATGTTATTTATAATTATACTGTTTTTCTGTATGACATGTCTTGACATGTTGTTGTAAATTGTAAATGGAAATTGTTCTGTGTGCCCAGGACCATCTTGCAAATGAGCTCGTTCAATGATGCAACTGCCTGGTTAAATAAAGTTTGATTGATTAATTAGACATAATGCCAGTTAGGTTGTGCACGCACAGATGGACATGAAGTGCAGCTTTCATTTTAATTTGGTGGAGAGAGAGAGGGAGCAGGTTATGCCAGGGGACAAAGTATTCCAAAATTTAGGCAGGGGGCATTGCATCTTTATCATTTTTTTTTTTTTAAATTGGGAAAAATATGCAGCATTTTGTCAATTTCTGTACACAACTGGTAGACACGGTTCGTGGTTGGAGAAAATAGACCACTGAGGTAAAGAAGCGAAGCTCATTAGCCCACAATTTGCATCAATTGGGGCAGTGTGGCAAGCAGGGGTTAAACTGGGCAGGAGCCCAGAGGAACTCGGTTCTACCACCTCTGTAGTCTTTTTCCACTGACTTCTATAGGAAAGTTCCACCACCTAAAACGACAGTTTCACCACCTGGAAATCTAGATGAGAGAGCCCCCCCCCCACAAACATTTCTAAATTAACCACTGGTGGCAAGTATGCCTATAGTCCAGGTTGGCCCCACCCAGAGTAACATGCAATTGGCAGTGCTGGGCACTGGGTGCACAGTTAAGAGCAAACCTGCATAAAATATTGCAAAGGCTATTCAGTTCTGAGAGAGAATGTTTTGGTGTTTTACATTATAAAAATTATGTTTTTCTTTCTTTCACTGCTTGGGTTTCAGAGACATTTACCAAGATATTTTTTTCCATGACCGTTTTAGCTTCCCTGTATCAGCTGTCCCTACATCTGGTCTCCCTTGGCATCTACCTGAGCCCAAGACATTCATTTATGCCAGCTAACTGTACTTACCCTGCCCACTGTACCTTTAACTGGTGCTGTACGTCTGTAATGGAGGTGATCCTGCCCCTATACAGGTCACTGGTCAGGCCATACCTGGAATACTATGTGCAGTACTGGCACCCATTCCTGAATAAGGACGTCAGATTGTTGGAGGGTGTACAGCAGAGGGCGACAAAGATGATCCAGGGTTTAGAGGGATACTCCTATAAGGAGGAGAGGCTGGGCGAGCTGAACATGTATTCCCTGGAGGACAGAAGGGATGGGGGGGACATGATCGAAACCTTTAAATACTTAAAGGGGATTAACAAGACTAATACAGAAGGGATTTTCCAGATTAGAAGAGGGAGGGTCACAAGGGGGCACCAGGTGAGACTGGAGGGGAAAGACTGAGGAGGGAAGTCAGGAGACATTATGTCACAGAGGGTGGTGGATAAGTGGAATAAGCTGCCTGTAGTATGGTAGACTGTTTTAAGAGGGGAAGGGGCAGAGTGGGGGGGTTAATTATGAGGGAGGGGGGTGGGTGGGACAGCTGCAAGTTGAGGGGCTAGCAGCACAATTGAGCAGACTCGATAGACTGTGAGGCCTGTTTCTGCTGGCATTTTCATATGTTCGTAATGATTGTACTGTATGATACGAGATGGTATTATTGATGTTGTTCTCTCGATTAATGTAATTAATCCCAGGACGCCCCTGAAAAAATGGATTGTTATGGTCTCAATGCGCCTTCCCGGTCACCAAAATTTAAATAAATAGATTTACTCCGATCACTGTCCTCCACATACCCTACCCCCTGTGGCAGGGCCCTCTCTGCAGCAGGATGTAGTGTGTTTGGACGGGGGGGGGTGGGGCCAGGATCCACGTATCTTACAACCATCATGTATTTTCTGGTGACAAACCACCTACAGCCTAAATGATAACAAAGGACAGAGTATGACCCCAAACAACACAGATTCCCCAAGGAGATTATTCCTAGTCACCATGTTAGTCCTACCTCACCCTCAATCCACTAAACCATCTTTTCAACAACTCAGGGTACTGGCAAAGATAGTTCAGCCAGCTTCCCCCAACAGAGGAAGGGTGCAGTCGGTTGATAGACAGGCGAGAAATGAGAAAAGGGATAAAAATAAAACCAAAAACATGTATTGTAATGATAACGGTAGGATAACTGTGTTTTGATGAGGAGAAACAGTATGCAGGATTGATAAAACACCAAGACTGAAGGCCAAGCTGTTTATCGGACAGGATACTAGCATTTCCTGAGTGATATCCCAACTGCCCTGCTATTATTAGACTGAAATGTGACATTTTGAATTAAAAAAAAAAAAATTAAACGAAGCTTAACGTAGCAGGTCATTTTTATTGATTTATTTTTTTATATTTTGTGCCATGCCTTGGCCCCCTTCACCTTGGGTCAGGCCAGGCCCTATCTCCGACAGTTCCACCATTAACTTGTGTGGTTTCCAAACCCCGTAGGCTAGATCCACCCCCCACCCCCAAGGCAGGTGTAGTTGAAGCCACATCCAGCCTCCTGCCTCCACCAGAGCACAGAAGCAGAAGTTCCTTGGATTCCCAGCTGATGTTTCTCCCCCACACCCCAGCATTTGTGCTGTCACTGCACTACCACCTGCTGTGAAGTAGCACCGGCATCTGTGGCTGGCAGTATAGCCTAGAGGTTAGAGTAACAAGCTGTGAATACACTTTGTACATCCAGTAAACCTGGGTTTGATTCCCACAACCTCCATTTGCATACTGTGAGACTCTGAGCAAGTCACTTAACCTCCGCAGTGCTCCTGGGTCACCCCTGAAAATAGGCACTTGTACCTAGTGGGCCTTACCCGGTTACCAAAGAATAAATTAACCTTCCTTCCTGAAGGAAGAGAGCATCATCTGGGACACTTGTCATTCCCCCGCTGACCCCTGGCAGCCCAATCCCAAATTTGGCTTGCCAGCATCGTAGCAGTAGCAAACCACTGCACCACATGACCGGCAAGGAGCAGGCCATGTTCAAAGAAATAATATATTTCTTTATTTACTAAGTTTTAACCCCCACAGTGTGGATTGCTGCAGTTCTTTTTGTTCCTTAATCCATTTCTATGGTGCTCCCCCCCCCCCAGTTTCAATATTAGAACCAGAGTTCTGCGGCCACAAGTTCACCCCACTGTCTCCAGTGACCCACAAGATAAGGCAGCAGTGTTTGTACCGTACTCAGCTAGACCATCTTAGTCCCGAGAAAATGTACATTAAACTATCTGTGTTCAAATACAAATGAAAATACTGAGGAGAAACTGCAGCCAGGGTAACCTTGCTCCCTTTTTCTTTACATCTCCAAAGATGAAACGTTGATTCTGAGTTTACTTCCTTTTTGCTAAACGCATTTCATCCGACTCCATTTTTTTTCCTTTTTTAATCTGTAGCCCACATGGTTATTTAGGCAAATTGTGTACAAATGGCACTGGGCACGGGAAATAGGGAGATTATTAAATCTTCGTACACAAGGGCACGATACAGGAAGGGGCAGTATAGTGCCAACATATCACGCTGTTTGCAGTGTGATCTCGGACACTCCATGCCCGTCTGTTTGAAAATGCCGGCTTCACCCCTGGCAGGCGGAAAATTTACGTGTTGAGGTATGAAAATGCTGCTCTTTACAGTGTGAGTCCAGGGGGCATCGGGGCATTGACACTGTACTGACACCCCAAACCTTGCAGCGCTCACTGCATTAACTCTGCCGGCACTTCTCCTTTAAGTAATCTGATAAAAATTCTCCCGTTTACAATGATCTGAATAATCTGGTTCAGCAATCAGATTATTCAGTAATTTGATTTGAATCAGATTATTAATTGCATGTAAACATGGTGAATAATGATAATATGTACAACAGAGCAGGGTGATATAAGGAGCAGTGATGCTAAAATAAAATAAATTTAAGAAAATACCGAAAAAAAATTTGGGAACTAAGGACTTTCAAAACAGAAGGAAAAAGCCAATATAAAATAAAAAGTTACAGGTCAAAGGATTTGTATTTCAAAAATTGGGCTGCAAATAGTGCACAGATTCACAATGTAGTACATCAAAATGTTATTTATTTATTTTTGTTAAATAAGAACTGCAGCTTTAAGAAGCTGGGGCTGATCTGCAGGAATTTGAATGCCACATGGTTAACACGTGCACAATACCATACAGAGGGCTTGATTCTCAAAGCTTTGAGAATGACACAAGGTGCGTGTGTCACAGACATTTGACACAAGGGGCGCAGTGCCATGCTTCATTCCGGATTCTCCAATTCAGCCTGCACCAGTATGAGGACTGCCTGTGCCAGTCTGGCTTGCACTGACCCTGTGCCCGATGCATGGCTGTGGCATGGCAGGCAGGGGCATGCACCGGTGCACTGCTCTGGCATCCCCATACTCAGGATTCTAAAAGGCTGCCCCCCCCAGGGCTCGATGACCTTGTGCCACCCCACATGAGATAGAAAAAGACTGGTTGTTGCCTATGCTTAGCAACTGTATACAGGCATTATTTGTATATCACATGGACTATGGCCATGACAGAGAATGAGTGGACACAGAGCAATGTAACAGAAGAGAATACAAAAACTGATAAAAAATGAACAAACCAGACATTCGTGGAGGAGGCTGGATGCAGATGCTAAACAGTTGCGTTTGATGAGAGACGTGTTGATTTCAATGAAGCACTGTACTGCAAAGTACTCTACATTAATAGTTCAAAGAAATATATTGCTCTGCAACCAACATAAAAGGGACCTCTGTCAAATAGCTGAGGCATCTGTATCATTAGCACGCACTCCCTTGCACTTGTGTAAGGAGAACATTTGGTATGGCATGCTGGCATGGCTGTGGGCTCACTCTTTTGCTGTTGCTGCATGTTCTGTGCGGATGCCCATCCTGCCCATGCCAAGGCTTGCAGCAATCCCCTCCTCTGAAACATGTCTTTGACGCATGGCTGTGGTTGTGGCAAATCAGATTTTTTTCTTGGTGTCAGGACCCCACCGCTTCCAGAACAGTCCCTGGCACACCCGGCATCAATGCAAGCCGTGGCAAACAGCAACTTACGTCGGTCTACCGAGCTGTTACAGAATCGCACCCAGAAGCTCTGCACTTTGATTGGCAGAGTTTGTTCCATTTCAGGATGTATAGGGATGTCTAGATAATGGATTATCCACTCCGACTGAACTATACAGTAGCTGCAGGATAGTTCTACTCTGTGTCTCTGTCCCCACCTACTCCATTTTAATCACAGGAACCATCTACTCAGCTACATCATC
Source organism: Neoceratodus forsteri (assembly GCA_016271365.2). Taxonomy (NCBI): domain Eukaryota; kingdom Metazoa; phylum Chordata; order Ceratodontiformes; family Ceratodontidae; genus Neoceratodus; species Neoceratodus forsteri. The sequence continues at coordinate 35,158,643 of JADMNL010000036.1, read as the reverse complement.
TGTATCCATTCTAGTTAGGTCCATCAGTCACTAGCAGAGAACCTCAGACAGGCTAATGTATTCACATTGCCAATACAGACTACAAAAAGCAATGTCAGGGGCTTCCAATGTACTTTCGATACTATTTGCCCTTCTCAAAGTGCATTTCACCCAAGGAGGGATACAGGTCTTGAACTGAATTTGAAAGGCTGTATTAGGGGATGGCTACAGAAATATGAAGAGTTCTAGGATTAATATTAATTATTACCAATGCATACATTGTGCATAGCAGAAGGCTATTGTACAGTACCTTAGTGGAAGAAATCCTCCCCGTGCCTTAAATACAAACTTTTTTACAGTCACATTTAGCAAAAAGGTCTCCTGGTTTTTTTTTTTGTGTTGTTTTTTCCCCAATTGTTTAACCAGGTGAGACGCACTAAGCTGAAAGCTTGTTTACGGGTGCAATCTGGGAGCACAAGGAAGTTAAGTGACTTGTTCAGGGTCACACAGTATGCAAGTGAGGGCTGTGAGATTCAAACCCAGGTCTCCAGATTTGCAACTCAGACCCTTAAACCACTGCACTATACTGCCTCTGTTTGACCCATCATGGGGCTCCCAGATTAATCTGCATGTCCCCCAGAACTCTAGGGAAATTCTCCCTTTGGTTTTTTCTGTAGATGACATTATTTCCTGTGGTGACAGAATTCCTCAGTTTTCCTATATAATCAAGTGTGTATGGGAACAATCTCCCGGCCTGTAGACTACACAATTTTTCTGTAAAGTACAGGAATTTATGCAGTTCTGAGAACCCTATTGTTGCATGCTTTATTGATTCAGTTGTAGCGTCCGCAGCTCCATGCCACCAAAAATGTTGAACAAACATGACACCCCTCTTCCACCATGAACGGCATGTGCTTGCAGCAAAATTCAGTATCCGCTGTAATGTGAAGCCATCAGAAAATAAGGCAATTTCAAATTCATCATTTTGCAACTGTTTTTAATTCACATAAAATAACCTAAGTGAGGACTTTAAACCCATCAATTCATATTGTCAGAAAAAAAAAAACTTGGTGTAAATGTTTGTTAGTTAACAGTTGACAAAATGTTGACAATTAATGCACTAAGGTGTGCTTTGTTCATTCTTGGATTTTGAACATAGCATTGCTTTTGACAGGTATCTAATAGCACAGCAATCAATATCGACTTTCATCCTTGCCCTGGATTACAACAGGTTTTCTTTACAAACCACAACGCTCTGCAGTATGTAACAGTACAAAAACATTACAACCCCCCCCCCAATTGTTCAGAAAGTACATTACCTGTTGGTGATGCATTGTTGCTTTCTGCTGTTCCTTACTTTATCGTTTGAGAAACAGGTGCAGTTGGAGCAGTTTCTCAACAGCTTCAGGGAATTACGTCTGGATTAGCAGCTAAACTGGGATTTAAGATTCACCCACTTGCATGTACTGGCTGCTCTCCCACTGAAGGCTGCTTGCTAAAGTAGCATGGATGTGACCTCTGCAAAGTGAAATTAGGTTGCATTTTCTTATACAGTGTCCCTGGCTAAGACGAACCAGTGTTTGTCAAGGAAAGGTTGGGGGGGGGCTGAGCGATGGCTGTAAAAGGTGATTTGGAATATCAGGGGTTAGTAGAAGATGAATTTATCTGTGAACTTAACATAAGCAAGCTGGCCTGCCTAATCATGTAGTGAAATGTGTACAGCTCTGGACTCCGCGGTGTCAAAAGGACAGTGAAGCAGTCGAGAGGGTGCAAGGCAGGGGTACCAAAATTATCAAAAAGTATGGTGAACCAAAGCTATAAGAAGGAGCTGCAGGTGCTTAACGTGTTTAGCCGAGAAATGTGGGGAAGATGGGGGAATTACCTGATCTCAAGTCTTTTGTATACACAATGGTACGAGCATACATGTATGGTATACACAAGATCGAACAGATGAAAGGGCTTGATCTAATATATTCTAGCAGGATATTCTGGAGCCATTTTCCTTTTAAATTTTCATCTTTTATGCCACCACCCATGCAGGAACCCTCAGTCCGGTCATGGACCCCTACCGCTTAACCCCCACATGAGCCGCACTCCCGATGCCCCCTGGCTTTCCCCCCAGGGCAGGGATGTGGCACCTGGCCCACAGTGCCATGAACGATGGTATGGGTCGGAAGTCAGCCTGGGGGCAATGAAGGCAGGAGGGTGGACGTCATCAAAGCAATGGGCAGAGATCTTTTTTCCCCCACTGTAAGGGGGGCAGAAACATGCAATTATGACCTGCGTCCGTCCCGCCCCCTGAACGGACTGGGGCTGGTCGCTTGTGGTACCCCTGGCCTTTGCCAGAGGTCTGTCATGCACTAGACACATGCCCCCCTCCCCCCCGGAGAAGGAGAGCAGTCCACAGGATGCTCCATCCTTCTCCCCCTGGCCAGCCCTCTGTTGTCCTGGGTCCATTCCCGAACCAAAGTCACCGGCGTTGTAAGTGGAAATCCAACCGCTGTACCGACAGGCCAGTGTGGAGCCATTTCCTGAAAATCAGAGGCGGTAAATACAGGTACAACACTGGGGGGGCAACTCTCCCAAAGGGAGGTGAAGCTATGGAACCACCTACCAGTGCAAATAGTGGGCATGAAGACAGTACATGCCTTCAAGGTAAACCCAGTCAAAATTTCTAATTACCAAAAATATTCTGGGTAGAAACGGGGGTAGAGTATCCCTATAAAACAATTTATTTTTCTACAGCAGTCTTCTTATTCCCTTCTTATAGAGCTGGTATGGCAGCTGAAGGTTTCATGAACCCCGAGTCCCATCTAATCTCCAATTACAACGTAATGTGGAAGCTGCAGAGTCCCACGCCATGCTGAGGGATCAGGGTTCGACTCCGTGGTACACAGTGCCCATGCAGGTTTTGGGAAGAGGAGAAGACAGAATGTCCCCCAAGGATGGGTCTCCTCCAGGTAGAGACCACTGCTATAAGCACTGGCCCCTGGTGACCCAGGGACTGCAGCACTAGCATAGAAAGAGCATGCAGTCAGTTGTGGGTGGGCCAGGTTCAGACTTCGTTCTCTTGTGGGCATGGTTTCAGACACCTCCCTTTGGAGGTTGGTGGATGGGAAGAGTACAGAAAATGGTACGTGTGTCCAGAGTGGATGATGCCGCCAGGTGCCCCCCCCCCAGCATCTACCAGCCTCTCTGAACACCAAGAGCAGGACACTCCACTGCCATTCCTGCTTCCCTCCCTCTCTGCATCCACAGCCTCATCCAAGAAGAGGGGGCCAGCTTGTCCCCCAAATGGGAGGGTGGGGAGTCTGAGCCTGCACGTCATAGAGGAGGGGATCAGCAAGATCCCTTAGGATACAGGAATAGTTTCCATAGAAAATAAAGACAGAAAAAGACTTAAGTCCATCAGGCTGGTTTTGAGTCCCCACCTTACATCACTCATTGTCAGCCAGCCTTACTCAACCCCAAGTTACCTTCACTCTAGTATTTACCCTTCCTTTGCAAATGATTCCCTGGAAATGATCTCACTGTGCCTTAAAACTACTTGTGGTCGACAGGCCGGCCCAGTGACACGGAGGATTGAGGCACTGGATGCCACACATCACGCCATGCCGACAACCTGGGTTCGGAAGTGAGCTCAGGCCACCGGGGGTCAGCAGGGGAGGTAGAGGATCGAGCATCCAACAACAGCTCTCCTCTCCCAGGGATGGGTGGACACATAGTCCCACTCCTTGGCTGCCTCTGGTGGAGGATGGGGGGGGGGCAGTGCCAGATTCCGGGAGACTTTAAAGTGTGCCTCCATGTGCGTGATCATGGCTGAGAGGGGGAGGGACCAGAAAACGAGAAATCCGGCTGGAGACTCCATGATGTCCCCTCTCACAGGTCTGTGCCACTACCTTGAGACCACCTGTAATTGCCTGCTAAATAAGGTTTGGGGGTACCTGGGGTGACCGGAGGACAATGGACCTCTGCTTGCAGGTAGTGGAGGATAAACATAAGATGGGGGGGGGGAGAGAATACTTGTGGTCCCTGAATTAACTGCAATGCTAGATAAACTGTTCCATGTTTCCAACACCCTTTCCATGAAACAAAATTTCCTAATGTCCCCATTGGTTGATCTGTTCTTTATTTTTAACAATTCTGTGTACTCTCCCAAACGCACCCTTTAATATAGACGTACATTTCCATCATATCACTGCGCTCTCTCCCGACACCTAGTGGACACACAGTGAGATGCATTAAAGCAGCAGTGCAATGAAACTGGACAAAATGTTTGACCCTTCAGTTTTTTCATTATAAAAGATTCCCGGCATCTTCCAGTTTTATTTGGTGGTAACATGTTGTAGTTTAATCAGAATTTAAAGTATTTTACAAATACTTTGAGTTTTTTTCTCAAGAAAAAAGATTAGCACCACATGTGTCTTGCTGGCAGTATAGCCTAGAGGTTAGAATAACGAGCTGTGAACGAGCGTGGTATATCCAGCAGACCAGATCTGGGTTTGATTCCCACAACCTCCACTTGCATACCGTGTGACTCTGAGCAAGTCACTTAACTGCCCAGGGCTCCCAGGTCACCCCTGAAAACAGGCACTTGTGCCTGGTGGGCCTAACCCCGTTATCAAAGAGTAAAATAAAAAAAAAAAAAAAAAAACACTGCAGATCTGGCAAGGTTTAGAACCAAGAGAAAAGAAAACACATGGTGCACAGCATAGGAGGCACCTAGACAAGTAGAGTTTCGAGGGATGTTAATATTTTCATTAACTGTAGCTGGAAATAGCTTTTTAGAAAAAAAATTTTCATTGCACTGCTGCTTTAATATCTCCTCATAGGTTCTACCCTTTGATGGGAAGAGGACTTGCATTAGTGCTAAAAGGTCTACTGCTGTGAGAAGGGAAGTCAAAAGACAAATAAAATACATTCAGGAAAGCTCATAAGAGTTGATCCAGTGATGTGGAGGACAGAAGTGCTGTGCGCCGCCTTATCTCCTGCCATACCAGCGACCAGAGTTCAGGAATAAGCTTGGGTCACTGGGGTTTGACTGCAGGGAGAGGACTGAGCATCCGGAGGACTACTCTCCTCTTCTGGAGTGGGGAAGCACACCAACTCAGCCCTTGCCTGCCCCCAGGTGGAGGCCCAGGGGTAGTGTCAGCATGCAAGAGGCACATAGGGAGGGGCCGCAGTTCTGTGGCATGCATGTGCCTCCACACACACATGAGAAAGAGAGAGAAAAGGCAGACTGACTCATTGGGTCCACCTGCCCTGATACACACTGCACCAGGATTCACACTGGATATCTATCTCTTGGGGGGGGGGGCGCTCCCCTTCCTGGCCCTGCCATACGGGGAAAGCCATGGGGGTCTCTGGATCAGGGTGAGTACCGGGGGAGGCAGTAGTCAGTTAAGGGTGTGACAGGGATGGAACAAAGACAGGTGCTTACCTGTGGCTCTCTTAATAAAGGAGATGGCAAGAACCTTTTGAGTTTGCAGCAATTATTTTCGTACTTTGGAGTGCTACTTGCATCCTAATTGTAGTATGGTATTTGGTTCACACACACACTTTCCAGAGCATGGAATCGGTATGTGGTTGAATGGAACAGAGACAGCTACCCGAGTCAGCCGGGGTAAAAGAAATATGAAGGAAAAGAATGCAGTTTTACATATGGCCATATAAGCTATACCCCTAAAGTGCTTTACAATTCATGAGAACAAAGGTAAAGACTGCTGCCATTAAAGCTGACAAAAAAAGAACAAGAATAAATTACACAGAAATGAGCGCAAGGTTAAGCACTGCTAGATTTAAACAGCACGGAGAAGAGAGAATACAGAGAGTAAAGTGAGGCGAGATATCACCTCAGCCTCCCTATTTTTACCCTCTACCTTACCCCTCCCCCATCACCTCTACCCCTCTCACTATCTATCCTCCTACTATAGTCCTCCTGTACACTTCACCCAGATGATGCCCTCTCTCGGCTGATCACCCTACCCTCACCCTCCTGCCCCCAATTCTGACAAGGCCCAATCTTGGCTGACCACCCTACCCTCTCTGTCTTTTTTTTGGTTGACCTACCATCCAGTGATCACTAAGAGTAATACCCGCCTCTCCTTTCCTAATCCCTTCTCTGGCACCACTGTAATAAGATGCAAATAGTTGCAATGTACTTGGCTATGTAAATTGTTCCTTGTTATTCTGTATACTTTGTACTATCTGTAATATTTGTCCACCGCTGACTTGGAACCTTTGAAAATGAGTCCTTGACTCAAAGGTATTAATCCTAAACTGAGATAGATAGATAGATAGATAGATAGATAGATAGATAGATAGATAGATAGATAGATAGATAGATGGTAGCTGTGGGATTCAAACCCAGGGCTCCAGATTCATCACTCTACTCTAACCACTATGCCAAACTGCCTCCCCTTAGGGGCTATTAACAATATGGCATAACAGTACTTGTGACTCCTGGCTCAATCCTTAACTTATTTCACTACACGTAAATATTTGATTATGTCATTTTTGTTTGTATACCGGTAACATTTATTTTATTTATTCAATCTTGGATTGCAACACCTCTGAGCACAAGGCAGCTCATTTATAAAGGTTCCACGTCAGTGGGGAAGGGAGAACAAACAAATAAGGGATAAAACAATGTTACAGAAAATCAGTTGACAATATTTACATACTTTAAATAAAAATCAATTAGATGAGAGGGCAAAGCAAGAGACCTAGAAACAGTGCAGCCCAAAGGCCCTGTCATAACCTGGGAAGATAGGGAAGGGGTACTCGGGGTCACGGCAAGAGGTATTCCCCAGTTGTAAATAGGAAGGGTAGGGGTGGGAGGGGGTAGGAGGGCTGAAGGGAAAGTGGGAAAGGGTAGGAGGCACTGCGGATAGCAGAGGAAGCGAGGGAACAGTGGGTAACTCTAGGTCAGGAGTTTCAAATTCAGCAGGCCAGGATCAGCTAGCCAGTATTTTAAAACAGGCAAGAAACTGGTCATTCTAGGTCTTTGCCAGTGAATAAATCTCACAAGGTACACACAGGCAAAGTCTCAGCTGTCAGTTTAAACCTAATAAGAGGATTTTTTCATACTTTTTTCCATGGGTCTGTTGTATAAACACAATGATGCACTCCAGGGCATGTGTTGTTGGATTTAACCATCTTGTATGGTTTATGGCACTCAGCTCTGCCTCATGCCAGAACACATGAGGCGTGGGGTAAACCACACTCAAAACACACGCCCTGTCATGCATTATTACTCAACTTTTAACCGGAGACTTGTATCTACATCAGCCTGGGAATGCTAGGCTAGCATTTACATTGTCAAACATTTCCATCAATCTGTCAAAATTGCATCAGACACGTAAAACCTGCGTCTAATTATGGACACAAACTGCTGCAACATAGTCTGAAATGTTGGTGCAATCTCAGACAAAAACACAGGTGCCGACACAGGAGAAGCACACAGCGTCCACGTCTCACATTTTTGAAAGTGCAGCCGTGTTTGTAATTTATTGTACAGTATAAAACGGCAAGGAAAAATCATAAAATCTCAGTGGCTGAGAGTCATCTGATCACGCATTAAAAAAAACCTAGTGATGCACAGTTAAGTGCCAGATCTCATTACCAAGGCAAAAAAAAAAAACTCATTACCTTCAAAAATCAGGGACTAAGTGGGAGCTGTACAGCAACGGACCACTGTTGCAGAATAATGCAGCTGCAACACAGTGTTTATGTACAGAATAGCATGTTTTTTTGGTTGTTTTTTTTTTACCGCAACTGCACTACACAGCAATAGCGGTCAACTCCTGTTTAACTACTACTGTATTTCACTTACGTAATCTTGGCATTTAAAATGTATTTAAACAAATGATTGAAGAGCCATTGATCACATAGGGTCAGTGGCCACATACAATGTATAGGGCCGATGGGCAGACCGGATGGGCCTAGCAGTCCTTATCTGCTGACAATTTCTGTTTCTATGTTTCTACGATTTCATTAAAAAAAAAAAATTTTCACCTCACGTATAATACAGAATAGCAGAGACCCATTTTATAAGCATAGCAAGCCACTCCAGGGTGTGCATTAACGGATCTGACTGCACTTCCCAGGGTCATAATGACAAGTGGCTTTGAACTTCATGTCTCACTCCCCTGGGGCATTGCATTACAGTCCTACAATGTACACCCAGTCATAGCTTATTGCTTACTGTACTGGAATTTTGTGCAGTACAGAAACATAGAAAGTGATGGCAGAAAAGGACCACTTGGCCCACCCAGTCTGCCTAAAGATGTTCTAACTATTTTATTTCCGTGGACCCTACCTAGATCCCAGGGTCCCACCTCCCTCTCCCAGTTTTTTATTATTATTCTGCCCATATGTCTATCCCATGCATACTTAAAGCTGCCACTATTCTAGCCTTCACCGTTTCAACTAGTAGTTGGGTCCATGCTTCCACCACCCTCTCAGTGAAAAAATATTTCCTCATGTCCCTCCTGAACTTGCCCCCTTCAAACTTCGTCACATGCCCTTTAGTCCTGGTGCCCATCCTCACTTGGGAGAAGCTCTCTCCCTTCACCCTGTTTACCCCTGGGAGGTAGTTGAAGGTGTCTATCATGTCACCACTCGTTCTCATCTTCCAGAGTGTACATGTTGGGGACCTTCAGCCTCTCTTCATAGGGCTTGCCCTGCAACCCTGCACAATCTTGATTGCCCTTCATCACCCAGGACAAATATCTCCCAGAACCCCTCTAGAAGATAGACTTGCTCTTGTTAAGGTTGTTTTTGGTAAATATAATTGCAAAAGTTATTATAAATACACAAACAAAAGGAGGTTAAAAAACGTATAACCCCCACCTTCTACAACACGTCTGTTCTCCAAGGCATTTATCAGTAAACCACTACTTGGCATGAATAACTGAAAGACTTGAACACTGCAGAAATATACAGAATAAATTCCATTCTTATTTCTTATTAAAGGGAAAGGAAACAATGGCTGGGAGAGAGAAGAGAGAGAGAGAGAGAGAGAGAGAGAGAGAGAGAGAGAGGAAAGAAGTCTGGCTACCGTAGTTCATGTCAATCCTGGTGAGCCGGGATGATGGGAGACATGCTGGCAACGTCACCCAAGAGTTCATGTCCTCCAAGTCCCGCTAGATGCACTTGCGGCACGGACAGATGGCAATAAGTAAGGGAGTGGGGGCATGTTATAAGCCCAGTACCAAGAGACCTCTTTTAAGGGAACCATCCCAGACTAGCGGGCACACTGCCATGTGGGGATGAGGCTGTGAGTCAAGTGGGGCACTGCGTGGTGAAAAGGGGCCCCCAGCACTAGTCACCCCATGAAGTTCAAAGTGGATCTAGTTAAGAGGAAAGAAACAGTTAACAGTAGATTTTCATCTTCGAAAGAATCTCCTCCATAGGGTTACACCTTTAAAACTGTATGCCATCAGTGTCAGAACCACTCGAAGCATTTGCTTTCCAGGGGCCACCCACGATGACATGCAACATCAGTACCTGTATAATCATGGGCGGCCGCATTGCTCCTTGGTTCCCCGACAGAGATGCATTTAGATGACCTCTTACCATTAAGGACTGAGGAGACCAAACCAGTACCAGGCATGTGACTGGAAATATTGCGTAGCTATGGCACTTATGGGCACCTCCTCAGAAAAGGGGACGGAGGGTGGATGCACCGTGGCACAATGGAGGACATTCTCAAAGATCTACTGTTATGGTAACTCTTCTATCTTCATTGAGGATATCTCCTCCATTGGGCCACACCTTTGGAACAATTCCCAGGCAGTACACACGGTACCTAGGGAGGATGGCAAAGTCTGATATGCAATCAGGACAGAAGGCCTTGCAACACTGCAGGACCAAGGCCGCCATCATCTACGAGAGATGGTGTCTAGATTGTACTGTAGTGAAAGTATGTGCAGTGCTTCATGTGGCAATAGCGCGTGTCAGCTGCAGAAACATTCTGAAAGTAAACAACCAACGTGGCCATACCACGTGTGGAGTGGCCACGCACTGCACCAGGTGCTCCTTACTGTACTTCCTATAACAGAACATGTTACAAGTAGCCAGTCATTTGGGAAGGCACTGTTTAGAGACACAAGGGCACCCCCTTTCCCAGGGATAAATGAAATAAAACAGAGGACTTTCTGCAGTCCTTTGTGTGATCAAGACAAACGCGTTGTTCTCTGTGCATCAAGGGTATGGAGCAAAGCCTCACCTTTGCTAGAATGCTCTGGATATGTCCGATTTAATGCAAAATCAGACACCACTTTAGGTAGACAAAGAGGAATGGTCCACAAAAACACCTTGTCATTGTGGAAAATCAAATCAGGAAGTTCATGCATCAGAGCCTGAAGCTCGGAAATCCAACAAGCAGAAGTCATGGCGACAACGTCTTCCATTAAAAGAAACGCATCTCGCAGGTCATGGTAGGCTCAAATGGAACCAAAGTCAATTTTTATAAAATGAAATTGAGGTCCCAAGGTGGAACCAGTTCATGAATTAGGAAATACGTGTGCAGAATACCGTTCAAAATGCAGAGACGCCTCTAGTTGTGCCATCATGCACTCATCAGTAGGGGCATGGAAAGTCAAAATGGCAGTCAAGTACATCTTAATGAATGAGTACTGGAGAGTAGAGTGAGATAGGTACAGAATGTAGTTCAGTACTGTAGTCACAGGGCATGTAAACGGGTCCACTGCATGGAAAGCACACCATATGGATTAGCGCTTTCATTTCAAAGATTAGGTGTGTCTTATGGATGGCTTTCTAGCCACAGGGAAGACGGTCACCTGAGGGAAACCCCAAAATGAGAATTGGCTACATCTTCAGGAGCCAGTCATGCAGATGCCAGGACCACATGACTAGATGGATCAGGGATCCCTGATCCTATGACAGCATACCCGACAAAGAGGGAACTGAACAGGAGGCTGAAGCTGGAGAGGCCAGAAGACAGCCACCAGTGTTAGGGTGGCATGCTCCACCTGCAGCTTAAGCAGAACCTTCTGGATGAGAATGATCAGACTTTTCCAGGAGAGGGACCACCAACTGGCTGCAAGACAGGACGCAGAGAATGCTCGTCAATGGATCATTATCAAGGGAAGGCAACATGACCAGTGGTGTTCCACAGGGGTCTGTGCAGAGACCCATTTTCTTTCACATATTTATCGGGCATATTGCAAATGATTTGAAGGGGAAGGTTTACCTTTGCAGATGACACAAAACTGCAACACAGTAGACACCCAGGAGGGAGTGAAAGGTATGGAAGCAGACCTGAAAAAACTCAAGGAATGGTCCAGGGACTGGCAGTTGAAGTTTAATACCAAGAAGTGCAAGGTTATGCACATAGGAAAAATAAACCCACGGATGAAGTACACACTGGGATGTCATCAGTTAGAGGAGACAAAGGCAGAAAGAGACCTTGGAGTAGTCATCGCGGATGACTTAAACATTGGAAAACAGTGTGAAGAGGCAGCACAGAGGGAGAGTGACATCCTTGGCTGCACTGGTAGGGGAATTACAAGTAGAAAGAGTGAGGCTATCATTCCTCTCTACAGGTCCTTGGTGAAGCCACATGTAGAGTACTGCAGTCAGTTTTGGAGGCCCCACCTCAAAAAAAAGACAGACCGCCTGGAGATGGTACAGAGAAGGGCTACAAAGATGGTGCATGGACTGCATCGTGAGACATACGAGGCAAGACTCAGGAACTAAATCTGTACACCCTTAAGCAGAGAGGAAATAGAGGGGACATGACTGAAACTTTTAATAACGTTAAGGGAATCAACACAACACAAGCAGGAAACCTCTTCCAGCAAAACAGGGATGCACGTACAAGGAGAGCACAACTTGCCTCTGGTGGGAGGCAGGTCAAAAAGCAACCTCAGGAAATACTTCTTTACAGAAAGGGTCACAGACCCATGGACCAGCCTACCTCAGAAGGTGGTGGAATCCAAGACAGTACACAAGTTCAAACTCGCATGGGGCAAACATTGTGGACACATCAGGGTGCAGTCTAAATAGGAAGGTGGGCAGAAACATGGGAAGACTAGATGGACTATGCAGTCCCCATCTGCCGACATGATTCCCATGTTCTGTGTTCCTAGGGACAACACGTCTTGTCAAAAAAAAAAAAAAATGCCCTGGAGCAAACAAGGAGAAACACAGGCCCACAGCAGTTTTGTGTTGTATGGGGACGCAAAAAGGACCAACTCTGGATAGACACGCAGAATTTGTTGGCAGAAAAGAACTGCTTGGCTCACCCAGTCTGCCTAGATACAGACTATCCACTAGAATGCCAAGGTCATGGGTTCGAGTCCCAGTAGGAGTCACACTTTTTCCTTTCATTTCTACAATCAGATACAGACTAGGCACGGATCATCTCAGATGATCCATGCCTAGTCTGTCTCTACAGTCGCCAGCTGGTCTCCAGTGATGCTACAGGTCTTTCAAGTTAAGAAATGAGAGGTATTTGGGGTTAAAATCCAATTACAGGCAAATGTGATGCTTCCCAACAAACATACAGTGTGCATTAGGTGTCATTAACTATGCAAGAACACATTACACTACAGTGCATAGCTTGTCACCTTTCCCATCCGGCAACATACTAAGGTATATAGAAAGCAAGAGAGCCTATTGGCCCATAGATGCTCACATGCTAACCAATCAATAACATGGCAAAGATTTAATGGACAGTAAATGCTTATCCAATCTTAACTTTGTTGCACCATTGTTCTGACCCCAAATTAACAATACAATGACCCCATCTTATGAAGAGGTAGTTTACCAAGGAGGTCAGCAGTTCCCAGTTGTGCTCCAGGGACTAAGACCTGCTTAGCCAGTCTGCCAAGAAGTTTTAAACACCGGGATAAACACATCCAATAGCAAAAGGCCGTGAAACATTGCCCTGTACCACACCCTAATCACTTACCTGCATAGGGAATAAGAGTGAGTGCCCCTTGCTTGTCTGTGTAGTGCATGGCAGGGACATTGTCTGTCCAAATCAGCAGATGGCGGGGTTGAGGTGCTCCTCGAGAGCCTGCAGACCAAGCAGAACAGCTCACACCCCCAGGACATTTATATGGAGATCTGATTCCAGAACGGTCCAGGACCCTGGGGTCTCACAGTATCCAAGATGGGCACCCCAGCCAGACCCTGAGGCATTCATTGTGAGGATCTGTGCGAGAGTCGGGAAGGGGGGAGATGGAACACCCTGTAACAGGTTCTAGCAAGCCATCCACCATATTAGAGCATGACGAAACAGGGACATGACAAGGACCATTCGTCAGCTTATCCGTTAGCTGATCTCATTGTACCCAAACAGTCCAATGTAGTATGCGAAGGTGGAGATGGGCTTAGGCAACTACAAGGATGGCAGCAGCCATCAGCCCCAGGATACACAACATCGCCCAAGCAGATACATAATGACTTCTGCATATCAGCTGGCCTTGAGCAACAGCTGCCTCTGCCCTCTCTGCAGGTAGGCAGGAACTGCCACAGCTGTGTCAGGCAATGCATCAATATATTGGCAGCACTGGCAAGGCATGTGGCCCCCGGTTAGGTGCTCCAACTGCCAGAAGGCATTTCTGGGTATCCTTTTAGTGGCTGCAGGTAAAGCCATCACTAAATGATGGCTTTCACAACATTGTCTCAGGCCAGAGGACAGGGTCACCATAATGAAGGGTCCTGCCATTGTACTAACCCCTGACAGAAACAGAGTGTTAAATTACTAACCTGGTCCAAGCCTCTGCCACTGATTACACTCCATGTCATACTGCTAACACTCACACAATGTCACTGACGACCAACCTATTCAATTCCTTGTGCACAGTTACGCATTTGCTTTGCCATATTAACTGTGTTGCAGTGATTCCAGTAACTCACTGTTGACCAACTTATTCTATTCCTTTTTTACCGTTCCGCATCTGCCTTGCCATCTTAACTATGCTGCTGTGATTCCTGTAACTTGAACTAATGCTGTATTGATCTCTTGTGTTATGTAACACCTGGGTCGCTCCTGAAAAAGGGACCTCCAGGGCTCAGTGGGCTTACCCGGTCACCAAAATTTAATAAATAAATAAATTTACTGCTTGGAAAAACTGATGGCAGACCTACACCTGCCCATGCTTTTTTTTTTTCTTTTTCTTTTTTTTTTTTATTATTAACACAGAAAGTATTGTTTATGTACTTTATTATCTTGTATTATGTATCCACTCCTGTATCTCTCCAACACTTTGTATTACTGATCAGACCTTTTTGTTTCTGTACATGATGCATTGTCCCTTGCAGGACCTCCTTGTAAATGAGCATGCTCAATGGAGTTTTCCTGATGAAATAAACTTGAACTTGCAATTCAAAACATTTCTGAGGGTCTGGTTGCCATTCAAGCATCTTACAGAAGATCTCAAAGACAATTAGACCCTATCTCAACAGGCAGATGGATAGCGATTAGCAGTTTAGGTTTTTCTGGTGCGCTCTCACCACCTGCACAAGGGAGCGGGACACAGTTATCAAAGACTATCACACTCTACTTCTGTTTAATTGTTATCAAGTTGCTTTGATAAATGCATTGTTTTTTTGCCAAGTCTCATTCAGTAGATTTCAAGGAATGCAAGGTCTGCTCTCGAATGTATGCCTTTTTTGTTTTCAGATCAGTGGTTGTTAATTTGATATGCCCACACACTATGCCACAGTAATGTTAATGGGATGCTATTGGGAGAGACACTGTACCTTTTAGTTGTGCTAAAAGCTTTCTGAGTGATGGACACTGCTCGAGACATAAGGTTGAATGGAAATGTACTTTTGATGTCTATGTTATATTCATGGATTGTACTGGATGTAAATACTTATTTTGGACATGAAATCAAGTTTAAAAGAATAAATGCATGCCCTGTTGTGGGTTACTGCTCATCTATAAAATGGGTTGGGAAAATCCTGTGCTGTGATTGGTGGAATCTGATCACATGAGCATGCATTATTCTACCAGAACAAGACAGGTCAGAAATGCTTAACTTTCTGAACCACATTACACAGTTCTAATATTAAAAATCAAAGAAGTAATTTTATAATCACAAAAAGGTACTCCAGGGTGTGTATACATGTGAGACAACTGCACTTGGCTTCACCTTGTGCCTCACTTTCCTAAGGCATGCTGTTATCCTACAATAATGCATAACCTGTCATGCCTTATTGCTTAAATGTTTTCTGACAACTGGGAAATCACTAACATTTAGCACACCAGGATGGTCCCAAAGAGATGACTTTTCCTTTCCAAGGGAGTCCTGGGAACACTTTAGAAACACTTTGAGAACAGCTTTGCTTTACTGTGTTGTGGAAGTTCTGATGTGGGCATTCAGATGAAAGTAAAACTAGAAAAACATATAGCTTCAGCTCAAGTTGCAGATTTAAAACCCAGGGGTACTTACTGCTTTCTTCTTATCTGTGTTAGCTTCCTCCGCTGCTTTCTGATACCTTAGAAGAAGAAAAGAAGAACTCCTTGTTTTAACTACAACTAGTAAAAGAACAGAATGACTGCACTGGTTTTGCTACAATAAATGTACACGTTGAGTGGCTTAGAGCAGTATGTTTGTCACAAACATTGTAAGTAATACCATTTTTTTCCCATTTTTATGAAAACTCCAAGATTTTAGTCACTTTCTGAGACACCACTATGATTTGTAACATTTTCAATGAAAACACTGCAGTTTGAGGGGTTTACCATGACAGATGCATTATTCTGCAATTCGCATCCGAAACCGTGCTTCTCCCCTACCTCATATATACTTGCCCCGCCAAACCTCCCCTCCTTCCAGGTTTCTGCCATCTCAATGTAATTTTTATTGTATTGCATACAAGAAAGCTACTGCCTGTACCGGACTCTATGTACTGAATGTCGTTGATTTCAAGTCTCGTAACTTAACATGCATTGGTAGAACACTTACAAGTATTTGTTATCCTGTCTCTGACTGTAAACGCTGCTTCATAATGAATGTAACCAACTCTGGATTGCCCCTGAAAAAGGGACACTATGTCTCAATGGGCTTACTGGGTTAACAAATTTCAACCAATCAATCACTAAACACGTGCCAAGTCGGTCCCACTGTGGGATTCTGGGACTTGCACATGAACCAAAGTTTTCCACGTGGCAACACAATGTGCTGCCTCCTGCCAGTGGCTAACCCCAAAAACAGAATGTTATTATTTGTTGTTTGTTAAACACATTTTTATCTTTTGCTGCTGGGTGTCCTATGCAAATGTCAAAGCAGGGGTAGTTTAGCCAATACCAAATGGAGCTGTGACATTTTGTGGCTTTTACAGGGATTACCAGGATGTAATGTCATTTTACTTTGCCCATTCTTTGTTTCCCTCCTGTTGACCCCTGCTCCCAGTGCACCCCCACCCCAAGCTCAGTCACTGTCCCAATCGTGGACCTCTCAATTAACTGCCGCTTACACAAGACCTTTTGTAGGTCAGAGCCAGCCACCTCACTTTTACTGTGCTGGGGGGTGGAAGTTAGGGAAGCCAGAGCATTTTTCTGACAGGGCATCAGTATGCAATGACAGGCACGGCATGCGTTGACGCGTCTGCGTGCCAGCATCTGCCGACAGCTCTCCCCCTTGTTGTTGCTCCTGTCAGTGTTACCGCCTTGGCCTTCGCCAGGTTGTAGCAATTTATTTTATTTACTGAATTTTGCTACCTTTTTTATCTTCACATTGCTGGGTTTGTGAATGATGCGAGCAGTGCCAGCAAGCAGTCTATTACTACAGCACAGTGCGTGAGATGCTTACGAAAATATGAGCGTCTCACGTGCTCCTGAAAGAAGAGTTGAGATTGGTCAGGACTGTAATCTAGAATCTGTGCAGTACATGCACTAGTTCCCAACAGAAACGTAACCAGCGACCAAAAGGACTACTCAGCTGACCACTGCACGGAAACCCAGGAGGAACTCACTTTCTGGCCAGGTTTGTGTTTGTGCACATGCTGGTCTCATGGTTATTGCTGGGGATGCAATCCCTAAACACAGAGTCAGCAATTATTTTTTTTTTTTATATAAACATCAGAGCTGTTGTCAGCCCCCCCCCCCCCCAGTTTAAAGAAACACAGAAATATCACAGGCAGACTGTAGTTCATCATGTCAGCTTTATTCCTACCTACATTGCCCCACCAGCCTAGTGGTATGAACACTGTCAGGCCCCACAAAGTTAGCATGACCCCTTCCCCTTAAATCATTCCTGTCATACCTAATGAGCCCCTTATGTCTGTCCCACCCCTTCTTGAAGCCCACCACAGTCTCCATCGCAACCACCTCCATTAAGTATAACCTTCCACTTGCCCACCACCATCTCTATGAAGAAACACTTCCTCAGATCCTGCCAGATCCTGCCTCCTATCCGCTTATACCTGTGCCCCCTAATGGAAGATGCCTCACAATGCCAGAAAAGTCGCTGGGTATCAACCCTATTTGCTCCCCTAAGAAATGTGAACATTTCTATTAAGTCACATCGCTCCCTCCTAGTCGAAGACCCCCTAATTTTATCTGGGTCTATCTTCTCCAACTACATGGCAACACTGAAAGCAACCCCAGCCCTAATCTACCTTCTTAAACTGACTCTATGTTGCCCCCCTGTGGCGCTACCATTCTTACTACATGCGAATGTCTAAAGCTATGGGAGACTGGCACCTACACTGGATGAGCTGGGAACCATGGTCACCTTTGAGAAGCCCAATATCATCACTGCATTATCAGAAACATAGTTTAACTCTAGAATCCCCAATTCATGCATTCATATATAGGTGATATGAAATGGACAGACTCAATATATGCAATCTCTCTCTCTCTCTCTCTCTCTCTCAAGTGTGAGGGGGAAGGACCATAACTCATGAGTGGAAGAACCACAAGTGAGTGATGAAAGTCTTGCCTACTCACAAGTGATGATAAATTGCCTATATTGAGTCATGCTATTATATTTAAGATATACAACAGTAGTTTACGTTATAGCTTTTAGCTCTGCAGTTTGAACATTTTGCAAAATATTTTTTTTCCCTATAATTTCTGGGTTTTTGTGTGGGGGGGGGTTTCTCCTGACCCCTACACCCATGCATCCCTGATGTGGCATGCACGTGCATGCTGTTCGGGATGCCCTTCCCTTCCAGTCATGCCATTGACCGCCTGCACCGGCACCAAACCTCCATTCAGTGACAGTGGGACTACAGGCGGGCGACCCCACCCCTTACCCGGGAGAGGAGAGCTAACGCTCGATCTTGCTCCAACCCTCGCCCCCCCGGACTGGCACCCTGGTGGCCCAAGGTTGGTCCTGAACCCGGGTTGCAGGCATAGCGCGAGATGTGGCATCTCAACCCTCAGGGCCACCGGGCTTGCACTATTTTTCTTTAACAGCTGGCTTTAGTGCCACACTAGGCATTGTGATATCATCAGCATTGTGAAAGCTGCTGTCTGATTGGTCCATTATTCCACTGTAATGACAGTAACCTTAAAAATATCCATTGTGACAACAGTAATAGCACATATTTTTGATATGTTGCTGCTACTGATGTTGCTAGCCAAGATATCTTTACTATCTTGTCATTTTGGCCCCCACTCTTGTTATATACATGCATATATATATATATATATATATATATATATATATATATA